>OW285238.1:141461324-142694498 GCA_935421215.2 Melolontha melolontha | reverse complement strand
GTTTGTCCAGATTTCGGGGCTCGTGTCCTGGATTTTAAAAAAATCCCGATGGAAACCCTAAATCAGCATCAATGTAACACTATACACTAGAGCAACTTGCAATAATTCAATTGCCAAAACTTAAATTTAACTGAATTGTAAAAATTTAAATTTATGAACATTCAAATTAAATGAACGTAGGTGTGGGATTCCGCGGTCGTTCTCTAGATGTAGATCTCGATTTCCGGGTTGGAACCGTGTCGAGTTAGGCGTAATTGCCAACGTTTCGTCCACTGTTGCAACGGACACCTTCAGGGCTGTACGTGATGTTCGCCGTTTCGCAGTAGCTTGAAGAATTCTTGAAGCTACTTCGGCGTTTCGCAATAGCTGCAAGAATTCTTCAAGCTAGTGCGAAACGACGAACATCCACGTATAACTCTGAAGATGCTTGCAACACAGTGGACGAAACGTTGGGAATTACGCCTAACTCGACGCGGTTCCAACCCGGAAACCGGGATCTACATTAAAATTAAATATTAGGCAAAGCATAATTTCCTAGTCAAAATAAAAAAAACGTACTCCTATTAATAATGCTGTTTAACAATGAAGAAATCTGTTAAATACTTACATTTGTTAAAAGATCTGCTGGCAATTCTACATCACAACTGTAATCCCATTCTGGAGTTTTACTTTCTCCAATAACTTTAGTAACTTTAAATTCGGAAGTAGTCTCGAATGACACGTACGCACTGGGTAATATTTCTTGAAACCGGGGCTTTCCCTTAGTCATTTTAGCGGCACATTTTGTTCTACTAGGAAGATGTAACGCATTTTCAATCACAATATGAGCTCGAAATGTATCATTTGTACGTTTAAAAGTCCTACTTGCATTTAACTGAGGTAGCTGAGTCACTGAAAGAGCTTGCTGCAAAGTATCTAACAAATCTGACGTTCTTCTAACATTCACATTATCTATATCTGTATTACTTGCAGGAACTGTAATTTTGGGTTGTGCGGTGTTTATGTTTTGTTTATTGTCAGTATTAGTCGAATTCTCAACGTAATTCTTTTGTTTCTGTTGTAAAAGTTGTGCGAGTAACGCACCTAGAACATCGGATGTTTGTGTCGCGTTTGATTTCGTCTTATCCTGGGAATCCCCCATATCCGATTGTATAGCCACGTCTACAAAACTGTTTTTGGTATTAATTTTACTACTTGGTGATTTTTGACGAGTGAATTTCTTTGTGGAAAATGATTTTTTCTCGTCACACGACTTTGAAGGATTTTTACTTGTTTCTTCGTTATTATATCTATTTGTACGTTCTCCAATTGCAATCGTGTTTCTATCTTGTTTATTTACAATAATGGCATTGTCAGTCGCTTGTATAGTAACATCTGACCGTGCAGATTTAGCAATGATTGATTCATTTTCGAAACCTCTCTCCAATCTCAAATTGTGTATTTGCACATCGGCTCCTAATGAGATTAAAATTTGTACTTGGCCGTAAATTTCACCAGTTAGAGGATTGCAAATAGGTTCCCATCTATCGCAGCATATTACCGGTAGCTACGTAAAAATCAGTGTTAAATTTAAATTAGGGTATTTAACAGTTTAATTATACTTACTTTATTTCTATTTAGATACTTGGTAATGACAGGGTTTCGAAAAGCCACATACAACTGATGTAAAGATATTTTACATATACCAATTAGAATATCTTGATTGTTTAGAGTTTCCCAAAATTCAAATATCATATAATTATCACGTAATTTATTTAGGAAACTATCATCATAGACAAATGGTAAAACCTAAAATTATATTAGTAGGTTTATCAATAAAAGCAACACAGCAAAATTTTTATTAAATGGAATAATTGGTTGAAATTTACTAAGTAAAGTATAGTGAAAAATACTGCTATAGAAAAATACACACAGCGATATTTCGTTGCCAATATAGTGAGATTGGTTTCGTATAAATTGCGAGGTGCGCAAAAGACGAGATTTGTTGCTCGCGCCCAAGATAACATTGACGCTGTTAACTGTACGAGGGATACTGCCAAAATTCGCGGAATCAAGTAGGTACTCCTTGAATTTCCAGCATTCCACAATGATCATATTCGTAAAATTTGACATTTTTAACCTATAATTCAGTTGACAGTTCGATTTAAAACCGAATAGTTTTGTCTCAACAGAATTTAACAAAGTAATAGTTGTGTCAAAAATGGAAATTTCGAATAGTGATTTTCGAGTGATGATTTTTTACGATTTTCGATACGGTTTGACACCAAAGCAATGTGTGGAAAAGCTTAGTTCGGTATTTGGGAATGAAGCACCATCCAAAACTATGGTTTACAAATGGTTTGCAGAATTCAAGCGTGGAAGACCAATGTTTGGTGACGATCTTCGTGAAGGGCGTCCATGCACCTCTGTTGCGAAAAATATCGATGCTGTGCGTGAAATGATTTTACCAGATCGACATGTGACATACAGTGATATAAAAGCGTCCCTTAGGCATTGTGGCGAAACAAATACATACGATTTTGCACGATCATTTACATGTCAGGAAGCTTTCCAGTCGTTGGATCCCTCAAAATGTAAAAGACGAGCAAAAACAGGCACGTATCAAGTGGTACAAGGAAATGTTAAAAAAATTTGATTCGTTCAAATTCTGTATATAATATTGTAACAGGTGACGAATCCTGGATATATTCATATGAGCCTCAAACTAAACAGCAATCAAATGTATGTGGATGATTCAAAATGAACCTAAACCAACAAAAGTGGTGCGGTCACGAAACGTTTCGAAAAGAATGATTGCTTGTTTCTTCGGAAAAAACGGGTCATGTTGCAACTGTTACATTAGAGGATCGATGAACAGTTAATGCAGACTGGTATACGTCAATTTGTTTGCCGGAAGTTATCGATAAAGTCAGAAAAAACAACATAAACCGACGAATATTTGTTCATTGTGACAATGCAAGCGCTCACACAGCACGACAAACTGTCGAGTTTTTGACCAACAAGAACATCGAATTAATTGCCCATATTCGCCGATTTAGCGCTAAATGACTTCTTCTTATTCGGAAACATCAAAAATAAAATGCGTGGAAAGCGGTTTTCGTCGCATGAAGAGACTGTTGAAGAATTTAAATCACTGGTTTTGGAGATACCTCGCTCATAATGGAAAAAGTGTTTTGAAGATTGGTTTCATAGGATGCAAAAGTGTATACATCTTAAAGGGAAGTATTTTGAGAAGAAACAGTAAAGCGATTTACATAGCGTAATTTGTTTTATTTCACAATTTTCCGCGAATTTTAGCAGTGGCCCTCGTATCACTGCATTTAGTAGATCCTATGCAATGTGTGTTATAAATTGTACGTCAATTGAAGTAGTTTTTGATGTATGGATTTGATTAAAAAAAAAATGAAACGTGAAAAAGGAGCAACACACCAACTTAAAACTTATTGTGAAATTGGGCGGAAAATAAGTCGAAATTTTGCGAAAATTGCGAACTGTATACAGTCAAGAATGTTTATCGAAAGTACAGCTAGGAGTATCGAATTCTGGACACATTTTTTCAAGGACTACAGTATAACTACTGGGCTATCTATTTACATATTGGAATGAGCAATGTTTGTAAAATATAACTAATCTAACGTTTTTGCTAAATATGATTATCAAACAAGAGGTTCCATACGGTCTTACCTGCTGGCGCCTAGTACGGGATTTACAATAATTCGAAAATCTTGTTGATTAGATGCTTAAAGATCTATAAGAACTTGCCGCTAAATAAACTTAAATATACTTTAAAGAAGTATTTATGTATCAGAATAATTGAAACATACATGAGTAGGTAACCCCCCCCCCCCAGTTTTGTATAATACAAAGGTATTTTTAATAATATAAAATATTATTAAAAATCTGGTGTGAAGAACACAAATACAGGTTCACTATTAATATTTTTTGTGAACGTGTCCGAATATATCCCTCCCCAGAGACGTAGATACGTATTTCGCCTTTCTACAGGCTCTAGAGAGATTGGCTGTGCCACCTTTGGAAGGGCGCCGTTACTTCACATTGGTTATGAGGACGGGGCGAGGTACTTCGGCTGTCTGACAACAGGCAGCGCTGAATTTACTTCTACGCCCGGTCTGGATAATTTCGGTGATGTGGTTCTTTTTTGTGAATGTGTCTGAGAATATCCTTTCTCCAGCAGGGGCGTACCGACGAGCCTGTAGAAAGGCGAAATACGTATCTACGTCTCTGGGGAGGGATATATTCGGACACGTTCACAAAAAATATTAATAGTGAACCTGTATTTGTGTTCTTCACACCAGATTTTTAATAATATTTTATATTATTAAAAATACCTTTGTATTATACAAAACTGGTGGGGTTTACCTACTCATGTATGTTTCAATTATTCTGATACATTACACATGCGGTTAGTCCGTAGTATGAGTGAAGACACAAACAAAATGCAGTTTCTAGAGAGATTGGCTGTGCCACCTTTGGAAGGGCGTCGTTACTTCACATTGGTTATATGGACGGGACGAGGTACTTCGGCTGTCTGACAACAGGCAGCGCTGAATGTACTTCTACGCCCGGTCTGGATAATTTCGGTGATGTGGTTCTTTTTTGTGAATGTGTCTGAGAATATCCTTTCTCCAGCAGGGGCGTACCGACGAGCCTGTAGAAAGGCAAAATACGTATCTACGTCTCTGGGGAGGGATATATTCGGACAAGTTCACAAAAAATATTAATAGTGAACCTGTATTTGTGTTCTTCACATCAGATTTTTAATATGTATTTTATATTATTAAAAATAAGTATTTATGTAATAAAATATTTTATAACAACAATTTCTTCACAGAAAGAGTAGTTATTTAGTATGTTTGTGTAATTGTAAGATTGTCTAATGTTTTACATATATGAATCGTATTTTTTTTTTATTACTAATTTCACGGTTTCACACATTATGAAATGAATAAAGATTATTATTATCGCGCTTGATATTACTGGTTATGACGTGCCTCGCCTAGAATCGTAAATTCACTATATGCCATAGTAGTTGTACGATATGTGAAGCTAACAGTACATTGAGGAGACACAGGCACACAATTCTTCATATTTCGGACCCTATCGAAATGGCTATAAGATAGACAAACATAATTCAATCATCGAACAAGAGGTGAACCACATTAACTGTTAGTTTTATTTCCATTTTGAATTATAGATCTTCATCAAATAATAGTCGAATCAATCCAAGCACAAACTAAACCGAAATTTATGTGTTTAAGGGCTTTTCGGGATCTTTGCCCATAAGCCCACCAAGCAAAACCAAAAAACATTAGAACTTTGACATTAGGGAAGGCACCGAAACTAAACCGAAAATTTTCTATAACAATGTGGAACGTAATAATATTATTAATTAATAATATCATTAATTAATAATACAGAATATCTGTTAACTTTCTTGTAAATAAATTTTCATTAATCAGTTTCTTACCTGATTAAAACCATAATGTGGATTTGAGCTACGATGAATTAATCTACTGTAAAGTACATCGTCTTGGCAAAAGGGTTGACATGTCACGAAAGTATTGTCCCTTGCTGTCAAAAATTGAGCATCCCCCACATATATAAAACCAAATAAAACTTGTTTCTGAAAAGAAAACTTTAGTTAAATATAATATGGGTGAAATTTTAACTTTTATGCATTAGTACATCGGAATCATGTGTTTTTAACACGGAAAATGTAGTTTTTCTTAAATTAGAAGGTTCGTCTCTACTACTGGATATTTGTTTTTGTGAAATATTTGTATCTTCAATGTTTTCTTTGACGGGAGATGTATCGAGAGCATCCTGTTTTCCTGGGAAATCTTCCTTGCTATTTCTGATTCCACCAATACCTTTCCTGTTTACAATTTCGTAATGTTTATCGGAGAAATTAACATCTTTTGATAAAACCGATGCTTCCGAATTTTCATGCCTCGTATCTAATTGAGCAATGTTATTTTCACTATCAGAAATATATTTAATGTTCTCTTTATTCGAATATATTGCATCTATAATAAAATAGAAGATTAATTTTAATTTTTAATGAGTCATTCCATCATAAGTGATCCAACTGAAATTAATTTTTATTTTTTTTAATTTTTACATCTAATATACGCGTATAATTTGACGGAAGGTGAGACACATCTATCAGTGTTTGTTCGCGAAAAAAAAAATTGGTATTATTTTCGAGAAGGCCATGCTTATACATGAAGCTATTTAAATTTTCAGTATCGTCTGACGTTTAGTTTGACATATACAATTGCATAAAGAAGACGTGTTTAGTGAAAGTTGTAAAATGCATAAAATCGCTATTCGTGGTGTAATCCAGTACTTGTTTTTTAAGAAGATGAACACAATTGGGGTTTTGGCGAACATGCAGAAAACATTGGCAACAATGCTCCTTCAAAAACCACGATTTGTCGCTGGGTTGCACGCTTCAAACGTGGTGTCAAAAATCTCGAGGATGAAGCCTGTCTTAGACGGCCAAAACGTGTTACCATTCCAGAAATAGTTGAAAAAGTTCATGATCTGTTACGTGACCGAAGAGTGAAAGTGGAGGAGATTGCTAAGACTATGGGCTTCCTACTGAACGTATACACCACATTTTACATGTCGAATTAGACATGTCCGCCAGGTGGGTGCCGTGTTTACTAAATATATTTGAACAAATTTGAAGCATTTTAACATTAGCCCAGTAAATTTTTTGTCGCTTTGTTACAGTCGATAAAACTTGGCTCCATTACCAGAATCTAAACGGCAGTCTCAGCAGTGTCAAAGAAGACAAAAACATTTCCTTCGGCTGAAAAGGTAATGACCACGATATTTTGAAATTTTATTAGAATACTTCTTATCAACTATCTCGCAAAGGACCTACCAACGGAACAAACGAGGTGCTACCCAGAAATTCCCGGAATTTGAATGTGGCGTGCGAAGAGATGGTAGTACAGCTCTATAGCGCTAGATGGTGTGAGCTACGTCTATACTAGATCAGTCTGTCAAACGGTACATACTTTGCTAGGTGATGACAAACAGTTTTTATGTTTATATTTGTTGAGTTGTGATTGAGTTATTCTGCAACACTACAATGTCTGATGTGTAAGGGCAAAAAACGTACATCAAATTCTGCTTCAAACTTGGTAAAACGGCAATGTAAACTCTGAAAATGCTTAAAGAAGCGTTTGGTAACGATGATTTAAGCCTGACGCAAACTTATGAGTGGTACAACCGTTTTAAAAATGGACGTGTGGGTTTGACGTAGATGAGCGTTCTGGTCGTCCATCGACGGAAAACACGTCCGAAATGTGGCAAAAGTGTGTGATGCTATCCTCCAAGACCGAAGAAGAACAAGTCATGACATTTGTAACATTGTCGGCTTGTTGTACAGTTTTTCAGCGTATTCTGCCCGGCGGACTCAACATGCGGCGTATTGCTGCGAAGTTTGTGCCAAGGTTACTCAGCATTGAACAGAAACGGCACCGGTTCATATGTGCATAGATCTGAAAGACACTGCCAAAAGGGGTTGCGAATTTCAGTGTCCGAATAATTAATGGCCACGAATCATGGGTGTACGGGTATGACCCCGAAACAAAGCAGCAGTTATCGCAGCGAAAGACGCCATCATCACCACGACCGAAGAAAGCACGGCAAGTTCGAAGCAACTTCAAGTTGATGTTGATTTGTTTCTTTTTACAAAGGCACAAATAATTTATCCCACCGGGTGAAACAGTTAATGAACATAATCCGCCTGCCAAGTGGCGACAGCACTTCGTGGATCAGCCACGACAATGCACGAACTCATACATCACTTGTTGTGTGTCAGTTTCTAGTTTTAACGAAGACGACAGTACTACCCCACCCCCGCTACTCAACAGATCTTGCTCCTTGTGACTTCTTCCTGTTTCCGAAGTTGAAACTGAAGCTCGTCGTTTTGAGACGATTGAAGAGATCCAGACCGAATCGCAAGCAGTATTGAACACGTCAACACGCGAAGACGTGTAGCACTGCTTCCAGTCATAGACAAGTCGCTGGGATCGGCGTATTCATGCCGAAGAAGGGTACTTTGAAGGGGATGGTAGTGAATAAGTTGTAAAAACAATTTATTGTTCTTTTTTCACATTCCAGGAATTTCTGTGTAGCACCTCTTTTTATGCGTCCCTTCTAGAGAAAGTGAAAGTTGCCATTACCGAAAGAAGACCCCCTACTTAAAACTAATACTTGAAGGCAGAGGCATAAATAAAATGAATCGATCTAAGTTGCATTATAAAATTTTAATAAAAAATACAATATCCACAAATAGAAATATAACAATTTACTAATAAACACTTGCCAGCCCAGTTCTAGTATAGGCTGATGAAAATTAATATCGTAAGAGTTTAAATTATGTTGATTCAAACACTGTGAGATGAATTTATACAAAATTTCAGTAATTAAAACATATTAATTATCAGTTGGATCGTTTGATATGGAATGACTTTATTTATTTTTGTTCATATTACCGATAAACTCTTTTCCAAAGTATAATTGCCCGGAGCCTAATTGCAAAGATATTCTCAGAGTACCGATAACAATTGGCGCATCGCTGTTCAACTTGAGGAATAAATCTTGATTGAGTGTTAAATTTTTCGTATTTAAAAAAGAAGCCATATTAAACATTGCGTATCCTAAGATATTGCTGCTTTTTTGTTTCAGCGTTCGACAACTGATTTGAAATTTAATATTAATCGTTGCCAAATCTATTTCATTGAGACTAACTATGTCATGTAATGAGATTTGTTTAAAATAAATTGCTAAAAGCAAAGAATAAAGATGGCATCTATTGTATCTTTCAGAATTTACTTCTTAAGTAGAAATGGGTAGTCTTTAATTTACAAAACATTACATTCTTTTGTATTTCGTATATTCTACTGCGTTAGTGAAAAATGCTTTATTATTTACTCCACAAGATCAGGGAGCTTGACTTGTAAATCTTTCGTCGACAATTATTTGTTTATTAACCAATAACAATTTGGTTTCATTGCGTAAACATACACAACATAGTTTGTGCCAGTGAGTTATATTTAGATTTTTTACTTTTGAAGTGTGTTTTTTATAGAGGTATAGAACTTTGAAATGGAATAAAACAAAGATGAATTCTTTAAATTGACATGAAATTTACTTTATTCGAAAGATAATATTCTGGCATTATAATTTAAATATGACTTCTGGCATATGACCGCCACGGCTGGCTCGGACGTAGTCTAATCTGGAGGTCCAATTTTCGATGACTTTTTCCAACAATAACGCGGCGAATGTTGTCCTCCAAGTGGTCAATCGTTTCGGGCTTATCGGCGTAGACTAGCGACTTCACATATCCCCACAGAAAATAGTCTAGCGGCGTTAAATCGCACGATCTTGCCAATTCACGGGTCCGAAACGTGAAACTATGCGGTTACCAAACGTTTCCTTCAATAAATCAATTGTGGCACGAGCTGTGTGACATGTTGCGCCGTCTTGTTGAAACCACAGCTCCTGCACATCATGGTTGTTCAATTGATGAACGAAAAAGTCAGTAATCATGGCTCTATAGCGGTCACCATTGACTGTAACGTTCTGACGGGTCTTCCTCTACGCTACGCTCTACGGCAGCAATGACTTCTTCTGTACGCACTATACGACGTCTCTGTGGATGCGCATTATCATTTAGAGTAAACGTGGTGCGAAAACGTTCCATAGTTAATCGAATTAATTGCTCTGATGGACGATTATGTTGACCGTAAAATGGACGTAGTGCGCGATACATATTACGAACAGAACCATGATTTTCAAAATAAATTTGCACAATTTGGAAGCGTTGTTCAGGCGTCAGTCTATTCATGTTGAAATGCCAAACCAAACTAAACATATTGTAAATCACTTGACAGCTGACAAAATGGCCGCCAGTTAAAAAAGTGTTGCCGACTTAAAGTTTTATACCTCTATAAAAAACACCCGTTACTTTGCAATGTAGGTTAAAGCAAAATAACTATATAGTCTTGAGACTAGGTATTATACATTCACTACTAATTTTGTCACTTCTGATTATTCCGTGAAATTTATCTGATAACCGCATAATGCAAGGGAGTACCTAAAATAAACCGAACTCGTGTTGTGGTGGGCGAAGTTTTTGTAGTACCGCGTTCTGCCGCCAGGGGCGCATAGAGTACCATTCATATCACTAAGTGAGCTAATCGTCGTTAAAAAAGATTCCATTCGGATTATGTGAATTTTGTAGTGACAGTTATTTTGTGTCCTCGGCGTTCTTGCAATGGCTGATACTTGTGAATAGCGTGCGGCCGTAAAGTTTTGCTTGGAAAAACTAACACAGAAATTCTTTAAATGTTAAAAACGGCCTACAAGGATGATTTTTCCATTTGGAAAACTCAAGTGTTTGAGTGCTTTTACTGATTTAAAAAAGGTGAAATGTGAATTAATGACAAACCTCTGGTCGTTCTTCCGCGACCCGAACCGATAAAAATATTAAAAAAAATTTGCGAAATCATTCTGACATCTTGATGACGGACCATTGAAGAAGGTTAGTAGTTATCTGCGAGTGATTTGTTCGGTACAGCGAATTTTAACGAAAAATTTGAAGATGAAAAGGGTCGCTGCAAAATTTATGCCTCAAGCGCTGACTGCTGAATAAAAACAAGGTCGCGTGGATGCACGCTGTGCCTTGAAAGATCAGGTTCCGAAATTATGAACACTTTTTCCAGGGTCACCATGGTTACGACTCTGAACCAAAGCAACAATCAAGTCAGTAAAAGACTTCAAGTTTGTCTCGTCCCAAAAAGCTCGTAAAGTGAAATCAGACGTCAAAACAATGTTGATTTGTTTCTTCGATGTGAGAGGAATTTTCCATTCAGAGTTTGTTTCACAGGGACAGGCAGTTAACAAGGCTTTATACGTGGAAGTTTTTAAAAGATTGCGCAACAGTTATGGCAGTCGGCGGCTGGTTTTTCCACCACTATAATATAACGCCCCTGCTCACGCAGCCCTGTCTGTGCGTCAATTTTTGACAAAAAATGGCAGACCCCTGTGCTTCACCACCACCTTCGCCTCTCCACCATTCATCCGATCCTAGCCCCGGTATATATATAATAGCCAAAACACCTCATAGCGGGGTTTAGCAGCTTCGGGAAGCTTTCTAAATCCTCATTTTCGGGGTGGATCAGTCCCCATCCTAGCTCTTCATATTTTCTGGCTTATTTCTTTCCAGAATTTCCGATTCTTTCTTCTTTTATGCCAGTTGTTAAGGCCTGCTCCTCGTAAATATTCTGCTACCTTCTTTAGCCATAAGTACCATCCCGGCGGCTTCCAGTTCAATAGCAGCTTGATTGAGGATTCTTCTTCCGCCCTCCCAGCCATTTTATTCTTTGCTGATTTATTTTGTTTACAATATCTTCTTTGGTTTCTTGTTGCAGTTCATCATTTGTTCTTATTCTGAACTCATTGTCCGTTAGCTTAATTGGTCCCATTATGGTTCTTAATATTTTCCGTTCAAGTATTCTTAGATTTTCTTCGTCTTTCTTAGTCATTGTCATCGTTTCCGCTGAATACATTAGTACTGGTCTTATTATCGTGTTATATATTTTTATTTTATTCGTTTTAGAAAGATTTATGTTCTTTAACAATTTCTTTCTAAAAGGCTCTATTTGTTGCTATAATTTTTTCTTTTATTTCAGCGCCTCTATTTCCATCGATTGATATCATAATACCCAGATATTTGAATTTTTCGACCTCTTCAAATGTAACGTTTTTTATTTTAATACTTTTGTTTTCTTTGTCAATTTTTCCGACTCTCATCAACTTCGTTTTCGTTTCATTGTTTTCAGACCTAATTTCTCCCCTTCCTTAATTATTTCTTGTACTATTACGACCATTATCTCTCTCCTTTTTGTTATGACTACTACACCATCCGCATACGCAAGCACCTGGCTTTCTCGTGTTATTAGTGTGTTTATTTTCCTTGTCATATGCTCCAGAGCCAGATTGAATAATGTCGCGGAGGAGTCGCCCTGCCTGACACCTTTATTTGTTTCAAATTCGTTCGTTACGCCTTTCGATGTTTTCGCAACACTAACTTTTGTTGATTTTAAGGTTAATACTACAAGCCTTCTCAGTTTCGCTGGAATTTTAAGTCCCCTCATTACTAATATATGCTTTACCCTTCTAATATTATCAAATGGTTGTTGAAAGTCTATAAATAAGAATTCTAACCCCATATTATATTCATATGCTCTTTCTAGTAGCCCCTGTAACTTTTTTACTTCTTCGAATAAAAAAAAGACCTGAAAGGAAGGCGTTTTACCGACGTGGTTGACGTGAAGAAAAAAATTACGCCTTGCAAAAGACGAATTTAAAAAATGTTTTAAGCAATGGCATACAAGATTGGACAAGTGTATTAGTGCCAGTGGGGAGTACTTTAAAAGAGATTAAAGGTTTTTTTGTTTAAAAATTAAATAAATAAATTTAAAAAAATAAGTTCGGTTTCTTTTGGGTACACTCTCGTATTATGTTGTTCGGGCGCAAACAAATGAAAATCAGATGTATCTGTTGCTTGCGGTAAATTCACTCAAAATACAAATATATGAAAAAATATACTTGTATTGTTCAAGCGCAATAGAATAAACACCAGGAAGTTCATTGGACTAGCTCGGTTGACATAAATCTATACGCTTTAAAACGAAAATAGTAAAACCGGAACAAAATACAGGCATGCTAGGTTTTCTTAATAAACGCGTATGATTGTTTAAATAATGTTTACAACAAAACTTTCATATCAGGTATTTGAGATATTTTTAGCTAAAAGTTAAAGTCCATTCGAAAAGTGGTTAATATATCATGGAAAAAATTATTATAAGATGTCGGGAAACAGTATTTGGGTTATTAAAGGCGAGTACTGTTATGCAATATTTAAAAGATTCAACACTTATGTCATATTAATGATATAATAGCTTATCCCTGAAGAAACATTTTTGATACTGTAGTTTAAGTAGGATTAAAAAATTATGTCGTTAGCAAGCAAATGCGACCAGTGAATAGCCGACACATCAAATTCCATCTAGTCTTCGCTTTAATGATTATTTTTAGCAGTAAATTTAATGGAATTAATGGATTTGATATAATAATGTTTATTAAAATATAATGGATGTCAGCGAGTATTTGGTTTTGTGAGCGTATAAAATGAATCCGTTTTCATATGGGTACGTTGTTGAATATATGTTAAAATTATAACACTCTTAGTACTAATCTACACTGCTACTGTAAGTAAATACAAATAAGAATGAAATGATATACAGTGAAATCACCTTCGCGGACACCCCTCTTACACGGACACCTCCCTTAAACGGACAGTTTCTCATGGTCCCGACCGGCTCTTATATAATTTCCATTGTATTAACTCTTTCTTGACGGACATTCTCTTGAACGGACGCGGACACGAGAAAATGTTCTTTTAACCGGACAAAAAATAAAATAAAAAGAAACGCCTTATCTTATTTTTATATCCAGAGTATTGCTATTGCATTTCTCAATCGCGCCTCGCGCCAATTTCGCTGGGACTTCCCCGAGTTGGTCGGGGATTTACCGTTCTTATTCTTTGGGTGCACGCTTTCGATTGAATCTGCATTCAATATTAGTCTGACGTCTATGCGGAAAAGACACAGTGGGCGACACATTCATTGTAGAAATGGCTCCAAATAGAAAAATTCTCACGCTTAAACAAAAGATTGAGATTGTTGAAGTTTACAATAAAGAGAAATTAAGTGTAAGGAACTTATCCAAGCGTTTTAATATTGGAAAAACACAAGCTGCAGATATAATTAAACATAAAGAAATCCTTCTAAACAAATGGATGTCGAACAGCAATTTGAATGAAAGAAGAAGCTTTTTGACGGGTAATGGTACTAAAATTGACAAATTGTGTTATGACTGGTTTACAGCAGCTTGCCATAAGGGGATTCCTTTAACAGGTATGCATATGATTTTTTTAGATAAGGTTTTCTTGTATTGATGCGTTGATTTTCTTTTCATATTAAATTCTAAAATAAGTATGTGTACATAAAAAGAGTGAGATTACCAATAGGTTTGTCGTGACAAATATGCAAAAAAATTATTTTTTTTTAGGTCCGCTAATACGACGTAAAGCAAGAGAAATAGCCGCTTCTTTGGGACATTCTACATTCAGTGCTTCTTCTGGTTGGCTCAATAAATTTAGAATCCGTCACAATATAAGTTTTAAAGCGATTTCGGGAGAAGGAGCTTCGGTTAATGCTGAAGATGTTTCATCGTTTTAAAAAAAATGTCCTTCTTTGATTAAGGGATATTCACCGAGAGACATCTATAATGCCGATGAGACAGGCCTTTATTTTAGGGCTCTACCCGACAAAACGCTCACATTAAAGAAGGAAAAATGTGTTGGGGGAAAGTATCCCAAAGAGAGGTTTACAATTTTGCATTGTGCAAATATGGCGGGTGAAAAAGAAAAACTCCTAATCATTGGTAAGGCAGCTAAACCCAGAGCTTTTAAAAACATTAACATAAATAACCTGCCTGTAACTTGGAAATACAATAAGAAAGCTTGGATGACAGGACAAATTATGACAGAGTGGTTGCAAGACCTAGATTGGAAAATGGCTAAAGAAAAAAGAAACATTTTGTTATTTTTAGACAATGCGGCATCTGATCCGAAAGACGTTCGCTTAAATAATATAAAAATATTATTTTTACCCCCTAATTGTACATCAGCTTGTCAACCACTTGACCAGGGGATTATAAAGAATTTTAAAACTTATTACCGAAGTCTAATACTCAAAGATCTGCTAGTAAACATTGAAACTGCTGGTACAGCTTTTGAGTTAATAAAGAAAATTACACCACTGGATGCAATTTATTTGGCAAAAACCGCTTGGGACCAAGTAACCAAAGAGACAGTTCAAAATTGCTTCCGCAAAGCAGGATTTAAACATGCAAATATGCAAAGTGAAGACCAGTTAACTGAGGCTGATACATCTGGCCTAGAAGATGATTTGCCTCTTAGTATACTTTCAAATATCCTCAAAAATAAGAATTTATTGAAATTGACGGATAATGAAAACATTAATGATTTTTTGAACGTAGATGAAGATTTGTATGTTGAAGATCCAGATTCAGAACAAGAAATTGCAAATCCAGTTGAAATACAAGAACTTTCGGAAGATTCTGATGTCGATGAGGTTTCAGTGCCAACAGAAGCTATCCCAAATTATGGTAAAGCTATTACCCTGACCAAGCAGCTCAAAAGTTTTGTCGAAAATCACGGAGATACAGAGTCTTTGGAGTAAATTAGAAATACGATTTCAAAACGCCATTTTAAAGAAAAAGAGAAGACAAACAACAATATATGAATTTTTGAGTCCTTAAAGTGACTATTCATTTCACTGTTTTGTATTACATACTACATCTATGTATCTATGTACATATTATATTATACATACTTTGTATATATCTAAAGGAAATAAACTTTTTTTTTCTTAAGTTTAAAGTTTCTTATTTATTTTAAAAACATTTATATACATATACGATTTAAATGTCCCAGTTTCTTTAATATATTCATTTTTCGTTAAAACACGATTTTTGTTGTATCTACATACTACATATTTCTTTTATGCTGACACCCCTCCCGAACGGACATCTTCAGTTGGTCCCGTTGGTGTCCGTTCAAGGGAGATTTCACTGTACATAAATTTTGAATAAGTTACTCCTGTAAAATTGATCGTGGCTTAAAATTTTATCAACGTTGGAACATTAAAAGAACTGTTATATCTTATTGTGAAGTGCGTCATGCGACGCTACGTCAGCTGGTGATCTAAGCAATGACGTCACCGCGAGTTTCATGAATGTGTACGTCATGGGACTCCAGGAATATTCTAGATCGGAATTATTATAGAAACTTCAAGGAGTATACAAGATGTCTGTAAAAGGTCTTTACAAAAACCTACCACATATTCCTTACAACAAAATCAGCCGATTTAAGACAACTTATCTTAGTACAAAGTTGCTTAGTTTGGACGGTATACGGCGCTCTGAAATCGTTTTTTTATTATAAATATAAAGCGACTGAACCGATTTTATTGAAACTTGGAACGTTTACATAGTTTTCTGAGATAAAAGAACTCATATCAAAATTTTGAGTAACATTATTCCATAGGTGTAGAACTTGTTTTTTTTTTTTGAATAATTTCGGATTTCAAATTTCTACGCCAATGGAAGGAAAGGGGTTTAAAATATAAAATTTAAATTCTGTAACGTTCCAAATTTCAGCAAAATTGCGTCAGTCATTTTATACCTATTTATAATAGGAAGACGATTTCAGAAGTGTAACTTCAACGCAGTATAGCGCCCAAACTAAGCAACTTTGTAATAAGGTAAGTTGTCTTAAATCGGTTTATTTTGACGTAAGGAATATGTAGTAGTTTTTGTAAAGACCTTTTACAGACACCTTGTTATAAACACTCGAGAGAAAGATGATTCATTCGACCAGTAATCATCGTGAAATAAACATCTTACACCTAAATGTGTATATAAATAAATACAAATATTATTATTTGTAGTTAGTTACTTTTAGTGTTAGTTATTTATTCTTTTTACTTATATGGTTATTCTTAAATACTATGTGTTTTATTAATTGCATCCAAACTGGAGAGTTATCACATTATCTATAGACTTTCCAAGTGATTTATTACACACTTTTTCAAGAAGTCAATTTCGAAACATGATCTAAAACTGTGAGAATATCTACCCTAAATAAACCAACTAGATTGGTTACAGGTTATTTAAAGCCAGGTTACGGCTAACAAAAACAAGTAAACATAAGAACGAATAATATTTACTTTTATATATGTAGCTATGGAATTCTACCAGTAGGGTTGAAATCAAGACAAAATGACACACGTATAAACAATAAATCCCAATACAGTGATCGATAACCATAGGATATACGCAGCCCAACTGACCTCAACCAGTGAACAAATTTGCATCGAATCATGAAGAAAAATTATTTCGACAAGAAATTACCAAACAAGTGACACATGGTTTTTAGTATATTTAAGATAAAAATGAGCATATGTCCGCAGAATTAAAAACAGCTTTATATAATTGTACAAAAAAAAACTTCAAATATGAAATCAAAACTTAAAGGTTTACAATTTGCTTCAGATACGTAATATGACATTACTGTAGAGACCGAATTATGTGCAAATATGATTTTTTTTAGTTGCCTTATTTTATTCGAAAAACTTTATATAAAACTCATAATTTTGTTGTTAAAAGGTATATCAACAAAATTATGAGCTGCCTGGGTTTATCTAATGTTTTTTTTAAATAAAATAAGGTAATTATAAAAAGCATATTTTGCATATAATCCGGTCTTTAAACATTAGGATTTTTTAACAATAATCTAAAAATTATTTTATTCAAGACTAACACTTTTTGTATTTATTTTTTTAGTCTTAATCTACTTTTCTATCAAATTTCTAATCTACTTCTGACAAAAATCAAGTCACTAAAAAAATTAGAGCATGGAGGAACTGTAATTGTTTAAAATTTTATAAAATTAAAGTGGGCTAAATATCACATATTTGATTAATGAGAAATTAAATTTAAACAAGTCTTGTAAGATATTTCTATTCATTTGTGGTATCATTTTTTTTTATAAATTATTCATTCTTGGATTTTTAAAATTTATTATTCATATTATTTATATTCATAATAAGACATTCAGCAGATATAGAAAACAATGACTGTATTATTAATTCTGATATTATCAAAAGTATACAATTAAATATTATTAATAACATTTTAGGAATTGCTAACAATATTGGTATATTATAAACAACAAAGGTCAGTTTATTTTGTATTTAAGTAAAATTGATAAATTGGACTACCCTTTTTTACTTAAGATTTAAAGAAAAATATTTTACGAACCTTCATTATGCAATTTCTTAGAACACATTCTCACTAAACTATGTGAATCCAAACCAGAATCTACTTTTGATTTACTTCTTAAAACAAGTTTTGTAATGGCTTCAGGTATTTGATATTCTATAAAATATGTATGGCTAATACTAGTTGGTAATTTAATTCTTTTATCTACTGAACTACCATATACTTTTTTATTTCCCTCTTGATTTAATATTAAACTATGTACTGATATTTTTAAAGAATCTACATATTTTAAACATTCAACTGCATTTGAATTTATATTTGAGCAGTCTGTTTTATTATTTTGTACATTCTTCACTTTTGAAGTAGTTTTCACATTTTTATTTAAATCTAAAGGTGATACGTTATATTTGTCTTTACACAAAACACTAGAAGAATGATTAAAATCACAGTTTAAATTATGTTTATAATATGCTTTGCATGTATCACAGTAGCAGCTATAATCTGAACTATAGGATCTCTCTGTGGCATCACATATATCAGCATTAGACATTGCTTTAAATGTATCCAATACTTTACGTTCATCAATTTTTGTCATTTTCTCTCCTCTCAAGTAGGCCAGAAATTTATGCTTATCTTCCAATGTCAATGATTTTGTTTCTTGTTGATCATCTGTGTTAATAACGTGCATCGGTTTTAAAGTATCTGATTCACTATAGCTCTTAAAATTTTTTGTTTTCATAATATCTATATTAAAGGGATCATTATTTAGAATAGTTTCTACCATTGCTGTTCTTAATCTTTGACCTTGCTCTAAGATTTGTTCAACCAGATTTATATCTGTTTTCAAACTACACTTAGAATTTCTTGTAGTCATTTTATAAATATTTAAATTGTAATAGAATTTGTTTTAGATATTGTAACTGTCAAACTGTGAAGGCTAATTTCACAAACATTGGAGAATCAAAAGTTTCAATGTTAAGAATAAAAAGAAAACATTGAGCACACAAATTGCTATTCGGATCATATCAATTTACATGGATTACATGCTTCTAGCCAAAACACAAAAAACTAGTTACCTAAAAAGTTATATACGGAAGAATTTCCAGTAAATTCTTATTTTAAATATGTACACACATCACCATTATTACTCTACCAACTTTGTAGCAAGAAATGTGAATTTGTCAAGCTAAAAAATAAAAGAATCATATAAAGGGGGTTAAGACAACAGAATTGTATGCCCGTTAAATGAAAGAAAAAAGCATGTAATACTGATATTATATCTATTTCTTATAATTAATTAAAATAAATACGAAATTTTGTGAAGTGTGCTAGGAATGTGGTTTTTAAGTAAATTTTGCAAGCATAATTGTGTAAATATAATTTAATTTAAAAAAGTTACATTTTTATTACTCGTTACAAACTTAAAAATCAACTTATTTATTTTACCTCTATTTAAATAAGCATAACCTACCTTTAATAAATATTTTCTTTCCTTTTTATAATTTTCATAAACCATATTTGACAGTGATTTTAACAGTATATTTCTCAAAATACTTTCAAGTTTTAAAATGAGTTTGTACAAAAATGGCAACTCGTAGATTTCTAAAGAATATTGATCAAGCATTTGGTATTTGTAATGTAATACCTATACAAAAAAGTATACTATTCAATTTAATGTCTTTAGGTAGTATAATAATAACAATAACATTAAGTAAAAAATAATATTTCGGTAATAGGAGAACTATTACAGTATTAAAATTACAAAATATGTATACTCTCTTAGTCTGTTTTGGAGGAACAGACTGTATATAAGTTCTGCCAACAAATTATTTTTAGATAATTATTTTAAAAATACTCAATACTAAAATAACTGCGTACTCTGGATATTCCCTTTCCCAGATATCGTTTTATCCTCTCATTAAAAAAAATCTATAATTTCCTAGTTGGTACAGAACAAGTGCGTTCAACTCAAGTGTGGTAGCGCTTTTGTGTAGTAGTGGGGTCAAACAAGCTTTGTGTATAATATATATGTTGTGTTGTGTGTATTGATTGTGTGAATTTTAATTGTAAACAAAGTGTAAATCCATTTAAATTTAACGTAACAAATTTTCTAAAAGGTAAATATTTGAATTTGTTACTGAAAGAGCTTCATATTGCTGTAATTTCGTTTCTTTTTCTTTTGTTGTTCGACCGTTGGCTGTTAATCTAATCCAAATCGATATTTTAAATTTGTTTTTTTTTGCATATTAGGTATTTCTAAAAGAAAAAAAAGGATTTTCGTTTTGTTTTTTATTTTTCATATTTCCCGAAATAACTTTCCTCTCACATTCATCAATTTAATATAAGTTATTTTAAAGATGAGCAGTACGCCTAATGGTGATCAAGAAGACTTAAAAACTGACGATAAAAAAGTGATCGAATTAGAGGAAAGAGAAAAAATGTTAAATGAGGAAAACAAAGCTCAAGATAAGATATCGGAATTCGAATCTGTCCAGCCTTCAGAAAATGAAAATGAAGGGTCCAAAATTAAGACTGATTTTAAAGAGGGTAGAGAAGTGAAACCAAAAAAAATACCAATTGGAGGTATTCAAATGCCAGGTTTTTTTACTAGAAGTCGATCTAAAGAAAAATGCAAAGTAAGCACCTACTATTTAGTTATTTATTGCTTTATTTTAAATTAAATATGTGAAAACTATATCATGTAAGTGATACTACTTATTGGTTGCTTTGACATTGAAAACTTTTTTATTGTGGTTAAAATAATACTTATCTACTTCGTATAATATTAAAATCATATAGGCTTTTATGAAGCTATATTTAATGAGAAACACTTTTTTTCACAATTTAAAAATTAATATAATTTTTCTTTGCTAATTCAATTTTCTAGTATATTTTGTACATCTTGTTATATTACAATTGCATATAAACTATGAATTAAATAACTTTGAAGGATGGAGATTCTGATCATCAAGGAGATGTGGAAGGAACAGAGTTATTAGATCAAAAAGACAAAGAAAAACCTGATGATTCTCTTATGAACCAGCCCAGAGTTAAATTACCAAATCCCTTCAGAAAATCTAGAGCTCTAGAAGAAGATGGTAAATAAATACATGATTGAATTTTGAGTTAGTAATTTTTTTTAATTGTTATGTTTTTAGTTGAAAAAGGATCTGAACCCAAAGAAAAGAAGAAATTTGTTGATAGTATATGTTTACCATTAGTATCTGTCTTCCCAAAGAAGAAAAAGGATGAACAAAATTTGGAAAATCAAGCAGCTGGTTTGGCATCAGTGGAAACATTGGAAGAAAATGACAAAGGTGCTGATAAAAATGATGAAATGAAAAATATACCATTAAATGTAAGTCTCACACAATGTTACTTAACCAATAAAAGCAAATGAAAATATGCAATTTTAGGATAAAGATAAGGAAGAAATTGTAAAACCTTCATGCACAGAAACATTCAAGGCCTATCGTGTTGTAATTAGTAAGTACATATTTTAGATAGGTATATATTATTCATAAATCTTCTGGTTATATTGATTGTATGTGGAAAAGATGATTAGATATTAAATTTCAAAAAGAAACAAAAGATTTTTCAATTTCAATGTGTTTCAAAAAAGAACTTCATTCCTGTAGGCACTATTGTAAGCAGTATTTGCAAATTGTTATAAGCCACTTACCTTTTATTTATAACTAAAATGTCATTTTGTGATTAGCAATATAATTTTTTCTTACAAATATGTTTTTTCTTAATAAACAATACTACTAATAATGTACACATTGCAAGAAAATATTTTTATTGTTGAAGCATATTTCCGAAATGCATAATTTCTTAATGGCAATGGCAATATTCCTACACGGAATGTAAGCGACAGTTTCACTTGCAGTTTGTGGAGTTGTGGAAGATACCGCTTTACATTATCACATTCGCCTAGTCGTAGAGAAGTTTCGGGCTACAGGATCTGTGGTAAAAGGCAAAAGTTCTGGTAGACCATGTACACAGCAAAATATTGTCGAACGCGTAGAAAACTTTGTTGGGGAAAACCCACATACATCAGTTCGTCGTTTATCAGTTCAAACGAACGTATCTTCTGGTACCGTCCATAGAATTTTAAAGCGTCGTTTATATATGTATCCATGCAAAGTATTGATTGTTCAACAGATCTTACCTAGAGATCACACTAGTAGGCTTAATTATTGCAACTCCTTTCAAGAAAATGTAAATAATGACGAAATTCTTGATCTAAGTTTTTTTACTGATGAAGCATGGTTTCATTTAAGCGTGTTTGTAAATAAAAAAAATTACAGTAAACAATCCAAACAATCACATCGAAGTTGCTTTACATCCTGTTAAACTTGGAGTATGGTTAGCTGTATCTCGTCGTATAAAAATAGGACGAATATTTTTTCACAATAACATTAATAGCCAACGACACCGAGAACAGTTATTAACATCATTTTTAAGTCAAGTGCAACGAGACTAATTCAATGGGGGTTACTTCCAACAAGATGGGGCTACTGCACATAGAACTCGTGAAAATTTAGCGCTTTTAGAAGTTCACTTCCCTCATCGAGTTATAAGCAGAGGTATAGCAAACGCCAATTAAGTTGGCGCGAGGAGGGGGTGCGCAGAAGCAGTTTTTAAAAACGTCCACCCCCACTACTCAAGAAACTGTCAGAATACATTTGTCATTGACGTTTGACGGAACATAATGTCTTTGCTAGGGGATCATAAAGTGATACACGCTCAGAGGTTAGAATTATCTGACATTTGATGTAAAACCAAATACAAATCTCCCCACTACTTCTAATCCTGCGCGAACTTACCCTTCCTCGCGCCAACTTATTTGGCGTTTGCTATATTTAGCGATCACCAGATCTTACTCTGTTAGATTTTTCTATTTTGGCATTGCTTAAAAGTTCTAGAAATTAGTTATTTACCTTGGTTGTTTGATTAATATCCCATCTTTAAAGTTTTCTTGTTAAATAAATTAATAATCTAATTGTACTTGTTATTAATTAGAGAACATGTTATTAACGCGTTGAATTTCTGGGAGAACAGTACCAAGTAGGTAATTTAACTCGTTTAGATCTTCAATTAAAACAAGTACAACAATCCGTAAAAGACACAAAATTGAGAAAATCTTTTGGACCTGGAAGGATACACCCGGAATTTATAAAATATGGACCTGAAAAGCTGCTAAGAATACTAAAATCTTTATTTCAAACATGCTTAAATGGCGAAGAAACGCCGACTGAAGGAGAACTTCCTATATATCGACCATCCATAAAAAAGGTTCAAAAGACGATCCCAAGAATTACCGGGTTATAGCAGTCATTCCAACAATAGGAGGAATATATTCCCGGATTCTTCGAAACCTAATTGAAGAAGACATTGAGGATCCGCAACCGGAGGAACAAGCGGGATTTCGGGCAGGAAGATCTACGGTGGACAACCTTTTTACTTTGACAATAACATTAGAAAAGCGAAATAGAGAAACACATATAGCTTTCATTGATTTTGATAATCCGTAGATAATCCGTATATATATGTTAATTAGAGATATGGTGATGCCATATCTCTCGATGATAAATTTTGACAGTGACAGGTAGTTACCATTTAATCTATATCCGCATTTCAAGAATACAGAACATTATAATTTATAGGAGAAATTCATGGACAACTAGATGTAATACTTTTTGAACCACGTAGTACTATAATTATAACATTTTCTAATGTATCAGGAGAATGAGTTCAGAATGAAAATGCTATCAAAATAACAGGACGGTCAAATAAATTTGAGATAAAAGTTGCGTATGGATATACAGGCTGATTAATTTTCGGCCCTCACCATGGGGATCTCGCTTATTATTGGAGATAGAGTATAGGTTTAAATTTGGCAAAGTTGTTAAATTTTGTGTTTGTTATAAATCCGTAAAGAAAATAGACCTGTGACAAATGACCTTCGTTATTTAAAAAAAAATGCGAAAACCCCATTTTCTTCTTTTACCTGTAGCACCGACATTTGGCCTTGTATAGAAAAAATAAAAACGCATCCTTATGGCCATTTCTAAACCTCTATCCAGTGGTGTACTCTAAATTTTTATACGACGTTTCGTTTCTTTCTGGCCATCATCAACTATCTAATTTCTTATAGGCGCCATATTGGATTTAGACATCTTCAGAAAGAGTTTTTTTTTCTGATTTCAACCATGTACCACATGCTGACTAAAGTTTTTGACATTAGGTTTTATTTGAAAGAATAAATTATAAGATTAAATAAGGTAGCCATGGAATTTCAATCTGTCAAACATTTCATTTATTGTTCATTAATAATACAAAAATGTCATACACTAACGAAGAGAAACGAGATATGATAAGTATTTTTTATTCTTCGAACCGAAATTCAACAGTGGCGAGTACAAGATATCTACAATTATATCCAGAACGACAACAGCCTCATCGTACCATTTTTCTAGATCTCGACAGAAATTTGGTCGAGAATGGATCGTTTACTAAGCCGCGTAATGGTCAAGACAACAGGAATTTAAATGAAAATCGACAAGATATTTTACAAATGGTAAATTGAAAGCCTGTTTTCAAATTTCATGTTAATCTTGTATTTTTATAGATAAATAATAATCCATCAATTTCTACACGCGAAGTAGCGTCAGAATTAAATTTGTGCCAGTCCAGAGTTTTGAGAATTTTACATAAAAGTAGGTTTAAACCATACAGGATCCATGTTAGTCACTCTTTACTGCCTGGAGATAATTTGAGAAGGCTAGAATATTGTAATTGGTTAATGGGAAGGATAGAAAATGACGAAAATTTTTTAAGCAAAATCATCTGGTCAGATGAAACAAAATTTACAAATTCTGGAATGTTCAACAGAAATACGGAGCACTATTGGGCAGTACAAAATCCCCGACAAAACAGGGCTAGAAGACCACAACATCGTTTTGGAATAAACATTTGGATGGGTATTTTGGCAAATCGTCTCTTAGGACCAGTTATGTATGAAGAACATTTAAATGGAGAAAGATTTTTAAACATTTTACGTACATACGTATCTGACTATCTTGACGACAATATCCCATTAAATCAATTACAATATTTATGGTGGCAACAAGATGGCGCACCAGCACACAATGCAGCTGTTGTTAGAAATTTCTTAAATCAAGAGTTTGCAAACCGTTGGATTGGAAATAGGGGAGTTGTTGAATGGCCTGCGAGATTACCTGATTTAAGTCCGTTAGATTTTTTTTTTATGGGGATATGTTAAAAATAATATTTATAAAGTAGATGCGCCACAAAACATTGAAGAATTACGAGACAGACTTCAGAATGCCTTCGATGCAGTTCCTAGAAGAACTATACAAAGGGCAGTACAAAATGCCAGAAGGCGTGCCCAATTGTGCATTACCGAAGATGGCTAGATAATTGAACATTTACTGTAATTGTTTATTGTTTACTTTTCTATGTATTTTTATTAATGTTTTTGTTATCTTGTACTCGCTACTGTTGAATTTCGTTTCGAAGAATAAAAATACTTATCATATCTCGTTTCTCTACGTTAGTGTATGACATTTTTGTATTATTAATGAATAATAAATGAAATGTTTGACAGATTGAAATTCCAAAGGCTACCTTATTTAATCTTATAATTTATTCTTTCAAATAAAACCTAATGTCAAAAACTATAGTCAGCATGTGGTACATGGTTGAAATCAGAAAAAAAAACTCTTTCTGAAGATGTCTAAATCCAATATGGCGCCTATAAGAAATTAGATAGTTGATGACGGCCAGAAAGAAACCAAACGTCGTATAAAAATTTAGAGTACACCGCTGGATAGAGGTTTAGAAATGGCCAGAAGGATGTGTTTTTATTTTTTCTCTACAAGGCCAAATGTCGGTGCTACAGGTAAAAGAAGAAAATGGGGTTTTCGCCTTTTTTTTTTTTAAATAACGAAGTTCATTTGTCACAGGTCTATTTTCTTTACGGATTTATAACAAACACAAAATTTAACAACTTTGCCAAATTTAAACCTATACTGTATCTCCAATAATAAGAGAGATCCCCATGGTGAGGGCCGAAAATGAATCAGCCTGTATATATAGGTGTGTTTTAAGTACAGTCTTTGGCTAGTAAATTAGAACCGATATTTCATTTTTATTAATAAACATAAAGAAACTAAAAATATTAGACATATCAATTAATATTAGGATGATGCCTTTAGATTTTATCATAGCTACTTTTTTGAGTATACCTTCTGCTATTCTCATTTCCTCAGTATTTTTTCAAATTTCGTACGTTATTTATTATTTATTTTATATTAAAAAAATTTTTTTTAATAGGATTAAATCCGGGAAATTCCCGAGTTAATCCCATAACAACAATTTTAGTGTGTAATTTTTCAGATTGCTTTTTAGGATGGGTGCATTGTGATGTAACAACGTGTGTGGGTTATTATTTTCATTTAACGTGCCAATATATGGCAGTAAATATACGTTTTATAAACATTTTTGTATCGTGCTTGGTTCATTATTTCCTCAAGAATACAACGACTTCAGACATGCGAATTTCACTTTTTTTAAAATAATTTTTTCATATAAAGTTGTAAAAGTAAGCATTAATTTTTACCTTTTTCCGAGCAGCAATTAAGTAATACTAAACAGTTATTTTCATACTGTTTAGCCCATTTAAAGCGAGTTTTTTAAATGGCTCCGTTAATTTTTTTTTATAGAGTGCCTATATTTTACCTCGGCCTCATATAATCAATCACCTTTGAACTGCTTGATGTTGATATTATGTTCGTATCTTTTTTCTTATAATCTGTTTTTCGCCACAAAATTAATTTGAGTGTTGGTACCAAAAATGTTTTTTTTTTTTAAATTTAATTCAGTTATTCTAGTACCACTTGATGGAATGCGTGGCCTTCGTGCTATTTCTAATATTTTATTTGGAATATCTCGTATCTAAAAAAGTACAAATGCTTTTTTTCTCACGGTTATGTTAAAATAAGAAAATCAAAAATAAGAAAAAGTCAACGACAAGTGTTTACACACATAATACAAGTTCATTTTAATTTTGGAACATTTTATCTTTGCTGACGGGTACACATGAAATAATATCGGTTCGGAAAGTCCACAAATCATTTTTATATATTCATTTTTGTATATTCAACAATAACAGGGCCCGTATCTTAATAGCTTGTGACCTTAAGGTGACTGCGTTTGATATTACTATCACGTGCCTTGTTTGCAATCGTAAATCGACAATAGTTTGTAATTTAATTTTTCTGCAATTGCTCAAAAAAATAGGCGTTTACGCATTCATTTCAGTGCGCAAAACACGCGTTTTTTTTCACCATTAAAAAAAAATTACGCGGTTTGGTGAAAAGAATAATTCTGACATTTCTAAAATATAGAATAAACTAAGAAGAATATTTTATTGAAAGAATTATAACAGACAATTACAAGTCAACATACTTATTTTGTTATATGGAGCGTGTTTTTAAACTAAGTACCGTTTTGAAATTCCGCTGCTGCAGCGCTGCGATCGGCAGTTCGCGCATACGCATTGTGTTGACAAGCTGCAGACGCCATTACGGCAACAATCGACCGTGTTTACACTGTTCTGTTTCTGTGCGTATTTAAAATGCCTCCGCCGAATGAGAATCCCGCCTACTATGAAGTACGCACTGTTATCCGCTTTCTTAGTGCTAAAGTCGTGAAAGTCTTGTATGGAGAAAACATTATGAGTGATAGAATGGTAAGGAAGTGGGTTAGAGCTTTTAAAGATGGCCGCAACAATGTTCATGACGAGGAAAGGACTGGGCGACCTTCTGTCATTATCGACGATTTTATGCAAAAAGTTGACGAAAATGTGAAAGAGAACAGGCGCTTCACGATCTCTTCGTTATCTGAGAAATTTTCTCAAATTTCAAGAAGTGTTCTATATGAAATTGTGACCGAACGCTTACATTATCGGAAACTGTGCTCAAGATGAGTACCAAAAATGCTCACGGAGGAGCACAAAACCAAGCGTTTAGGCAGTGCTTTGGCATTCGTTGAGCGTTATGCTGCCGAAGGTGATTTTTTTAAACCAAATTGTCACAGACGATGAAGCGTGGGTGGCCTGCGTTACGCCGGAATCAAAGCAGCAATCCATGGAATGGCGGCTTCTACATCACCCAAGAAAGTGAAATTCAAACAGACAGTTTCAACCATGTGTACCCTGTTTCGGGACAGGTTGCTTGTCGACTTTTTGCCTCGTCGTGAAACAATAAATTCTGAAAATTACTGTGAGACATTAAAAAAACTGCGTCGAGCAATCCAAAACAAAAGGCGCGGCCTTCTGAGTAGAGGAATCCTTTTTTTGCTTCACGACAATGCCCGGCCGCAAGCAGCCAATCGAACTCAAGGTCTCATCGCATTGTTTGGTTGGGAACAACTTGATCACCCGCCATACAACCCAGATCTAGCGCCAAGTGACTACCACCTGTTTCTGAATTTGAAGAAGCATCTCGGAGGTAAGCACCTTGATGACGACGATAACCTCAAAACGACAGTGAATCAGTAGCTGTCAAATCAGGCGGCAGACTTGTTCGATATGATAAATGCCTCAATAATGGCGGCAATTATGTGAAAAAGTAGGTTAAAGTACAAGATTTCATATAAGAATAAAATTGTTATAAAAATATCCCTAGTTTTTTTTATATTTGAAACGGTATGTACTTACTTTAAAAACACGCCTCGTATAAAAATTAAAGTTCACACAAAATTACTTCCCGCTATAATTCCCGATTCGAGTGAAGGCTGTAGCTTCGAAATGCCATTATTAAAAGTTCGACTAAGTTAGAAATGTTGTCAGTTTTATTTCCTAAATTATCCAAGAGTTATATGTAGAGAACGGACACGCTTACCACCCAGTGCAGTACTGGCGAAAGGCTGTATTTCTAAAATATTTAATTTTATTTATATAATTGGAAAACGAACGGGTGGTGATCTATAAAATTACGAAATACATATTTATTTGTTGAAAAGTTGTATTTATAAAGTTTTTAATTTTATTTATATAATTGGAAAACAAACGGGTGGTGATCTATAAAATTACGAAATACATATGTATTTGTTGAAAAGTTGTATTTTTAAAGTTTTTAATTTTATTTCTATAATTGGAACATTTTTATTTGTTCATTTTGTCGTTCAAGTTGAGTAAAGGAGTATTAATATTGACTAGCAATAGTTTCTCAAGGTTTTCTTCTGTCAATTTTGTTGTCTTTGAATTAAGTACATCCTTATACCGCGATATCATAAAGTTTCTGGGTCAACGGTGGCCATGGGGTGAAAAACGTCTGTCTTAATTTATATCATCCTTTTGAGAAAAATCTGATAAAATTTTCAGGTTATGTGTCATACTGACATTAAGATTAATATATTGACAAATTTTAACGTCAGCATGACATTTAACCTGAAAATTTTATCAGATTTTTCTCAAAAGGATGATATAAATTAAGACAGTCGTTTTTCACCCCATGGCCACCGTTGACCCAGAAACTTTATGATATCGCGGTAAATAGAAAACGTCCTTTCTACATCGCAACTGGTTATAGGTGCATACTGGAAATATTCTTTTATTTCTTCATATTTAGCCGTTAGATTTTGTGGAATTGTCTCGATACATAATTGCTGCAATGTAATTAAATCTGGATTTCTATTAAGAATTGCGTCAAACTTTTGCCGAAGGCCACATCCGAAGTCACTTGGAATATTTTTCAAATTATTAACAGCCACATCTAATGTGGTTATTCCGTCATTTAATTTGAGATTTCGATGTTCAAAATACGTGATTAGTTTTGGCAATTTTCCAAAGTGTTCGTGAAGAAAGTACAACTGATTTTTTAAATTTGGGATTTGTGTGAGCTCCTTGCACTCACCAATACTTCTAGCATCCTCCTTTAGCAGTGTTACGAAATGTTTTAGACTATCGAAATTCTCAGCATAATAACTAGTAGCTTCCAGCCATGTTCCCCATCTAGTTATTACTGGAGTGGGAGGCAGTGACAGAGATGGAAATTTTTCCCTGAAAAGAGCTACTCTCAATGGTGCTTTTCTGAAAACTTTTTTAAAAGCTGATACAAGTCTATCAACTTCCGGAAAAGTTTCTCTGATATATTCACAGATTCTGTGGAGAGCATGCGCTACACAAGTAATATGCAGCATATTAGGATATGTTTTCTTCAATAGTCTGCCTGTTTTTAACATATACGCAGCACTATCACTGACAAATAAAAGTATTTTTTCTTTGTACGTGGCGTCCGAATGAAGCATTTTTTGCATATTCTCCTTAATGGTTTCAGCAACTGTTTCCGCATCAACTCTATTTATAACACTTGTTGCTATTACATATGAGTTATAGGGAATAGTTGGATGTAGTACACCAGCTACAACATTTACCACACAGCGTCCTAACATATCCACCGTTTCGTCGGCGCTTATCCATATGTATTGATTTAAAAGATGGCTTCTAATGCGTTCTACTGTTCTCGTATAGCACCTAGAAACATAATATTTGCGTAAAGTTGATTCATCAGGAACATTTCGATCAGTATATTTTTGAAGAAATATTTGTAAAATGGGATTGCTAACTTTATTTAATGGAATATTAGCCGCCATAAAAGTTTTACAGAGTTCAAATGTGTTTGCGATCCTAAGTGACGAATTTTTGACGATATTTTACGGATTTTGTAATAAATTTCGGAATCACTGACAATGGACATACAATCAGTATGACCGTCAATCCAACTCGCCATTGTTTTACAATGCCGTTCTCGACATTCTTCCATATCATGTCTGAAAAAGTAACTTAAACAATGCTCTAGATCTAAATAAATGAAAACTAAAAATGTGTGCGAAATTCAATGCATACTTACGTCAAAATAATTGGTAGAAATAGATTCAATCAAACGATATTAAACAGGATCTATCACAAAAATTACGATGTAATTAACAGTTAAAACTATGAAAACAAGAAACTTACTCACAGCACTTTATTTATCTTACGAAATATAAACTAATAAATAAAATACATTATAAAAACCCCGCTTCTATCTACGCTCATGAAAACACTTTAAAAAACACTATATTCTCCGAATACAATAGCTGGCTTGTCTATTGCGGAGAGACCAGGTGTCCGAGTAAGTCAAACAAATACTTCATTGAATTACGCCGGGATGTACTGAGCGACGTTATACACAATTCCAATTGCCGATTGCGTTTTATGGAAATTGCGTCCGTTCTCTAGTTATATGTTACGCATTTCATTGGAAGAATTTATAGAAAACACTTAGAAAGACACTTATTCAGACCACAAAATTTTTTTTCAATTTTTATTTACATTGTAACTACGGAAACCCATGCAACGGTAACTTAAAAAAATAATGCCGTTTTCTTATGAATTCAATATTTTTTAATAATAAACTTGCTGTTTAAAGCTGTACAATTGTAGAAAAAAAGTTGTTTATATTACGTACGCAAAGCCAGTATTTTAAGCTTTCGAATGTATATCGTACCCAACATTCTCAAGCTCAAAAAACCTTAGCTTTGCACACTTAATATAAAAATAATTATTTTTATATTGTACGTTCGATTTACATGTGCTTATATTTTATTTTAGGTGCCTTACTTATATTCCTTCTTCTGGTAGTTATTATAGTTATGATCGCAATTCCTGGTAAACATAATATACTACATACGATTTCATATAGTGACGTTAAAACTGAAACTATAACTAGCTGTGGAAAAGTCAAAGGGTAAAACATATAACAAAAATATTTAAAAATAATTTATTCCTATTTTTTTTTTTTTTTTTTTAGAATACTAGATGATGACGCGGTTGCATTTAGGGGGATCCCATACGCGATACCACCATTACATAAATTGCGCTTTAAAAATGCCCAACCACTGCAAAATATTTCTTATTGTTGGGAAGGAACTTTTTTGGCATATAATTCAACAGATTCTTGCCTTCAGATTTATAGTAATGGCTCTGTTACTGGCGTGGAGGATTGTTTAACTTTAGATGTTATAACTCCATATGTTCGATATTATTCACCCCTACCAGTTATTGTACTTATCGGAGCCGAGAGTTTTCTTGGCGGATCACCAGGCAAAATGCGTCCATCCACCCGATATGCAAGATCGAAGGATGTCGTCTTTGTGAGACCCAATTTTCGACTTGGAACGCTGGGATTTTTAGCAACGAAATCACTGAGCGACTCAAATTACCCACATGTTAGCGGAAATTACGCTTTATCGGATATAATGCTCGCATTGGAATGGATCCAATTAAACATCGAGCACTTCGGTGGTAATTCTTCAGCTGTGACATTGTTTGGACATCGTGCAGGTAATATCTATCACACTATAACTTCTATAGAATCGTTATTAATATCTTTACTATTTTAAAGGTGCAACATTGGTGACTGCATTAGCAACAATGCCGGGTAAGAAAAATTTCGCTCGTGCATGGGCGACATCTGGCGGAGCGTTGTTTCCCACAAAATCTTTGAATGAATCCCAAAAAGCGAATGAAATGTTTTTGAAAGCAATTCAGTGCAAGCTTTCCGATTCTAAATGTTTAAGAGAAACCGACGCCTACTCTTTAATGTCTTCAATACCGGACACGTGGAGGAAACCACAACCAGACCTTCCTGAAATATCGGAAAAACCTTTAAAACGGCATGAATGGCTGGTTTTGGACGGAATTATTTTAAAAGACCAATCTCCAAATAGCGAAAACGAAAGTAATTTTTCACATGACGTACCTTTAGTATTAGGTGCGACTGCGCACGTGTCGGCTACTGAAAAACTTTTGGATAAGAATACTGTTTGGACTGAAGATTTGATAGTCGACCATGTTCAGAATTCGATTTTGTCCGACATGAAACTCGCCGAAGACGCGTTAAATATGTACCCGAAAACATATAAGGGCTTAAGCGCTTTAATCTCAGACCTCCGCACTATATGTCCTTTATATGATTTTCACAAGCGCACAGAAAACACGTACCTTTACGTTGTGACACAAACAAGAGGCCCTCAAAGCATAGCTGATGTCGATTCAGACGTAGACGCTATATTGGGAAGATACGAGCCGAAAACACCCGAACAAAGGCGATATTTCGCGGCGATTCAACAGCTCTTCTATCTTTATGTGTGGCACGGTAAGGTCGATGAGAAAGCATTGGACGGTAAGAATGTATTGATCGTAGAGCAAGATGTTAGGGCTGAACAAAAATATTCTCATTGTGATTTTTGGATAGAAAAAAACTTTACACTTTTCGGACAACTTGACTAACGTGATTGACTCATCTAATTGTATAATTATGCGACTGATCTTTGTATTTCATTCTAAAGAGTGATGTTTTTTTCATGACTTTCCTTTTGTTAAGTCTTTTCTTTTGTAGTAAAGTATGATAAAGATTGTGTATTATATTATAAGGAAGTTATGCATTTCAAAGTAACTAAAGTTGTTTGTTAGATTGACTGAGTTATTATTTTGAGATTACTGATTATGTACTTATTTAATTGTAACTTTTTACATATACTATTAGTGTATACTATGTAGTTTTTAAGAAACTTAGTTATATTTATTGTTACGAATAATTTTGTTGATAAAAATTAACGGATAGTGAAATTAGGTACACAGCTCTTCACTATTGTGTCTATAATCTCTTTTTGCCTTTAATTTTTTACTATAATCTCATTTTGCTAACAATTTTCATTATTCTAACAACACATTTGCAGAAGATTTATTTCTGTTACTGTTAGAACTTAATTAAATTAATTAATTTGTGCAGCGACACAATTCTAGTCAAAAAAAACAGTTATAGTACTTCCAAGAATTCATTTTAATAATTCATATATAATTGATTATATTTAGAAGCCAATTTATGAAAGATAAAATTAATGATAATTTAGATTCCAATTTACACGAGGGTGACGCTGAAATTAATGATATATAGAGGAGTGAAACAAGATAAATGGTCAAAACTTTATTGATGTTCAAAGTACTCTTTTATTATCTATATACTTTTGTAGACGAGTTTTCTAAAATTCGAAAATCTCACACCAGGGGTTTTTCATAATTGACTGCAAATATTCGTGGAAGGTAAAGTCAATCCCCTGTTTTGATGAAAATCGACGAACATGTAAATTAAAATTAAAAAGTAGCCAGAAATAGCACATTGCTAGATCCGGCGAATAAGCGAGGTGTTCGATTACCTTGATGTTGTATTCTCTCAAAAATTTTGCATTAACACTAGCCTTATGCGCCGAAGCATTATCATGGTGTAGCATTAAGTCTTTAATTTTGAGTTCTCGGAGAACCTCGGGCAGGCAATATTGAGTGTACCAGGCGGCCGTGACAGTCTTTTGCCCTTCTAACTTGACAGTCCTCACAAGCCCAGTACTTCTGAAGAAAACGGCATACATAACTTTCTTCATCGCACTTTGTGTTTTCACAGTCGTCGACGTTTATTCTTCGCACACCCATATTCTACTCTCTTGGTGCGTAAGAACATCATACAAAGGAATATAGGTCTCACTACCCGTGACAATTTTAGAAATAAGCCGATGTCCACCTTTTTATCTCTAGCGTTTCACTGCTAATTCTTACACCCATCGTGAGGCAAGGTGAGGCATAATAACGAGCGATTTTTAAAAGGCTGTTAAATAAAAACACTTTGTTTAAGAAAATTTCTGATTTCATAATATTAAAATACATGAAAAAGCATTTTCTGCAATAGTAAAACGTCGGTTATTTTTTGAAGATAACTCCGGACCTTGAAGTGACCCATCACATTGCGTAGCATTGGCCAGTGGGATTTGAACAACTTCTTGTCGGATCCGCTCTTTCAGGCCTTCAATTATTCGAGGAGGGTTATCTTGGTAGACTTTACTTTTCAGATAACCCCACAAGAAAAAGTCACATGTTGTGAGGTCCGGTGAACGAGAGGGCCATGCAATATCCCCATTTCGGGAGATCACATGATTTGGAAACAAACGATTAACAATATTCATGCTTACTCGAGCAGTGTGGAATGTTGCTCCGTCCTGCTGGAAAAACGTCTCATTGTTCACGTCGTAGTGTGCAAGTTGTGGAGTAAAAAAGTTTTCCAACATTTCTGCGTATCTCTGCGAAGTCACTGTTACAGCATTGCCAAGGCCGTCTTCAAAAAAGTATGGCCCTATTATCCCTAATGAAGACATGGCGCACCACACAGTAACTTTTGCGGAGTGCAATGGTTGCTGATGCAGTTCTCTAGGATTAACGTCACTCCAAAATCGAAAGTTCTGCTTGTTCACGTAACCGGAGAGATGGAAGTGCGCTTCATCACTCATCCGCAAACGGTTTACAATGTCATCGTCTCGATTAATCAAGTCCAAAAATTCTAAGCTGAACCGGCGTCGGCTCACATAATCTGTTTCCTTAAGGGCCTGAACCATTTGGATCTTGTAAGGATGAAAGTGCAAATCTTTGTGTAAAATTCTTCTTACTGTTCTGTTTGATATCCCAAGTGTAACGCTGTGTCGGTGAGCTGAGCGACAAGGGCTTTCGTCAATGGCGACTCTTACACGTTCAATGTTTTCAGGTGTGCGCACAGATATTGGTCTCCCAGTTTTCTTCCTTGTCGTTGACGACGTCTCTTCAAAGTTCTCAACCCACTTTTTAATCGCACTGGCAGATGGCACTGGCCGATTTCGATTAATGTTGAAGTGGTTGCGAAATGCACGACGTGCTAGCTGGTACGAACTACCGTTTTGATAAAATGCTTTCACAGCGTACGCACGATGCTGTGGGGTCCAACGTTCCATTGTGACTAAATGTTATTTCGCGCCGAACGTAACTGACACTATCCCCTCCACGTCCCTCCGACGCAGATTAATTCGCGCGCTTTTTAAAATCGCTCGTTATTATGCCTCACCTTGTATTTCTTCATGCAGGATTTATTGGCCTTACTGCTGCGGATCCAATACCAATCTTCTATCTTCTTGCAACATTTTCAGAGGTGACTGCTGACCTGGGCCTACCTGTGTTCCTCATCAAGTAAATAACTGCGACATATTCAGTAAACTATCTTAAAAACCGTAGCCCGCCATGGTGCTTCGTCCCCGAAAGCCGTATGCAAGCGTTGCATGTATTCTTGTTCATTAAGGCCCACTTTAAAATCGTACATTATAATAGCCCTGAAATGCTCTTATCTTTCCATGACTACATGTATTTAAACATCCATGAATTAACACTGTAACAGAACTAATGTACTATTGCGGCAACAAAAAAATGTCCGTCTGATAAGCTTTTTTTGACGATTTTTGAGTGTTGTCTAGTAAGTACATACATGTCAATTTTCAAACTGACAGTTCGTTAAAAATAATTTACTCATCAATGAAGGGAAATCTCTCGAACGCATTTATTTGAAATAAAAATAATATGAAACACATAATATACATGTAAAATAACGTAAATGATTTAAATTAATATTTTGTTATACATCCATTGCTATCTAATACTTTGCGTAAATGTCTGGGCAACGAAGCTATCAAAGAATAAATATATTCTGGTGTAAGATCATTCCAAATTTCTTCTATTTTATCATTTAAGTCTTCAATAGTTTGAAGCCTGAAATTGTTTTCATTAATTTTTTTAACTATGTATCCCCACACATTTTCAATAGGATTAAGATCTGGGCTTGATGGGCACCATGGTTGACGTTCTATGTTGTTTCTCCTAAACCATTGATCAGTAATTCTAGATGTATGTACTGGACAATTATCTTGTTGAAATATGATATTTCTATTGGAAAACATAATTTCCGCAGAAGGCAAGAATACATTTGTTAAAATTGTAGTATAATTATCAGAATTGAATCTTCCTTCAATATGCCAGCAAACACCTGGCCCACGTGCATTAATCCAAGCCTAAATATTTGTACTAAATCGACCGCTCCTACAAGCCTTTTGCGTATATCTTAAGTCGGATTTAATCTAAATCATCTGGCAAATTTTTTGTTGCCGCGATAGTATGTTAGTTGAAGTTGAAGCCATGCGCATTAAATGTTATTCTAATTGAGTGATATTGTCATTTCAGCGTCACCATCGTATAATTAGACCTAATCTTCGTTATACAATAAAATTTCGATCTCTATCACCATATTTATGACTTTGTAACACGTATTACAAATATTTACTAATAGATTGATAATTATACGCATTTATCTTTCGTCTAACGCTTTTATACAATATTTCATTTATTTAACATCTGCAGAGCGTGTTTTATTATATATATTGGAATATCCCTTGCATTCTGTTGTTATTTGTGATTCATATATTGATGTACAGTTCATGTTATATTATAACGACCCGATTTATTGAAATCGACCAACCCCCCTAGTATACGAAGAATGAAAGGTTATATAAAACCCTTCTAATCCCCTTAAAATTCCGATACGGAAACGGATATTTTTCTGTTACGGCCCATATCTCATTTGCAGAAGTGACCGCTGTTTCAGGTAAGGGATTTGGGATAATCCTATTTAAACCTTACAAGTCGGGTCGTTATAATGTTAAACGAACTGTACGTATATTAATTGATTAATGCTTATATACGCTGATTATTTTTAACATTCTTTTAGCTATTTTAGATTATTGAGTATTCTAAAAAAAATGTCTGAAGCTATTTTTAAGAATGATTTTATTAATTTGTATATATACAGTGCCTGCCAAAATTTATATCATACCGAGTTTTTTAATTTAGATTAATGTTGATTGGATCAATCATTTGGAACTAGTTATACAATTTTGCTACATATCCGGTACTTCAAAAGATATATGTTTGTCTTATTCAAAAAAATTGTTGGTAGTTAAAAGTTAATATGCATCTTTTTAAAAGAACTAAACACTTTATTTTAATAGATTATACCCATCTTTAATAATCAAAAATATTCAAAGAAATTTAATCTCTTAAGCAATTAAAAGAAAATGTAATTAAAATTACTTGTTTTTATAAATCGATTTTAGCAAATTTTTGCATTTTACTAGAGCATATTTACCATTATTACGAATATAAAAATGTAATTTATAATATCTTAAAATCATTATTTAATGTTTTTGTATATATATTTTTCAGGCTTCTTTAAGAAAATTATAATCCCACTACATTTCATTTATTTTGTTAAATTCAAAACCTATTCAAAAAATATTCATCACGGATTCAACATCTCGTTGTCAGCTTCTTGCTAATCGTTTTAGGTCCGTAATCGAACACAGCCCTTTCCGTTTATTTATATGTATTTATTTGTTTCAGTCACATTTTCAGGCGAGCGCCATTTTAGATTTTCTTCTTTTTCCAGAATGTTCAGAATTTTCGTTCATTTCGAAAGATCCATATGTTTTTCTATATTATTATATTACTCTGTTACTATAATGTGGTGCATTAGCTCCTTCAAGACTCTTTGTATAATAAATAGTCATTGCGGCTGTGTTTTTATATCAATTCAGGTTTCTACACCATAAGTTACGATGGGCAAAATACACTAATTGAATACTTTATTTCAAAATGTGCTATATTATTTTTTGCACTTCCGAGACTAAAGTTAATACTTTAGTATCTATTAGCAAGGACTAAAGTTCGTTATTTGATCCACAGGGAACAAATATTAATTAAATTCCCTAGAGAATGTATTGACAGATTCAAGAAAACAATGTCAAACTTGACAATTTTTATTACAATTTTTGAGACATATTCATAGTAATGTTAGTGCAATTAACAAATAATGGTATATCGTTTTTACAAACGATGTTTCATGCAATTCCACAAGATAAGGTAGATCGTTGGGATTGATAGGAAAGTTCTAGGGCTGACCTAGAAGGACTTGATATTTGGTCAACTCCAAAAATTTTGTCGGGAGTAACACCATAAGAGCTTGTGTTTATCCGGACAAACGAAAACTTTGTTGCTTGGTAACTGACGAGAACAAATAACATGGTAAAACTCCGATACCGTAGGTGGAGCGGTTTTACCTTCTCTTATTTGCTCGAGTCGTGTTACCTTCAAGCAACAAAGTTTGAGTTATGTCAAAATGAAAGTTTTACCTTCTCTTATTTGTTCGCGTCGTGTTACCTTTAAGCAAAAAAGTTTGAGTTATGTCAAAACGAAAGTTTGTTCCGGAAATAAAACACAAGCTCGAATGGGATTTGGTAAATGAATTATTTAATTAAGATTAATAATAATTAACAAAAAAAAATTTTGTAAACGTCAAAACACATTTCTTTGAATACATAGGTAAATAGCTTAATTGTTACTAAAACTACAGTTGAAAGATGTACTGTTATTATCAATTATTTTATTCGTGGCCGGCTGAACACTAGGTTATTATTGTTAAAATTGCATGAATTGCTTCATATTGACGTTTATTTGAACGTTACTGTCAGAATTGAACTCTCGTTACCATGGGAAATCAACATGCAGTTTAGCTACTTGCAATTTCAAACTAACATAATGTGCATTAAAATGTCATGTTTTTGACAGATGAGTTAAATTGTCGGCAATAATTTTCTTGTTATAAATATTATGTTTCACGTTAAGCATGGTTTTTAACATTGAATAATGGGCCAAAATCTTAGAAGCAGAACCTTTTTGACAGATGAGTTAAATTGTCGGCAATAATTTTCTTGTTATAGGTCTTTCACGTTAACAGACGAGACACGTGATAAATAGTTACAATACAGGGTTGACAAATCTACATTGTGTTGTTAGTAAATAATTTATGAGGTTAGGTTTATGTCATTTTAAAATATTTACAACTCCTACTAATATGCTTTATGTTATTATATATACTATATTATATATAGGCATGACTTAGTTGTGAAAATAACTGATCTTATATATATAATATCGTTTTATAATTAAAATAGGGAGGAACTTGTAAATATGAACTCATTGTAAACAACTTATTCGAATGACATTTGACAGAATCCAAGCTGGCAACCATGCCCAGTTCTGGTAGCATAATATATTCACTTAATAGAGAGAAATACTAGGATTATTAGGTATTATTGTAATTTAAATGTTACTTGTTTCGAAGTAACTGTTTATCACGTGTCTCGTCCGTTATCGTGAAAGACCTATATCAATATTATGTTTCACGTTAAGCATGGTTTTTAACATTGAATAATGGGCCAAAATCGTAGAAGCAGAACCTTTTTTTGCCTTTTCATTAAAAAATACCAGCAAAGCGTCTTGTTTAAAATCAATCACTTTTCTTTCACGGCACCATTTCAAAAACATTTCATATTGTTGCTCGTAAATTTTACGAGATTTTGAAGGAACTAGGGTTTTCAACGTGTCTTCGGTATCTTTTTCTAGGTCAAATTGTTCACAATTTTCATTCATTTTTGCATTTATTGCAAAATGGCAGGGCTTGTTGACACAGTAATGAATTTCATGGCAAACTCGCATATTCAAAATTTGCAATACCGTTCATAATTTTCAATTATCAATTTTGGTGATAATATCTCTGTTTCGGGAGTGCAAAAAATAGTGTATACACTACGGGACTGAAGTGCTAAAATCCCTTGAGTGGTTATTGCCCTTGGGCTTCGTTCTCGAGGCAACCAACTTCACTTGCGGGATTAAATGTTGCACTTTAGTCCCTGTGTATATATTATACTATTGATTTTGATATAAGTTCAACCTTCTAAAGGCTGACAATTATAATCTAATTCGTTTACTGATTCATATTTATTAACGATTTATATGAAGGTGCATGTCGCAAGTATGTGAATTCTATGTTTTTGTCATCCATATAAAGTGTTTTTGTATTGCATCACAGTTTTCATTTTATTCACATTATTTTTCAGACCGATCGATCGTAAATGGTTTTTCTTTCAAATCCCATTTTCTCCCATTTATGCTTGTATGCTGCCATTGCAGCTTTTCAAACTTATTTCTAATTAATATCTTCTCGAATCATTTCGATGATACAGTCTTCTTGTCTTGTTCTACTTAGTGGTACTGGATTCATATCTTCGATCAGATATTTTGTTGCCTGTCTTACTACTTCAATTAAACCTAATTTTTTAGTCATCGTTTTTAGTCCGAAATATTTTACTTCTTATAAGATATTTTTTAAAAGGGATAGTTAAGTTAATATTTAATTCGAAATTCTAATCAAAATTATATACATAAAACAAATCTATACGGTGTAGATTTTTTGGTAGATACTGTATATATTACATATGTATTTTATGCAGAAATGATATTTCTAATATTTTTTTAATACTTAGCACAAACTTCTTTAGTTACTTCTGAATAACATTTATGCTTCTCTTTTATATCTATTCTTTAATTAATTAATTACTTGATTATTTCCGGAAAGACTGTATTTATACTTGCCAAATTTTTTATACTGCGTATATTTCTCGAAATGATACTCTGATCTCTCAATTTTTTATGTATATACAATGAATATATAAAATTTTTATGGTATTTAAATGAACAAAAATGTGAATGTAAAATATATTTTTAATAATTTATTCTTAAGGATCTTAAAAATATTATATTTGTAGGTTATTTTTTTTTTTTAGTGTTATGATTTTTTTTTTTCGAATATGCTTGAAATATAAGGGTCTTTGTAACATTTAAATATGAAGAAATTAATATAAAAATGCAGTAAAGAAACACGAAAATACTCATATCCAAAGAGATTTACTCATTTATGTGTAGATGTATGATGTAATTGTTCAGAAAATTTGTTAAATAAATTACCATGATATTACCTGCCTCCTGTACTCCAGTCATTCATTTTTAATGATATGATATTTAGCTGATATATTTATAATAAATAAACAAAATTGTTATGATCAACTCATTTTTGTATTCTTTTTGTAGCTTTATTAAAATATATACATACATCACAGGTGTTTTTTTAATTATTTTGCCTGAAAAGTCTGCCCAACGTATTATCCCAATAAGACATTTTTTAATTTCGCAGGTGTAAGTTTTAAAAAATTTAAGTTGGTATGTGAAAACAAGGTTAATTAAGAATTGCTGAAAAAAACAAGTCAATCAACGGGAAACGTACAGACGCGTTTCGTTCTGGTTGGAACTTTTCAATGCACGGCATTCCTCGAAGACGGACATTGCTTTTTCATTTCTATACTTTCTGTATATATAGTTAACATTTGGAGCTTACTGCAAGTGAGAATTAATGAATATTAAATCTCATTCTTACATGTAAATGTCGACTTATGTGATGCGTTCATAACTACAATCCGACAAACTAAGTTTGTACCAGTATGCAGAACACACCCTTTCGCGACAACGAACTTCCTCGTAATTAGGTTAATTAAGAATTGGTGAAAAAAACAAGTCAATCAACGGGAAACGTACAGACGCGTTTCGTTCTGGTTGGAACTTTTCAATGCACGGCATTCCTCGAAGACGGACATTGCTTTTTCATTTCTATACTTTCTGCATATATAGTTAACATTTGGAGCTTACTGCAAGTGAGAATTAATGAATATTAAATCTCATTCTTACATGTAAATGTCGACTTATGTGATGCGTTCATAACTACAATCCGACAAACTAAGTTTGTACCAGTATGCAGAACACACCCTTTCGCGACAACGAACTTCCTCGTAATTAGGTTAATTAAGAATTGCTGAAAAAAACAAGTCAATCAACGGGAAACGTACAGACGCGTTTCGTTCTGGTTGGAACTTTTCAATGCACGGCATTCCTCGAAGACGGACATTGCTTTTTCATTTCTATACTTTCTGTATATATAGTTAACATTTGGAGCTTACTGCAAGGGAGAATTAATGAATATTAAATCTCATTCTTACATGTAAATGTCGACTTATGTGATGCGTTCATAACTACAATCCGACAAACTAAGTTTGTACCAGTATGCAGAACACACCCTTTCGCGACAACGAACTTCCTCGTAATTAGGTTAATTAAGAATTGCTGAAAAAAACAAGTCAATCAACGGGAAACGTACAGACGCGTTTCGTTCTGGTTGGAACTTTTCAATGCACGGCATTCCTCGAAGACGGACATTGCTTTTTCATTTCTATACTTTCTGTATATATAGTTAACATTTGGAGCTTACTGCAAGTGAGAATTAATGAATATTAAATCTCATTCTTACATGTAAATGTCGACTTATGTGATGCGTTCATAACTACAATCCGACAAACTAAGTTTGTACCAGTATGCAGAACACACCCTTTCGCGACAACGAACTTCCTGGTAATTAGGTTAATTAAGAATGGTGAAAAAAAACAAGTCAATCAACGGGAAACGTACAGACGCGTTTCGTTCTAGTTGGAACTTTTCAATGCACGGCATTCCTCGAAGACGGACATTGCTTTTCATTTCTATACTTTCTGTATATATAGTTAACATTTGGAACTTACTGCAAGTGAGAATTAATGAATATTAAATCTCATTCTTACATGTAAATGTCGACTTATGTGATGCGTTCATAACTACAATCCGACAAACTAAGTTTGTACCAGTATGCAGAACACACCCTTTCGCGACAACGAACTTCCTGGTAATTAGGTTAATTAAGAATGGTGAAAAAAACACAAATCAATCAACGGGAAACGTACAGACGCGTTTCGTTCTAGTTGGAACTTTTCAATGCACGGCATTCCTCGAAGACGCATCACATAAGTCGACATTTACATGTAAGAATGCGATTTAATATTCATTAATTCTCACTTGCAGTAAGTTCCAAATGTTAACTATATATACAGAAAGTATAGAAATGAAAAGCAATGTCCGTCTTCGAGGAATGCCGTGCATTGAAAAGTTCCAACTAGAACGAAACGCGTCTGTACGTTTCCCGTTGATTGACTTGTGTTTTTTTTCACCATTCTTAATTAACCTAATTACCAGGAAGTTCGTTGTCGCGAAAGGGTGTGTTCTGCATACTGGTACAAACTTAGTTTGTCGGATTGTAGTTATGAACGCATCACATAAGTCGACATTTACATGTAAGAATGAGATTTAATATTCATTAATTCTCTCTTGCAGTAAGTTCCAAATGTTAACTATATATACAGAAAGTATAGAAATGAAAAGCAATGTCCGTCTTCGAGGAATGCCGTGCATTGAAAAGTTCCAACTAGAACGAAACGCGTCTGTACGTTTCCCGTTGATTGACTTGTGTTTTTTTTCACCATTCTTAATTAACCTAATTACTAGGAAGTCCGTTGTCGCGAAAGGGTGTGTTCTGCATACTGGTACAAACTTAGTTTGTCGGATTGTAGTTATGAACGCATCACATAAGTCGACATTTACATGTAAGAATGAGATTTAATATTCATTAATTCTCACTTGCAGTAAGTTCCAAATGTTAACTATATATACAGAAAGTATAGAAATGAAAAGCAATGTCCGTCTTCGAGGAATGCCGTGCATTGAAACTTTCCAACTAGAACGAAACGCGTCTGTACGTTTCCCGTTGATTGACTTGTGTTTTTTTTTCACCATTCTTAATTAACCTAATTACCAGGAAGTTTGTTGTCGCGAAAGGGTGTGTTCTGCATACTGGTACAAACTTAGTTTGTCGGATTGTAGTTATGAACGCATCACATAAGTCGACATTTACATGTAAGAATGAGATTTAATATTCATTAATTCTCACTTGCAGTAAGTTCCAAATGTTAACTATATATACAGAAAGTATAGAAATGAAAAGCAATGTACGTCTTCGAGGAATGCCGTGCATTGAAAAGTTCCAACTAGAACGAAACGCGTCTGTACGTTTCCCGTTGATTGACTTGTGTTTTTTTTTTCACCATTCTTAATTAAGCTAATTACCAGGAAGTTCGTTGTCGCGAAAGGGTGTGTTCTGCATACTGGTACAAACTTAGTTTGTCGGATTGTAGTTATGAACGCATCACATAAGTCGACATTTACATGTAAGAATGAGATTTAATATTCATTAATTCTCACTTGCAGTAAGTTCCAAATGTTAACTATATATACAGAAAGTATAGAAATAAAAAGCAATGTCCGTCTTCGAGGAATGCCGTGCATTGAAAAGTTCCAACTAGAACGAAACGCGTCTGTACGTTTCCCTTTGATTGACTTGTGTTTTTTTTCACCATTCTTAATTAACCTAATTACCAGGAAGTTCGTTGTCGCGAAAGGGTGTGTTCTGCATACTGGTACAAACTTAGTTTGTCGGATTGTAGTTATGAACGCATCATATAAGTCGACATTTACATGTAAGAATGAGATTTAATATTCATTAATTCTCACTTGCAGTAAGTTCCAAATGTTAACTATATATACAGAAAGTATAGAAATGAAAAGCAATGTCCGTCTTCGAGGAATGCCGTGCATTGAAATGTTCCAACTAGAACGAAACGCGTCTGTACGTTTCCCGTTGATTGACTTGTGTTTTTTTCACCATTCTTAATTAACCTAATTACCAGGAAGTTCGTTGTCGCGAAAGGGTGTGTTCTGCATACTGGTACAAACTTAGTTTGTTGGATTGTAGTTATGAACGCATCACATAAGTCGACATTTACATGTAAGAATGAGATTTAATATTCATTAATTCTCACTTGCAGTAAGTTCCAAATGAAAAGCAATGTCCGTCTTCGAGGAATGCCGTGCATTGAAAAGTTCCAACTAGAACGAAACGCGTCTGTACGTTTCCCGTTGATTGACTTGTGTTTTTTTTCACCATTCTATCATATGTTAATAAAATTTACGGACCTTTTGGCTAGTCTAGACGAGATGCTACCGTAGCTTCAGGCAGTCCAGTTTCTATTAAGGAAATAATCCTTACTTTGTTAAAATAAGATATTGAGACCATATTAAAAATAATTCAAAAAACAAGACTTTGACAAACTGCAAATTTATATTGACATTTCATTGACAATGGATATAATCAATCAGGGCAAAAATCTACATTGTGACAATTTTCTCAAATTTTATAATGACATTGACGACCAAAATTTATTGCTCGAAGCTGTACATACTCGTACTAGCGATCTCTAGGTTTACTAATTGTAACTAAAAGTCTAATTGGCCGGTATTATAAAGAGGAACACAGTAATTAGTTGAATAAATAGTAATAAATTAAATTTGGATATTATGATCAACTAAAATCCATAACCGGAAATATTAATCTCGTCTAACATTTTTTAGAACTCATGCTATGTGTTAAATGATGGCAGCACTTTTCAAGAAAATTTTAATTATTATTTATAACGGGTGTTCAGAAACATTCGAAGTCAAAGTAGTCCTTGAAAATATAAAGTCATGTCTGAGATAGATTGATTTTTGACAGACAACAGTTGACATTTAATAATTATTACAAATCAGATACTTAAGTAAAGATTTACGATTTTTTGTTCAGAGCCCACTTGACTTCGAATGTTTCTGAACACCTTACTTATTTATTTGTGAATAATATTATCACTATACCTACAGCCAAAAATAAATGAAGATTACTAAAATTAAATTATAAATTATTATAATACTATTTAATAAAACAACACCTACCCACACACATTTTACAGGTTATGTTTTTGTTACTTTTTTATAGAATTATGCTTATGTATCCATTTATTTAAACCAAATAATAAAATTTAGATTTTCTAGGAATTAAATTACCTACTTCCTTTGTAAATTAAAAATATAGAATATTATCGTTTATAATACCGGAACAAATAAGGCTTGCGTATACCAAAATACATACAATAATATTCTTGAATTAGTTATTTTATTATGTTTTATAATATCCAAATTTAGTTTACATTTATGCAATAAATTACTGTTCTATTTTTCTCTTTATGAAATGTGACTAATTAATGAGTTAAAAAAAGTGTAGGTATGTATATTTGGTAGCATATGTGTCAGGTTATCAACGGTTATAGAATTGCAGCTGTCCCAAGCTAAAAAATAATATGTTTGATAAATAATAGGAGTAATATTCTCCATTATAAAAATACAATACAAACAATAATGTTGAAGAACAGTGCTGAATTAAAACACTAATTTGTTAAAAAAATTAAACAACTAAGAAGTGGTTGATATTAGTTTTCACACGCACGAAATAGAGGTTTACAGTAGTAGTACGTGAGATTGATTCATTCGTTCCGTTAAAAGGCTGTACATAATTCTGAAATATGCATTATCCTAAATTGTAAAATAAACAATTGTTATATACTTATGTAAGTTACGTTTTTATTTAGTCGAGTAGTTTGAATTATTTCAATGAATTAATCAAATAAATATATTTTTTTATGAATCTCAAATGTTGATCTAAAGCTCTATCTATAGGTTTTCTTCGTGTTTTGGATTCGAGTTGGCGGAATTGGTATTGAATTTTATAAAGAAAATTATCTAGTTTTAGGTACATAACGGAAAGTGTATAAAAGTCTAATTTCTTAGCTATAGGTACGTGATATCAGATTCCCAACCTTTTTTGTACCACCGCTCCCTTTAGAAGAAAAAAAAATTATGCCCCCCTGACGTCTATAATAGTTAATTTTATATGAAATATTAAAGAATTGTTGCATATTATCTGTACTACTAGTTTATCTGTTTATTTATCTTTTAAAAATTATAAAGAAGAAATTAATAAAACGACAACCAAATGTACAATAAGATTGTTTATTAAAATTTAAAAAATAAACACAATAAAAGATAATGAGATAAATACAAAAGTAATTAATGCGTTTTAACAATTTATTAATGTCGGGTTTCGTTAACATCAATCGCAGATCGGCACCTTCAGTGATGTGTAGGCTGTTCCTCTTCTTTGACAGTAAATTAGCTACAGCGCTGAATGCACACTCAGTCATATAAGACAAAGGAAATGCGATTAAAAACTTCTGCATTATTGCCTAATGCAGGGTAGAGAACTGCTATTGATTTTTGGGGCCAAAACACTTGGCATCCATGTGATCCATGTTTGAATTTTACTTTTGAGTTCTTCGTTAGTTGTGAGTTCTAAGAGTTCATCTACCAAATTTGATGATTCTTTAGCACCTGTATTTGCGATCTAAGGATCTAAAACCCAACTCGGTATATTCATGTTTAAAATATCTTGGAAACGCTTCGTAAAATCAACATGAGAAATGTCCAAATGTTGGCAGTAAGTAAGTAAATCTTCCTGTTTTGTAGAGACTGCTGATAATATAGGAAGGGTTTGTATTCACCTATACCTAGATCTCGTAGTATTCCCGCAAAAGCAGCTATAACGTTTTTTGTTTTAATTAAATTCAACTTATCACCTTGCAATTGTAAATTTCTGAGATTTTGTATAACGCGCGCTGCCATATCAGGCGGTATCCTTGCAATTTCCGCCCGTTTGCTGCTTTCAAGGCATTGGTTTGAGGACGGTTGGTGCACACTTTTTCCTTCAGGTAGCCCCAGAGAAAGAAATGACATGACATGAGATCGGAGCCACGCTAGGTCGCCGCGATGTGAAATAATCCGACCTGGGAACATCTGATTCAAAACTTGCATTGTCGCACGTGATGTGTGCGGAATAGCTCCATTATGTTGAAACCATATCTCACCATTGAGTTGCTGCAATTTTGAATGCACAAAGGTTTGTAACATGTGGACATAGCGAGCGGATGCCACTGTAACAGCCGCTCCATTCTCTTCAAAAAGGTAAGGCTCCCACACTCTAAATGTAGTCACCACACTGTCACTCGCTGGCTGTGCAGGGATTTTAATGAAGTTCCTGAGCCCAAGCTGCTGCCCAATAACGGTAATTTTGGTTATTCACAAAACCGGTTAAGTGGAAATGAGATATATCACTGGTTAATAAAATTGCATTTCTCGACACGTTTTGAAGAATGGCCTGGCACGCATGAACACACTTTTGAAAGTCACTTTCGTGTATCACACGAACAAGAGCCATCTTGTAAGGATGGAGCTTAAGGTCTAGATTAACATTTGCTTCACACTTCGGTCGGACAACTGCAAAATAGCCGCTTGATTCAATGTGAAAAGATGCGGCGATCACTCACACTCGTAAAAGGACATCTGTTTCGCTAACACGTTTCTAACGTCCTCTAGTAAGTACCTGACGAAGCTACTATGTTGGCGAAACAATTGTCTTTTTAGAAAGAAGGTACGAAGCTGGTCCTTAATCTTTCAACTTTTTGCGGTGTTCGAACATTTCTTGGGCTGCCAGGAGGTTTTGGTTTTAATGTTGAACCTGTTGCGCGAAAGGCAACTATCCAACGAATAAACGCATTACGATCTGGCACTGAATCCAATGAGCGAGCCCGAACGCTTGTTGTGTTATAACGAACGCACGCCGTTCGCCTGACGTTGAATAGGAAATTAGGGCAAATAATATTTTAGTACAAGATTATATATGGAGTTAGCGCTGTAATCGGTTTGCTTCCCGTCATGCATTGGTGTTTAGGATGATCACTGGTCACCCACCATATTTGTTTTTCTGTTCGAAGTGTTTGTTGTTGTGTGTGTATTGTGTGTTATAGACTTTATTATCGATTTTTTTAATTTATTTTTGTGTTTTAGACTTTATTATAGTAGCGTCTAAAGTGTTTATAGACTTCGTTTAGGTGATTTTTTTAGGTTTTTTTAAATTTTCATAATGGAGCCTGCAGGTTTTTAAGTGGCAAAGGCTCTAGAGAATTTAATTAAAATGAGTTTTTCAAATATTGTAAAACAAAGTGTTTGAAACATAAAAAAAAATAAATACTTATACACATCTTTTTCTTGTTTCATTTAATGATTATATTTTTAAGCAGTTGATTATATAGCTTATTAATAGTTTTCATATTTGATCTATATTTTGTTCAAAAAATTAAACATAATTTAAATTCTTTGGATTTAGGCTTAATATTTGTTTCTTAATATGTATTTTTTGTTACTTATTTCGAAATAAGTTGACAAAAAAATACATGTTGAGCAACAAATACTAAGTTTAAATTATAATACGAAATTAATTTTATTACAACTGTTTAAACTGTGCGCGTCTATAAAAATGGCGTCAATTATACATGTAGTTGGCGCAAAATGTCAAATTCGCTGCCAATTTTTCATTCTCCCTTAGTTTATCTCTGTGGCATACTACAAAGCCCCACCACACTTTTTTATCTCCACCAACGTAGGAGCAACAGCTGTTCGAAATCTATGCAATCTTTCTGCCTGATCCTTTAGTTGGCGGCTTTTTATTCTACTATATTTTTTATGATTTTTTAAAAATTTAAAGTATTCGGTTACTATTTGGGTTTGGTATACGTCTATTACACTATTTTCAAAACATGTTGCGGTAGAACGAATTACACTAGTTTCGTAACTTCTTTCTAAAAAGACAACTGTTTCGCCAATATAGTAGCTTCGCCAGGTACTTACTAGAGCACGTTAGAAACATGTTAGCGAAACAGATGTCCTTTTACTAGTGTGAGTTTATATACGTGAAATTTCTTCAAGGATAAACGTGATTTTTTATAATTCTATGAATTTTGACGAAAGTAAACAACTCATTATTCCAATTTTTTAGGCTTCTTCTTCTTAGTATCTGTATACCTATGGTTGGTTCTTTAGAAATATTTTAACGTAAATACTAATATACACCTCTCCGATAGAATAAACGTGTATGCAAATGCATTGAACAATTAACCATATTCTCACATAGTACTTACATACGTATTTATATTTTCACGTGACACATTGTCATAAATAGAAGTTAATTATCAACATAATTCGTAGATTCCGTGGGCAACTAGAAAACCGGTCTTAAAATTGCAGTAATATCTGTCTTTTTCTAATATTCTGTTTATGCATTTAAATGTAACATTTGCATATATCGCGATTTACATATTATTACAAAAATATAAATACTAATTATAGAAGTAGAAGCTATATTACGAATAAACAATATCAATAAACCAGCTCAGTACTATATATATATATATATATATATATATATATATATATATATGTTTTCTTTGAGGTTTCCGCGGGTAGTAGTATGTGTTGTAACTGGATTCCGGGTTTTCTTCCGCGTTTCCATTGTTTGGTCTTTGTAAAGTCCGGTGCTGGTTTCTGGACGACGTTTCGGCAAAATCACATTTGCCATCTTCAGGTCTGCGATAACTGTCTGCTTCTGCTTCTGGTTACTCGTAAACTCGAGTTTACGAGTAACCAGAAGCAAACAGTTGCAGGTTGCCTCATAACTTATGAGGCAACCTTATACATTTACTAACCTTGGGTCACAACCTTACAATTAATGATTTCAAATACTTACCTGACGTCAATATTGTCATTCATTTTTATGTACAGCAGATAAGGAAATTGAACATGAAATACAACATGTTTATTTAATGTTTAAAATCTTACAAAAATGGCACGAACAATAAAAAAACTTTAAAGGAACTTAATATCTCGTCATTTTTCCATTAGTTTCAATTATTTTGTTTAAACGATTAGGCATGGACAAGCATAAACTTCTAAAATAATCTTGCGTAAGATTATTCCAGGCGTAATTTTCTCCTTATTTTGATATTGCATTCGCCTGCTTCCTATGAGTTTCGTCAATCTTCCCTACATATTCTCTACTGGGTTTATATTCGGGCTTAAAACTCGACCAGTCAAGCACTTTTACTTTATGATCTCGAAACCATTCTCTTAATTAACACGATGTATTAACTGGGCAGTTATCTAGCTGGAATGTAATGTTGTTATCTGGAAAAACTTGTCGCGCTGAAGGTAACACCACGCCTTCTAAAATCTATATATAAACTGGACTTGTAAGGCGTTCTTCCATGTGAAGTAATATTCCAAGACTATTTGCGAATATCCAACCCCACATATTCACTGAGATCTTACGATTTGTTTCAGTTTTACTGACATATTTGACATTATATCTTTGGTTCCTTGGTCTATAAACCCTCAATCGTCCAGATTTAGATGAATTGAACGGCTTTTCATCGTTAAAAATGACATGTTCCCAAAAATTGTCATTTTTAATGATGTGCTCTAAAGCAAAACCCATCCTAATTTCTTTGTGCCTGGCAGTAGTTTGATTTTTCTAGCTTCTGAGTAGCTCTTTAAATTCCTTTCCTGAAAGCGACGATGCGCTGTATGTACAGATGCAGGAAAACCTGTAAAATTTACTGCTTCTACGGTAGTTGTAAAGGGACTATTTTTAATAATGTCTAAAAGGTTATCATCATTTTCACGTGTTGAAGCGCGTGGACGACTGCTACCGCAGCCTCAGATAGTCCAGTTTCAATTAAAGATATTGTTTGTACTTTATTAAAATAAGAAATTGGTGCTGTTATTATGACAAATAAATTTATTTTGACACTTACTGTCAAAAGTCATTATCAATTAGAGGAAGTTTTTAATTCGTGACAGAAGCGAAAAAGTTTTTTAATGACATTGACGACCAAAATTTAATGCTATTGGCTGTATTTTCGATATAAAATAATAATGTCGAACATTAGAGAAGGACAGCATAAATAAGAAGAAGGCAGATAGCATGCAGTCCTAAGAAAGGAACACTTACCGAAATATCGTCTTAAAGCGGTTTTCACAAAATTTTGCTTTGATATTAAATTTAATTAATTATTAGAATTTTTATATGCTAGTTACAAAGAAACGAATTGTCCTATTTAATGTCAATTAATATATATATATATATATATATATATATATATATATATATATATAATGAACTTCATGTGTATGAGAATTAATAATTATTAAATCTCATTTTACATGCGATTGTCGCTATAATTTGTTGCATTTCATTCTACAATTCGGCAAATCACTTTTGCCCTAGATTGTAGACGCAACAAGCCGCCGAATTTGCCGATTTGCCGATTTGCCGAATTGTAGAATTAAATGCAACAAATTATAGCGACAATCGCATGTAAAATGAGATTTAATAATTATTAATTCTCATACACATGAAGTTCATTACAGTTCGTATATATACACATAGTATAGAAGTGAATATCATGTCTGTCTTCGGTAAGGTGCACTGATGATCTGTAAAAAACAGTGAAATATCGATATATGCACATTCCGCGCAGATAAGTTTTTCACAAAATTTTTCATTTGTACTGACAACTTGTACAGTTGATGTCGCGGCTTGTTGCGTCTACAATCTAAGGCAAAAGTGATTTGCCGTATTGTAGAATTAAATGCAACAAATTATAGCGACAATCGCATGTAAAATGAGATTTAATAATTATTAATTCTCATACACATGAAGTTCATTACAGTTCGTATATATACACGTAGTATAGAAGTGAATATCATGTCTGTCTTCGGTAAGGTGCACTGATGATCTGTAAAAAACAGTGAAATATCGATATATGCACATTCCGCGCAGATAAGTTTTTCACAAAATTTTTCATTTGTACTGACAACTTGTACAGTTGATGTCGCGGCTTGTTGCGTCTACAATCTAGGGCAAAAGTGATTTGCCGAATTGTAGAATTAAATGCAACAAATTATAGCGACAATCGCATGTAAAATGAGATTTAATAATTATTAATTCTCATACACATGAAGTTCATTACAGTTCGTATATATACACGTAGTATAGAAGTGAATATCATGTCTGTCTTCGGTAAGGTGCACTGATGATCTGTAAAAAACAGTGAAATATCGATATATGCACATTCCGCGCAGATAAGTTTTTCACAAAATTTTTCATTTGTACTGACAACTTGTACAGTTGATGTCGCGGCTTGTTGCGTCTACAATCTAGGGCAAAAGTGATTTGCCGAATTGTAGAATTAAATGCAACAAATTATAGCGACAATCGCATGTAAAATGAGATTTAATAATTATTAATTCTCATACACATGAAGTTCATTACAGTTCGTATATATACACGTAGTATAGAAGTGAATATCATGTCTGTCTTCGGTAAGGTGCACTGATGATCTGTAAAAAACAGTGAAATATCGATATATGCACATTCCGCGCAGATAAGTTTTTCACAAAATTTTTCATATATATATATATATATATATATATATATATATATATATATATATATTATAATGAAATGTCAATTAACTTATTGAAAGCACTAATTTAAATTAGTTACTTTTCTTATTAATATATATAGGTATGAGATTTCTTAGAAGGTGGAAGACTGTATCATATTTATATTGTATTTTTTTTTAATATTTTTTAGCAGTGTCAAGTCTAATTAAATTTTAAAAGTATATGACTTTCTTACATTTCCCAAAATTATAGAACAATGAAAATTTAGTTAATTTTATAAACAATTGTTAATGTTTGATAATGTCAAAGGTTATGTGTGAAGGGAAAATTTATTAGTAAAACAATAAGTTTCTAATAGTAATTAAAGATCAAAATTATATTTAAAATGTTAAATATTTTGGAAAACCTGTGTAACAAAAGCGACCAATGATCTTCAAAAGAGGAAAAAACTGTTGCGTCGCTATGGTTACTTATTGAAACAATTGGGAGAAGAATTTTTGGCACGATAAGAAATTAAGTTGCATTTTGGGATATATTTTTAGAAAACGTATAAAATTAGATAAGAGAAGAATTTTTTTGGCACGATAAGAAATTAAGTTGCATTTTTGAGAATATAATTTTGAAAACATATAAAACTAGAAAAGAAGAATTTGGTATTTAGAAAGAGATTGTTTACCTTGAGTATTCTGGGGACCATACACCTACAAGATCTGCTAGGATCGTGACCATTATTCCTGTTTGAATAATATACCAGCCGTACGTCAGAAGAAGCAAGAATTGATTCAAGAGATTAGACGGTCTATAGACGGAAAATAGTGAAGTTAAAAAATTGAGCTAAGTCTATATTATTTGGTTTGTTATCAAAAATTTAACTTATTAAGTAAACAGATATATGCGTACCGAAAGTAAATAAAGGTTCCATTAATAACCATTTTAAAAATTGTAAGTAGGGAAGCTATATACACATTTTTTAAGCGTGGTTTGATTTATCACCTATTTAGTTTAAATAGCCAAATATTTGTTCCATTTCTGTAGATTAGTTTAATTTCCCACCTATAAGAAATTCCCACATAACCTATAAACTTTATAATTATGTTTTCGATAAAAAAATAGTTAATCCATTGTTTGTTCTGAATAATTTGTTAAATATTATCTAATATAATATATCTAATTAAATATTCAACTCATAAAGATAAGATTTTTCTTTTAATAAACAGAATTTAAGCTACCAAAGCAAGTCGTTTGTGTGTTCGATAAGTTTTTAAATATTATCATATTAATACTGAGAAACTAATATACCTTTCTTTGTCAAACAAGAATCTTCACGACCCTGGAGTTACTTAGAGAGCTCATGTTCGTCATTTCTCCTAATTATTTTGCAATTTTTTTTTCATAAGACAAAATCCTATTACAATTTATAATCGATCCTGCGCAGAAATATATGTACTAATGCGTCGGTAAAATTCGAATTTAAATTGATATTACTTCTTTTAAGGTTGATATTTTACATTAAAAACTCTTTTAGTAGACGTTTGACTAGAATATTAGTGTAATATATATATATATATATATATAAATAATTGAAAAGAAATTATCGACCGTGATATATTATCAAAAATTAATTAAAATTCGGGTAAGCGGTCAATTAAAAAACTCCTTTATTAAATTACCCTATATTTCGCGACAGACTTTGTCGCGATTATGATTAGATATATATCTAATCATTTTTATATATTGTACGTCAATTTTATTATTTTTTAACTCTACATTTTTTACCCCAGAAGAAGCGACAAAGTCTGTCGCGAAATATAGGGTAATTTAATAAAGGAGTTTTTTAATTGACCGCTTACCCGAATTTTAATTAATTTTTGATATATATATATATATATATATATATATATATATATATATTATTTGAAGAAAACTGAATGGATCAATATTATGAGGAATTCGATAATTTGTATAATAATGAATTCGCCAGGTAAATAATGTAATAAAGACATTCAAGACTTTGAAGTTCATTAATAGTTATTTATGATACAAGTGTGTGAAGTAAGGCTTTTATGCACGAATTGCGAAGTTTAAAGCACGAGCCGAAGGCGAGTGTTTTAATCGCAAGGAGTGCATAAAAGCCTTTCACACACGTGTGTCATACAATATTTTATCTACGACCTAGTTAAAAAAAAAATTATTCAGTTAACTTTTTCAAATTTACATTAATTGTCAAATTTGTACAGTTATTAATGTTACTAATTATTACATTTGGAATATTTTCTTTTCTTTCTTGGTGCACTACTACTTCTCTTGTAATAGTGTGTGTTTGAGATGTCGATGGCTGAAGTTGTTGATTTCCTATTCCAAAGATTTTTCTCGATGTTCCTTTTTTATTTTCTAGGGAATTTTCAACATAACCTTCTGCAACGGTGGAGGATTTCCATCCTCCATGCCGTTTAACTGCAGAAATATTAGCACCCGAGTCTGCTAATAAGGAAGCAGATGAACGTCTGAAGCTATGTCCTGTATAGCCATCAGGATCAGTTAGATTGAGAAATTTAGCAATTAGAGAGGGTATTTTGCCAAATTGATTAATACCCACGGGCTGTTTCGTACACTTATTATTTCTACAGAAGACGAAAAGTCGTTTGTGATCAGTTACTGCTGGACGCAAAGAAGCATATTTTCGATAGATTTGCAAAAAACTTGGAATTTTATCCTTGTTGTCAACAACAGTAAAAGTTCTAGGTATTTTATTTTTGCATTCCCGGATAGTTATTATTAAAGCTGTTCCTGCATCTTGAATATCATCTGTTTGAATTTCTGACAACTCTTGTCGACGACATGTTCCTGAAATTCCAAATAGTGCCACAACCTAGAAAGTTATTTTATAAATACACTTCATTAATTAAAATTTATAATTCCTTACCTTCATCAATAGAAATTGGTTATCTGGAGCTTCGTAGATCAATTTTTCAATTTCTTGTAAACTGAATATTTTTAACTTGATTAATTATTCGAAAATAAAACACTTGGCTTAGTTTCACGTGAAACTAAGCCAAGTGTTTTATTTTCGAATAATTAATCAAGTTATTACAAGAATGTTTCACCAAGAAATATCTGCGAAGTCAACCAATGAAAAAAAAAATTGAATATTTTTGATTTTTTCGGTTTATAATTTTCTGATGTACGTTTTAAAAAGGCAATCAGTTTTGTGTATTTGCTGATATCGATGCTCTTATTTATGTTGAAAGTCGCCTTGAGCATCGAATAGTGTGACCACAAGGTCGAAGCCTTCGAACTATTGGACTTCTCCGAAAAGTAAGCGATGAAGACGTTTTCCGTATAGTTTCTTACGTTTTTTCTGTTACGCCAATCTAAGAAATCCTTGTACGTATTCATATATAACTTTTTAGATTTAACGGGTAACAAGTTTGAAGTTATGTTATTGGCTACATGAGCGATTTCTGGAGGTGTACCTAATAATTCTTCGTGATCCGTAATAATCTCTGACATTTCTGGTAACAAGTTTGAGGTTATGTTGTTTGTGGTTTCAGTAATTTCGGCAAATTCTTCCTCATCGATAATAATCTCTCTAAATAATCAAAATGTGTGTTTAAATACCATTGAATTCGCAATAAATTAGTTGTTTCTCACCGTTAGGACTGAAAAATTGTAATTTACAGACTGCACAATAGACAAAATCACTTTTGTTTTGTTTGTTGTCGCTTGGCGTCGTTGTCAACAGAAATCATTTAATAATGATAGTCCCATTTAATTTACATTGGGTTTTTACGCATGATTTAATTCATTTACGCACGATTTATTTAATGTAGCTCTTTACACATAAAAACTTATTATATAAATTGTTAATTATAGGATAGTCGTAGATAAAATAAATTTATAAGATTATTTGTTTTATGTGGACATTTATTTGATCGTGTATAATTTCAATTTATGTTTTAAAACAGAAGATATAACACAGATATCTTTTATATTGCAAGTAGAGTAAGATCTCACGAACATCTGAAGAATATCTGGTTTTGAACTCGCAATTAAAAACTTTAATTATATATTTGAAATATTGAATAAAATAAATCGTGTGTTACTGACTATTATATGTGGTAGGCTAAATTTTCGCCACGTGGATATAAAGTAACACATGTTTCTCTTAAACTATTATCACTTTATAATACTAAATCCACAAACTTGACAATAATTTTATTTTAAATGAAAACGGTTTGTCATACTTTAGTATTTTGTAGAGTATAAGACTCACTGGTCTAAAGTAGTACACAGCTATAATTTTGAGAGATTTATTGAAATCTAATAAAGACCTTCAAGGTCATATTTTAGATATATAGATACGAGTATATTATACCTAGATACAAGATTTGCATACCGTGTTTTATCGATAAACAAAGATATAATTGATGATACTTAACACATTTGAAAAATTCTATTTATTATATTTTTGCAAAGTGTGAATAATAAATATATTAAACTTAACATGCTATTGTATTATTTCTCTCCTTATTACATTAGATGCTAGGCCTAGTTGCAAGGAACTTTTTTTGTAAAACAAAAATTCTGAAAGCAATTTTAAGAGTCTAAACTAAAAGAATATGTGTGTATAATGATTCATGTTTAATAATTGACGATTCATGTTTAATAATTGGCGCCCATTTTTAAAAATCAAATACACAGCAATATGTAAATGCATATTTTAGTTGTTATGTATAAGTGCATATTTTGAACCTTTTTCAATATAAATGCATATTTGACCTTTTTTCAGCCAAGTATTATTTAATGTCCTTGTTAGTATAATTACATTTTTGTGGGTTTCTGCTGTTTGTATGTTTACCGGTTAGTATTTCTCAAAACTTTTTAGCACTAAGACATTTCGCGTACTTGTAAAATAACACCCATTAATTTAATACCAAACGCAAGCAAACACTTTATAGCAGACAAATAAATAATCTTCTTAACCATTGAATAGATAGGTGAAGTAACTAGCAAGTTAAAGCTGGATTTACTACAAACAGCTAACACAATAGTTAGTGTTCTGAAACTACAATACTTGGATTACCCGGGTAATCGACCAACAACAAATAAATATAGCGAGGATTTCCTTAATTTTGCTAGGTCCTTTTACATTCCAATAATCTGTATTAGTTGTGTACTTGTTACAATAGTATTAATATCCATCAAGATGCCAAAAGAAAAAAAGTGTGTAAGTGCAATTTTAAGTCAATTTGAGAAGGATTATAATGATTTTACAACAGATGGGCGTCTGTTATTTTGCAAATACATACTGCGAAGTTCATGTTACGGCGACAAAAGAGTTTGAAGTCACTCAGTATCTTCAGGCCGGAAAATGTAAAAGGTGAAACCTTTTACGTGTTAATTTTTAATTTACTGTAACATGGACCTAAACGCAGGGTATTTGGTGAAGAACTTTCTATGGCTTTTACTTGCGCTGACATTCCGTTTTAGTTAAATTAAGGAATAAAGTGTTTCGCAACTTTATGGAGAAATATACAAAAGAAAATATTCCTGATGAATCTGCATTAAGAAAAATTACGTTTCCAAGTTATATAGGACAACACTGAACAAATTAAGAGAAAAAGTAAAGGAATCATTTAATTTTGGTGTCGTTGAATGAAACAATCGACGTAGGACAAAGAAGCGTAGCAAATTATGTATTTATCGGTGTAATCGTAATAAAGACTTTTGTAGTATTATGGGTGACAGTTTTCTTGGTCAAAATACGTTAAACAAAGAGTATTTTCTACTCGTAATTTTCTGAGATTTTTTTCGATTATATTTCAAATCGCCCAACGAAAATTATATTACCGAATTCCAAACCATATTCTATCACAATTGCTTTAATAGATATTAAATTGCAACGCCGAGACAGAAACTATGCATATTTGAAGTCTTTATTTAAGAGAGACCCATAGAAACCATATTCTATACTCCCCATGGCTTCTAGGATAATAAGCAATAAAACAGACATCCGAAAACGGCCTTCCATATATGGCAGTAGTGTTTATTTGTTTGGAGAAGCGCGCTTGCAGAGGCACACACGGTGAGAGGACATAAATCAGATCAGGTGGAAGTACGCACCTGGCCGATTCGTTGACCTCGTGACACCCACGCGCTGAAATTAACATTTCGATCATATAGGCGTGGATATCTTTTATGCTAATATGGTGCGGACAACACGAGAAGAGCTTAGTAATTAACTAGTTGTATGGTTGTAAATGTTTTATGATTGTAATAGAATAAAATAATAACGGTTTTCGATATATTTGGAAATGCAATCACGGAGAGAAAAGAAATAGGATGGGATGTGGTATCATAAACTTGAGTCTTTGGTTTTGCGGTGACTTCAAAATAATCAGGAAAACGTGTTTTTGTAATTTAACTTGTGCTGTATGTAATTTGCAGAGAATAGAAATATTTATAAGACAAACATTTAAAAATGCATTCTCGAAGGGGTATAACATAATATCAACTTCGCTTTATTTCAGCAGGCTTGATTATTAGAAATTGAATTGTTAAAACTACTGGAATAGAAATTTAAAGAATAATTAAAAAAATATATTTTGTAGTTCTACTGCAAGGGCGGATTGAGATACGGGCTTCCCCATATTAGATAATCAATTTTATATTTCGAATAAAACCCTTCTAAATAGAGTAAAACAAATCTTTTAATACACTAATGTACAAGTAATTCTCTTGGATTTATAACTAACTTAAACTTTTCTTCATTATTTAAAAATCATGTCTTCTAGATGCTCTCCATCAACTTGAATACAATTTTCAATTCTGAATGTAAAATTGTACATCTTCCGGTGAAGCAAATCTCCATCTATTCTTGCGGTTTTTTTTCGAATGCGGTCTTTTAGTTCCTCAATTGTTGGAGGACGACTTGCATAGACTTTTGTAACTGTACACATGGGGACATACACCTGGTATTTTCCAGCATTTACTTCTGCCTAAGACACGTGTTTCTGCCATCTACGATCAGGCGATCAGGCATTAGGCTAGTGAAGTAAAGCTTAAACAAATCGCCTCATAAGGTATAGCAAATATTGTCCTATCAGGTGGCACCATATAATCCAGTGACATCTGACGGACAAAAGAGACTATGCCGAAACTGGAAACCTATATAGGTGTAAGTCCATTAACACGATGCCAGATGGTAGCAAATATACAAAAAACAGTTTAAGTATATCAATACGTTAAGCACGTATTACGCATTTGTTACAAATGAAACAGACATGCAATATACATGTCTGTAACTGTACAATACAACACAAATGATTCATTGTTGAATCTTATTTTCGCAACGGACGTAAGATTAACGGACAATGGCATCCAAACTTCGTCTTTGATTTTGATTGTTTTCGGTACACAGTTCAATACTGCACTAAGGTTGTCAGAGAAACAGATAGTGTTATACGGAAAGCAGGCAGTGGCCGGCCGAAAAAACGTACGGAAGAGCTGGTTGACGATGTAACGCAAATTGTGAATGATACACCAGGAACATCCATACGAGTATTATCTCAACGAGTGGATGTATCAATTGGGACTTGTCATACAATTTTATTTCCATATCGCATGACCTGTTATCAAGACTATCTTAGAAGAACAACATTTTCTTAGTGGTTCTTAAATAATTTTGATAATGAATTTCTTGACAAAACTTTTTTTTTCTGATAAATCATGGTTTTATCTGAATGGATATGTTAACTCACAAAATATAAGGAGGTGGAATGCTGAGAAACCACACGACTTTACGTTGAAACCTTACTTCATCCACAGAAAATTGGTGTATGGTATGCGATTAGTGGAAGGAAAATCATTGGCCCCATTTTCTTTAACGGTACCTTAACAGGAGAAAGGTATTGACAAGAAATTATTATGCCATTTATTGAACAGCTTAATGAAGAAGAAATAAATCAGGGTTACTTTCAACAAGACGGAGCTAGAACCTACACAGCTGGTGAAACAATTAATATGATACGGCAAATTTCTCAAAATCACCGAACATGAATTTCCACCAAGATCTTGTGATCTAATCCCCTGTGATTTTTCTCTGTGGCCTTTTTTAAAGAACTCAATTTTTCGGGTACTACAGATATCTGATCTTGCAAACCTTTAAATCAGAATTGCTGAAAGAATTAACGAAATCGACGATATGATACTACAGAATGTTTTCTCCTCTATTAGAAGAAGATGTGACAAATGTCTCGAACAAGGTAGAGGCCACTTTCAACAATTTTTATAAAATGTTACCTGTTTGTCGCAAATAAACGTATCTCATTTAATTCAAAATTTTAATTTTATTATTTTGATATTTGTCATGTCATTCGAATAGTTTATAACCAACAAAATTCGTATCAAGAACTTAATTAAAAACCTAAGACATATATATAATTTCCATGGGCAACTTCGAGATAAAATTTATTTGAACGCTCTTTATACAGTTTTAATTTACTATTAAACATCCCGTAACTTTAAAACCAAGCCGTTTAAAGCATACATTCATATGAACTTCTATAATAATAATATCCCTAGGAATCAGCCCATAAAATTTGACGCATATATTTAAAATCAGACTGTATATATAATATTCATTTGATCAGAGTTTAGGATTTTATTATATAAATTCTAAAAGAAAACAATAATTGAAAAATAAATAAGTTTATTGAAAATAAAGGTAGCTATATACTTAGTTTGTTTGGAAATTCGATTTTTTTATTAAAAAAAAAAAGAGATTTGCATTATGTATATTTAATACAAATGAAACAGACATGCAATATACATATCTGTAACTGTACACATGGACAATACACCTCGTATTTTCAGCATTTACTTCTGCTTAAGACACGTGTTTCTGCCATCTATAGGCGTCATCAGTCAAGCTAGTGAAGCAATGTAATACATTTTCGGCATAGTCTCTTTCGTCCGTCAGATGTCACTTATTAAATAGTGCCACCTTCTAGGACGAAATTTGCTATATCTTGTAGGCGATTTCAGCGTAAATGTATATACAGATACAAATCTGTTCTTAAAAAGATTTGTATCATTTGTATTACATTGCTTCACTAGCTTGACTGATGACGCCTATAGATGGCAGAAACACGTGTCTTAAGCAGAAGTAAATGCTGAAAATACGAGGTGTATTGTCCATGTGTACAGTTACAGATATGTATATTGCATGTCTGTTTCATTTGTAACAAATGCGTAATACGTGCATAACGTATTGATATACTTAAAATTTTTGGATATTTATCACCATCTGGCTCGTGTTAATGGACTACACCTATATGTATTTTTTCGTTAATGTACCAGCATAGCTGGTCAAGCGAAAGGTCGCCTTTTTCGTCAAAGTCTCTTTCGTCTGTCATATGTCACTTATTAAATAGTGCCACCTTATAGGACGAAATTTGCTATATCTTGTAGGCGATTTCAGCGTAAATGTATATACAGATACAAATCTGTTCTTAAAAAGATTTGTATCATTTGTATTACATTGCTTCACTAGCTTGACTGATGACGCCTATAGATGGCAGAAACACGTGTCTTAAGCAGAAGTAAATGCTGAAAATACGAGGTGTATTGTCCATGTGTACAGTTACAGATATGTATATTGCATGTCTGTTTCATTTGTAACAAATGCGTAATACGTGCATAACGTATTGATATACTTAAACCTTTTTGTATATTTACCACCATCTGGCTCGTGTTAATGGACTACACCTATACGTATTTTTTCGTTAATGTACCAGCATAGCTGGTCAAGCGAAAGGTCGCCTTTTTCGGCATAGTCTCTTTCGTCCGCCAGATGTCACTTATTAAATAGTGCCACCTTATAGGACGAAATTTGCTATATCTTTTAGGCGATTTCAGCGTAAATGTATATACAGATACAAATCTGTTCTTAAAAAGATTTGTATCACTTGTATTACATTGCTTCACTAGCTTGACTGATGACGCCTATAGATGGCAGAAACACATGTCTTAAGCAGAAGTAAATGCTGAAAATACGAGGTGCATTGTCCATGTGTACAGTTACAGATACATATTGTCGTGAATTTTTCTAACCAGAGGGAGAAAGAGATGGAAGAATTAAATATTAAACAACAGTTGAATAATTTGGGGAGTTAAATGTATTCATGAATTTTATTTATATTTATTATGTTTGTATATATATATATATATTTTTGACTGGCCCTGTATGTATTATATTAGAGGGTGGGTGTGGCCAGAATATGTACTATTGAAATGATGTAGGAGATTTTCGCGGTAAATTATTTAGAGATACCAGATTTTTCAAACCAAGTGGTCATAGAGTATAAGAAGTTCATTTTTATTCTCTGTTTTTGAGTAAAGTCGGGTTTTTTGATATTAGGTGCTATTATTTTGTGCATTTAAAGTTATTACGATTTTTACGAGAGTTTGTGATCTCGCAGTTAATATTTTAATTCAATTATGGTATCTCTCACGTAGTTTTTGTGTTGATTGAGCTTAGATCGATGTAAGTAAAAACACTTAATTATATTATTGCTTATATGATGATTTGCTGATGTTTGTAAATTTTAATGTATAATTTGCGATAATTTTGATATTTAAAGTAGTATATGAGTATTAGAGAAAATTGTCATGTTTCTTTTTTAGTGGAGTTTTTTCTTCAAGATAATATTCTAGAACGTTTGAAATTCAGGTTGGATTTTTTTTGTTTATGGGTTTGATTTTGTCATGTTTTATTGCGCATGACTGTAAGGCTGTCACGCGTATTCGATAACTTTGTAGTTGTTGATATTTGATTTATAGGAGTTACAGTAGAGGTCAAACTTGACAAATTTCTCAATTATTTATTAGTTTTATGTTTGTTCGAGAGTCACAGGGGGTTTTTCTCTTTGTGCGAGTCATATTCATAAAGAGTCTTTCCTCCTAAGCTACTGTTAATTTGCTTTAGCTCCCTGTACATTCTGTAAAGGGATTTTTTATTTTTTTTTTTATTTTAATTAAACCTGTAAACTAACTAAATGTGAGTTTTATTAATGTTTGTTGTTTTACTTTAAATATAACCTGGCCCACATCCGCAAGGATCGACCCGAGTGAAGAGAGCTCAAGGAAATCTACGAGACTGAACAGCCGGAAGCATAAGTTGTAGTGTGAACAAAAAGATTAATAATCAATCAAAAGCACATTCCACTGCAATATGTATATTGCATGTGTGTTTCATTTGTAATAAATGCGTAATACGTGCATAACGTATTGATATACTTAAACCTTTTTGTATGTATATTTAATGACTAACAACGTGGTGCGATTTGATTTCATATTACTTTTGGCACAGAAACGGGGGGCAAATCAATATTTCAATTTATAATTTAATTTGGTATAATTAGAATTCGTATTAATATGTCTAAGTAATTAAAAAAAATAGTTTGCCCAATAATTCGTTGTTCAAGAAAGGTGATTTAGCAAAATGTTGAGTTTAGTCTAAAATGTAATTACAAAGTTTTAGTAAATAAGGAATAAATGTTAAATGTTATTTATAACCTTCGTTTCTTCGAACTTATTGTTCTAAACTTCAATTTTTTGCTGGCCTTTCTCAAGCGATCGCGAATATAGGCTTAAGCATATACCGTACATATCTTCCAGTCGCACGTCGTAACTATACGCAACATGCCATGAATAAAATCCAAATTGACGCTGAATGGACTTATAAATTCCTGTACACGTTTCAATTTATATCTACTTCACTGTTAAGTTAATTACAGAACTTAATGACATCGTATTTATATCTACTGTTTAATAGTCTGTGTGCTTACTTACATAAAATATACGTACATACATATGTAAGTATATGTGTTGCAATCGCGAAAGGCACTAAAATGTCTGTTAAATATTGTGACAGGAATGGTATATCTTCAGATTTTTCTTAAGAATATGCACGGTGACTTAGTATTTTAATAGAATTGATTTTAATTAGAGGATAGTCGATGTTACGAAAGTGTTTCAGAAAAGTAGATATATCTTTTAAAAACCGTTCTTATCAGTTCTTATTTCATTACAATTACATATGGAAAATAATATGGAAAAGTAAAGGTACTTACACTTACGACGGCGAGTTGACTTATTCGCGCGATTATCTAGAGTAGGCCGTTAAATAAAAAAAAATACACATGACATTTTGACAACTGATGATCAGTTTACTGTGAGTGTTTGATAGATTTGTGACAAAGTGTGTTTCGTAAGCAATTTTTTAAATTTTACCTGCTACAAATTAAGTGTAAATGGATAATTTTGAACATCGTGCAGTGATTAAGTATCTTTTAAAAAAGGGCACGTCCTTTACCGAAATCCATGATGATAATTCAAGCAACAACAACTTTTGCAAATGTACACTAGGCTTGTTACAGCACGCCAGTAAAACGACCGTGACCGTTTCACTTTGGACAGCTATTGCTGTCATGTCACATCATGAACTTTGTTGTAACGGCTATAGATGCAAATGTCCGCCAACGTATTAAAAAATGAATAAACCTTCAGTTCAATGAAGACGCTATGGACTATATCAATGTTTATAAAAACACGAAGTTCTAAAGCCTTCAAATGTAAAATCGCTTAAATAATACATACCCTGTTTATTATTGGAAATATTAACTTTAAATTATTGTTAAAGGAGTTGTTTATGATAATGTTACTATCTCTTGAAATGCTAAGAATCCATTTAAGTTAAAGAAGATAATGTTCCAGACACTTATTTATAGGCAATACTGTCGTAATTCAGCGATTACATACTAATTCTATTATTCTTTTTATCACAAAATTAGAGCTTCATAAATCTATGTATTATGGTCAACCTTTATTGTAATGTGTTGCTTTAAGAAGTCGTATAGGTAACAACTTCTAATTAAATGGTATTCGATATAGTTCGACGAATGTCTGCATACGGTAATTTTGAATTTTAGGTAGGTGTATCTCACGCTCAAAATCTCTGGGTTCAGCATCGTGAATGACAAGTTCTCGTATAACGATACCCCGCATGACAAACATAAGCTGGTTTAAGAAACAAATTTTAAAGAAACTTTTAAGGTACTCTTAATTGTATATAAATTTTTTATCTGATCGAAAATATCGTGAAATTAAATCTTTCCATAATATCACCCACGTATTGGGATAAATTTGATATATTATTAATTGAGCAATTTATTTAAAAGTTCGTAATTTAAAATATAATTATATTTAACTGTATATGCAGAATACAGTTTCTAATATTTATAATAATTATTATAATAAATATTACGATACACGGTTTGAAATATATGACTTTGTAAGCATGAAAAGTTTATCATTTCTTAAAAATCTAAATTACTGTCTTATAGAAATTAGGATTAATTAAGCGGTTAATTAAATTATGTATTGAATGAAATATGAATAATATATTGGTACGGAGTTACAATTGAGGGATCCAATGTAATAACCGGGCAAGTCCGCTGAGACAAAATGTGCAGGAAACATAAAAAACGCTTCAAACTTAAGTAACTACAGCTTTGCCACACTTGTCAATGCTAACGTGTGCAGTTAGTCTCAGAGCACTAAAGCAAAAAATTTGCGCAAAAAACTGAAGGACTTGCCTCGTTATTGCACAGTATTTGCAACTTAAAAAAACTAAATTAAGGAAATTAGGAAAACCAAGAAACTTTTCTTTATTTTGAGAAAACTTTATTAAATATTAAAGCTAATATGGATGACTTTTAAACAAACAAACAAAATTCCTTTATTCATCGCTGCCGAACTCTGACACAGAAGTATTATTGTCAGCTTCTAGAAAACTCTTATGGTAGTCTTCAATGGCTTGATAGAACCAAAAGTCACACTGGGGCACGTAATTTCTAGCTAATGCCATTACGTGTTAAAATTTATTTTTTTTTAGTTTTTTTCTTTCTACGTATAATTTTTGATCATTATTTGGTAATGAAGCTTTCATCAAAATTTTCTTGTTTTGTAAATCAAAGGTATAATAAATTAGATTTCCCACGGATTCACTACATTTAACCAGCGTTACCGCATCAACTTTTTGGTAATTTATTACTCGATATTTGGAGAGGGTAAACTTATAATTTATTTTTGAAGGATTTCGCACAAAAAACTGTTATAAATGATCCTTAAAGTTCAAAAGCATATCTTGCGTTACTGCTATTACCTCAAAATTCTTGCTTGTACCCTGAACGATTTTAATATAATCCCTTGGTAAATATATCTTGTCATGTTTCCTTTTCTGTATTTCTATCGCCCCAAAACTGCGATCGCAGGGCAGAAAGCTGTGGCCCGGTTCGGGATACCTATGGTATATTGATTTATATCGTCCAGTATCAACAAGAGTATGAAAAAATTGCACCAGCATATAATTTTTGTTTTGTGATGCGCAGTTATCTGAAAAAATATATAAATCTGTAACTTTTGGCCGTATATAAGTATTAAAAAAATGTAAAAGAAAACTAGCAACTTCATTCTGGCCTTTGCCTTCTAAAGTTTCGTCATACATGTAAAAATAACTCTTTCCAGTGCTACTCACATGAATACAAAAGTTGAAAACCCATAGCTGTATTTTATAAAAAACCTCTCCACTTGAAGAAACAGGCAGAGGCATATTTTGTTGGAAATCAAACGTTAATACTTCCACGGTCGGATCAGTTTTCGATAAATCGGTTTTAGTTTTCATATCAGAATAAAAACATTCAGCTTTTCTAAGGTGCACAGACTTTTCGGTTTCCAAGACTTTTCTTTCGGCGTCAGAGTCAGCAGCATTTATTTTGTTAATTAATTTGTCACACTTCTGGCAAGTATCGGATTTTGGCTTCCCAAAACTAATGTTGAAATGTTCGGCAAAATATTTTCTATAAAATTCGTATTTGACAATAGGGTTGTTTTTTCGATTATCTTGACTTAACTGATATTGATTAGGCTCATATTTTTGTAAATATAAGTCATGCATTTTAGATACAGTCAATAGAGGCGACAAGTAATAGTGTTGCAAATTGTCTTTTCTGCTATAGTGTGACATATACTTCGGAACACTCAAAATGTGTGCTTGTATTTGGGCAATGATGGCATCAGAGATTTTGTTGGGCCTATTCCCATGCTTTCCTCTTCGATCAACAGGAGGAATGTTATTTTGACTTGACAGGTGTTTTTGCAACCGTTCCAGCCTGCTTTTACTTATCCCATGTAGAGATAAAAAAGCTTGCTGACAAATTTTTTGTTGTTCACCGGCTTGCCGAATCTAAGAATTAATAATTTTTAAGTGGGAATATAGAGGAATGGTAAAGCTTACTTCATAATAAAAGGATGATTTTTTTTCGGTTTCTTCTCCTGAGCGTGGCCTGTGTCGAACAATATCCTTCCTTTTTATGCACCCATATAAATAACAATCCTGAAGATCTTTAGAAGACATCGCATAAAAATCAGAAAATAATTTTTTTGCAGTTCTCGTTTCCAATAATTTTTTCGAAGCAAAGGTGTTTACACTTGCACTTGGGTCCCATTTTGCTTCCAGGAACACAACGCCCTTTTGTGTTTGTATATGGTTTTCCTTGGGTCCTATTGGCTTTCCTTACATTTCTTTGCCACAACTTTTCACGAATTATTTTTTTCTTTGTAATCTGTGGTGTACAACGTGCGGCAGTTTGTACCTGAGCTCCAACATCGACTCCAACATCCACAGAAACTTCGTCATGAGAGGATCGGGGAAATAGTTCGTCAAAATTTAGATTATTCGCAGAAGTACCAGGCTGAGATGAGGCAGGTGCTTCACTCAAGTCAGCACACTCAGAACTACAGTATATGAGGTTACGTTGTAATCGAGTTTTTTTTTCATGTTCCGGTACATATTCGTCGTCACCATCACTAAAATACGGGTCACTGGTGGAATTGTCACTGTCTGAGAGCATTTTTAACAGGTTCAACACTGTTTTCCACAAAAAACCGATCGCATAACACACTTTCGACCACATGCATAAGATTTGACGGTACTTTGCAATAACAGGGGAAGTCCAGGACTTACCCTGTTCTTGCTCAGTATTGCTAAGCAGGCAACTACAAATACATCCGTGTACTGCATATTTTCTACATTTGAACATTGTTGTTGCACAGGATAATAGAGAATTTAATCCTCAGCAAGAATATATGAATAACACAATTTAGCGAATAAATGGACTTACCCGGTTATTGCATTGGACCCCTCAATTATATTTAAATTGTATTTATTTCTACAATTTTACAGAATCTCTAGCAACAATAAATTCATAGAAATGAACGTTTATGATGTATACTACAGTGCATAAATTACAGTAAATTACAGTAATACATTTACATATTGCTGTGAAATTTCGTTTTGGTAGAAATTAAATAAAATTTAATGATGTATAAATTAATCAAACGTAGCGTGAATGGCATAAACAAAATAAAAAGAAATCAATAGAGGTTGTGTCTTTTAAAATGCATCTCGCATATAACACACCAATTTTGCATTAAACACTTTATGCAAGTAATTAAACGGTTATCCTCGTTTTCGACAATAATTAGAATCTAATTAGATAGAAAAAGCATGCTTTACGTACCAAAACTGTAGAAAAAGGATATAAAAATAAGCTTTTATTTATGTATTAGTAATATTAAGCTCATATTTGTTGATATTTTATAAAACCTATCCATGATTATATAGAAATTTGTAAAGTGAAATGCAGTTAGAAATAAGAGTAAATCCATAACAAAACAATCTAACATCAACAGCAGAAGCCGTATAATTTTGAAAAACAATAAAATAGCTATAACAAATGCAAACAAAAATTTGTTATAATAAGAATAACAATTGGAAAAACTTACGTCAAAAAAGTAAACAAACAAAACGTCATTAAGCATCAGAATTCGCATGCCTACAACACTAAATATATACAATTTAAACGATCAAATACAAATAGAGTGATAATGTAATAAATACGAATAGACTGTGACAATATCAAAGAGAGAAAAGCACACTAGACATCTAATAGAAATACAAGCAATTTTTTGCGCAAAGTAGGTCAAAGTAGAAAAATTACCAGAAGTAAAAAATGGAAATAAATTTACTCTCGTAATTAAAAAGACAAGACACAGAAATTACCTCAAATTAGAATTTATATGAACAAAATAACTTCAGACAATGAAAGAAAAGATAAATTTGCATATAATAGGTGGATACAAGGGTCGAAACAACAGAAAGTGAGAATCAAATAGAATTAAAAAGGAAGAGGGAAAATGGTTTCTGAGAAGAAGAAATAAGGAGATAGAAAAGGAGAAACTGCAGAGGAAAAGATTCATTGTTTGATTCATTTTTCGAGATTCAAGATTCAGCATTTAACGGTTTGAATAGACTTAGATTTCAATTAAGAGAGATGCATAAACTTAGTGTATTTTCATATCTTATTACAAGACGTATTTCATTGATTCTCCCTGTGTCATTAAAAAAGTATATCAGTAAGAAAATACGCGAACGAAATATGTATATGTTAATCACATACGACACAGAGATAAATTCATTTGCACTACAAATATTATTTTTGTAACAAATATCGCACAATATTGCTCACTGCTTTTCACCAAAAGCAAAGATCGCCGTTTGCTAATAATTTACAGACCTTGCAATTTTGAGTTATGACGTCCCCTTTTGAATTAGCCATCACGAATTAAAGCTGTTTTTGATGAAGTCATAGCTAACTATGAGAGCCATTTAAGAAAACAAAAGTTTGTGTCATAACTCGAAAATAACAAGTCCGATAAAAAATTAATTAATGCGGATTGATAGAGGGTAACTACCTTAACATTTTTCCTTTTCAACTATTCTCTAAATTCAATAATAAAGTAGTTAGACGAGATTAAAGAAAATGGAGAAATTTAGTTTTTTGCAAATATCTAGTAAGCTGTGAACTTTAGCTGAAATACAACAGCAGCACTAAGTCAAGTTAGTAAAACTGCACTTCCTTCCTCATTTAACTAAATATCTACCTATTGTAGTTTCCAAGATTCCCATACAAAAAATGAAAAGAAACTAATCCTGTATAACGTATTTTACCAATGGTCACTTCAACATGTGTTTCGATCTTACGATCTCCTCAGTGCCGTTGTGAAGTGACGTCTTTAGTAGATAAGCTATGGAGGTTCGAGCACAAAATCCCATGTATTTTCTTATGGAGGTTCATTTTGCACTTTCAAAGTCATTTGAGCTGTGACGTCTCAACTGAGTAACGCGGCTAACTTCACGTTGATTATTATTTTCCTTCTTACCAAGGCAAATAGGAAAGGGTTTGCCAGAGGGCCCTACGGTGTGTTGAAAATAACATCAAAACGGCTCTAACTCTCAAAGGTTGCGAGATACCGCCCCGACTTAGGGGTGATTCATGATCGGTTCTAGTTTCATACGCGGCTACTGCGAGACTTCGGAGAGCCCTCTGGCAAACTTCTTGCAGGCCCTTGGTACAACCTCTGTAGACCACTGGTACATCCCTTGCAGGTACCTGATATCCCCTTGCAGAATCCTCGTACCTCCCTAGCTGCTTCCTGGTATCCCCTTGTGGACACTTAGACTCCTTCGAGACCTCCTTGCAAGCCCTGGTACCTCCCTTGCAGTACCTGGTACCCCTTGCAGGCTCCTTGTACCCCCTTGTTGCCTCCTGGCATCTCCTTGCAGGCACCCGGGCCTCTTCAGAATCTCTGCAGGCTCTGGTATCTCCACTGCAGGCACCTGGTACCCCTTTGCAGGTTTCTCGTACCCCCTTGCTGTCCCCTTGCATCCTCTTGCAGACATCCGGGCACCTTCGAGATCTCCTCGCAGTTCCTGGTAACCTCTTGCAGGTCCCTAGCGCTTCAATCTATCATGAGTCTCCATTCGCCTGACACACCCCTATATATTTGAAAATCACCTCCACATGATGTTACCCCACGCCACGAAGCATCCCGCATGAAGAAGCATCACTATACGATACCCTCAAATAATGTGAAGTTTGCTATATTACTAATGGCCGTACTTATTGGCCTCGGTTAGAAGGAATGTAATAATCAACGTGAAATCACATTACTCAGAGACGTCACAGCTCTAATGACCTTGAAGGTGCAAAATGAACCTTCATAAGAAAATAGATGTGATTTTGAACTCAAACCCCTATAGCTTATCTACCGTCTTTAGATTCATTCCCGTTAGATAAGCACAATCTTACATCATCACATCAATATGCTATTTTTTTGGAATAATTTCTTTCTTGAAGAAATTTTAAAAAAATTAAAGAAAATACTAATAATGACACTCACTTCTTTTAATAATTTTAAAGGACGGTACAGATATAACCTGCCATTTATTTAATAAAGTAATAAGTGTTATCTGTTCATTGTCAACTGTTTTCCTGACTTCATCTTCTTGAGATGATTACAGAAACAAATTCCAAGACGCCAAAACTTTTTCTCACATCTTCAAATTTTTCTCTAAATTTTTACCGTAGTTCACAATCTATTACACAAGCCAACAAAATAAATTTTTTTCTTGATGCCGGGAAACTGACAACTGATTTTGGATATATTTAATGTGCTGATTCCAAATATACCTGACGTTTTTTCCTAGCAGCTTTAGTTTTTGAGATCCATTCCGTTTTAGTAACAGGCAAAAATAATGAAGTAATGGTATCTTTAAACAAAATATCCTTGTTTTTTTGTTTTCGGGACAACAGAAATAAAGATCAGCACTGGGTTAACAAAAAATGACCCTTATGAAACGGCATGGTTCCAGGAAAAGAAAACGAACCTTTCGTTGCGAGGTAGAAGATCATATTTCCACCGTTGCAAGTTGGGACTTATAAAGCAATTCGTGTAGGCCTTAAATCGATATGGACTTTGCTTTGGGTACTTAATACGTAAATTTCCTGAGCCTAGCATGAAAAAACTGAATAAAGATGCCCCTCGGATAGGACAGCTTAGAAAAAAATCACTTACCACAGCAATGAATGAGATTGAATCTGATACTTGATTCATTTGTTCAAGTAGTACAAAATTTTCTTGGCAATCATAAAGCAGCGAATTACACAGAATCAGTGGAATATATGCTTTCTAAATTTAATATTCTTGATTGTAACATGAGCATAAAACTTCACTACCTCCACAGCCACTTAAATCAATTCCCAAAAAACCCAGGTGATTACAGTGAAGAACAGAGTGAAAGTTTTCAATAGGACCTTCAGACGATGGAAGAACGATATCAAAGAAGATATGATACCCATGATGGCCGACTACTATTGGAGTCAGCAGCGAAATGTTCCTACTGAACTGCATGCTATAAAATCGTATACAAGATTCTTTTTAGTAATAAGCTATAAATGCATATTTATATCTACTTTGTGAATTAAATACCTTACTTTTTATTATTTGTTTTTTTATGAGACTTTATCGAAGATACTGGTACTTATAACTTGAAATTTAAATGAATTAAAAAGAAGATGATTTTATTTCTAAAAGAGGTAAATGTAGCATACATCAAAAACTAGATCTGATGGATTAAATCTGACAGTAGTTTTGGATTCTACACCTAAAAATTACCTAAAAACAGTTAAAAAAGGGCAGGCATCAAAATGTGTGTTGGGCTGTGTTATAAATCAAAATCGGTATGAACTTCCTTCATTTAAAAGCGTACGTTAGTTCTTTAGAATGTGGAAATTAGCACTAGGCCAATCAATTCGTAACCAATCGACCATAATACTACATTTGCATTGTGCAGGCAAAATTAAAAAAATGGATGTTTGATTGCTGCACATTCTAACCGAAAACAACTAGATATTGTCTAAAATATAATTAGTCAAAGAAAGTGTCTTAAGCTATTATTTATATTTCCTTCTTAAAAATAAATCCAATGAACATTATTATTCTTGGTATGTTTGTGTGGGAATTCAAGACAAATACCAAAACAATAAACAAATGACATTAATATAGATTACCGAAAATTTACCACAAGACAGGTAGATTTATAAAACCGAATGGCATAAGAGAGATAGAGAAGATTCTTATTTGACTATATTATTCATTCGCGCCTGATAATTTTCATAATTATAACTATGGATAGTTAATAATCTTTATAATAGCGTTCGTTGTTACATACCATGAGGTTTTCGATGCATTTGAAATTTAATTAATATTCCGTGTTGATTTATGCGACCAGTTATTTAGAAAAAAGTGCGCGTCGATGTCGAAATTTGAAAATTAAAGGTGTGCCAACAACCAATAACTAACGAATGAACGAGTTTGTACACTTGACGATTTACCAACAACGAACGTGCATTATTCAAGTAGAGCCATAAGTTGAACCCACACTAAACTAGTGGATTTATATAGAGAACATAAGTAGGCACGATATGCGTGAGTTTCGCGAATAAAAATTATTTCGCTGTCTTTTGGAAAGCATGTTGACAGTAAATAACTCTGATCGCTTATGATTTAGGTTAGATTAAGTATCAAATCTGTTCGTATAATTTCTGATGACAATAGTAAGTCATCCACGTACAGAAAAGGGATTTATATATCAAAGAAACTTTCTTCTCTTCAAAATATTGAATTAGTAGAAATAAGTTTTGACTTAGATAAAGAAAATATTCTAAATACATTATGTTTTCTTGCAGTCAATAAATAAAGTTGGCATCAAAGTAATCCATGGGAATTTGGAATCATGTCTGATATAGAGTACGATAGAATAGAATAGAATAGAACTTTATTGTACCAACAAAATATATATGTTACCGTGAAAGTCCGAAAACCGGTGATAGTCGAGATACACCGGTGAATGTCAACATTCACCAAGTTACTTGGCGTATGTCCGATATATTCATCAAATATCATTATTTCTAACTTACACCGGCGAATGTCAACATTCATCATGGACTCATGGTGTATGTTTAAAAGAATTTGTTTATAAAAAGAAAACAAAATAAAACTGCATAGGTTATTATTTATATTGATTAAAACATGGAAGAAGTTTTCAAATGAACATAAAGAAATTGTTGAACTTAAAACAAACACAACAAACATAATATTAATATGTATAACAAATAAAATGCATTTTATTTCTTGAAATGAAATTTAAAAAAACAAAGTAAATGTATGGCAACCTTATTTATTGCAACAACTTAAGCTACCATGACACTTCGAATTACACAAAAGCCTATTGTTTTTACAGCTACATTTAGCCGTGGAACACTTCTTTTTGCAGTTACAGCGTGTATAGCCTTGCCCTCCACTTTTTGAATTAGCAGAAGCTGCTTCTCTTACCGAAATTTCTTGACCTGAAATCTCATCCATGGAAATTAACTTTTCTTTGCAAATTGCGAATTGATTACGAGTGAAAAGCTGCTTGAAGGTGCCATTTTTGTTCGCTAATTTATAAAAGTCTGTATTCTCTATCCCAACAACAATGGCTAACACATTTCGGGGATCTGTACGACCACGATCGACGTCAGGGACTTTAATTCTTACGCTATTACCAATTTGGGCCGCAGGAAACTTTTTCTTTGAAGTTCGCAACATTTTTGTTGCTTGGAGTAGTAGATTCTCTATTGCTGCTACTCTTTTTGAATTGATTAGCTCGTGCTGCCTAGTCAGCACTTGAGATGAAGACGCAATCGGTTGCAGATCAGTCAGTGTTTGAGTTGAAGACGTGCTGGGTTGTGGATCAGTCGGCACTTCAGATGAAGACCTGTTGGTGGCAGATGAAGGTGGATTGGCTCCAATGGTATTTTGGTCATCCATATCACTTACATCTAAAACATGGTCATCAATATGGTCACTAACCAAATTTTCTTCACAAGTATTAACGTAAGCTTCTAGCTGTTCCTCGGTTTCAATGTTTGTAATTTGCTCGTTGGGGAGAGATGACGATGCTATGCCTCTTTTTGGTTTAACGCCAAACAGAGCTTCATATGGACTCTGGCGTATTCCTTCATAGTAAGTTGTGTTTTTTGCGAATTGGACAAACGACAACCCTTCTGACCATTTATTTGAATCATTATCATGCATCCACGCAGTTAACATATTCTGTATGTCTTGATTGGCTCTTTCGACTGAGCCTTGTGTTTGGCTGTGACGAGGCTTTCCGTGCACTATTTTAACATCTTTCCACATAGCGCATAGTTCAGATATGACTTGGTTACTGAACTTTTTGCCATTATCCGAATGCAATATAGCGGGAGCACCAAATATTAAAAAAATTTGAAGAAGGTGATATGCTACTTCTTCTGCTCTCTTGGTTTTTAATGCTCGTAACTGGACAAACTTGGTTAAGTGATCTTGGTAAACCATTATAAATTTGTAATCGCCATCGCTGTGTGATTGCAAGTCTATCAAATCGACTTGGCATCTAGAGTTTAATTCGGAACTCACCATTGGTTTTACAACAATACCTTTTTTTAGGAGCACTGTGTTTCATTTGACATTGTTGACATAAATTTAAATAGAGCATTATGACTTCATAAGTAATATTTTTGTATTTAACTTGCAATTCTTTTAGCATTCGTGTTCTTCCTCCATGGCCTGTTCGTATGTGAGTTTCGGAAAGTATATTAAACAACTCTTCGTTTGTAACATAATACTGGATATTCGTTTCTCCTGGTTTTAATGGCACAATTAACTTTTGTTCGTCACTAACTTTTAAAATGTCAAAACGTTTTAAACGTCTGTAGTCCAAAGAGGTACTGCACTTACTTTTAGCAGAAATTACTTCAGAAACGATTTTAGAGTACCTTTCTTGAGAAAAATAAAAACAATTGTCTTCTCGTTTATTTCTTATTAGGGTATTTTACTTTTCAAGAAATTTATCACTATTTACTGCAGTAGCCATCGAGCACAAATTATAATACCTGTTGATGATGTTTCACCTGCCACGAGTTGTCTATTAGATAAGTCTCTGCGAGAACTGTCTTTACCGATTGACCATTTGGAACTGATCTATGAATTTGAATTTAAAAGAATATATAAACAGTTTACAACCATCTGAATTTGGGAAATCCTAGAGCTATTGTAATGAACTACGGTAATAAATGGAACAAAACTAAGAACTAAATATTCGTTTCTTAATAAGCCTATTGTGAATTTGAATAGATGCAAGAAATTACAAATACCTGTGAAGGGTAAATTAAATATATCAGAATAATTGAAACATACATGAGTAGGTAAACCCCACCAGTTTTGTATAATACAAAGGTATTTTTAATAATATAAAATATTATTAAAAATCTGGTGTGAAGAACACAAATGCAGGTTCACTATTAATATAAGTGAAGGCACAAACAAAATGCAGTTTTCTAGAGAGTTGGCTGTGCTAACCTCTTTGGAAGGGCGTCGTTACTTCACATTAATTATGTGGACGGTGTGCGAGGTACTTCGGCTGTCTGACAACAGGTAGCGCCGAATTTACTTCTGCGCTCGGTCTGGATAATTACGGTGATAGAGCGAGGTGGTTTTTTTCTGTGAATGTGTCTGGAAATATCCTTTCTCCAGCAGGGGCGTACCGATGAGCTTGTAGAAAAGCGAAATACGTATCTACGTCTCTGGGGATAGGATATATTCGGACACGTTCACAGAAAATATTAATAGTGAACCTGCATTTGTGTTCTTCACACCAGATTTTTAATAATATTTTATATTATTAAAAATACCTTTGTATTAAATTAAATATAGCTGGAAATTCCAGAATGAATGGTTTGCAGTGACGTGAATAATATGAATAATAAACTTATATTATAATAAATGTCCTGTCGTTTCTGACATTGACCGAAGCTTATATTTGTTTGTCGACATACACTGGTGAAGGACCGAATTTATAATATAACTAATAATTGTTCGGTCTTTCACCTATTCATCTGGTGTCTGCCGACATTAACCGGTGTATGTCGACAAGCACTACTTTCGGTCTTTCACGGTAACATATATACAAAATATACAGCGGTAAGGTCCATAAGTGAAGTATTATGTAATGTGTGAGTATATGTGGTGGTGTGTGCGTGCTTTTGCTTATGTGTGTACTTTAGCGCAAGTGTGTATGAGTGTTTGCCAGCAAAATCTGTCAGGTTATGCTCTTAGTTTCAACGTTTTTAATATTCTCCAAAAATTCAGCAACTGTGTAGAAGCCATTGCTTATCAGATCGGTTTTTAGGAGCGTCTTGAGCTCCAGATAAGGCTTCTACATCCATGCACCCAAAAGGGCATTAAATAACTGCAGATGCCTATGCTGAGCCATAGTGGTCGAGAGTCTATGAACCGGAATCATAATTTGGTTGCCGGATCTAAGTTTTGGCTTGGTTAATCTCGTTTGCTCATTAATGTGGGAAGTTACGATTTCGCTCGCATTACTTGTTTGATGATGCAGGTGGATGGTAAGGACATTATCTTATTTTGTAAGAAAAGCGGTCTACAATGTGTGCTTTGACTCACTTGCACAATTACTTGCAATGCCTTTTTTGTAGAACATATATGTCTTCTGCATGCGCTGATTCACTCCACAGCTCTATACCATAGTTCATAAGGGAATGAAAAAGGGCATAATATGTGGTGACTTCAGTCTCCTTATTAGCTGTACTTCTCATTCGTCGTAAGGCGTATATTGCAGAAGAGAGCCTGTCCACCAGCGCATCGACATGGGCCCGCCATGTGAGCCGTGTGTCCAAGGTTATACCCATTATAGCGGAACCCGCGTTTTCCGGTGTCTTAATTCGGGCAGATCTAAAGAACAACCTTGCGGTTTTTGCTACATTAAGGGTAAGTTTGTTCGTTGTAAACCAACCCTCAGCCTCTACTGTGGCGGCATTACCAGCACGCATCAACTGCTCATCGGTTTCCCCTTGGAATAATAATGTCGTATCATCAGCATGCATTACTACATGGTTGGAGACACAGGCACATCATTCATGTACACACAAAACAGGAGAGGGCCCAGTAGTGATCCCTGTGCCACCCCGTGGTCAGTGCGCTACAATGTGCTCCACACACCGTTAGATAAACAGCCTGCTGTTTGTTTTCGAAGTACGATTTAAGAACTGTCAGAGCTTGTCCCCGTACACCATAACGTTCTAACTTGTCCAGTAGCACATCGCGGTGAATGCAGTCGAAAGCCTTTGACAATTCGCACATCACTCTCATGCAGCCCCCTCCCCAAGCGCATCCCAGGCGAAATTGGGGACCGAGAGAACGATGCATTTACTTAACACAATTTTGTAGGTTATCATTTACGCAAATGTAAATTTATGTTAAATGATATTTCCGTTTGCAAGTATTAAGTATATCTTTCATTTCTTGGTCTATACACACGGATTCTGCTATCATAACAATACTTAAAGACTTTTTCGTCAAAAAACACAATTTTGTTCCAAAATTTTATGCGTAAACATGTTTAGTACATTATAGTATAACAGTTAGGGCCAACCAAATCGCCACATTTTCTCACTACCTGCAATATTTGTGTTAATTCTTAGATTTTTTAAAACCATTATAAAATAATACTAACTTTGTTGATTTTATATTTTTAATTTAGTTTGTTTTTTAACGTGCTCTTTAGCTGTAAATACTCGATGAGCCACTGCGCTGGCGAAACAAGTGAAGATTTAGTCATTAGTTTATTTTCTATTTTAAATTTATAAAATAAGATTTAACCATTAGTTTAATTTCTATTTTAAATTATTATTATCTCATCAAGTAGAAGATAAATCAATTCAATAGTTTTTATTGAGCTAGAGAAATTTGCAATTTAGTGGACGTCCACAGCGTTAGAAAACGAATTTTGGTTGATGAGGTCAACCAAAGCTGCATTCTCTTCGTCATTTGTTACTTTAGGACGTCCTGGCGTAACAGCTTGTGCAACTGTGTGGTAAAGGGTCCACTTCTTTTTTATTTTGGAAACGCAACTATGGCTTACATTTAGGTCTGTCGCAACGCGCTTCAAGATTTTTTCCAGTTTGCTGATGGCCAGCGGTTTTTGAGCTTCTATTGGATTTCTCGGCATTTTTAAGTTTACGAATCGATATTGACGTAAAATTGTTCATAACATTCTCAACGTTACAAACAATTTAGAAAAGAAAATTCTTAGTGTTTCTGCCACTGTACATATCATCTGCATAAACTAGACCTTCCAGAATGTACAGAGTGGCCAAGATAAAAGAGGCCCGGTATGAATACTGTAGTACAGATACTTACAGAAAAGTGAATTACTAATATATTATAAATTTTTATTAAAAATATTAAATACAGTATATTATGAATAACAACATAATATCCATTCATTAGTTCACAAGAGGTGTTGAAACTGTTCACTATGAACTTCGATACACAAATTAACACGTCTCAACATGTTCTAAAAAACTTTTGCCAGTTCAGTATGTGCCGTGGCACCATCTTGCTGTAAAAACGCATACCTCATTCTCCCTCCGTCGGCTGCGCTACGAATGGTTGCAATAATTCTGTTACGTACACTTCAGAGGTCTCGGTGTTACTAAAGAAAATGGCGTCTATAATCTGTCGGGCTGAAACTGCACACCAAACGTCTATTTCCGCATCATGCAGAGGCACCTCAAAGTGTTCCTTGGGATTTTTCGTTGACCAATAACGAGTGTTTTGAGAATTCACGTACCCGCTAAGATGGAAGCATGCTTCATCTGTGATAAAGTATAGGTTCGGATCCAGATAACCATCAGCGACATGAATGAGTAACAATTCGCAATAATGTTGTCGTTTTGCATAGTTCGTTGGTTTTAATGTTTGTATCACTCTTATTTTGTACGCTCGCATATGCAACTGCTCCAACATGCTCTGGCATGCCGTTCGCTTGATGTTTAGTTGGGGGATAGACGTCTAGTTGATTTCCGTGGATTTCTTAACATAGTCTCTTGAGCACGTTGAATATTTTCCGGTGAACAAACCGTCTTTACACGGTTACGTTTCGCGTTAGTGACTGAGCCTGTAGCTCTAAATTTAGTAATCATTTTCTGCACAACACTTTTAGGAGCAGACGTTTGTGGATATTTTATCGTGAACCTTTCATTTAATGTTACAAACGATTTACATTCCAAATAATTTTCAACAATAAACACTCTTTGTTCGATTGAAACCGGCATTATGGAGAACTCTATTCACAATCACCATAACAACTGACAACACAACACTGGCAAATACAATATGACAATTAACACGGAATGGCCGCTGGACATCACGTGACGTCTCTCGAGCGCTCGATTCAAATATCACGTATGGCTCCGGGCCTCTTTTACCTTGGCCACTCTGTATTTATTTAATACTTTGTCTAACACAACATTAAATAATAAGGGTGATAGACTTAATACACACTGTTCAAGTTGCCTATTAAATGAATGAAATTAAATAATTGAAGTATTACATTTACATTTTTTGTGGTGTTCATAATTACAGATGGAATTTAAATCTAATAAACATGAAATTTATTTTTTATACGAATACTATTATTGAGTTAGTTTTTATACCAAGAACAACACATTAATCTAAACCAAGGGGATTCTATCCTATTCTATTTTTCAAAATGCCAATAACACAGGCCTGCATAAAATTTGTGATGACGTGATTTTTGTTTGTTAAGCTCAGTTTTTATATAGCAATAACTAATTAAAATACAGTTGGTCTCTACCACCCACAGATTTTTTTTTGAACAAAAGAAAAAGAAAAAAATATAAAAAAAATCTTATAATAGGCGTTTTAATACATTTTAAAATGAATGTACTACTTCAAATTCTAGGTATTAACCCAAAAATGATTTTCTGTTGTGGTTTTAAAGAAATTTGTTAAATAGGCTCTCATTACCTGATGTAAATCTTTTATTACATGTATTAATTTTGGACAAGATTTCCGGGAATTTTTACCTGCTAAATCCTATTTATTATGCTTTCACTTTATTAGTACTGCGAAGAAGGATTTCTAGTTTATCACTCTAAACAAAATGTATATTTTAATGTCATTTACTTCATTATAGCTCTGAGTGTCGATCAGTAAACAAGTAATAACAAATTTGATAAAAATAATTAATGCAGACTGAATCTTTTAAAACGGATCAGATTTGGCAATCAAACTTAATATTTTCAATATGAATCGGAGATTAAATATTAAACCGCAAATCCTTGGATACTGATGAATCGCTTTGAAGTCGAAAATCGATACAATGCTGATCGTTTTTTTTATTGTGACAGCATCATCTATAAATAACACAGGCCTGCATAAAATTTGTGATGACGTGATTTTTGTTTGTTAAGCTCAGTTTTTATATAGCAATAACTAATTAAAATACAGTTGGTCTCTACCACTCACAGATTTTTTTTTGCACAAAAGAAAAAGAAAAAAATATAAAAAAGAACTTATAATAGGCGTTTTAATACATTTTAAAATGAATGTACTACTTCAAATTCTAGGTATTAACCCAACAATGATTTTCTGTTGTGGTTTTAAAGAAATTTGTTAAATAGGCTCTCATTACCTGATGTAAATCTTTTATTACATGTATTAATTTTGGACAAGATTTCCGGGAATTTTTACCTGCTAAATCCTATTTATTATGATTTCACTTTATTAGTACTGCGAAGAAGGATTTCAAGTTTATCACTTCAAACATAATATATATTTTAATGTCATTTACTTCATTATAGCCATGTCGTATAGCCGTGTATAGTGTCGATCAGTAAACAAGTAAAATTAATTTGTCTTTAGTGTTGTGCGTGGTATTTGATAAATAAACATTGCTTAAAAATATGTCTAGCCGGTGTTGCAAAAACAAACCAGTTGATTTCTGTTATATTTCTGGATATTTCGTCTTGAAAAAGTTTAAGAGACCAATTGGTGAATTTGTGAAAAATGTATATTATGCTTATATCAAAATCAAATTAGGAGATCAAGATAAAGATTGGGCACCGCACGTTGTTTGTAAGGTATGTGAAGAAGGTTTAAGACATTGGACCAAAGGGAATAGAAAAAGCCTTCCTTTTGGAATACCGATGGTTTGGAGAGAACCGCAAAATCATCATGAAGATTGCTACTTTTGTCTTTATGATATTAAGGGGCATAATAGAAAAACTTTGAAACATATTTTGTACCCAAACAATATTAAATCAGCTATCAGACCAGTTCCAAACAGTGATCATGTACCTATACCTATACCCCTCAAACTACTACAAGAAGATATTGAAACCTCTTCAACTTCCGGCTCTGTACAGATGGATAGTGATTTTGAACAATCAACCTCAGGTCAAAACCAACCTCAGCTATTTTCACAAGCCGAACTGAATGATTTAGTAAGAGATTTGGGACTTTCAAAGGATCTTTCTGAAGTACTGGGGTCTAGGTTGAAACAAAAAAATTTGCTTGCCCCAGAAACTACCTTCTCTTGGTATAGAAATCGTAAGGCTGGATTTGTAAAATATTTTGCACAAAACGGACCACTCGTGTATTGCCAAGCAATTGCTGATCTACTTACTTTCCTTCTCACTGGAGACTTTTCATCGACTCTTCAAAAAGGAGCCTTAAAGCTGTTCTTTTACATAATGGCAATGTTTTTGCTTCTGTTCCGGTCGGCCATTCTGTTCATTTAAAGTAAAACTATGAAAATTTACAGGAATTACTTTTAAGAATACAATATGAAAATCACAACTGGGAAGTGTGTGGAGATTTAAAAAATTTAGGCCTTCTCTTGGGTCAGCAGTCTGGATATACTAAATTTCCATGTTTCCTGTGCGAGTGGGATAGCAGAAATCGAGAACAGCGTTGGATAAAAAGAGACTGGCCACAAAGGGTGACTTTAACACCTGGAACCAAAAATGTAATTCGCGAAAGTCTTATTGACCCTCAAAAAGTGTTACTTCCACCGCTTCACATAAAACTTGGACTTATGAAACAATTTGTTAAGGCATTAAACAAAGAAGGAAATTGTTTTAAATATTTGTGTAAAACATTTCCGACTCTGTCAGAGGCAAAATTAAAGGAGGGAATCTTTGTAGGCCCGCAGATTAGGAGCCTGGTGAAAGATCAAGAATTTGAAAATGTGATGGAAGATAAGGAAAAACATGCATGACATGCTTTTAACGAAGTTGTACATAAATTTCTAGGGAATTATAAAGACACAAACTATGTTGAGATCGTTGAAAATATGCTGGAAAAATTCAGGATTCTTGGTTGCAATATGAGCATAAAAATTCACTTTTTACATTTCCATTTGGACTATTTCCCAGAAAACCTTGGGGACGTGAGTGAAGAGCAGGGAGAAAGATTTCACCAGGATATTAAAGAGAGGGAAAAAAGATACCAAGGGCGCTGGGACACAACAATGATGGCCGATTGGACATTGCGAAGAGATCTTCCTTTAGCTGAATATGACAGAAAAACAACCAAACGAAGCTTTTCTAAAAAACGAAAACTTTTTTTAAGAAGCATAAAGAATAAATAACTATTTGTAATAGTTTCTATGTGTATATTTTTGTATTTTTTTAAATATAATATAAAACTAGCTTATAAATGAAATAAATCGTGTTTTTTCTATATTTTTTGATTTTACTGGTTTGAAAAATAACCTTACGTGATACAAAAAAATAAAAGCAGATTTGAAATCAGCGCTACCCAATTACTAGAAAACAGTTAAAATTTTTAAATCAACTATCAAAGTGTTGAAAAATGCAGGCCTGTGTAATTTATTTTTTTTAGTTACCGCAAACGTGTCGTCAGAATTTATCAAAGAAATACTGAAGCAATTATTTCAAATTTTCTTCATGAATAATAATTGTTTATTAGATCTGATTCTAATAAAGAGTATCATAAATCGTAAATAATAGAGGGAATGTTTCCTTTAAAGCCAAGAAGCAGTCCGCCGGCCATAGATTTAACATCAACAAAGAGAGAACTGGTCGCGAAAAAAGCTAATACGGATTAAGCAATAAATATGTACCAGGTATAGGTGTATGTAGTGGTATCATGCTACATACATGCCTCCTTCTCGGCCTCCTCCACCTCTACCATTACCATAGAAAGACAACACACGTCCATGTAATAAAACTTGAATAATTTGAAACGGCAGTGATGCAGACCATGTGATTAGTGCTCGACTGTCTTATTCAAGAGTACCAGAGGCGATATAATGTTTTATTTTATTACATATACAGGCTGGACTACCTAATATAGAAAGTCTTCTTATTTTCAGAAAAAAAATATAAGGAGTTTCAATATCGTTTTTCGTTGTGTCGGTGATAATTATCCTATTAAACCAATTTGATTTGAGAAGTTTAAATCATAAAGCACGTTTTTTTTTTCGAGAATTGCCAATGTAATCTTATTGACGATACATAGAGTGTCCTTGAAATAAAGAGACAACGTAAAAAAAAATGGAAATATGTGACTATATTGTGTATAAATACAAAATATCGTCAAAAGTCAATTAGGACGTGAACCCCCTGAAAATTGTATGTGCTGCCTATGAATTGAAAATATTCAGAATTTGTGTAAATAATAAATCCCTCTATTGAAGTTACATACACACATACGCTACAGTGTATGTTTACATATGTAACAGCTATCGATGTTATAAAAGCTGTAACATTGTTGTATGTTGAGGTCAACAACCTCAATATATTTACGTACGAAATCAGCCGTTTATAAACATTTTGTAAATGTTTTTTTTTTGTTACTAGAGTTAATAAATATAAAATATCGGGATTGCGTTGGTTTGCAACCTTCATAATTCGAAACATACTTGGGTAGGTAAAACCTAATAATATTTTTTATAGTTAATTGACGAAGGAGATACTTGTTGAAACTTCATTATAACGCTAAGAAATAAGTAATTAAACTTCTAGTTTCAAAAATTCTTTTATTGTAAATACAACTACAATATTGTTTCGCCATACAATGGCTTCATCAGGTGGATGAAATACTGAATATATACAATACAAGTTTGAATATTTATGTACAAATTATTTGGGAAATGGTGGTGGAAAAATTTTTACAATCTTAAATATAATAGAGGGGAGTTGTTTAAATCTAGTTGGTCATTTAAAGCTAATCCTAAACTATTGTAGCTATTAATTTCTAAATTTTCTAACAGGTTAAGTTTTTTACTTTTTTTCTTGAATGTGTAAAATTTTGAAATCTATATTAAATCTATGATTGATATCTATACAATGACTGAATGAAAGTTGAATCTGTTTTCTTTTCTTTATGGCTTCTCTCGTGTTCTTTCATCCTAATTTTGAATGTCCTCCCCGTTTGTCCTATGTATACCTTATTACAATCTTCGCATGTTAACTTATATACACCAGAGTTTGATTCTTTGTCTATTTTATCTTTGTTGTTTTTAATAATGTTCTGTATAGTATTGTCTGTTTTAAATGATATATGTTCGTTATTAAGTTTTTTAATGAAAGCACCAATTTTTTCCGAAATTTTCCTAAGTAAGTGATTGAATTATAGGAATTACTTATCTTGTATTTTAATTTTGGATAAACCAAGGAAAGGGTTTTAGATTTTTGTTGGCTATTTAGGATGTTATTGACAATATTTATAGAGTAACCATTGTTTAATGCTATTGTGTATATTCTATTTAGTTCAAGGTCGAACTTACTTTTACTCATAGGTACATGAATTAATCTATATACTATTGATTGGTATGCTGATAATAATTTGTGTGTTATAGGATGAAAAGAATTAGCGTGTATTGTGGTATCTGTATGTGTTGGTTTATGGTATATAGCGAACTCGTGTTTATTAGTTTTGTGTGATATGGTTAAATCTAGAAAATTAATGCTTTTATTTACTTCTGTTTCTATAGTAAAATTTATTTTGAGGTGAATAGTGTTGATATAATTATGTAAAGTTTTTAATTGTCTATCTGAACCGTTAAAGCTAATTAATATGTCATCAACATACCTAAACCAATATACACAATTACCAAACAAGGGATGTGTACTAATAATTATAGTTTCTAAATTATTCATGAAAATTTCCGCTAATAAGGGGCTTAGTGGGTTTCCCATTGCTAGACCCTCTGTTTGTTTTATAAAATTTCTTTTTAAATTGAAAATAATTTTGTTCCAGACACGTTTCTAAGAGCTGTAAAATTTCGGTCTTTGTGACAATGTTCGTGTTTCTACGTTCTAGTTGTAAAGTAATTAAATCTATTACCTCCTGGGGTGGGATACTAGTGAACAAATTCGAGACATCAAAAGAAATGAGTTGACATTTGTTTGGTAATTGCAAGTTTGAAATGTTGTTAATTAATTCCTGGTAATTTTTAACGGAGAACTTAGATTTGAATTTAGTGTGTGTAAGAATTAAATCTATTAAGTGTTTAGACACATTTCTACAAGGTGTTTTTACGTACGATACTACTGGTCGTATAGGTGTATTGTGTAGTTTAATTAAACCGTATAATTTGGGAGGTAGGGGATTCATAGTGGTTAATATACGTTTTTGAGTGTTATTAAAAAGAGAACCTGATTTTTCTATATACTATTCTCTTTTCATTATGATTATATAGAATATAAATCCAAAATATTGTTAAGTCAGTTAGGACGCGAACCCCCTGAAAATTGTATTATGTGCCCCCTATGAATTGCGAATATTTCGAATGTATATAAATAATAAACACCTCTATTGAAGTTACATACACATATATGCTACAGCGTATGTTTACATACGGACCAGCTATCGATGTATCGATGTATCGATGTATCGACTGTAACATTGTTATATACCGATATCAATAACCTCAATATATTTACGTACAAAATCAGCTGTTTCTACACTTTGGTCGATTTCTATTATATTTCTTTTTATTTCATCGATAACATCCGACAAACAAATTTTTGTAATTAATTAAAAAGTGCCCAATCGGGTACTTTTTTAAAGCACAAATTTGCCGAATAGCGTTAGGCATTAGGGGGTTTTAGCAAATATTGCACAGTAATCACTTGTTCCTAATTAAATTAAACGACAATACTTGTAATAGCCTTCTGGTGATTGGTTTCCTATGTTAAAAATTGGGGGATGTATAACTTTGGATATGTCATACTTTATCTCATATTGTAATCAAGTGATCTTGACATGTTTAGTTTGTTTTGTTTTTTGTTACAAACGTCAATTCGTTTCAAATGTTCGCTTGTAAACATGTCAGTTCCTACGGAAACAGTCGCTGCAGTTATTGCACTGCTTGAGGATGGAAGGAATAAGACTTACGTAGTTAACAGGTACGAGGTATCTCGAAGCGCTATAAAGCGGCTTCACACACGATTGTTGGAGACTTGGGTTGTACACTCGACGATGTAGAATAGGCCCCAAAGAAGGACTACCGCTCAAGACGACCGTTTTCTTGTCCTAAGAAGTTTAAGACATCGCCATGGAACCGCTGTCAGTCTTAGAAATCAGCAGCAAGAGGTACGCAATGTCAATGTGAATGAAATGACCGTTAGAAGGAGGATAGAAGAAGAAAATCTGACTGCACGGAGACCACCTACAGGACTAGAACTTACCAGACAACCCCGAGTTGGCCGGTTACAATTTGCAAGGGAACATAAAAATTGGAGGGACTCCTATTGGAGTCGTGCGTTGTTTACTGACGAATCACGGTTTAGTCTTAGGGGCGCAGATGGACGTGGTAGGGAGAGAATTATGCGCCCTGTGCTTTTAGTGAAACGATCAGTTTTCATGCAGGTTCATGCATGGTGTGGGCCCGAATACTTACGGAAGCACCAATCGACTAGTACGTTATTTCCAGGGGGTCATTGATAGCTGTAAGGTACATTGAGGAAATGCTGCAAGATTTTGTTGTCCCTTATGCACGATTTATAGGAAACAACTTCCTTTTCATGCATGACAACGCAAGGCCATATGTCGCTGTAGTAGTGAGAGACTACCTGAATGAAGTTGACATTCCTCGAATGAACTGGCCAACACGTAGTCCCGATCTTAATCCTATCGAGCATATGTGGAATATACTCGGTAGAGTACGTAATCATGTATCTGCTCCTACCAACCTTGAGGAACTTCGAGGGTTCTTCAGCAAGAATGAGAAGATATCCCACAAAATAATATGCGGCAGCTCATTGAAGGAATGCCTAGGAGAACAATGAGTGTTATACAGGCTCCTGGTGGTAACGCACGATATTAAGCCAATCTTTCAACGCTTTTGCAAGATTCGTGTTGATTAGTGTAAGTTTATTATTTATATTGTTCTTGTCTATTTTAAGAAAGTTTCCGTAACTTTCATGTTGTTGCAATAAAAGCTGTTTTTCTCTTTCTAAGGCCCGGTTTTACAATTGGAGAATAAACCTAGTATAGCGTTATTCTAGAAATAATTTTTTATTCTGTGTTTTACAAGCTTGGAATAAGAGACGTATAGAATAAGTAAAGGAATAAAGAAAGTATAAGTTATCTTGTGTACTGAGGTTCGGATAATTTTTATTCCAACGTAATTCTTAACTCTCATTGGTCAACCGAAATGTCATGATATAATACGAATACGAAAAACAATTTTATTCTAACCTCATCAACATCAAACGTTTTTTAAAGTAACATTCACAACCTACAAACCTTGCTTTGTATAGTCATTATCTCTTTATAGTATCATTTTCTTATTTTACCAATGGAAATTGTTGATGTTCCAATTTTAGAATCGAAAGACGATGAAAATAACGCACCAGAACGTATTAGGCGCCCCAGAAGGTTTCGTAATAGGTAATTTGAACTAATAAATATCTTTAGAGTGCATTGTAATTCATGATTTATTATAGGGTTGATTACTTTCAAGATTTGGACGAGAAAGAGTTTCATTCACGTTTCCGGTTGAAGAAAAATACGTGTAGAATACTATTGCGCATTATTGAGGGTGATTTAAAATCAACTACAGTCAGAAATAATGCCTTATCACCAGTTACGAAATTGTTATTAACACTTAGATTCTATGCCACTGGATGAATGTTAATTGTTGCAGGTGATTTTATGGATGTTAGTAAAAGCTCTGCATGTGTAGCACTAAATATTGTAAGTCAAGCAATTGCTCGTTTGGGACACCAATATATATTTCCCAAGAACAAGAGAGGAAAGAGAAAATCTAAAGATAGGATTTTATAATATAGCTCGTTTCCCAAATGTCCTAGGTGCTTTAGATTGCACTCATGTTCGAATTCAATCACCTGGTGGTGATGATGCTGAGCAATATCGAAATTGAAAAGGATTTTTTTCTTGGAATGTGCAAGTTCACTTTATGACGAAACAATACGAATCCAAGATATTGTAGCAAGATTGCCTGGCAGATTCCATGACCAGACAATTTTTGCTAATAGTCGCATCAAAGTTAGATTTTAAAATGGCGAATTTGGAAATGCTTTATTGTTAGGAGACAGTGGCTATGGCATTTCTAACTATTAAATGACGCCATTATTAAATCCAAATATAACAGCAGAGCAATTATACAATGAGTCCCACATAAGGACAAGGAATATAATTGAACGCGCTTTTGGTGTATGGAAAAAGAGATTTCCCATATTATCGTATGTAATGAGGGTGGCATTGGAAAAATCAAAAAATATTATTGTTTCAACAGCTGTACTGCACAATATCGCAGTTGATGTAGGGAAAGATATTGAAGATATTCAAGTAGACAATGATATTGTTGAAGACATTAATATTGATGTTCAACTGGCAAATGGAATCTATGTTAGGAGGCAATCTTTAATGAATAATCATTTTGCTGGTTATAATAAATATTTATTAAATTTTTACACATATTTTTTAAATATATTCTTTCCTTGGCGAGTTGATGCTTCAATATAACCATTTTCATATCATGCTCTTCTTGTATAGTTTTCAATTGTAAATCCACGACCAGCATTTTCTTTTTTATTAACTACTCTTGGATTGAATTGCAAGAACATTTTATTTTTTATTAAAATTGTCGTTGATTTAGAAAATAACCAAAACGAACTCAATGTAATAATTTTCAAAAAAGGCGGTTAAATTACTGGCGTCGTCGATTCTACGCATGTTCAGAAATTTGCGTACCACCAACAGAAGATTTCAAGTTGGTTATTCGAGGAGTAGTTATACCTCCGTTTAAACATGTATAATATAAGTGTATAATCAGTTTTAAACCGTGCGTCAAGGTCAATGCTTGTTCGGGTAGTCTGTGGTTTGTCATACGCTATACATGGCTTAATCAAGTGAGTTGCTTTCTCTCAAGGTAATTTATGGTCGTGTTTTGCAGTCCCATTTGTTGTCCAATGTTCTAATTTCAGGTTCTGTCGGCTCATGAAATCCTTACGGATCTTATGAGTGCATCCATTTCGAGTGACTCTAATATTCTACCATGCCTCTCAGTAATTCTTCAGGTTTGTGATTCATAGAGTGGCCCACTTTTTGTTATTATTAATATTATTATTGATTAAAAGACAATTTATTTTTACTAATCTAAATTAAAGCACTAGATTCCAGAAATGTTACCAGCAGTCCTCGTATGCAGTAAACAAAGTAACGGGTTGGCCATTTAATGTGGCGGTTTTAAAAATCGCGCTATTCCCTTGTATATATAGAAATTAATATAATATATATTTTTTACTTTACTACTTCCATGCTGAACACTACTTCCATGCTGAACAGTATTCTGTGGGACAAGACCATTACAAAAGAAAATAAAAAAAGGATTTACAACTCCATCGTGAAAAGTATATTAACATATAGCTCGGAGGTGTGGCCGATAAAAGAAAAAACAAAAAGAAAGATAAAAGCCACAGAAATGGACTTCTGGAGAAGACCGGCAGGAAAATCCCGGAGAGATAGAGTCCCAAATGAAACCATTAGACAAGAAATGGGAATACAACATGACATTATAGATGACATTATAACCAAACAGCTAATATGGTATGGGCACGTCCAAAGAATGCCAGAACACAGAATCCCAAAGAAAGTGCTAAACTGGAACCCCCAAGGAAACCGAAAACGAGGAAGACCGCGCAGAAGCTGGAGAGACGGAGTGGATAAAGAAATTCGAGAGACGGATCTGGAGGAGGGCCTATGGATGAACAGAGGGGAATGGCGATTAGGAATCGGAAGACGTAAAACGTTGTAACCCGATATATATATATATATATATATATAAATATAATAACTTCGTGACCTTGGTATGATATGGTAAACCTAATCAGTAGGCGATTAAAGGTCTGTATATTACTTCAAAATATATGTATTTAAAAAACTCTACATGTTTCGGCTGTATACGCCTTTTTCAAGAGAATACAAAATATGAATGACAGGATATAAATGTCAAGTAATTAAGTTGCTATGGTTTAAATTATTCAAAGATACATTCTAGTAATAATAATAAATCATGCCTTAGTATTCCAAAAAATAGATAACAAGGTGTGAAAATATGTGTTGTTCGCTGCTAGCAATTTGTGTCTCCTTCTGGGTATGAACTTGTGTGTTGGTTGCTGCTGGCAGCTTGCGTCTCTCTATGGGTGTGTGGTTTTGTGTGAGAGCGTAAGTGTAGGGTTTTGTATGTCGGTGCGTTCGTGCGTGTGTTTAGTGATCGGTCGCATGAATTTAGAGAGGTCGGATAACCAGCCGTTGCGTAGGGCCGCCAACCCTTTCCCGACAACTTCTTTACAATTCCGTGCAGTACTTCGACGGTCTGACCCCCGCCCCAACGAGGCAAGGCGCAGACAGGCGAAGCGCACCCTGTACGGGGTTGCTCATCGCAACTAAGGGAACACTCTTAGTGGCTACCTCGGTCGACGATGGTCACACTTATGCCATCTTAACGTTTTCCGCCGAAGCGGGGGCATAGCACACACGTCGAACGTGTGTGTGCTGTTAACGGCACTTTTTCCTCTACTGGGTTGCAGCCTAGCATATGCGCTACAAAACTCTAGGGGGGTCTGCCCGTTGGGCAGTCAGGTGCCATTCCGCCTTCCCAGCAAGAGTGAGGAACCATGCTACGCGGCGCTATCTCGTCGCCGCGCAATGCACACACCACTAGGACCGGTCCTGGGCGACAACCTGGCTAGGTTGCCGTTAACAGCACACACACGTTCGACGTGTGTGCTATGCCCCCGCTTCGGCGGAAAACGTTAAGATGGCATAAGTGTGACCATCGTCGACCGAGGTAGCCACTAAGAGTGTTCCCTTAGTTGCGATGAGCAACCCCGTACAGGGTGCGCTTCGCCTGTCTGCGCCTTGCCTCGTTGGGGCGGGGGTCAGACCGTCGAAGTACTGCACGGAATTGTAAAGAAGTTGTCGGGAAAGGGTTGGCGGCCCTACGCAACGGCTGGTTATCCGACCTCTCTAAATTCATGCGACCGATCACTAAACACACGCACGAACGCACCGACATACAAAACCCTACACTTACGCTCTCACACAAAACCACACACCCATAGAGAGACGCAAGCTGCCAGCAGCAACCAACACACAAGTTCATACCCAGAAGGAGACACAAATTGCTAGCAGCGAACAACACATATTTTCACACCTTGTTATCTATTTTTTGGAATACTAAGGCATGATTTATTATTATTACTAGAATGTATCTTTGAATAATTTAAACCATAGCAACTTAATTACTTGACATTTATATCCTGTCATTCATATTTTGTATTCTCTTGAAAAAGGCGTATACAGCCGAAACATGTAGAGTTTTTTAAATACATATATTTTGAAGTAATATACAGACCTTTAATCGCCTACTGATTAGGTTTACCATATATATATATATATATATATATTTTTTACACTACAGGGCCAAGCGCGGTTTACAATAAATATATGAAAAATTTGCCTTGTCAGTTTTCAAGATGGTGTCGTATCCAACGGAAGTGCGTGTGGAATTAATAAACATTATTATAGAAATGGGGAATCTTTTGCAGCTACGGCAAGACACTTGCGTACTCTATTCGAGAGAAATAACGCACCAACGGAAAACACTATAAAAGGGTAAGGAAAAAAAGATAAATTTAGAAAAGTAACAAAGTATTCGTTATCGTGTTTCCATGTCTACTAATCCGACAATATCTTAGGATTGTAGTGAAATTTGAAGCAACAGCATCTGCGGCAGACGAAAGATCAACTGTTAGAGAACGTCAAAAGCCCATCCGGGTACCGGAAACCATAGAACGAGTACGGGAGCACTTTACAGCTCAACCTTCAACATCGACCTCAAGAGCATCTCAAGAACTTGAAATACCCCGTACAACACTAAGGCGGATCCTAAAGCAAGATCTAAAGATGAAAGCATACAAAATCCAGATCGATCAGACGTTGAGACCGTTTGATATGGAGCGACGCTATAATTTTGCGAACGAAATCATCGAACGCATTGAAAATGGCAGCATGTCATTAGAACGAGTGTGGTGGTCGGATGAGTCACATTTCGATGTATCCGGTTATGTGAATAAGCAAAATTGGAGACATTGGGGGGACAGAAAATCCACATCTAGCAATTGTTCGTCCTCTTCACCCTCGACGGTTGACTGTATGGTGTGCTATCTCGTCGGCAGGAATTATCGGTCCCGTGATTGTCAATGGAACCGTTACTTCGCAAAAATATTGTGAAATCCTTAATGAGTCTTTTATTCCCGTGGCGCATGGATTAAATATGGTGGAGAATGCATGGTTTATGCAAGACGGGGCTCGTCCGCATCGTACGGAAGAAGTTTTCAACATTCTTGAAGAACATTTCGGTAACAGAATCATTGGTCTTGACGCTTAACAGTTTACAGGCGGAGGGATAACATGGCCACCATATAGTCCAGACCTCAATCCTTGCGATTTCTACCTGTGGGGATCATTAAAAGAGACGGTATATCGCGATGGTATGGACACCCTGGATGACCTTGAAATGGCAATACGGCAGCGAATAGAAGCGATACCGTACGCCACACTTCTGGCAGTTTGTGGAGAATTTGAGAAGAGGCTGGAAAATGTTATCGTTGCTCGAGGCTCTCACTTCAAAAACCTGATTTATTAAACCGCAGATCTTGTTGTTTAATTGCACAAATAAATCATTTTTTTAAATTAATGTTTTGTATGTTTAATATGACTTCAAAAACCGCAACCTTAAATGGCCAAGCCTGTAGGTATGAATCCAAGAATCGCACTTGTTTGATTTCTAAGTCATTTTGAATTTCTTTAAAGAAATATTTCTTTATTTGAGAGAAGTTTTGGTGTTTTGTGCTTGTTTTCTATTATTCCTTTTATATTTTTTTCAATCCCAATCCGCAGCGCTTTATATATGTGTTTGCTTTTGATATTATCAGTACTTAGAAAGCACGGTTGTAGTTTTTATAATCTAGCAAAAGAGATTCTGATACATTATTATATAAGAATATTTCTTTAGAATCACCTTGTATATATACTGAACGTAGTGTCGACCTTCTGGTGTGGCAAGCCTTTGTCCATATATGGAAGCTACCACCGCCCCCGTGAGTCCGCCCTCGGAAACAGAACAAGATCGCAGCGAAAACATCTACCCAAGAGAAAATATTTACTCAACCAATAAATACCTGACGTCCGTGTATATATCCAATGGTCAATAAAATCCATATAGAGTATTTTCTAAACGGACGCAATTTATATTGAAAATATACGACTTTAGTTAACAAATTCAACTTGTCAGTTCTACCATATACAGTACACAATGTATAAAGTGGTGCTCTTTAGGTACGGTCTCATTGCTCTGAACCAATATTGTCATAACGTATGTTTGTATATGTGGATGAAAAAATAGAAAGGTAGCACATACCTGTTTAACTAAACGAAAATGATACGTTACGGATGATCCGAATCAATATGAAATGAAGTGTTACATTTGTGTATGAATTTTGTTGTACGAAAGAATAATAACAGAACCAGTATTCGATGACTAAACTAAAAATTAATTTGATTATAGTTTTATTAGAAAAAAGTATGCACAAATATAGTTTCGTTTTAAATAAGTGGAAGTTAATAGACTAAACACAAAATATTGGCTGAATCATCCAACACATGTAGTTGCTCAGAAAACAAAGTATTTGTAGCGAATGTATTGTAAAAATATACACTACAACCATAGTTCGGTAAACAAAAAACGAGTATTAAATCCAATTAGAGTCAAAGTACCAGAAACTATTTTTTTTAGTAGTTCGGTAATTGTATAATTGTATAATGGTAATGGTATATTTTGGAAGCGTTTGATATGTAAATAAAACAATTCTTTCATTGTTTCGACCTTTGCTTGATGTAAATCCATATCACAAATAAATAAAACACGCATAAGATGTTTTAGATTTACACTTTATTAATAAGATAATGACAGCTGTTTCGCTAACACAGTAGCTTCTTCAAATTCAACTTAAGACTAAAGATACATATAATATACAGCGTTAAATCAGGTAGTTGACCCAAGTTAAAATTCTAGGAACTATTACATTAATATTTATTGCTTTTTGAAAACTATACTATGTCCTACTTGTGTGAGGTTTAAGTTTAATAATATAACATAAGCAACTAAGAAACAATATTTCAATGGGTGAACAGATTTAACTGTGGGAATGAATTCAAGTCTAATTTATCGTTTAGTAACATTTCTGAGTTTTTGAGTTTATTAATTTCTAAAGACTCTAAACAATTTAGTTTTCTACCTTTATTTTCTACATGTATAATATCGAATTGTAAATTGAATTCGTGTTCATTCTCTATTAAATGATTAGAGTAGGTTGAGTCAGTTTTCTTATTGATATAAGAATGATAGTGGTCTTGGATTCGTTTTTTAAACGTTCTACCTGTCTGTCCAATATATGTTTTGGTACATGATCTGCATGATAACTTATAGACTCCTGATTTATTGTCTTTGGTAGTTTTTTCTTTATTATTTTTAATATACATATTTGGCTAGATTATTATTAGTTTTATAAAACTATTATTATTAGTTTTATAAAACTAATAATAATCTAGCCAAATATATTAAAAATAATAAAGAAAAAACTACCAAAGACAATAAATCAGGAGTCTATAAGTTATCATGCAGATCATGTACCAAAACATATATTAGACAGACAGGTAGAACGTTTAAAAAACGAATCCAAGACCACTATCATTCTTATATCAATAAGAAATCTGACTCAACCTACTCTAATCATTTAATAGGGAATGAACACGAATTCAATTTACAATTCGATATTATACATGTAGAAAATAAAGGTAGAAAACTAAATTGTTTAGAGACTTTAGAAATTAATAAACTCAAAAACTCAGAAATGTTACTAAACGATAAATTAGACTTGAATTCATCCCCACTGTTAAATCTGTTCACCCATTGAAATATTGTTTCTTAGTTGCTTATGTTATATTATTAAACTTAAACTTCACACAAGTAGGACATAGTATAGTTTTCAAAAAGCAATAAATATTAATGTAATAGGTCCTAGAATTTTAACTTGGGTCAACTACCTGATTTAACGCTGTATATTGTATGTATCTTTAGTCTTAAGTTGAATTTGAAGAAGCTACTGTGTTAGCGAAACAGCTGTCATTATCTTATTAATAAACTGTAAATCTAAAACATCTTATGCGTGTTTTATTTATTTGTTTAAATAAAACAATATTTTCGAAGTTTGCATATTGTGGTAAAGTTGTAATACACAACAAAATAATAGTTAAATAAAAAAAATGTTAATATCAAATTCGACTATCCCAAAAGTAATATAAAACATTATTTGTTGCATGAAGATGTATGATGATAAAAAGGAATATCAAGCAAAAATTAAGAAATTTATAATAGGTTGGGAACGACTACAGCTCGTAACAACAACAAAAATTTGGAGAGAAATTTGCAGATGTGGATAGAGGTTTTAGAATCTCGGAATTTTTTTCTGAATCACGGTATTAAACTCAAAATAATGAAAAAACTTTTTTTTCCCGATCTTCCAGTTCACAATCTTTAATTATTATTGAACAAATTCTAAGGAATGATAGGATACCATTTTTAGATACATCAGTAATTAGAAATAAATATAAAATAGAAATCGATATTTTCCGGAAAGAAACGAATGTCAATAGATTCATAATCGCGGATTCAAATCATAGTTTCCAACATAAGACAGCTTCTTTTAATTATTTAGTCAATCGGTTACTAAATTTTCCGTTAACAAAAGAGAAATATGAAATAGAACTAGATTTTATTAAAAACATCGCGAAGTATAATGGCTTTGACATAGAAATAATCAATAAATTAGTTAGAAAAACGAAATTAAAAAAGACAATCTGCGAATCCACAAGTTTGATATCTCAATGTAACCAGGAGAAAAAGTACATGTGCTTACCATACCATCCTATCACGAAAAACAAACATTAATAGAGTTGTTAAAGAACGAGGTCTCCAAGTTGCCCTTCGGTCCGAAAATACCATCAAAAGTCTCTTAGGGAATACCAAAGATAAAGTTAATTTGAATTTGAAATCAAGTAAATACGAAATTAATTGCGATGATTGTAATTTGAAATATATAGGCCAAACGAAATGATCAATAATAAACCGGTTTAAAGAATACATATCACATACTAAATACAATAGACCAGAAAAATATAACGTGGCCAGTCATTCCTTAAATACAGAACACAATATGTCGATTAAAGTGTTAAAACTTGTCAAAGCCATCAATAATCCCCGAGAACTTGACGCATATGAAAGTATTCATATCGTTAAAAACAAACGGTATAGGATTAATGTAGACAACGGCCCGATTGCATGTAGTTGTCTCTTTTCATTCTTAGAAAAGAGGTAGAAAGGTTGAGGGAGTGCGAAGAGAGAATAAACACATGGGGTTACCGTTTTCTTAAGTGAGGTAAGTTGTCGTAAATTTTAGTCGATATATTTTTATTTTAAAGTCAGTGTATACGTGGACGCCGTGTAAAGTTGTTACGTTATTGTGTGTGTTAGCTTTACTGTGCTCCATGTGCGACACTTTGATTAGTGATTTTACCTACTGATGATGATAACTTAGTTGTCGAAATACGTATTTAGGATACGATTAGTAATTGTGGTAAGGAGTTATATACCTTTTTTAAGTTTTTACTTAACCACAGTCTCCAAAGAAAAACTTTTCTGTTATTTATATTTCAATTTTCATGAGACAGGTACCAAATGAAATGGTTTGATCAGTACTATGTTTGAGGCTATATTTAATTTTTTTCCAGCGCCATCTTCATTCCTAGCGATTCACAATTTTTTTTGAAATTGCACGGTATATTTTTTTTACATCATTGAATAAAGATATTTTTTTTCTGTATCCATTAATGTACAATACATCCATTTTAATTGTAAATTTACAAGAGAAAAAAATAATTAAAACACTTTCCAAACATCTTACAGTCAATTGTGTTATACTGTAGTGTGCCATGAAAACATAAGTGTAAAATATATCTTTTTTGAGTTTTCAAGATGATGAAGTTAGGATTACAGTTGACAATGAACAGATCACACTTATACAATAACTGTCTTGGGACCGCTTTTATTTGTATTATATATCAATGATATGGTGAAATGTGTAGACAACTGTGAGATCCGTATGTTTGCGGACGATACCATGGTTTATGTTACTGGTAAAAATATTGACGTTATGGTAGAAAAATTAAATAATGAATTAAGTAAATTATACAAATGGTTGTGTGATAATAATATGGCGATTAATCTGGATAAAATTAAATATATGGTGATTGGGTCAAGGTTTCGAATTGCAGCTGTCCATTTTGATAGTATGGATTTAACTATTAATCTAATTAATATAAATTGGAAAGGGTTGAAAATATTAAATATTTGGGAGTGATGATGATGATTGATGCTAACATTAATTTTAAATCACATGTGCAATATATATTAAATAAGATGTCACAGAAAGTTTTCTTTCTAAGTAGAATAAGTAAGGATTTATCTTTGTATACTTTGTTACTGTTGTACGGAGCTATTATATCACAATATGTTGACTTTTGTTCGACAGTTTTGTTCAGCATAAACAGTGGTGAAATGCAAAAATTACAAAAGCTGCAAAATAGGGCATTAAGAATTATATTAAAGTGCAATAAGTATACACCAATCGAGCTTATGCTCGAGGTGTTGAACCTGTTAAATATAAAACAATACATAGTCTACAAAACCATGACTTTTGTTTTTAAAATGAAAAACTGCATATTACCATCTTATTTAAGTTATAGAGTAGCTGTTGTGCAGGATATACATGAACATAATACAAGAAATGTAAAAGACCTTTATATAGAGCGATTTGACAGGGTTCGGACATCGAGGAACGTTTTTGTGAATGGTTTCATATTGTTTAATGCGTTGCCGCGGGGTTTGAAATATTGTAATGATTTAAGAACCTTTAAGAGAAATCTGTTAGAATATGTTAAACAAAAATTTGAGTGATCCATGTAATTTCGATGTTGGAGCAGCGTAAAATAGTTAATTAACTAAAATGTAAGAAAAGTTATAGTTGTAATAATAGCTTTGCTAATAAAATAAATACTTACTTACTTACTAATAATAAAAAATGTTAAAAATATATCTGTATATGTACACATGGATATACACAAGGTATACTTATTTCGCATTGGTGGCTTCTACGTACGGACACCTGTTTCGAACTTTTGTTAGTTCTCATCAGCGTATGAAAAAAGCACCAAATCATGAACGACACGTGTCACGGGAAAATGTTTCAAGACAACTGACGGCTGAGAGAGGCACACCGGCAACGGTTTTTGTTAGCAGCTAAGCTACTAGAAGGAAACTATACGTTTAAATATAAAATAGATTTTTTTACGTTTAAATAGAAAAATGTTCACTTACAAAAAATATTCATGTATGATTGATTATTCCAAAATGGACTGCAATCTGATTAAAGAAAAAATATAATGGATGCAATGCAATCAGCAATACATACTTTGCAGTTGAGTATTTGAATTTATTGTATAAGGCTTTTAAAGAGAATCTTGATTATGTTTACTAGTCTGATCATTTTTTAAAGATTTATTAAAATGAAGTAATGAATGATGGCGGTTTAGACATTTTTATATTATTATGTATTATTATATTTTTACATTTGATGTTAGTTAACCATCGATCTGATATCTTTTATATCGCATATTGGAGTCATCTAGGCTACAAGTAGTGGATTACACATTTAAATGCATGATAAATGTTATTTGGGTAGACTTTAGATCATTGGCTTTAATGCGTCATTTTTTCAACGAGTTCTGTATCTTGTTTAAGTTGGATTGTACGTTTCTCGTCGCCGATATAGGGTTGCTGCGGGATGTCAACAGTGCTGTGTCAACAGAAAATATCGCCGCGGTAGTAAGTCGGGATGTTGGTAAATCTGCTGTGTAGACAAGGTAAAGACTCAGTCCAAATACACGTCCCTGTGGAATACCTGACTCTATCGAATTAAAACGAGCGAATTTGTTACCTTGCTTAACTAAGAAATGTGTGTCTGTTACATAAGATTTAAACAATTGAAAGTCGGGATAGGAAAGAGATTTCTTTAGTTTGAGATTAGAATTTTCTGTACCACACTTTTACAAAAGTTTGAGTAATGTCAATGAAGACTGTCGAACAATATATTTTGGTATTAGAGTCCGAATTTACTTGGTAGACCAGTTTACGTACCTGTTCGATTGTTCCGTGATTGACGCGGAAGCCAAATTGATGCTCAGGTATTATTTTCTTATCGTCTATTATGCTTTTAAGCCTTTTCACCTACAATTTCTCAAAAACTTTAGAAAGCATAGGCAGCAAATTTATAAGCCTGTAGGCATTCTCTGTTTTTTTTTTTCAAGTTTGAGGATAATGAAAATTTGGGCAATTTTACAAGTGTGCATTCTGAGTGTAACATTAAAAATAAACGTGATAAGTTTTATGCTGAGAATTTTTCCAGAAAGTAAGTAAAATCGAGGTACCTTTTCTATGTTAAATTCTTCTATTATGACCGGTTTAACTTCCTTAGGCGTAAATTTGTTATGCAGGAGGTGGATTTGGAATGGAACATTCATAAAGCCCGTAATTTCATTTTCTACTTCAACAGGCATTTCTGAGGCCAAAGCTGTGGAAGCGTTTTTGAAATATTTTGAAGAAACTTCAGCCTTTTCTATATCGTTTCTGATCCAAGTATCATTATCATTTCTGATTGGATGGTTATTTTGTTGGGCTTTTGTCTTCTTGTTGCTTTCCACGACGAATAGTCCGTAGCTTCAGTTGGTGTTAGACTTTTCAGATATTCTTAAATGTCTTGGTTTTGTAATAATATGGTTCATGTCAGAAAATTAATAAATTTAGAGTTTAATAAAAAAGCTACAAAGAAATTGGCATCAACCAAATAGTAATAGTAGTTATTGTAAATGAATGATTAATTGAAAATGTTATCAATACAACTACGAAAATTAATTATTTCAAATTTTTTTATAAGATCGCAACACCCAAAATCAAATAAAACTCAAATCTAGGGATTAAAAAAAGAAAAAAAGGAAAAAAAAAATGATTTGTTTCGCTAATATAAAATTTTGGTGGCAGCTTAGTATATTTTTTAATTATTAATTCCACTGATTATCATATACGGTGAGAGATTGATTATTTAAGATCTTGATACTATACCTAATTTGTAAAAATATGTTCTTGTACTTCTATACAAACTACTATCTTAAGTAGATATTTAGAAATAGATGTCACAATGCACTTAACTTTTACAATGTAGCATTTATCTTTACATCGACCTTTCCGTACGCTTGTAAAACGTCCAGTAACTAATAATATTAAATCATTACCTACTTATTACTTTTTCTTTTTTTCTTCCTTTTCTATCCAGTATAGAATCTATAAAATAAATATTTTCGTGCAATATCTAGTGGGCGTCCTAATATGTATAATATGCGTGTAAAATATCTACTCTCTATAGTCCACAAGCGCGCACATATACATAAGCTTAACATAGTTTATGCGATAACACAACATAAACTAGACGCTGAAAAAGATCAACCTGTCACTTTGACGTAGATAAATGGCGAAATAGATTTTACACCTACCTAAAGAGACACAGTTACTTCAATATATATGTAGATATTTTTGTGTCCATTTGCAGTATTTATGAGCGGACAAGGTGTGGATTAAATTAATAAATATGTGTTTGTGGCATTGTTGAATTGATGAAATAAATCTAATAGATAGACAGTATTTATTCAATAACCATATGGTATGAATACATACACTACATATATACATTTTAAGTATCAGTACACAATCTTTGTCTTAAAATTTCTTCCAAATTAAAAATTATTCACCTTTAGAGTGAAGAAATATTTTTTTACAAAAGATTTGTTGATAATTATAAAATTTTGCAAAGTTCTGGACCACCCCCGAAAATTTTGACGTAGTTCATGATATTATCAGATCGTCGAATTGGGCTGAAACATATAGCTGAGACACTAAAGATTTCATATGAACGCGTCCATTATATAGTTCACGTCGATTTAGATATGAAAAAAATTTCTACAAAATGGATTTCTAAATGCTTGAACACCGAACTCAAACGAGCAAGGGTGAAAGCATCATAGTCCATTTGTGCCCATTTTGAAGGAGAACCAAATTTTTTGAACCGTCTTGTGACAATGGATAAAACATGGATCCATTTTTACTACCCAGAAACAAAACAGCAATCGATGGAATGGAAGCATTATGGTTCTCCAAGGCCTAAGAAGGTTCCAGTTCAAAAATACGCTGTAAAATTTTTTTGCTTCAGTTTTTTGGGATATCCGCAGAATAATTATGATCGACTACCTAAAAAAGGGTCAGATCAGGGTAGTTAGTAATTTAGAATAAGAATTTTCGCTCACGGCGAGTAGACCGAACTCAATAGACCGAAAGTAGTTGACCGAACTCAATTGACCGAATAGCAATAGGTCGAAACGTCACTAGACCGAAGTAGCAAAACACCGAAAATCACTTTGTTGAAAATATGACGGCTACATTTATTAACAATAGCTTCACACTTTATTCAGGCTTAGGACTGGCAGCATAAACTGCTGGCGTGTTTTTTTTTGTTTTTGATTCTATTTTAAGTTTATTCAATACTTAACAGATATATCCTACTCAATTACATATCTACAAATATTAAAAATTAAAATTATGCGCTATTCCACGTAAATAATCGACTAGGTTTCCTTGAATATTGAAGTTACTGACAAGGCGATTTATTCCGTCAGCACAATCCCGGTATCTTTTTTGGCTTCTGGGTGGTTCTTCGCCACTTACATATTGCTAAGAAATGAGTAATTAAACTTCTAGTTTCAAAAATTCTTTTATTGTAAATCACTGCAATATTGTTTCGCCATACAATGGCTTCATCAGGTGGATGAATACTGAATATGTACAATGCAAGTTAGAATATTTATGTGAAAATTATTGGGGAATGGTGGTGAAAACATTTTTTACAATCTTAAATTTAGTAGAGGGGAGTTGTTTAAATCTAGTTGGTCATTTAAAGCTAATCCTAAACTATTGTATCTATTAATTTCTAAGTTTTCTAACAGGTTAAGTTTTTTACTTTTTCCTTGAATGTGTACAATTTTGAAATCTATATTAAATCTATGATTCATTTCTAAACAATGATTTGCGAAAGTTGAATCTGTTTTCTTTTCTTTATGGCTTCTCTCGTGTTCTTTCATTCTAATTTTGAATGTCCTCCCCGTTTGTCCTATGTATACCTTATTGCAATCTTCGCATGTTAACTTATACACACCAGAGTTTGATTCTTTGTCTATTTTATCTTTGTTATTTTTAATAATGTTCTGTATAGTATTGTCTGTTTTAAATGATATATGTTCGTTATTAACTTTTTTAATGAAAGTACCAATTTTTTCCGAAATTTTTCCTAAGTATAGCAATCGCCAATTAAGTTGGCGCGAGGAGGGGGTGCGCAGAAGCCGTTTTTAAAAACGTCCACCCCCACCACCCAAGTAATTGTCAGAATACATTTGTCATTGACGTTTGACGGAACATAATGTCTTTGCTAGGGGATCATAAGTGATACACGCTCAGAGGTTAGAATTATCTGACATTTGATGTAAAACCAAATATAAATCTCCGCACTACTTTTAATCCTGCGCGAACTTACCCCTCCTCGCGCCAACTTAATTGGCGTTTGCTATTAGTGATTGAATTGTAGGAATTAACTATCTTGTGTTTTAATTTTGGGTAAACTAAGGAAAGGGTTTTAGATTTTTGTTGGCTATTCAAGATGTTATTGATAATATTTATAGAGTAACCATTGTTTAATGCTATTGTATATATTCTATTTAGTTCAAGGTCGAAATTACTTTTACTCATAGGTACATGAATTAATCTATATACCATTGATTGGTATGCTGAAATCTATTAAGTGTTTAGACACATTTCTACTTAATAGATTTAATACTTACACACACTAAATTCAAATCTAAGTTCTCCGTTAAAAATTCCCATGAATTAATTAAGAAAATTTCAAACTTGGAATTACCAAACAAATGTAAACTCATTTCTTGAATTTGTTCACTAGTATCCCACCACAGGAGGTAATAAAATTAATCACTTTACAACTAGAACGTAAAAACACGAACATTGTCACAAAGACTGAAATTTTACAGCTCTTAGAAACGTGCCTGGAACAAAACAGAGGATCCAGCAATGGGAAACCCACTAAGCCCCTTATTAGCAGAAATTTTTATGAATAATTTAGAAACTAAAATTAGTACACATCCCTTGTTTGGTAATTGTGTATATTGGATTAGGTACGTTGATGACATATTAATTTGCTTTAACGGTTCAGATAGACAATTAAAAACTTTACATAATTATATCAACACTATTCACCCCAAAATAAATTTTACTATAGAAACAGAAATAAATAAAAGCATTAATTTTCTAGATTTAACCATATCACACAAAACTAATAAACATGAGTTCGCTATATACCATAAACCAACACATACAGATACCACAATACACGCTAATTCTTTTCATCCTATAACACACAAATTATTATCAGCATACCAATCAATAGTATATAGATTAATTCATGTACCTATGAGTAAAAGTAATTTCGACCTTGAACTAAATAGAATATATACAATAGCATTAAACATGGTTACTCTATAAATATTATCAATAACATCTTGAATAGCTAACAAAAATCTAAAACAATTTCCTTAGTTTACCCAAAATTAAAACACAAGATAATTAATTCCTACAATTCAATCACTTACTTAGGAAAAATTTCGGGAAAAATTGGTACTTTCATTAAAAAAGTTAATAACGAACATATATCATTTAAAACAGACAATACTATACAGAACATTATTAAAAATAACAAAGATAAAATAGACAAAGAATCAAACTCTGGTGTGTATAAGTTAACATGCGAAGATTGCAATAAGGTATACATAGGACAACCGGGGAGGACATTCAAAATTAGGATGAAAGAACACGAGAGAACGCATAAAGAAAAGAAAACAGATTCAACTTTCGCAAATCATTGTTTAGAAATGAATCATAGATTTAATATAGATTTCAAAATTGTACACATTCAAGGAAAAAGTAAAAAACTTAACCTGTTAGAAAACTTAGAAATTAATAGATACAATAGTTTAGGATTAGCTTTAAATGACCAACTAGATTTAAACAACTCCCCTCTACTAAATTTAAGATTGTAAAAAATATTTTCACCACCATTCCCCAATAATTTTCACATAAATATTCTAACTTGCATTGTACATATTCAGTATTCATCCACCTGATGAAGCCATTGTATGGCGAAACAATATTGTAGTGATTTACAATAAAAGAATTTTTGAAACTAGAAGTTTAATTACTTATTTCTTAGCGTTATAATGAAGTTTCAACAAGTATCTCCTTCGTCAATTAACTACTTACATGTTTCTCTATTTTGAGTTCGTTAAGACTCTGCTCTCTCTGTGGTGCTTCAAGGAATTTCCAAATATTTGGATGCTTTGAAGAAACTTACTAGTCAAAGCCTCGATGCCATCCTTCCACGGAATTGTTGGTTTTAGGTAAATCTTCATTCACACTATCAAAACAATTCCACATAACATGAGGAAAACGCGGCGGGCGGCGGTGACGTCCTATCCACATATCCTCAAAGTAGTCTAGTACACTTAGAGCTTCTTGTGAAATAACATTTTCTTCGCACAACTGTTCAAAGATATCTACTACATTTGCTGCGGGCACGAATGCCAGAGCAGGCAACAATCGCATTGTTAGGCCAAATTCAGGTTTTGCTTCATGTCGACGCTGAAGTCCTTCTGACTGGATGTGACGGAAACAACACTGAGAAAAATGGAAAAAGCATCCTCGTTGCCTGGTTTGCGGAAATGCTGCAGACACTGCATTCATCATCGCTAATTCAAAGTCCATAAGTATGCTTCTAGGTGAAACTGTTGGTTCAATTTCTTTCAAACTTGTAAGCAATCGAGTGTACGTTTCTTCGGTTTTATCTGGCAGTAGTGCATATACTAATGGTATAGCATTGTTATATTACAACCCTTGGATTGTACATAATTGGCAAAATAGATGTGGCACAGTTTTAAACGTGCCATCTACGTACCAATGCATGGACTGAGCTAATAGCCGCAAGTTCCTTCTTGTGGAAAAAATTAATATTCGATCATCAGCGGGTCCAGAATCAAGTAATAGAAAATCTGCTCAATTTTTAGTAATTTTGTAATTATCTGGGTGTTTCGTCTTATAAACGAAATTAATTTCTAGTATACAGGGTGTCCAGAAACTCTCCTGACAAACGAAGACCGGAGATTCCTCTGATAATTTTAAGACAATTAAACCCAAATTCACCTAGTCCGAAAATGCTTCCTAAGGGAGCTAGAGTTCTTTGAAGATGGCGCCTTGTATTTATTTTTTTTTAAATTCCTCCAGAACGCTTCTATTTAGAAAAACAAAAACTGGTATGCTTATTTATCCACCAGAGATGAATCGATTCCATCAATTGCGAATTTTTAGTACCGGTAATAGGCGTCCGTTTTGGGTAGGTCAACGGTTATTTTAAGGCATAACTTCTTTGTCTTTAACTTTGTGACACTAGATTATTAAATTTTCAGGTATTCCAGTACTAAAATGTACTCTTACTTTAAGTCGGTAGGATACACCGTTTTCTAGAAAAATAGATTTGTAAATTTTTTCTTCATTAAAGTTCAATTTATTATGTACCTACTTATTTTTAGCGACGAAGTTGGCTTGGACTATCAAGGCATGGATGAAAATTAATTTACTAAATTAAAAACTAATTATTTATTACAATGGAACGAAACTAACAAAAAAAGAACAAGTATAAAAGGTAGATTGTTACAAAAGTTGCTCGATGTGATGACCATTAGTCTCTATGCATAAGTTTACCCTTTTGCTTAGAGCACGCCGAGTTCTTGCAAAAATTCCAAAGTTATTTCTAAATTCGTTGCAAGCATCTTGTATCCTTAGCCAGAGTTGTGCGCAATTTTGTATCGGAACGGAATAAACAAATGCTTTTATGTATCCCCAAACACAATAATCGCAAGGATTCAAATCCGGCGACCTTGCTGGCCAAGCAACTGGACCGCCTCTTCCAATCCAATGGTCTTCGTAGTTATTATCTAGAAAGTCTCGTACATTCCTGCTAAAGTGGGCCGGACAGCCGTCCTGTAGAAACCATAAGTTTTGCCGAATATTTAAACGCACCTCATCTAGCAAATCAGGTAAAATATTTTGCAGGAAATGTAAGTAATCAGCACCATTTAAACGAGCAGGTAATTCCACAGGTCCAAGTAGATAATCGTCAACTACTCCTATCCAGACGTTTATGCTAAACCTATGCTGATGCTTAATTTCTTGAACAACGTGGGGGTTGTCACTAACGTGCGAATAATAATGTGCATTATGTACATTAAAAATTCCATTTTTTGAGAATGTAGCTTCGTCACCAAACAAAATGTTCCTGAAGAAATCTTCATCTGATTTTTCTGATTTTGTAACCATCTAGCGAATTCTACGCGAGCAGGAAAATCTCCTTCTAGCAGTGCTTGCACCTTTGTAAAATGAAAAGGATATAAATTTTCTTTGTGTAAGATACTTCCTACGGAAGATTTTGAAATTGTGGGGCACATGGCAGATTGTCTTCGAACGCTAATTTCTGGATTTTCCTCAACTTCCATTAAAATAACATCTTCATGTTCTGCAGTTACATCATTATGTCTCCCTGTTTCATTATTTTTTGGGACCACTGAACCTGTTTCTTTTAATCGTTGATGAAGAGCTGTAAATGTTGAGTGAGTGGGATGCTGACGATTGGGAAATTTTTCAGCGTATCTACGTTGCGCCGCTCGAGCTTTACACCTCATTTCGCCATAAACTAAATGCATATCGGCGTATTCCTCATTGCAAAACTATTGCAAAAAATAAAAAATTGAACTTTAATGAAGAAAAAACGAAAAATTTACAAATCGATTTTTCTAGAAAACGGTGTATCCTACCGACTTAAAGTAAGAGTACATTTTAGTACTGGAATACCTGAAAATTTAATAATCTAGTGTCACAAATGCTTAAAAGTTAAAGACAAAAAAGTTATGCCTTAAAATAACCGTTGACCTACCCAAAACGAATGCCTATGACCGGTACTAGAAATTCGCAATTGATGGAATCGATTCATCTCTGGAGGATAAATAAGCATACCAGTTTTTGTTTTTCTAAATAGAAGCGTTCTGGAGGAATTTAAAAAAAATAAATGCAAGGCGCCATTTTCAAAGAACTCTAGCTCGCTTAGGAAGCATTTTCGGACTAGGTGAATTTCGGTTTAATTGTCTTAAAATTATCTCAGGAAACTCCGGTCTTCGTTTGTCAGGAGAGTTTCTGGACAGCCTGTATATTAAATATAAGGAATCGTAGAATATAGTATTTAAACCTAAAGGTCAGGTACAAAATTGAAACCTTTGTATAACTATATTTTATTATCGTATTTAAATACAAACGTTTCCCTGAATTTAAAATGCGGCATCGTTCATATTTATCAACCTTTATTCAATTCGGCACTTATTTTATTACTGGTCTTTTTAGACACTTTTCAATTTACCTTATTTTATGAGTGAACGTGCCATGTACACGGTTTGTAACTTTTAAATGCTTTATCAAACGCATGTTCACTAAATTTTGTACCATAAAATATCAGAATGAAGAATGCAAGCATCATAAACTGGGAATTTTAGTTATAGTTAATATAGAATTAAAAACCATCTGCAATGTTTGCTATTTTAGTAGGAACAGTTTACAAACAAGGCGGTTCTTGGGAATTTTGCCGACGTTTGTTCGTCATCTGGCCGATTTTGTTAATTGTTCCAGAGATTACTGAAGTTAGGGGTAAATTTTGCCTACAATTCTTAAACAGTCTCAATAGATCAGCGTGCGCGACAACAGTCGCAAGTTTCAACACAACCCGTGCGCGGTGAAACAATACACAGGAGCATCAAGTCCACGTAACAGTGCAGTTGCCCAACACTGGGATCACAAGTTCTCTTCGATTACCAGGTATAGCCGGAGCAGCATCATGCTTAGTTCGAATGTTTCGTATAGTTCTTTTCATGTTGCCCACTTTTGGCAGTTTTGATGACGCTGCCCGTGATAATCCTAAAGATGTTTGCGATACTGTGAAGTGTGGAGCGTCCTGGGTACGTCTTGCATCTTCTCTAACATTTTGCATTACCTGAGCTGCCTCTATTTCTGCAGCATCAGCTGAATTGTTATGTTGGCCACTTTTTGTGTAATATCGTTATCCACTGATATAACACGAACACTACTCTTGAATTTTTTATAACGCTCACAACTCGAGTATATCTTCGTATCAATTTATTTGTCTTTGATATACAAATGACCATCTAATAACAATTTACGATGGCCCTTTACACTCTCTATGTACTGCAACACCATTTTCAATATTAACTTTCTACAATACTCCTGAACAAGCTGTAGACTTGGAATAAATCGAAAAATAAGAAAAATTGCATTTATACCATGGAAAATCATTAGCGCAAGAATGCAATTAAGTAAGGTATGTGGCTTACAAGCTATTAATGTGCTTTTAGTCATTAATTTGCATGAGATTGTTAAATGCTAGGTTTTTGCCTAACACTGAATTAAGTTTTTTACAAATATCATTATTTTTGAGACGACTTTTTACAGAATTTACTAGAGAAATACTTTCGTCCAATGAAAATCCTTTGATTTCTAGTTTTGTGATTGCGACAGCAATACATAAAAAATACCTATAATAAAACACAATTGACTAGTAATTAAAGGGTTTTCCAATAAACCAATGCATTTTCTAATTTCTGCAGAGCAGTCTGGATCAAAATCGCAATTAAAATTTTTCATAATTTTCGCCCAAAAAATTTACGGCGTTTAATCACGTCCACCACCGAGTAACAATTGGTTCTGGTGGTAGTGGCAATTCTGGCTATTTTTCTTTATGTACCTGCATTTGAAGTGGAGCTTCTTACTTAGTTACTTACTAAACTATTAATTAAAGGAAATTCTGATTTAACAGTTTCGGCTACTCTATTTAATCCATGGGCCAAACACGCGCAATGTATTAAATTAAAGAAAATTATTTTAAACTTTCTGCTGCTTTCACCATATACGAAGCAGCATCAGTTACCATTAGTAATACGTTTTCTACTGGTAATTTTTGCGGTAAAAGGAGTTAGTTCACGTATCATTAAAGACCCTAGCGATATTTAAATATTTCATTTTTCTAAAACCTTTACACCAATCAAATCAAATATCCTTTTTTTGTAGTTGGTAATATACCTTCCCTGAACATCTGCAATTTCGTCGACAGAAAACTCTACATATTTATTTTTAATTTCATTTTGGACGGCTTTTAGCATATCTTCAAGGTTACGGTCGACATACTTCTTTCTCAAAGTCGATAATGAAGGTACATGGACATTTTCTTTAGAATAGTGTTTCTTTAAGAAATCTTGGAACAATTTCTTGTCAATATTATGAAGCGGAATATTACACCCAATAAAGAGATTACACAGATCTCTCGAATAAATTTCTTGCTCCCTGTTGTCTTGTTGTTGACCGGTTAATTGTTTTTGTATCATGTGATTTGGTCCACGTTTTTTGAACTTCTGGCTTTCAGTTCCTAAGTATTGGTCTACTTGTAATTTCTTGTCACATTTTATCTATAAAAACAGATAAAGATAACAATACAATAATTTACTAACTTGAAAACAATTTAATTATAAAAATTAAATAACTAAATAAGCATAAAAAATACGTGTAAGCAGTCTGTGCTGTTTTAGTGTAAGCAAGATTTTTAAAAAAAATACAGGTGTGGTTATATATACATAGGTACTTACTCGTTTGTCGCACAGCCCGCAAAAAATGTAGTTGTTGTCGATGATCTGCAAATCCTTTTTATCTTGAATCCACTTTCGCAATAAAGTCGATTTTTCAGACGTTGCTTTCGATATTTTTACTTTCGCACTGCACTATGACCATTTGGGAAAAGTACGTATTGCTGACAATGTCAGTGATTTAATAACCTTATTTTTAACTTCTATTTACGCACAACTTGTGCAGTCTGTGAATCCCCGCTTTCACAACATTAATCGAATGAATCATACAATATCCGACAAAGTATCTATATGATAAAATTTATGTGTTAGCATTAGTTTAGTAAGTAAAGACTGTTGCATTGACGATGGGACGTTCGGAAATTTATGTGGAAAAATTACATTCAAATTTTTAATAGAAATTTAAATATACGTAGGATATTTAGATTACAATGTAATATTTACAAATAGTGGTACAGTGTGCTTTTACAGAACTATTAAACATTCTCATTACGAAATCATTAACACAACGGGAACAAATTGCAGGTAAAAGAGTCATCTTTGCAGGCAATGCTACAGTCCACAATAAAATATTTAATGTATAAAATTACATTTTTAAGCCCGTTTTAGACGATGTCTATTTTGCCAGAAAATTTACCAGATAATATATACCGCCTCATTCTGAGCAAACGCAACGATCCGAATGTATGAATATTTCTCCCGCTCCGAATAAAAATCCCCTGAACGCTTTTAGCCAATCACAAAACAGTCTGTCGCGCAACCATTAGACAATTAATGTCACAAATTAGTGTCACCACTGTCACCCTATACGAAGTCTCTTAAGCGTTTGAATAGTGATCATGCCGCGTTGTACACTAGAAGAGAAAGCCGAAATGATGAAATGGTATCACGCTGCAAATTGTTATCAAAGAGTATGTGACTTATTTGCCGGAAGGTATGCTGACAGGCCCATCCCGAACAAAGCTACTATTTGTAGACTTAAAAAGAAAATAGATATTACTGGTTATGTACAAAATTTAAAACCATTATTCCCAAATCGCATTTTAGTATGCGCTGCAATAGAACTAAATTCAAATTTGACACTTAGCGATATTTCCAATGATTTAGGCATATGCTGCTCTTCCGTTAACCGCATACTAAAATTAAATGGTTTTCGTAATTATAAATATTCCAAACATCATCAATTATTTTACGGCGATGAGTTTAAACGGATGAATTTCCGTTATTATATAATTAATTTCTCATTATGAACAATTTATTTTATTATTTGTAAGAGTAAATTTTTCTTTACATTACTAGAATTTAATTTAGTTTTTATTAGTTCTGAAATTTATTTAGTATACTATGAATAGTTTTTGTGACCTTTATTATTAAAATTTAATTTATTAAATCTCTTGATGCCTTATTTGCAATTTTCTTGATCGCTTATTAATCATATCATTACGCTTTGTGTAACCATCGTCAGTATAACGTATTGAAATTTACTCATTACCATAACACAGGACTAAACAATTTATAGTCCTTTAATATTAATTTGGTAATCAGATAATTTTTCTTACGCGGCTCCATAATATGTAAGTATGTATGACATATGACATCGATGTTAACGCGCCTACAGCATTCAGGAGAATTGTATTAGGAGCCAGAAAAATAATTGCACATTCGGATAGTTGCGTTTGCTCGGATTGAGACAGACTGTGTTGTGATTGCTAAACGCGTTCAGGGGATTTTTATTCGGAGCGGGAGAAATATTCATACATTCGGATCGTTGCGTTTGCTCAGAATGAGGCGGTATTCCAAAAATAGACACCGTGTAAAACAGATATTTTACGTCTAATTTACTGTCAAATTTGCTGACAGAAATTTAATAGAAAAACTTCTATTAAATCCATGTCTAAACGGCGCACGAGACGTCTGCGCAAGAAGGTCGCTATATTTTAATGCCGCTTGACTGTCAAACACATAACCAAACATAATCCGTCTGTCCGTTAATGGCCAGTTGGTATTTATTTTGTTAAAAATTATTGATTTTGAATTTCTAAAAATATCGTGGAGTCAGGAGCAAGTGTCGACGTTGATTGACGAAGTACAAAAAGATCCTAGTTTGTACGACGTGAGAAGCAAGGCTTACAACAATGCCGGCAACAATGTTTGCAAGTGTAATTCGTTTATTATTAGTAATTAGTAGAGCCGAGGATGTTTGCGGTATAACCATGGTTATATCATGTAACCATAGTAAATTACTATGGTTACATGATATAACCATGGTTATACCGCAAACATCCTCAGCTCTAGTAATTAGTAATTTTTTAAACTGTTTATTTGTCATACGTTAAACATTTTTGTATATTAGGGGATCTCATACTAACAATTCGGTGTTTAGTATGTTTAAAATTCCTTCATTCTGTAATCTTCTGTTTATTCCAAGGCTTAATCCATATATCCCGTCTCCGCGTGCTGCGTTTTTTTTAAATAACTTGCGATATTATTGTCTTTGGTAATAACTTAAAAAAGGTATATAACCCCTTACCACAGTTATTAATCGTATCCTAAATACGTATTTCGACAACTAAGTTGTCATTATCAGTAGGTAAAACCACTAATCAAGGTGTCGCACATGGGGCACAGTAAAGCCAGAACACCGCTTACGCAACAACTACTTTACACGGCGTCCACGTATAGACTAATTTAAACATGCAAATATATCTAACGAAAAGATCGACAAACTTACCTCTCTTAGGGAAACGGCATTCATATATGTCTATACTCCAATTTGAAATATATCGAACGAAAGATCGACAAAAATTACCTCTCTTAAGGAAATGGCACTCAACATGTGTTAATACTTCAATTTAAAACGTCGACGACCCTTTTATGGTTCTAAGAATGAAAAGAGACAAGTGAAGGGGATCGGTGCTATATTACCGTTCATGGAATGTTGTTTGTTTTTAGCGATATGAATGCTTTCATAGGCGTCAAGATCGCGGGGGTTATTAATGGCCTTTACAAGCTTTAACCCTTTAATCGACACATTGTGTAGTGTACTTAAAGCATGATTGGCAACGTTAGATTTATCCGGTCTATTGTATTTAATATGTGATATGTGTTCTATAAACCGGGTTATTATTGGTCATTTTGTTTGGCCTATATATTTCAAATTACTATCATCGCAACTAATTTCGTATATACCTGATTTCGAATTGAAATTAACTCTATCTTTAGTATTCCCTAGGAGACTTTTGATAGTACATATTTTCGGACCGAAAGGCAACTTGGAGACCTCTTTCTTTCACAACTTTATTAATGATTTTCGTGATGGGGTGGTATGGTAAACACATGTAATTTTTCTCCTGGTTACTTTGAGATATCAAACTTGTGGATTCGCGGATTGTATTTTTTATTTTTGTTTTTCTAATTAATTTATTGATTATTTCTATGCCAAAGCCATTGTATTTCGCGATATTTTTAATGAACTACAGTTCTGTTTCATATCTCTCTTTTGTTAACGGAAAATTTAGTAACCGATTGACTACAAAGTTAAAGGAAGCTGTCTTATGTTGATAACTATGATTTGAATCCGCGGTGATGAATCTATTAACGTTGGTTTCTTTCCGGAAAATATCGATTTCTATTTTATGTTTATTTCTAATCAGTAAAGTATCTAAAAATGATATCTTGCCGTATTGTTCCTTTTCCACCGTAAATTTAATCGTCGGAAATTTCAAATTTAATTGATTAACGAACATGTCTAATTCGCATTTTCGTGTATCAAAGATCGCGAGAATGTCATCTACGTACCTAATTCAGACTCTCGGGAAATATTTAGCGTTATTTTTAAATTCTACTTCAAATTGACTCATGAATAAATTGGCTATGAAAGGAGATAGGCAGTTACCCATTGTTGTGACTTGTTTCTGTTCATAAAATTTTTCTCCTACTTGAAAACAATTTTGTATCATGAACAGAGTTGTCAATCTCATGTATTCTTTTATTTTTGAAGGTTCAATGATATTCTTGTGGAGCAAGATTTCTAAATATTTCATAGTCTTTGGAATAGGTACCGAGGGGAATAAAGACGTTACATCGAATGAAACTAAAATTTCCCCGGCTTCCAGTTCACAATCTTTAATTAATTTAACAAATTCTAAGAAATTACTAACTGACAAATTTTCTGGTTTTACGGTTAAATTTTTAAATTCATTCACTAACCATTTGGAAATCAAGTAAGTCGGTGAGTTGATACCTGAAACGATAGGTCTCATCGAGTTACCTGGTTTATGTATCTTCGGCAAACAATACATTCTTGGTACTAAAGGATCACTAACATTCAATTTATACTTTTGGGTAGAAGTTATTAAAATTGGACATTTCTTTAACGCGTCTTTTGTGTCACTAATCATTTTAGGTAACGGGTTTCTCTTAATTTCTACATACAGACCTTCGGCAATTAAATTTTTGACTTTTTGAAAATAGTTGATTTTGTCCATAATTACTAACTTGTTCCCTTTATCTGCTTTTAGGTAAAAACAGTCCTTCGATCTAAGAGTTTTAATGATATTCCATTCTTTATTGACCGACTTCTGTTTGTGCTGCTGCAAAGTCTTATCGATTGGGTATTACAAGCTTCTCGAATAAAGTTTTTTGGCCCTTGTTCAAAATACTTAATCGAAGTTTCGATACTTGCAATCACCTGTTCTATAGGAATCTGACGGCTTGGCAAACAGTATTTTAAACCTTTGTTTAACAAATCTATTTCTACATCACTAAAATTCTGGGATGATTGATTGATCACTAGTGTTTCTTTTATAGGAATTCTATTAATATACTTTTTTGGTGGACATAAATTTATGAATTTCTTATTAAGTTTTAAACATTTCTTTTTCAATTTATGGTCTTTAATTTCCGTTATTTTCCTATAAAAGTTACACCACTCTTCAAATTCCTTATTGTTCATGCTTTTAGTTAATTTTAAATGCAAATTATATAATTCTAATTCTAATTTACTACGTTTACTGTACAGATATTTCATTTCTAGGTTCAACCATTTCATTTTTGTATATGAAATGACCTTATCGTTATTTCTACAATTTGTCGTTACATTTACGTTCATGAATTTAGGAAAAACATTGTTACTTTTACACCGTTTCAGGAAATTAATATCTGTACTTATGAGTTTAACTTTAATATATAACTTATGAAATCTCTTGGTCTTTGGTAATGTTGTTGTAACAGCTCCTAATACAACCTAAGACACGTGTTTCTGTCATTTACTGCCAGACTTCATCACGTGTTGTAAATGTTGGAAAATACGAGGCGTATGTCTATGAGTACAGTTACAGACGTGTATATTTGCATGTCTGTTTCATTTGTAACAAATGCGTAATACGTGCTTAACGTATTGATATACTTAAACTTCTTTTTGTATATTTGCTGCCATCTGGCATCGTTTTAATGGACTTACACCTATATCCGTACTTTTTCTCTTTCGTACCGGCATAGCCGGTCAAGGGAAAATTGCCACTTTCGGCATAGTCTCTTTTGTCCGTCAGATGTAACTAGATTATATGGTGCCACATGATAGGACAAAATTTGCTATATCTTGTCAGGCGATTCTTTAAGCTTTACTTCACTAGCCTAACTGATGAAGTCTGACAGTAAATGACAGAAACACGTATCTTAGGCACAAGTAAATGTTGGAAAATACGAGATGTATGTCCATGTGTACAGTTACAGACGTGTATATTTGCATGTCTGTTTCATTTGTAACATTTGCGTGAACAATTTTATAATTGCGTTAAAAAATGAAACGGTACTGCACTTTTTTTAACGCAAAAACGTGAAAAAATAAACTTCTATAGCACTTTTTTAAACGCTTTTCGATAGATTCAGGAATCTTACATTTTATGAAAGCAAATTAACGAAAAAAACTAAGGATATTATAACGGACATAGAAAAAGTAAATTAATGCTGTAAAGTTTTATTTTCCAGACTGAAATGAGACCGGAAAATCAAAGGTGAAATAAATATTATTCCGACACGTAAAGGTATGTTTGAGTTTGTGTTTATGTGGAAATGTCAAGCAAGTGTATAAAAATAAATACAATAGATGGAGCATCATGTTTTGCGCATTGAAAAATATTACTATCGCCTGGATTTCTTCGTAATTTGGACAAATAATATAATACAAGTGTAAAATATAAATTTGCAAGATGTCACAGAAAATTTGCTGTCTAACTTACAGGCAAATTTTCTGGCAAAATAGACATCGTCTAAAATCGGCTTTAGACACTTGGATAGAAACCTTCATATATGCATTATTGAATTTTGGATATGCACTTTAAAAAAAATATTTACAATATGCCGTTATGCACTTAACATGCATTTTGCATATTTTCCAAGCTCTAATAATTACATATACTGTTTAGTTTCGGCTTTAGCCTGCCGAAATTGTGCAACATTATAAAAAGAAGAAACGGTTTCTCGTATTTCATAGTTGCTCACTGTTCAGTTACGCAAGTTTTATGTGTTTTTAATAACAGTAATAATCTTCAGAGTTTGTCTGTTAAGACCTCATAGACCCCTGACTACTTATAAGTAAGGTATAAAGAAACATAAATAAACACGAAGATGGTACGAAGAGACTCTTCAATGGCACTCTCTCTCTGTCCAAACACAGGTATATAATATTAGATTGTGTGTATCGAAATTGTTTCACTAAACATATATTTCCTATTGACAAAGTAATTCTCGTTTACCATATCGGGACCGTCGTATGCAGGTATATCTTCCATATATAATACACAGGGACGTACATAATATGTTGATATACATTATATACAATAGAATGTATATGTATGTATATGTACACAATTTATTTTTCTATGGAGTGAATTTGTATATTAATTCACTCGCCAATCTATTAGCATTCTTTAGAAAGGCGTGAAGATCCAGCTGGTGGGAGCGAGACAAGTTACCGAGAGTTGGATAGTGGGGATGGTATCGGGGATAAAAACGCAGATAGAACACTGGTCCACCCACGTGGACACTTGACAGGTCCACGCAACATCCGTACCACCATTTACACGAAGCCGTTCCGCAACACCACTCGCTTATTTTACCTTGATCCTTCGCTATTCCACCAGGGCAAATGATACAGAACTGGCGGCAATTTGCTTATTCAAAAAATAAGTTAGATAATAGATTTTAAAATTGTTTTAGTTAAACATTTACATCACGTATTTGTATGTTGAAGTAGATTGGTTTTCTTATTGTCATTTTTTTAAGCATATGTTTGGTTTATTATACAGAAGATTAGGGTAAGCACATTAGTGCGCACCCTAATATACTTGGCATAACGAAAAGTTTGTATCATCCTGGATCTCAGAAATCAATAAAGCTTTTTTGATGCGGTTTTTTAAAATAATCCTCATACTTACATTATAACTAAAGGCCGGATTATATGCAGTTTGCATAAATTTGCATACTTGCATAATATATGCATTTTGTGCATATATTATTTGCTTTTGTAGTAATTCAGCATTTTTGCATATTTTAAATATACAAGTTTTATTTATTTACTAAATCAAATTTATTATAGGCATTACTATGTTATATTATATGTCGTGCATGTAACAAACAAACAACATTAGACAGCCCTCTTGAAATTAAAAATAGCATTTTATTAAGCCTCTTCCCGTTACTTTTCCGATAAGCGTCTCCAAGAATTTATTAATGCTCTTCCCATATATCCAGGCTGAGACAAAATTCCAGGAAAATTTAATACCTTAAAACTTCTACTAAATAAATACAAAAATACATTTGACCAGAAAATTATATATATATATATATGTGTTTCTTTGCTATTTGGAGAAATTTATTTCCATATTCGAAAGTAATTTGATTTTAAACGTCATTTTACGTCGGCTTTTCGAAGTGTAAACTTGTGAGTTGTGATATATAATAGCAAAAATGCCGAAAATAGCGATTGTGCCTGGATGGATTGCACCTTATTCAGAATTGCGTATATGGAGAAAAAGTGTTTTGCGTAGCATGCTGCAAGATTGTGAGTAAAATTTTAAGTTTATTCCCTCTTATTAGTTAATTACCGCAATGTAATTCCATCAACTTCCAAAAAATCCGAACAAGAACAATTTAATGAAGATTTGTGTCGGCAGATATTCCACTACATAAATTAAACAATTTAAATGTCAAGTTATTTTTGCAAAAGTACATCAGCAAATATAACATTCACGACGATAGCACGTTGAGAAAAAATTATATTCGCTGTATCTATGCAGAAACATTGAATAGCATTAAGAAGGTTGTTGCAAACAATTATCTTTATATAGGCCTAGATGAAACTACTGATAGTGTGGACCGATACATAGTTCACTTTATGATTGGTATCCTTAACGTATCGGTTCCAGCAAAATCTTATTTAATTTCACCCAAACAGTTGAAAAAGGTGAATAATTTGACAATAACAAGGTTTATACAGGTAGAACGGGCAACTTTATTCTTACCGGAATCGATACCAACAGAGCAAATTCTCTCGTTTTTGATGGATGCTGCACCATACACGGCGAAGGCAGCTTTCAACTTGAAAATCTTTTACCCAAATTTAATTTACACAACTTCCTTGGCGCACGGACTAAATCGTGTTGCAGAAGAAGTGAGAAACCATTTTCCCTTAGTATACTACTTTAATTAGTAGTGTTAAGAAAGTATTTTTAAAGGCCCCATTACGAGTTCAGTTTTAACATCTACCTCCTGCTCAACCAGTAATCACACGATGGGGAACGTGTATGGAGGCTGCTATTTTTCATGCAAATCATTATGAGGGAATAAAGTCAATTATTATGGATCTTGATAGGGATGCACAATCTGTGATAGACACCCAAAAGGTGTATTCGAGTAAAGAAGTACCTCAACAGTTGGCGTTTATTAAAGCCAATTACATTTTTATTTCCACTTCTATAATGCAGTTGGAAAAACAATTTATGTCGCTAATCGAGATCGTTGAAATAATAAACAAATTTGAAAAGTCATGTTTTGATGTTAAAGGAGGAGTGGAACAGTCCGTGCATGAAAATTTTTTAGGTGTAATAGGAAAAAATGAGGCTTTTAAAAAGCTAAAAGACATTGCTAAAATCTTGTGTGGTGATTCAGTAGAAAATATTGAGTTGACAATAGATGATATTTCTAATTTGAAGTATGCTCCTATAACAAGCGTCGACGTAGAACGAACCTTTTTAATATATAAATACATATTTTCAGACAAGCGTCACAATTTTTCTGTATAAAACTTTGAGAAATATGTGATTGTAAATTGTTTTTATAATTAATTAAGTTGTACAATGTTCTAAACTTGTAGTAAACATAATAGAATATTTTTTTCTGCAGTATTCCATTTTCTAACATTCCTCGTATTTTTTTACCTGCATATTTTTCATAAGGAAGTGCATATTTAGGCTAAAACATCTTCGTATTTATGCGCATATTTTCGGTTTTTTTTTGCATATAAATCGGCCTTTAATTATAACTGACGTCTGTCAGCATTTTTCACGAAAATTCACCCGAGCTCCGCTAGAGTATAAGTGGTATGACCCTCAAGTTTTGGAACTTCCTAAATCAGTTAATTTTGAAGCTAAAGCGTCGTGGGTGGTACCAATCGATTCCTTTCGCCGAGATACACTTAGGTATGTCTTGACTACAGATAATATAAACTCGTAGAAAATATGTTTCAAAAAAAGTGCAGAAATGACACTTGAACAGCGACTTTTTTTAGGGAAATTAATATTGCTCGACGGCGGTATGATTTTCAGAATCTGCATTGTCGATAGAGTTGAAGTTGTTTTCGTATTGAAAAAGCATGTGCGTAAAGAGATTCGAGGGATGTTTTCATAGTTCTGGGAATCGTGCTCTAATTAAATTACACAGAACTTATAGGCAATGCTATTGGCGATAGACAAGTCTTGATATGTTTATGCACCTATCTAGTGCAATATCGTTCAGTCTGATTTAGGTTTTCGACCGATATAGACGCATTATCGTAGCACTGTTTGTGTAACCATGGAAAACGCGGCTAAATCTCAAAGACCAATAATTTTCTTTTTGTGGAAAGATGCTGTGGAAACTTCAGAAATTATTAAATGCCTGCAAGGAGTGATGAGTCTGCAGAATTTAAAAGTACTGTATATCGGTGGATCGATCGTTTTAAAAGTGGTAGAACATAATTAGAAGACGATTTACGCAGTGGTCGCCCGAGCATGTCGGTAAATGAAAGAAACATTACTGCCGTGGAGGACCTACTGAAATAGGACAGACGCGTGACTATTTCTCAAATTAGTGTACGTCTAGGAATAGGTAAACGACAAGTTCATGAGATCGTACATGATTGTTTGGGGGTAATTAAGGTTTTAGCCCGCTGAGTGGGAAGGCTGTTGGGACCGGACATTTGTCGTCAAATTCAAGAACTGTTAGCCCGTTACGGTGATGTATTTTGACAACGGATAATAACCACTGACAAAACGTGGATTCCTTATTTCAATTCTGAGATCAAAAGTCAATCCACAGAATTGCGTAAATCCGAAGAAGGGCCTCCACTTAAGGCGCGTGCAATACCGTCTGTTGGAAAGGTAATGCCTACTGTATTCTGGGACTGCCAAGGGATTATTTTTATGGATTACTAAAATTAAATTAAAGGTACTACAATTAACTCATGCATAAGCGTTCGTTTTTGTAACAGAATAGTGCTAGACCGCACACCGCAAGAAAAACGAAGGATGTTTTGAACGATTTACAATAGGAATTGCTTCCGTATCAACGTTTGTCACCGGATCTCGCACCAAGTGATTTTCATCTGTTCCCAGAATTGAGAAAACCTTTTCTGCGTGTTCGTTTTTGGAGTTTAACTGACGTAAAACGTTCCATAAATAGGTGGATTTAGGAGACGCAGAGAAAGTTATTTGAGGACAGTTTAAAAAAATAATTTATCGTTGGGTAAAATGTATTCAATTAAATAGCTATTATGTTGAAAAACTACATTGTAGTACATGTAGAAAATTCACAAAATAAAAAAATTTATAGCTAAATAAATATTTTCAAATTTGGAAGGTAAAGTTCACTCGAATGAAGAATCCTGACTATTATAAATAAATTCCTGAAAATTTGTGAAAGCAATCTACATTTTGTGCTGCAGATAACACTTATTTCCTTTTTAAAAAATCTTTATTAGAAGCTTAATTTTCGGGTACTACCGCTAGAAAAATTTTCAAATTGTGGACGATCTAGTGTTTATCATGTTTGGCTGTGAACTATATGATCCGATTTGCAAAGTTTTTTTTAATTTCATGCTTTATAATGTAAAGAGAGTCAGAGATTTCAAACTTTAACTTTGTTTTGCTCTCCAACTAAGCTTTCGTTAGATAAAAATTAATTAATCAGTTTGTTACGCCTAAAGCAGTACAGGTAACAAAAACCACAGTGGGAATTAGGACCAAGCCCTAATTCCGCCCCTGGTCTACAAAGCCCCCGAAAAACTCACCGGCCAGCTCAGAAATTAATTGCGGAACCGTCGTGGGCTATCACAACGCATAGATAGTTAAATGGGCACACTACGTTCGGTCTGGCGAGCTCACTGGTCAACGTAGAATCACCCTTGGGCCATAAGGACTTAAGAGTACTATAAAGGTGATCGTATACCTGTATAGAGTAAAATCATTTTCGGATGAGACTGGCGCAGAAACACATTTTAGTAATTAGAAAGAGTGCCACCTCATAAATGAGAGAAACAGCTAGTAGTATAAATCCGTGTACTATACGAGCCACAAACGTTTATCGATTATTTGTCAGTTGGTACCCGGCATTTGATCGGTGTGTTTCGTAGTGGTGTTGTACGTACATTGGGAGTTTTCCTGTTTGTAATATTATTGTTGTGTTTTATCTATTAATAAATTTTTTTTCAAAGCTATTCAAGAGTAAGAATGCATCCTCTTGTAAGTAGAAATATACTTATCATAAAATTCCTGAAAATTTAGTTGTATTTATTTACACAGGGTAAAATGTCTGATATGGCAACAAACTCTGTCCTGAAGGAAGTGAGAGCCCTTGTTCGAAAAAGAGAAAAGTTATTCTTGAATAATCTCGTGATGTAATTTTTAATGTATATAACTATTTTAAAAAACAAGGTGTGACAGGTAAATATATTAGCAAATTAGGTGGATACATAATATTTAACCTGTAATAATATTACTTTTTTTAAATCAAATTCAAAATTATAATTTATATTGTTCATCATTTATAGGTCAGCTGCTAGATACAGTTGCAGAAGCAACGGGTATTTCTAGGAGCACTGTAGGTCGAATAATTAAAGAAGGTCATGCTGTTGAAACAAGAAAAGTAAATTCATTCTTATCGACAAAAATAAAATCACCAAAACCATCACCAAAATCTACTGTCGATAACTGTGGGGAAGAAATTATTCGCAGAATTATACATAATTTTCATGTGACTGAAAAGAGAAGACCCACAATAAAAGCCGTTTATAATAAAATTCACGATGATGAAGGAATCGGTTTTGCAGGAGGGCTATCATCTTTTAGGAAATTATTGCTGCGAATTGGATTCAGGTATTTTTTTTATTATTTTTAGTAATATCACTCTTAAACTTTTTATTTGCTAGATGGAAAAAAACTACTGATAACCGTAAGATTTTAATGGAGCGGTTTGACATAAGAGAGCTGAGGTGTTCTTACATCCGCAAAATAACAAATTATCGTACCCAAGGACGTCCAATAATATATACAGGTATAAAAAGCATTTAGAAAATCTATTTAGTACATATTTTAAGTACATAAGTAATTTTTAGATTAAACTTACATACATGCAGGGCATACATCTCCTTTTGGATGGGTCGATCAAAATGGTGGATCAAACACCACGTGTTAGGACTTCACGCGGTCCTTCAAAAAAACTATTATATCAATTTTACGGGAACTTAGCCAAAAAAAAAACACAAATTATTGTTCTACACACACTACCTTGCGTGCTTAATGGATTTGAAATCCAATTATGATGTTTTCTGGGTCCCAGTAATTAGATGTATATGGATTCCTTTTTATGCGGGGATGCTTCCAAAGATAGATTTCCCGCGCAGAAAATAACTCAGCAATTTTTCATGAGTCTGTATTAACAGCCCTGAATAAATGAGAAAAGGAAGAGAATAAATGGAAAATTTAAAAGTAATATTAAAAAAAAAACGGAGAACAAAGCCGTGATAAAATTACAGCCGTCCCCATATCTAGAAACTCACCTGAAGCAACACGTGGTCATGAAAACTTCCAGAACCGAGGAACAATCCCCGAATAAAGACATTAAACCAGTGAATTTAATTAAACCAAATCAAATTTGAACATAACTTGCATAAGCAGTATAGTAACACTATATCATTTCAAAACTGATTGCTAGTTTTCAAACTACTGCCTACTTCAGAGCTAGAACAGTAAAGAGGATATTACTAACGACTGTACGACTATTTATACGAGAGAAAAAACTACGTCATAGTCACAAAAACTTTTCCGGACGGAATATTTGAAAGAAAATAATTACCCAAAAACCCCGACAAGGTTAAAGAGTGATTGAGGAAGCTATCAAACAAAAATTCGGTAATTAATTCGCAGCAATAAAGGATACTTAGCCAATTAAAGATTGTGCCAACCATCAAGCGATCTATAATCGGAAGTTAAACTAAGTGGCGCGAAGATGTCGCTCTAAGCAAAAGAAAATGAGAACCCAAAATTAAGTTTAAAAAAAAAAGGTTATACAATCAAATCAAGCAACCTAATAAATTTACAAAATTCTAATAAAAAATACCACAATTTTTAGAATTGTTTAAGGAGAAACAAAAATCGAAATACCACTAAAAATATACGAAGCATGACTTCGCATAAAATTTCCAAAATGTCGAACTGCGCCGAAGTATATAAAATAAATCCGGGAAATAAAATAAAATGGATATAGAGACATCCAAAATATTTGAACATACAAAATTATGTGAAAATATCAAAGTTTGAAATGGCCTATGATGATCGATAATTAGTAATTAAAGTAAATAAAATTATATTAAACGAAAATATTGAATTTTGAATAGCTTATGATGACTTAAAGTTAGCAAATAATGTAATTAACTCCTTAAAAATTCCCAAAAGGTATAAGGATCATTTTTAGAGCGTAACAAGTTATAATTATCAATTTATTTGAAACCTGCAAAACCCGTAAATTAAACCCAAGAATAGGTTTTGGGTTTATGCTTCCCAATTATGTGTCCGCATTAATTTAATATAGCTTTGAAACTGGTAACATTTCTATGTTAAAGTGCAATGTATTCTCAAAACAGTTGTGAACTAGTTTATTGCAAAATGTCCTGATGGGACAGAAAAAAAGGTAAATATACTTCATGTGTTAGAATATTTAAGCAAATAAAAGTGATGGACAAGAAGGTGTCAAGCTGATAAAGTTGTGTATTCCAGACAATAAAAAAATCTTGTAAATAATGTCAAAAAAGTATATTTTATCCTATGTTCCATGTAAATTGAAAAGTAATCCGCCATAATGTGTGAATATGAGGTGCTTGAGAGCCATGAGATAGTTGAATAGTCTTTTGTGCATTAATTGCGGCTTAAGTGTACGGTCCATTTTTTTTTCATCGAGAAAGCTACCTGAGGTTATTTATCTTGATACGTTCGAAAATTATCTCATGCCACAATTGCAAAAAGACATGAACAGACAGTTTATTTTTCAACTGGATGGTGCACATCCTCATTTCCAACAAGAGTTTATATCTTACTTCGATCCCACCATAATCTGTATTGGATGTAGTGGAACGATAACTTAGCCGCCGAGAGCCTCTGATGTGGTGCCATTGGATTTCTGCGTGTAGGACTACGTTAAAGACAAAATTTATGTTCTACATTTTCATGCAAGTATATATGGTGAATTGCGAGTTCCGACAATAGAAACAATTACAACCATTCATCGTTAGATTTATATTTTCTCCACAATTAAATGTTAATTCTGAATAACTAGTTTAAGAAGAGCTTGTATACTAAAATATATTTATACATATTCTTCATTAGTTATTTTACCTAATTATATGGAAATGGTATTTATTCCACGAATTATTATGACGAGATTGTTTTCCTCTTTATAATGCCGACCCTTTCGAGAATATATTAGTATCATACCTAAACTATCTAGAATTTTTATAATTAATTTTATAAAAAAGAAATTTATAATTTCACTTGCATGTTTATTATGCTTATTATGATACATTCAATGGAATAAAGGCAAATATGAACCACTAATTTTACAAAAAAACTTTTATTTTAAATTTCACTTGCTTCTTTATGAAAATCAAAATAGAAAAGTCTTACAGTATTAGTAATATTCACATATGTATTTACCACCTAGACTAACCAAATACCATGTTCAGTCAAGTTTATAAGATTAATTATTTTGATTAAACGTGATTAATGATCGGCAATATATGTAAATGAGTAAAGTTTATGTTAGTTCATTGGACCATTATTTAGATTATTATACGTTAATATAACATGTCACTGGATAATATATTGAAAATGTATGCGTAATATGCTTGTTATATATACACATATATTTGTTAAATATATTACTTGTTGGTGGCTAGATATTTAAAGAATTAAATTCTTTAATAACGGCATTATTTCTTAATTGCGATAAATCATTTTGAATTTATTATAACTTATTTACAGCTACGGCAAATAGATGAAACTATTCCTGGAATGTTATTCTAGGCGTCAAAAGAGGTTGCCACCGTTTGCTATAACAGTAATTTCTAATTCTGTTAAAAGTGTTTACCGATTGTTTTTAGAAACTCTATCCAGACTCCTTCGATAAACTATGTGCTTATATTGATGCAATTAAAAATTAGTACGTAAATTATATAACGTCAATGAAACATGATTACAAGTGAGAACTAGAGTTGTGCACTTTGGCCGGAATGGTATATATTACAGGGACAGCCGCCCGATGCGAATAGTAGTAGTAGCAGTGAGAGTAGTTAGGCCCGAGCTATAGTACTATGTCGATGTATGTATATATATTTCACAGATCAATAATTGTTAATAATAATAATAATAATAATAGCTTTATTGTCCAACGGAAAACCACTTCTAGGACAAATTAAAGAACGTGCATATGTATATAACGTGTGTTCATTTGAAAAGTCAATCTAGGTTACTTTGAAATTTTGGTAGAATAAGACGCATATATATTAGTATGTGTTTGTTGTTCCATAAACGTAAATCGAAATGACATTCGATAATGTCAATCACATTTGTTATTTATTTGTATGTATGAAACTGTCAAAATATATGACTTCGTAGGTTAAGTAGTAAATTTTAATTTACGACATATTTCAAAATGTTCTCAGTAAATCACATGCTACTAGATTGACTTTTCAAACGAACACCCGTTATATATATATATATATATATATATATATATATATATATATATATATGTATATATATATATATATACAGTAAAAGTCGTTTTATTTCGTCGTCGCTAATAACGAAAAGTTGCGTATAACAACGAACATTCATAGTATTGATTGATCCTCCATATAAGATCAATATAAAATAAAGTCGCTTATAGCGTCGTCGGTAGTAGCATCGAAGTCGCATTTAACCCTTGATTGGGAGCTACAACTGATTATAGTGTCCATGCAGACAATGATGTCATTCGATCTCAACAAATTTGTGCATGTCTACTTGCGACTGCTACAGCAAAAAGCTGAAGAATTTGGCAGGTTGTATAAAGAAAAAAATAAAGAAAATTATAAATGTTCAGAAAGTTGGATTAAGAGATTCCGAGCTCGTAATAATATTGTGCCTTGAAAAATTTCCGGTGAAAGCCAAAGTGTTAATACACAAGTTACAGATGATTGGATACAAACAGTATGGCCAAATATTAGAAAAAAATATCACGAAGAAGACATATTCAATACTGATGAAACGGGTCTTTTCTTTAAATTAACTCCTACTATGACATTAAAATTTAAAGGCGAAAGTTGTTTTGGTGATAAAATGGCTAAAGAGAGAATTACAATATTATTAACAGTTAATATGTCTAGATCAATGAAACGAAACTGCTTCTAATAGGTAAATCAAGAAAACCCCGTTGCTTTAAAAATCTTAAAGATTTGCCCTGTTTTTATGAATCCAACAGGCAGGTGTGGATGCCTTCTGAAATTTTTATAAAGTACCTTTATGACTGGGACAGAGAGTTGGCAAAGTCGAAGATTCTTCTTTTATTAGATAATTGTGCAGCACATTCTAATGTGCAGAATTTAAATAATATTGAGCTGTTTTTTACCACCAAACACAACTGCCGTTCTATAACTTTTAGATCAGGGAATCATTAAATCATTAAAAACTTATTTTCGTAAATTTTTGGCAATGAAAATGATCGAAAATGACAGTAAAAACTAAGAAATGAACATTAACCTCTTAGATGATATAAATATGTTGTCAAAAGCCTAGAATCGAATACCTTGTGAAACAATCCGAAATTGTTTTCGACATGCCGGTTTCGTACAACAACTACAACACGTCGATTTTATAATATCCGATTTGTTCGATACAGACGATGACTTACCTCTAGCCTAATGGCTACTGAATATTAAAAATGTAGAAAAAGTTATTCCATTAGAAGAATAACTTTGTAAACCTCGACGAAGATGTAGAAACATGCGGTGAGTTGACGGATGATGACATATTAAATGATGTACGACAAATACCAATAGAGGAACCTCAAGACGATAGTGACAGTGAAGGTGATTTAGATTGTACACCACCTGATGTATCAGAAGCTATGGACGCATTATCTACAGTGAGATATTTCATTACTTTTAATAACATAGCAGAAGATTTGATTTCAGCTGTTGAGAAATTCGAGAAAGCGTTTGAAAATAGTGTATTAAAAAACAAGTTTCATAAGGCACCATTTTGCCGCACGAGATCAGTTTAGAAAACGAGCCGCTTGCGGCGAGTTTTCTAAAGAGCGAGTGCGGCAAAAGGCCTTATGAAACGAGTTTTTTATACTATTTTTTCTATTTTGCATTTTTTACATTAATAAATTGGAAATATTTAATTTGGAAATTCAGAGTTTAATTTTTATATAAAGCATGCAGTTGGTCACATTGATACTTGACATTGTCAAATTTAAATCTTGCTATCCGCGAAGTATATTATATTACATATTATTTATTAATTTTCGTTAACATTACCTGATATTTTATTTAAAAATATAAACATGAGTGACTTAGAAACTAATATATCTTGGTGTCAATTGTATACAATATAAGTTGTTTGTGTAGAGTACGAACATATATCATATCTGTCAAATATACTTAAATTCTTAAAATCAAATGACAGCAATGATATTTATTTCTGTGTTCGAACAACGCCAAGATTGAAAAATGAAAAAAGCGTATCGAAATGAAGCTCATTTCGATACTGTTTTGGGTTTCATAATGAGTTCATTTCGAACGCAAAATAGAAAAAGAACATTTTAAATCTACAAAACAGTCTAAAATAATAGACTATTTGCATTCCAAAAAAGACAATCATTAATACTATATTTTGTATAATGTGTACATACATACTTACATACAAACTTATTTACACAGAAATGTAAACTTCCTTGTTATTAAAAATGCTAAATATAATGTCAAATTTGTCTGAATAAAAGTTAAATTTCATTTAATGAACATATGTTTACGTTCTAATAAATGTAAAATTTTTTTTATTTATTTATCGTTGCTTTTTATTTTAAATTCATTATATTTAACACTAGTTTGGATGCTAGCTGATATAACGTCCATCCTGATATAATGTCTATAATTTTTGGTCTGTAACTCTTGAGGCCTTATTCTTAAGAACCCGAGAAATAACGATTTCATATATACAGTGCATTCTTAATGAAGCGGATAAATTCAATAAAAATTAAAAGAGAAGTTTTTCCAAAAAATCCTCAGACTCGTACATTCTTATTTTTAGTAACAAAAATGGGTGTTTATATTTAAGAAAACAAAAATGACGTCATATCTGCTTTTTGAAGACTCTTTATATTTCAGTTTCACGTAAGAAAACTCTAAACTAGAAATAAAAATCGACAGGTTCTAGAATTTTTTTGAAAAACTTCCCTTTTCATTTTTATTGAATTTATTCGCTACTTTACGAATGCACTGTATATAAGCAATGCTAGTTGTGTATAGTGACAAAGATAAAAAAATGGGGTGAAAGGTATATGTGAGTAATGCCTTCATACAAAGATCGCGGTCCAATATTTATGTAGTAGCGAGAAAATGATTCACAAATGTATTTCCCTAAATAAAGAATAAATAAAGATATGGACCGACTTTAACTACATATTGGCTCTAAAAATTTGAAAATTTTTGATGAATTACAAAAAAAAAAATGTTTTGATTTTCAGTTATACATATACGTATATTATACGACATTATACGTATTAATCAAATTCGCATAGCGTTGGTGATATTTAGCGGTAACCCTGTATATATATATAGTAAATTCAATCAGTTGGCGATTAAAGGTCTGGTATACTTCAAAGTATATATATTTAAAACAACCCTACATGTTTCGGCAATGATGCCTTTATCAAGGATATAAAATATAAATGTCATTTATATTTTATATCCTTGATAAAGGCATCAATAAGTTTAGTGATGATATTCTATGATAACGTGCTAAATTGAATCTATCTAACTTAAACTTTTTAAAATAAAATCAAAGGAACTGTATTCTTCTAATTCTTTAAAAGTATATTAATTATAAATTAACTTATTAGGCATACCTATGGTAATATCTACGATAGTGTTTATAAAGTAAAATTAATTAAAAAAATTCTATTTTTTAAGGATATATAAATAAATAATACTAAAGTTGGATACAGTTTGGATTATGGTGGTTAGGTGTTTTGTTTGAAATTCCAATATTCGGGATACAGGACTTGGACAGCGTGGAATTTCTAGGAGCGTCCCTGTTGGCTTCGGTTAGTTCGGATGGTGTCTCCGGGGTATGGTAATTTCGTTTTATAACGAACTGGAAGGTATGTGGATACGAAAAATACGTCGAACGGTGCTTGGTAAGTAGGTGATGTGTTGATTATACTCGTAGTATGGTTTTTATACTTTATTTTATGTTTTTTTTCTAAATTTCAGAGCGGCACTTTTTGAATACGTCGGCGTGTTTTTGGAATTTTCAACAACATGACGCCAACTATCGTTTGTTTTTAATGCTGGCTTCTCATTCGTATCTCTTGTATGTATTTATATAATCTCGTTATAAATATTAGTAAAAGGAATAATTTATTAACACTTATCGTTGTGATATTTTACAAAAATTATATATTTTGTTTTATTATATAAATAATTGTCATTGGAATGTTAAAAGTTTCATTTTATGCCCATTTTTAATTGGGATATTTCCCGCTATATACAATTTTGAATCTGTACAGTTTTTCCTAAAATATATGTGACATTAATAATCAATCAATTAAGTTAAAAATCTTCGGTAACATAAAATATAGAAGGAAAATGACTTAGGCAAATGAGCACATGTAAATAAATAAATATGAGATTTAAATTTAAGCAATTAAAACGCGAAATTAACTTTATTGATGTGGCTGGTGAAAAATGCAGTTCCAAATATAAAGTTCTAAAATTAACATTCTAACTATAAAAAGATCTGTATTTCATAACTCGGGAATCCTTACGTGTAGGCTTGACCTACCACAATATATATTTATATATACATATATATATATATATATATATATATATATATATAAAAGCTATTAATCAAGATAATTATTACTTCAATGAAAATTTAAAATTTCTTATGCTATAGCATTGAGGAAAATATCATCATAAAATATATCTGCAATGAGGCACGTGGTCGTGAGCGAGCATCGTTCCTGGGAAAAGGTAAAGCAAAGAGAGGAGAACAACGAGAGGATGTACGGGTAACATGATAGCTGAAAGAAGAAAGTAAATGAGGACAATCAATGATACCATGGACAATCTATCGCACAAATTTTGGAAATTTCTTTGCTTTGTATTTGCTATACTGAGATTTATAGTTACTGTCACTTGATATTTAACATCTTTTGGCATAGTTGTACATGCCTGTTTTCCGTTAGCTTTTATTGTTCACATTTTTTGTTTAGAACTCGGCACGATCTATCCCATTTTCTTAAATAATTGTAATTAGTAAATTTTAGGAACAAATATTTCGAAAACTAGAGGTATTGTATTTGATTTGATCAATTTATATATTTACGTCAACAGTGATTACGATTACCGTATAGGACGCTAATGTTAATTGTTGCGTTCGAAATCAAGTACAGTAGTAGTAGTTAACCAAATTTGACACAAACTGTCAGCTTTAGTATTAAATGGACACCCGATACCTATAGGTATCTTAACCCATTTGTTCCCACAACTTTTTTTTTTACAAAATTTCAATAAGGTCGTTTTTTTCTTATTAAAGGTATGCCCAAAGAACAAAATATGACAGTTTTTCGATAAATTTTTGAATAGAATATAAAAAAAAGGTATGTACTCAAATGAGGACAACGGGAATATAGGGACGTTAATGAAAATATAAATTATATAATATTTAGCTAATTTATTTTAGTGATTTACAATAGAAAATGTTATTCACTATGGAACTTTATAAAACATTCCCTTTCTAAACAAAGTGTAACATTACACTTCATACAAATCCACCTAGCTCGTTGATGGCACTTGCGACAGCGCAATTGCTTTTCAATTTTTTTGGGAAAATGCCCTCTTTGATCTTCTACAATACTTCTTGGGACAGTGCTTGGGCGCCTGGAGTGTTGAGCTTTCTCAAAAACTCTCAAGTAATGCCTTGATATACTTCTTATAAAGTTGAGCAAATCCATATTACCGCCTGCCGATGAATGTAACCTCCAGGCGTTGATTGCTGCAACATTCAGCATGTGGGTCTAAAGGGGCCACCACCATTTTTTACCTTGGATGGACATTCGGTAATTATTTACAGATTGGTCTAGCAAGTCTACGCCGCCCATAGCTGAATTATAATTGGCAAAGAGACGAGGTTGAGGTACATCAATTTTTTCTTTCTGTTCCTTGGACCAACGTTTTACATTTGAAAGGGGATGAATACTGTCGTAATTGGTCATCATAGATACGATACTGTTGTCCTTCCATTTTACTAGAAGTAATGAATGTTCTTTATCGTATTTGTATTGAAAAAAACCGCGATTTTCTTTTTTCAATTGCTGCTGATCAGACAAAGGACATTTTTTTGTGCGATTGTCCCTCACTGTCCCCGTCGCTCTATAGCCCAAGTCCCTAAGAGTTTTCAACAAACTGTGACTTGTGAAGTAGTTGTCGAAAAATATTATATGATCTTGCGGTTCTGTCACTACTTCTAATAAGTCCAACACAACTTTAGACCCTAAAGGCAAATTTTGATCCGTCCCTTTTCTATTTTGTTTTGCCCCACAGTAGGTATCGAACTCATAGCAATAACCAGAAGAACTGCAAATCATCCAGTCTTTATAGCCGAAACGCACTGGCTTTCCACGGATAAATTGTTTTGACGAGTGATGTCCGAAGTATTTTACCATAGCCTCGTCAATGGAGAGCTTGTCATGGAATATACCCCACTGCAGGAATCCCTTATTCAGTTTTTCCATGAGAGGACGAATTTTATACATCTTGTCGTTTTTATCAACTGTTTCGTTATTTGCTAAATGAAAGTATTTTTTTATTTCATAATATTTATTGAGGGACATACTACCTCTAACTAGTGGTATGTTTAGATCTTCATCTGTACACCAATATAATTTCTCTCTTGGTAATCGATGATATCCAGTGAATAATAAGATACCTATAAATATTTTTATCTCGTTGTTTGTTACAGTAAATGAATGATTGTTTTGCTGAGCAGCATATCTCTGGGTTTCTTTGGTAATATAAGTTATTATTTCATCGTCAAATAATTTTTCAAAAATCTGGACAGGATTTAGTCCTGGTAATTCTTGTTTGACAATATCTTCGCGAGCTAAATATCCATTTCCTTGGTTTATTGTGATATCAATTATTTCGTCAGTCCAATTTGGTTCTTTTTCTGCAATTTTTCCCTTTTTCGTAGATGATTCGCCAGTATTACTAATACTGCGTAACATAATCAACGGAATATTATCTTCTGGGTCACTCTCTGTACTGTCCTGAGAAAAAATTTCTACAGCACCAGGAACATCGAATGGGAGGGTATCTGCTTGAATATCATCTTCATCGATATCGTCCTCATCTGTTTGATAATCGGCATCCGGTGGTATTATAACGATATCAATATCTTTTTCATTTTCAGTAATATCGTCTATGGCAGCTTGCAAATTCTGGTAGGATCTGCCATAAAACATATTAGTGCTGATGGGCTTGGGATCCATAGTAATTTATCTACAAAAAATAAATACAGCTCTAACAACGTATTGTTCCCGCTGTACTCATATGAGTACACCTATATGTAAATATGAAAAAATACCAGTGCATGTATTTTATGTAAAATTCACAAAAATAATAGTAAAACATACATACCTCAGTAACTAATTTTAGTAGAATAAAATGTTTTTTTTTTATAGATAGGTAAAAATAACAAAAAGTTACACAGTCACACTGGCACAATTTGTAGCAAAAAGTAAGGTTACGTTTTCCATACATAAAAGCGACATCTAGTGGCCAATTTCTAAAAGAATATTCCTTCTTTAGTGTACTTTGCACCGCCACTAAGCATAGAACTCTGAATGTACCATATGGAGCCTAAAAAAATATTTCATTAACCGTACTCAAATGGGTACACTGGGAACAAATGGGTTAATAATATCACATTGTTTTACATATATACATTGTTTTCATTTAACTTCCTACCACCACAGTTCCACACAAACATACTAGTTGGTAATGCTGAAATATATTTTACAAGATAATTAATTAGTATACCACAGTACAAGCAATGCAAGCAATTATATGCGGTATTTATCTTGAAATGTATGGATTTTAAGAGAAATAGGAACTTACCAAAATAAACAGTAATAATTATTTGTTATTATTAATTACTTTACAATAGCTCTGAATAGAGCAAAATGTAAAGAGTGAAAATAAATATACCTTTCTAGCATCTTGTAATAAAGAAAATCTTGAATTTTAGGTTATGGTCATCTCGAAAGCAATGAACACCGTGTATATACGGCTGTGATGTAGTTTATTGTTTTTGTTTTCATTATAGACCTTCAAGGCCTGTAGCATATTTTAAATAAAGAATAATAATTATATGCATAATTTCATTTAATGTATCTTTCTACTACTACAAGTTATAAAAGAAACTGTGGCAAGCAAGTGTGCACTTTAAGTGCCTTTTGAAAAAGTATTGGAATGTAATACACTAAATGTACAATCACTTTTCATTACAGATAGAATCTATATGTACAGGCGTCAGAATTGCTATTTATTAAATAAACCTACATATTTACACTTCAATAGTTTTCAATATCAGTATAACAAAGTATAACATAATAATTCAGCAATACATGCATTACACATTTGTATTGCAAGTCAGCATTATTAGATATAATTTGTTCCTTGATTTGTATTTGTCTATTTATAGACTAAAATTGCTCATGTTCAAACGACTGTATTGATTAAATTGTGTACAAATTTTTTATAGATTTTATACATAGGAAATAATAACAAATAATTATTTGTAATAAACATTCTTTTCATAACCGATATCATATGGTTACAATGGTCAACAAATTTAAACAGTTTTGAAGCAACATTGATGAAAATAAGTGTATCTAAAAGTAGTTTTTCTATTTTGCGTTCGAAATGAACTCATTATGAAACCAAAAACAGTATCGAAATGAGCTGTATTTCGATACACTTTTTTTCATTTTTCAATGTTGGCGTTGTTCGAATACAGAAATAAATATCGTTGCTGTCATATGATTTTAAGAATTTATGTACATTTGACAGATATGATATATATTCGTATTTTACACAAACAACGTATGTTGTATACAATTGACAACAACATATATATGTTTCTATGTCACTCATGTTTATATTTTTAAATGAAATATCAAGTAATGTTAACGAAAATTAATAAATAATATGAAATATAATATTCTTCGCGGATAGCAAGATTTAAATTGGAAAATGTCAAGTATCAATGTGACCAACTGCATGCTTTAAATAAAAATTAAACTCTGAACTTTCAAATTAAATAATTCTAATTTAAGCAATTTATTAATGTAAAAAACGCAAAATAGAAAAAATAGTATAAAAAACTCGTTTCATAAGGCCTTTTGCCGCACTCGCTCTTTAGAAAACTCGCCGCAGGCGGCTCGTTTTCTAAACTGATCTCGTGCGGCAAAATGGTGCCTTATGAAACTCGTTTTTTAATATACTATTGTGATCTTAAACCCGAAATTAATATGCTAAATTATGTAATACGTATATACAGTTTCTTTTTGTTAAGGAGTTGGTGTTCGGATCAAAAAAAAAAGTCTACATATTTTTATAATCTAAAGTTTATTTATTTTTAGGCATTTTATTAAGGATCATTATAAAAAATATAAAATGTTACATTAAGATGCCATATGCGACAAAATATTTCACTTTTTTCTCTTATGATCACCCATCACCAGCAGTAGTCGCCCAACATAGATAGGTTTCAGCGTCTCTGGCATCGTGTTTCCATTGTCCTGATGTCCTGGCGAAATATCTCTCCTTCTTTGTCACTTACTATATCTAGATTTTTCGAAAAAATCCAGATACGTTCATCTATAAGGGTTTTATACACAGACAGTACCAAGCTGTGAATTTCTTGTCATTTAATTTTTCTTGAAAAACGAAATCACTTAAAAGTTTCGTTATTCGAGATTTGATGAAAATGCCTTTTTTCAGTTTTGCATCACTTAACTGAGGAAATATTTCGCGTTGAGCGATAGTTAGGCGATCAACTTCGTAAATGCGTTGTTTCGAACTAACATTTGCTGTGTCTGTTGAGGATACCTGTAATATCCTTTCGTAATATTTTAATTTCAAACATTCTTTATTGTTAATTATAAGTAAATCTATGGGAGGAATTTAAACATAAACATTTCCAATTTTATCAAATATGTACATTTTTAAATTTAAACCACTGCATAACATACTTTTATTAGCAAATTATAAAACCGTTCTTTAAATTCTAAGAAAGCGATAGCCTTTACATTTGCAAATCTTCTTATTACCTAGAGTAATTAATAATTAATCGGCAGCTTTGGCACAAAATTTATTTATTGCTTTATACTTCCGACCTCTTGTTTTATTGCCTAGGGTTATCAGTGAACATATACAAATACGATATTTAATATGACCTCCATTGTTAATTAAATATGTATAACAGACTCAAGATTCATAAGTATGTATAGTCGAGGCACGATAAGTTCCAATGCACGTCATTGACGTGACTTCAAACATGTAATTAAGTGACATCATAAATATGCAATGTAACCGCACAAATAAATTAATAATATTTTATATTAAGATATAATTATGATGTAATAGTTAAAAATTCAATTAAATTTCAATGGATAATGAAACATTTGTTTTTTAAACAAACTGTCGTTATATCAAAGTTAAAAATGTAAACAAAAAATAATTAATTACTTAGTTATTACATATCCGATATCGCAGTACTTTTATGTTGCTGTTATTGGCTATTCAGAAAGAAATTTGATGAACTGCGAAGATGCGGGTTGTCATTGGTTCGGCCATTTTGGAATGTTAATATAAAGTATTAAAATATTATAAATAAAACCTAACTTTCCTTCAGTTGAGATATATTTAGTTTTTGTAGAATGATCGAATATTTTTACATATTATCAGATGCTTTTTACTAAATTTTGTAGTGCTACTCTGATATGCCGTAATAGGTAAAGTATATATAATAATAGAAGTTATATAGATTACACTAGTATGTTAGATTAGGTTTGAACACGAGATGTCAGTGTATTCCGCAGCGGTATAATACCCGACGTCACGATTTCTTCATGACGTGCATTGGAACTTATCGTGCCTCGTGTATATGTACCATCAAAATCCATTCCTAGACAACGAAACAGCCGGAAATACATGCTTAGGTTTGTGGCAAGGTTACTAAATGTATAAGGTTGTCTCGTAACTCTCCACCAATAATATTCTTACGCGGGAAAGCGTTACTAAGCATGGCCATTCAATTAAATTTATTTTGACCGTAATTTTATCATTAGTAAATAGGTATAAATCAAGTAAAGTAAATCACTGTTTTCTATAGACAAAACGATTGGTTTATATACGATCTAATCATATATACTTACACAAAGTCAAAATATTTCTTTAAGTAATGGTTAATGACTGCTAGTTATTGGTGTGGTGTACTCATGGCTGTAAAAAGTATTTAATGTAAATATTTTTGATAAAAAATGCGCTTATAAATTATAAAGGAAATGAAGGTGGTTAACTCAGTGAAACACCGTCACATATTAATTAGTATAGTATTCTACTGTCACAACCCAGTTCTTTCAATAAACTGTTATTACGGACTTAATAAAAGGTTTTCAATGTCTAAAAAAATGGTTTCACAATTGCAAATATTAACTGGATATCAAGATATTATTTGATGCAGTTTTCTTATAAATAACCAAAATAGAATTAGAATCTTTATATACAAAAAACTTTATTTTAGTTAATATATTACTTTAATTCACAATTTTTTAAATTTTTTTCAATGTTTTGCTCTCACTATAATATAAAGCACTTGTAAATAGTCAAATAAAGTTTATATGTAAGCACATAAAACAATATGAAATTAGAAAACAACGCTACGAACACTACAAACATCAATCTAGACCGGTAATTTGACAATTAGTCAACTAGACAGGAAATGCATGGAACGTCCGATGACGCGCAATATAGCGATCGCCATTAGTTACGAGGCAACCTTAACTATTTACTAGCCGTGAGTTTGTGGCACCTATTAATACTTAATTAGTATTTATATTTTATTTTCTATTGATTAGTTAAGATTATAATTTTAAGACTCTATCTAAACCTGGTATTGTTGCCGTATGTATAATTTCTACGAAATAACACAATAAAAAATTCCCTGTTATGACGTCGCTATTCAACCAATACGATTTATGTATGTAACAGTTAGGTATACTGGTATATTTTTACCTACTTGTAAAATAGTATAGAGTAGATCAGTACCAATTAAAATACAGTATCAACTCAACATCAGTACAAGGCATACAGTCTTATGACAACAGTCTCTTCATAGCACTCATATCAATCAGTAGGAACTAAAACACAGTGTCAACATCAACAACAAGACACACAGTCTTCTTCCTAACATCATAACAATAATATTTTAACAAGAGGCACCAATCTCAACAGCAGTTTTATGTTAGCATAAGTCGTTGTATATCTAAAATAAATGTATATAGTAAATAAATATATTTTGGTGAAAGTACATTTATTCATTTAACAGTCACCGAAGATTTAAATACTAAAGTGTATACAGTCTTACAACCTTACAACCTGTGCACGGTGAAGAAACATAGGGGTCGTGATTCTACATAACATTGGCACATAAAGCCACAACATTTTGGTCCTTCATGAACCCGACAACACAACGGTATCAAACACCTGCCATTAATGACAACTGTATAATTTCCAGCGTAGCCAGTATAGGAAACTCGAATTAGGTTACCCACTATAATTAAAATTATCTGCGATCATTCCAGAATAGAATGTGCATTCAATTAGCTACTGTATTATCTCCATTCTGTCAAAATTTGAGCTCAATCGGGCCATTGTAAGAAAAGTTGTGTTCGAAAAATTGAAAGTTCATATATTTTTGGCGGCTGCTATAAGATAAATTGAAGATATTCTAATCAGCTCATATAAGGACACAGGTTTTATTGAAGAAGAGGTTGAAGGTATTAAAACCTTCGTCAATTATAGCACATTTTAATTTTTAATGGTATTTTTTCTTTGTTGATGGAAATTATTTTAAATAGTTTTCATTTTACTTATTCAACTCAATATTTCACTAGTATGAATCTAATAGAAACAAATATAAATAGATAATCACTCGTATAATTCGTAAAATGTATCTACTTACATGAGTTATGAATAATTCACAATTTAAATCTACCTATAATAAGCAACTTTCGAAAGATTTTAAACGTGTTTACATATATTAAAACAAACCGTGGTGGAATTATACGTCAACTATAATGCCCGCCCTGAATGAAAACCCACACATTCTCAAAGTATTTACGTGATTAATGCAGTAAATTGAGCCTTGCAATGGAAAGGAGACGTTTTCTGCTAAGCGCAGATACTTCTCGTTCGGGCTTTGATTTTTCATGAGGCGGCCAGGCGAAAAAGCGAATTCTGCAGTGAATAAAATTCGCGAAACTAATGAAACCGCTAAGATGCGATGCGCGCTGTTGACGTGTTTCGCTGTTGTCGGCGTCCAAGACGTTCGCGACGTCGTTTTTCTGCGGCAATTATCTCGTAAGTGATGGTGAATTCGACTATACGCAGTGTTGACGCAATATTTAGTGACTAATTGGTGAATTAGTGAATCATGACTTGATCAGATGTAGTTTCTTCTGTCGGCTATTAACGATGGATGCCTATGGGATCTTTAAGGTAAAGCATCAAACAATGCAAGGAACGCCGATCATTTATTAATTACAAGTAGTCTTTCATAATGGAAGTGCGTATTTAATACTTGAAGCATGGGTGCAATTAATAATTAACGTAAAAAGCTATTTATGTGCTTGTTAAGATTAAAATAGACTTTCACTGCGAGTTAATGGCATCCTAATTGAATTATCTGGCATTTAAAAGATAAGCCAATATTAAATGTTATTTCATTTTATTTGATCGAAAGATAATGTACGATAAACTCGTATGCAATATTAGTAACATTCAATATGGCTTAATAGATTGTCTAAGTAAAAATATAATTAACTTAGGCAAGCATTTTTAATCTTAACTGCCTTAACAGCCAGAGTAACAGAGATGAGTCTTTGTTCCTTAAGTTTACGTGGTTTCTACCGTAGAAAACGATATTCAGTTTAAACTCTTATTTAAAGTTCGTATATTACGTCATCTTAGATTTGATTTGAAATTTTTGATGAATATAACGTATTCTAGATACATTCTACATACTTTGTACAAATAGAAGCTTTAATTCTTGAAATGCGTGTTTAAAAATTGTTACTCCTTTTGTGGATCTATTCATTGACGGCGTATACATTTCTTAAAACACCAGGAACTCCTTTTCCAGAGTATTGTTGACAAGCTGTTTCATAAATTGTTGAACATCCGTTATATTATAAGATCCTTGTCTTTTAGGACATTTTAAAATTTTGGAGATATTCTAAAATTACATGGCACTAAGTCAAGTTGTCAAAAGAATGCTAGTTGACTTGTATTTTTTAACACGAGGGTGCGCCTAAATTATTAAAAGATGGATGCTTGTGGATTGTAGTAATATTATTCCGGGCTAGCTGTAGCTAGATACACTCTTTGTAGATACAAATAGCATAATTCATGCTCGAAATGTGTTAAGCGCGAGAACAATAATTTTCATAATTTCTGTTTGTATTCGTTTATTTTTCTTAAATATATGTATAGTTTAGTTATTTAGAATTAAATAAAGTTCATTCACAAATTGGCACCCTTGTATACCAAAATTTTAATTATCACATTTAAATTGTAAAACTTTCTCTGTATTCCAAGAAGCGGCATCCTTTATGTTTGCAAGTTTATTATTATACATTAGATTATTTCTACCTTGCTTTATTATCTAATTGATGAACGAATTCAATACCCAGTTTTAGTCTGCTTAGCTTTTCATAAATTCATGCTTTTTACATGTGAATTAATAAATTCCATTAAGAATAATGTAATTTAATATAAACTTTGTACTTAGGTTTAAAATTAGGATTTAATTAGCATAGTTTAAAATTATATTGCTAGACCCTTGCAGGATATTGTTGCTAGTAAGCATACCATTTACTAAGAATCGTTAACTTTCAAATTTTCCACGAGTTATGTCTCCATCTGGCCGTACAACCGATATGGTCCGCATTTATTAGTTATGTAATAGTTTGTGGGGGTAATGGTAAATTTTGCCAGTTTGTAATATTTTTAAAAATAGTAAGAAACAAAGTCGCATCCTATCAGCAACAGATAATAATCTCATTAGAACCACAACACACAACAGTAACTAGCAAGAATTCAAACATCAATACAAAATCAAAATTAAGTGTGTTAAACGTTGGATTCAATAAAGAATTATTATAGTTAAAAGTGTATTTTATTATCCAACACAAAAAAAGTGAAAAGTCCAGCCCAAATCTTTACAAAATGCGTGTTTCAAAAATATTCATATCGAACGCAACTGTAGAGACTTTCAAACTACTCCCTTTGTGGATTTATACATTGACGTAAACTGCGTATACATATCTAAAAACACTTGGAACTCCTTTTCCAGAGTATTGTTGACAAGCTCTTCTTCCTCTTCTCTGTTTTGGGGTGGATGCCACCACGTCCAGGCACTTGAGCACACTGCTCTTTGTACTATCCCCAATAGATCTATCAATTCCACTCTGTTAGACTTGTGTCCTCGATAAAAGCCACTATCCTCCTCAGGGGAAGTTTGAGTACACTCGACGGATCCAATAGATCTCTGCCGAAATATTTCTGTCTGAGTTCCTTCAGTTCCTCACACGTGCATATTACATGAAGGCTAGTTTCCTCCTGTTTTTCACATCTCCTACACCAGGGCTCGCTAACCAAGCCCATGGTGTACAAATGCTTCCTTAAAGGACAATGTCCGGTTATATTATTAACCCGGTAAATATTTTAATTTCTCTTTTGCTACTACGAATTAGGTTAGCTGAAAACTTCCCGTCCAGCTCCCTTAGTAGTGTTTTGGTATGGAGTTGACCTTCCGTTAACCTCTATTTATTTTTATGTTCTTTTTCTAGCCATAACCAGATCTCCCTTTTAGCGGAATCCTTAGTGATTCCACATACAGGTTCTGTTCCTATGAAGTTCCTATTAGTACCTTCTTTGGCCAGTTTGTCTCATTGCCTTTAATTCCCTCATGTCCTGGCACCCATATCAGCGACATTGTATTGTCTTGTGCCAGATTATTGAGGACCTGTTTACAATATTTCACCAGGTAGATGGGTTCAGAATGGCTTTAATAGCCGCCTGACTATCAGTCATTATGTTAATTTTTTTGCTTGCGCAGCCGGCTTCCCGAATTTCATCAGCGCAGGCTGCGACTGCTAACAATTCGGCCTGGAAAACCGTAGCATGTTTCCCCAGACATATCGATATCTTCCTTCACATTCCGTATATGCCTGCACCTGCCCCCTGACTAGATTGTGATCTATCAGTGTACCAGGTGCCGGCACCACAATCGATCGAGCGACTTTTTGCCTGTTCCCTGGATGTATAAGTATGTTCAGCTTAGCTGTAAACATAATTTCAGGTGCCATACTGTCCACCGGCATTTGAAATATCGGCTCTTCCAGTATAGTTCCTGTGATATCTGTATGGCTCCCTACAACCTTATTAGGACACCATACGTCATTGGCCTTCAGCCTCAGTATCGCAGCCATTGCCTCCGCCTTTATAAATAGTTCCAGCGGAGGGAGACCCACGATGGCCTCCATGGAAGCGGTTCCCGTGCTGTTCATAGCTCCCGTGATTCCCAACAGGGCCTGTCGCTGGAGAGTCGTGAGGAGCCCCACCGACGATGTCCGCTCCGTCCTCCTCCACCAGGTAATCGTTGGTCTTATTACTGCTGTGTACAACCAGTGTACCACATTTGGTCTTAGTCCCCAGGTCTTGCCAACAGCTCTTCTGCATCTCCAGAAGAGCTGCGCCGCCCTGTCTGCCACTTTGGCTAGGTGTCTGCTCCAATTCAGTTTCGTATGAAGTGTTATGCCTAGATACTTCACTTCATTGGTTAGTTCTAACTCTTGTCCAAACAGCTTTATGCTGCCCAGATCATTTAGTTTTCTCATGTTGGTAAAGGCTACCAACTTGTTGTTGTTGACAAGCTGTTTTATATATTGTTGAACATCAGTTATACTCGTATTATAAGATCTTTGTCCTTTCAGGATATTTTTAAAATTTTGCAAATAGTCTGAAATTAGAAGGACCTAAGTTAGGTTGTTAAAAGAACGCTACTTGACTTGTACTTTTCACCACGTGCGAGCGTCCAAATTATTATTAAAAGATGGTCACTTGTGAATTGTGTTGATTTTGTCCTGAGCTAGCTGTAGAAAGTTTGATATCAATTATTGTATTTTGTTCAAATTAGATATTTACATATACATTATTATTTTTGTATTTTGGATTTCATAAACTGTAATTACTGTTGTATTCAACTCTAAGTTCATTGCAATATTCTTGGATATACAATGTTTTTGGTGATTCCATTTGCCATATTTACAAATAAATCCGTTAGTTTTCTAGACGGGACCATGTAAAGTATAATTGTCCATGTGAACTTCGATGCGAGAAGTACTGCCTCGTGACGCCATCTACATTAAATAGTAGTACCACTACTATTGATATTATTTTATTAGGCCCCGAACTTTCTTGCTACTGCTAAGATCGAAGATTTCAATAGATTGAAACCTTTTCCGGACAATGCGGATCATTTTGCGAAAAACCCCGCATACATTGGTCCAGAAGTTTTTTATATAATGGACACACATACAAACCTTCTCTTTTATATTTATAGATTTAAGGAAAAGAAATTAAGCTTTGAAATAGATTACAATATTTAAATGAAAGCTAGTTGTACAGATAACGACGAATAAATATTGACGAACTGAAAGTAAATTAATGGCTTTGTAAATGAGATTAAATAATATAATTAAGAAATGATAAAGTTACTTGCTTGTGTTTATCCGGAACGGATAAAAAAATGCGTAAGGAAATGTTGGACAGCGTGGTTCACTACATGAGCTTCGTGTTCTTAACGGTACCGTGGTTGGAAAACGAGACAGGGTGCCCTCTTACCATTTTCTACTGTTGCTACTAAGGATCGGTTTTATGAACTAGTTTAGGAATAAGCAATCACATTAAAAATAACGATGTCTAACGAATTAAGAGTAAATTAGAGACGCGAGCTAAAGGCTTGTGACGTCAATGATAATTAAACTCATAAAAGTATTTCTTAAAAAATATTTTAAAATGGTGCATCACATGATACGGTTTAGGTGACATTTACACTTATGAATTAACACCGCTATAAAATTATGTCAATTGATACGCTCTCGATATAATTTTGACATGTGGAAACAAGTGTTTAATAATAATTAAAATAACTAATTAAGCTATAATTAGAATAGAAATGTACATAATTACTAAATTCAAATGTACGGTATAAATTCGAAAATTCGAAATTTATTACAAATACCAGAGTTGACCGTTCAGTAGACTCTTCGAATAGGCGTGTCATTTATGTCCATTCCAATAATGCAAAAGGAAGGCTTTCTCTTGTAAATATACATAAAATTCCACAATTTTGAGTTTGATTTATCTAGGAAAAATACATATCAAAACGATATTAAAAAATTCATAATATATTCGAAGTGTGACCAAATGAATATATTGCAGAAATATATGCTACAACTGTAGTTCAATAAATAGAAACGATATCAAACCAGAACAAAAGTACTAGGAATTATTTATTTTTAGTTTGGTGTTGTGATAAAATTACAATATATTCATTAAGACATTCCAATTTTTTACTCAATAATATCTTTTACCGCAAATTCCATATCACCTCCCTATAAATTTGATAAGGAGCGGCCACAATATTTGTCAATATTATCAATTAATCATTACTGGTACAAAAATTCGATCAAGCTTCTCTAGCTTACCTCGTCGGCGTGTTTAATATTTTCTTCTTTTTATTCTAATCTTTTCTATTTATAATATTTTTTAAAACGATAGCATCTCAAAGAGGGTGTGATCACATCTAACTAATTAGCTAGAAATCAAAAATTCAATTTATGGGATATCAGTTGTTGGGGCCATGCATTTTATAAAAATTAAAATTTGAATTTGGTAAAGGTTTTATTAAATTCACGGATCTAAGCGTTGCTGTCACGCGAACTCGATTATTAATCATTTTATAATGACGCAAAATCAGGATGAATAAAGAAATAATTTGAAAGGTTAAATATGTATAATAAGCCTGTTGGAATTAAAAACGGTATTTTTTAAAGTTTGTTTCAGAATACCATCTTATTTCCATTTAATCCATATATGTATAACCAAAAGCAGTACACTGAATAAAATGTAGTTGTACAAAGAACAAAAATTTGTAGAGAATGTGTTGTATAAATACATATTATGACTGTAGTTCTGTGAACAAAAACAAATATTAAATCCAACTAGACTAAAAGTACAGGAAATTATTTTTGAGTAGTTTGTTATTGTGGTAGATTTTACAAATGTTTGATATGTAAATAAAACGATACTTTCGAAAGTAACATATTGTAATTCACAATTAGTAGTCAAATAGAAAAATGTGAATATCAAAATTGACTATCCTAAAAGTAACATAAACCATTATTTGTTGTATGAAGAACAATATATATTCGATCCTTGTCGAGGCAGATTATTAAAATCGAAACAATTAGTATTGTTTGCTGTAAACCAGTAGCGATATATGTGTAATAATTAGAGCAGACCAATTTCCGCGCGCGCCATGTGCGCCGATGTGAGGATGATTGTATTGCATCAGAACTATAGAGCGTTTCACGCCCACGATGAAGTATGGGCTCTTATGGAGCATTCCCCTCTTTTATTTTCTTTAAAAAATTGCATCGCGCTATCCTTTTCCACCGCTCGCCATGTCGAAAATTTATATTAATTTTTATTGGAGATTTTTAATTCGTACAGATAACCAGACTGCTACAGTACAGGTAGTTTGTTCACTTTGTTATCTTGTCAAGTGTCAAATTGTTCCTTTCCGTATTTTTATTAAATATTATTTGTTGTTCTTCGTTCTTGTTATATTGTTATAGTGTCATTATATTATATACCTTATATTCTTATTATTATATATTATATTCTCTCTCTCTCTTTATTATATTCTCCCGTTGTTGTTTACAAAAGTTTGTGGTAAGTTCGAATGTGAGGGAAATGTGCTAGTAAATAAAACCATTACCGTTATAGATTCTAAACTTCAGTAATGGAGCCTGGAGAGAAAAAATCACGAAGGGGTGAATGTTTTAGTCGAAGAGAAAAGCAGATGATACTAAATGTTATTAATAATTTTCTTAAAAGACGTATGACTGTTACTGCTGCTGCTGCTGAAGCAAGTGAAGCACTACATTGTTCAGTACACAGCATATACAACATGAAAAAGGAACAAGAAAAAGGGCCGTTGTTGAGTCCAAAAAAAAACAAGCAGAAGAGAAAAGGGGTACAAGTAAATGCTCGTCTACACCGTTATGATGAAAATATACACGCACTTGTACGACAACAAGTTCATAGATTTTTCATGCAAAACCTACCACCTGTGAATACAGTTCTTGCTACCATCAACAATGACAATGATCTCCCTACTTTTACACGATCAACATTATATAGACTTTTGAAAGATATTGGTTTTGAATTTCAAACTATAAAATGGAAAAGCATACTCATTGAACGAGATGATATTATAAGATGCAAACACAAGTATCTGCGAGATATCAAGACATTTCGAAATGAAGGTAAAGTTTCTTTGTTCTTTATATAAAAGTATATACCTATAATAATATTTCAGAATAATTGAAACATACATGAGTAGGTAAACCCCACTAGTTTTGTATAATACAAAGGTATTTTTAATAATATAAAATATTATCAAAAATCTGGTGTGAAGAACACAAATACAGGTTCACTATTATTTGTGTTCTTCACACCAGATTTTTAATAATATTTTCTATTACTAAAAATACCTTTGTATTATAATAATATTTGTTCCAGGTAGGTGTATAGTTTACGCAGATGAGTCGTGGTTTAATGTAGGCCACACAGTAAGTAAAGTCTGGCAAGATACTACAATAAAAAGTACTCGAGAAGCATTTGTTCGAGGATTGAGTACAGGATTAAAATCTCCGAGTGGTCTTGGTCCTCGCTTTGCATTAGTACATGCTGGCAATGAAAATGGCTTACTTCCTGGTGCCGAATTAACATTTCTATGCAAGAAAAATACAGCTGATGCACATAATGAAAGGATGCAGATACGTTTGAAAAGTGGTTCATTGAGCATTTATTGCCAAATACTCCTGAAAATGCTGTAATTGTTCTAGACAATGCATCGTACCACAGCAGAAAGGTTGAGAAGATACCTACTAATGCATGGAGAAAAGAAAATATGATTGACTGGCTGACTGAAAAAAATATATCCGTTGAAGATAATATGTTAAAAAGAGATTTGTTGTTTAGTGTATCACAAGTAAAATATCAATATGACAAATATAAGCTTGATATGTTGGCGAAAGATGCTGGCCGAGAAGTTCTACGTTTACCACCTTACCATTGTGAGCTGAATCCAATAGAGATGGTTTGGGCCCAAGTGAAAAATCACATAAAGATGCACAACACTACGTTCAAAGTAAAAGATATGGCACCATTAATTACGAGTGCCTATAGTAATGTGACAGCTGACAATTGGAAGAATTATATTCAGCATGTAAAAAAAATTGAAGAAGAAATGTGGATTGTCGATGGATTGCAAGATGATGTTGAGGAGTTTATCATCCATGTGGGAGACTCAGGTTCAACTGATGATATGGAAGACGATTTATTAACTGACCCTGTCGGCTATTCGAATGTTGCTTCAACATCCAGTGGATTTTAGGTCTGTCCCAAGAACGAATCTCTGACAGTTTGCATCTCTTTTAGCCAATTGGTAGACAGTATTATAGTACACGATGATGGCTGTAAAACAGATTTAAATTCCGATTCACTAAAAATAATAGGGATTCTTCTCGGAACAAACCTATAATTAATGTTACTACAGCAGTCAAGTTTTAATTGAAATAAAAAATTAGGTTTTTAAGATGTTGATATTTTTATGTTATTAGTTAAATAAATCTATATTGCATTATTTTTTGTATGTTTATGGTCTACACAAAAGAATGATTATTGCTTGTATTCTAATAGACAAATCAAACTATTTTTTATAATAAAGGAAACCAATATATATATAAAATAATTGTTTTAATTCAAAACAAACCTTGAGTATACAAATTGTGTGTTGGTTAAACCAAATTATAACTTAAACATACAATTTTAAGTAGTTTGTTAATATAATGATTTACTTTTCATATACATTAACTAGAATGATATTTCACTCTTATTTACTTTTTCTTGGTATAGAATATATTATAAACAGATGCAAACTAAGAATAATAATTTAAAAATTTTGTTCATTATAAATACAATTAAGGTTATGTCAATACAATACTATTGACAGCAGGCCTGATTAACAGCAATATAGGTATGTTGGTAGGAATGAGTTCGCGACTTGGCAACTATGTACGCTATCTCCATATGGCCTGTACTTCATCATGGGCGTGAAACGCTCTATAATAAAAAGCATTCAGTATGTGTTTGGTACTTGCTTAGACTGCATGTAAGTGTAAGCATACGTAATAAAATGTCGTAGACACATAAATCGAGAAAACGACCGTTGTCAGACGAAGTGAATAAGTTAATTATGGATTTCCCGTACATAATATACGATGGCTCAAAAATTAAATGATTAGTGTGCAATACATATCTAATGTGTTGGGCAAAAACACATTTTAAAGAACACGTAAGCAGTTCGAAGCACAATAATAACAAAATTAATCGACAACAGTTTATACATGAAATATGTGTAACTATGATGTAACTATGTGTGTACACTGCCGTTTACCTTGTTAAGTAATTATTCATTTATTTCATTTTGGAATAAATACGCGAATCAAACATTACCGAGCATGACAACGTTACGAAGGAATTTACCATCGGTGCGTAAACAGGTTGAAAATAAAATCAAAGCCGAACTGAAAAATAAGAAACTGTGGTTATGTGTGGACCAAACAACTGACAGCAAAAAACAATCTGTAGTTAATGTGATGGCGCGTAATACGGAACCACAACAACCAAGGTCTTCAATTTTAATAGTATCAAGACGACTAGAACAATGTAATGCCGAAAAAATTTCAGAGGTGCTATTAGATACTTTGGAAAAATTAAAACTACATTATCAAAAAAAGTATAATATCTTTGTGGTAAGAAAGATACTATATGGCGCAGGAATTCTTAGAGTTAATGTACAAAGACAGTACTATGTACATACTATAATCTCTTTCTTTCTTCATTTCATTATCCCTTTCTAACCTTTCGGAGTCGATAGACCAAAGGTGCTGAACCGTAAAATCTCCTTCTTTGAACTGGTCATTTATGCAGCAACTGACCACGGTAATGTTAGTTTGACTATGTCAATTGTTATAATGTTACCTTAACAGCACTGCTATCAAATATGTAATATTATTACTAGAGCAGACCAACTTCCGTGTGCGCCATGAGCGCCGGTATGGGAGTGTAATTCGTAATATATTAGAATATGCGATAGAATAGGGGCGCAACATGAGCTTGTTACCGATATAAGTATAGAAGTAGAGACATTTATTCTATCAGAAATAATTAAATATACATTTGGTTTTCTGCTATTAAAGTAATACGCATAAACACACGAAAAATAAGAATAGTACATATTATAGCAGCGTTGTATGTACCTATAAATAAAATGGAAAATGTATGAAATCAGTGATTGTGTGCACGACAGAGGATTTAAAAAAACATTGACCGTTTTAAGCGTCTTCCAAGGATTGACAAACTGGAGAAACTCGATTGTATATTTTCAACATCAGGTGTGTTTCTAAGGTTATTTCTGAAAAACATGTCCGCCGTGAGGAAAAAATATGTTCATATTCGGAAAATCTAGTGATGTTATATTCGCATAATCAAAATACTTTTTTAAGCAACTTAACGCATCTGTAGACGTGCCCTCACAAATACGTGTTAAGGTGTCAAAATCTGCATTTCTGTCTAAAACACTTTCAAATTTAATTAGAACACTTTCACTTTTTGCGTCTTCTACAGCACACAGTTGTGCGTGAACATCTTTAGCGATTTGCAGTGATTCCTCTAACGACAGCGACGAATTTTCTAATTTTGTTATTTCTTCTTCTAGTCCCAAGTAATTCTCACGAATACTTTGTAAATCCATTTTAATCTGTGCATCTTGAAATTTTTTCTGGCTTATATTAATAGCTGCACTTTCTTTCGGATCGAATGATAAAACCACGTCCTTATTCTTTTCAAAATGTTTATGATAGTAAAACCCCGCCCGTAACCATGTACCCCAATATGTCAGAATCGGCTGTGGAGGCTCAAGGGTATGGGGACACAATTCGTGAAATTTCCGAATACGTTTTGGAGATTTCAGCAATACTGCCTTTGTACTCGATATTAAAGCATCTACCTCTGGATAACATCTACGAACCTGTTCTGCCACAAAGTGTACAGCATGGAGTTTACAAGTAATATGTAACAAATTAGGACAATATTTTCTAAGAGACCGGCTTACAGAACACATGGTTGCGGCACCATCGGTCATAAACATTAATACTTGGTCTTTCGAAAGTTTTAATTTCCAAAGTATCTAATAGCACCTCTGAAATTTTTTCGGCATTACATAGTTCTAGTCGTCTGGATATTAATAAAATTGAAGACCTTGGTTGATGTGGTTCCGTATTACGCGCCATCACATTAACTACAAATTGCTTTTTGCTGTCAGTTGTTTGGTCCACACATAACCACAGTTTTTTATTTTTCAGTTCGGCTTTGATTTTATTTTCAACCTGTTCACGCTCCGATGGTAAATTCCTTCGTAACGTTGTCGTGCTCGGTAATGTTTGATTCGCGTATTTATTCCAAAATGAAATAAATGAATCATTACTTAACAAGGTAAACGGCAGTGTACACACAATCATAGTTACACATAGTTCATGTATAAACTGTTGTCGATTAATTTTGTTATTATTATGCTTCGAACTGCTTACGTGTTCTTTACAATGTGTTTTTGACCAACACATTAGATATGTATTGCACACTAAACATTTAATTTTTGAGCCATCGTATATTAAGTTCGGGAAATCCATAATAAACTTATTCACTTCGTCTGACAACGGTCGTTTTCTCGATTTATGTGTCGACGACATTTTATTACGTATGCTTACACTTACATGCAGTCTAAGCAAGTACCAAACACATACTGAATGCTTTTTATTAGTTCTGATTCAATACAATCATCCTCACATCGGCGTACATGGCGCGCACGGAAATTGGTCTGCTCTAATTTTTATTATTATTATTATTACTAGGGACAGGACACGAGAGGCCGATGACTCATCGCCCACAGGCGTACTATTGAAAATTTGTATTTTAATTTTATTTATATAATTGGAAAACAAATGGTTGGTGATCTATAAAATACGAAATACATTTTTATTTGTTCATTTTGTAGTTCAGGTTGAGTAAAGGAGTATTAATATTAACTATCAATACTTTCTCAATGTTCTCTTCTGTAAAATTTGTTCTCTTTGAATGAAATACATCCTTGTAGATATAAAACGTTCTTTCTACATCGCAACTGGATATATAATACTGAAAATATTCTTTTATTTCAGCATGTTTAGCAGTTAGATTTTGAGGCGTTGTCCCCATACATAATTGCCGCAATGTTATTAAATCTGTATCTCTATTAAAAACTGCGTCTAACTTTTCCCGAAGGCCACGTTCAAAGTCATTAAAAATGTATGCGTAAGTTATTGAAGCTTAATGAAATTCACTGCGACACACAAAATAATTGGGAGAGGTAGATTCTATGAAACGATATTAAACAGTATCTATTACAAAAATTTTGATGTATGGTAATTAACAGTTAAAACAATGAAAAAAAGAAACTAACTCGCCGTACATTATTTATCTTACGAAATATAAACTAATAAATAAAATAAATTATAAAGACCCTGTTTCTATCTACGCCCATGAAGAAAGGAATTTAACTGTAATATTCAAGTAATTGCGTCACAATTCAATGACAAAAACCAGATGTGCGGTTAACCGAATGAATAGTGCTATTCAATAACTGCGTGTTGTACTTACCGATGTTATGGATTATTTATATGGTCCATCGTAGTTTCGGCCTGACGCGTCCGTTTTCTAGTCATAAATATAATAAATTCGACTGAAGGTCGTCCGATTACAAGCAAATATTTTTATTACTTACCTTTTACAGCACTGCATTCTTCACATTAATAATTATAAATTGATTACTGTTCTTCCTTTCCACAAAGTATTTGCGGTTCATTTTCGACTTAAATTTAGGTGATAAAGTATATGCTTTATTTCCATATTTCTTATATACACTGCAATATATGAGAATTTTACAGCAAAAGTTTACTTTTAACTGTTGAAAAATACAATTTTCCCCGTAAAATTTATCACAACTTGTTAACTTGTTTATAAATTGCGAAAAGTTCATTCATTACTTCTGTAGTTATTATACGCTCGTGTTTTTATTTACTTTATTATTTAACACGTGACATGTATGAACATATATATATATATATATATATATATATATATATATATATATATATATGTATGTGTGTGTATATATCTTTGCAAAATGTCTACTGCTATAAATTTAAAATTAATGTGTTCTTTCAATTAGCGAAAATCTCGTATATTTACATTATGCACTTGTTAAAATACTAAGAATTTGATCGCTTAATCACAGGCAGGTACAGGTAGCCGTATTAATACAGGTATGTGTCTGTGCATATACATATAATAAGGATAAGAGATCTGACACATTATGTATTATGGTCCATTTAATTTAATAATGATCACAAGAATAAATAGAGTTGTTTAACTCGCTCTGGTGTATACTTCTATGTTTGCTTCCATTATGGATAGACAACAATTAAAGAAAAAACTGCTGTCATTATTTATGGAAAGTGAACATTTGCATGCAGTTAATGGAAATACGAGAGTTGATTGATAAGTACCCCGAGGTACGAGAAGAAAATCCTTTTTTTTTAAATCTTTTTTTTATTTTTCAATATAATTTTCTTATTGTGTGAATACAATTGGTTTAATACATTTAGTTTAATTGTTTAACACGTTTCCAAGTTTTTTAACTCTTACAGAAAACGCGATTTGTTAAATTTCTCAAAATTGTGATTTACAATACTTATGGCTTCGAAAACTGTTGCACATCTCTTTCATTTTCGTGACATTTTTTAGTTTAGAAATAGATACTAGCGTGGATTGATATATAAGGTATTCAATTCTACAAAACTAATATAAAAGATATATTAGTTTCTATGTCATTCATGTATGTATTTGTTGGTAATATTTTAATTTCAAAATTTTTTATTGTTAAATATAAGTAAATCTGCGAGATATAATTCATAAACATTTCCAATTTTATAAAATATTTAACGTGCATTTTCAAGTTTAAACCACGGTATAACATACTCTTATTAGCACATAATAAAAACGTTCTTTAAATTCTAAGAAAGCAATATCCCTTACATTTGTAAATCTATTTATTACCTAGGTTTATTTAATAATCGGCATCTTTTTCCAAATTGATTTATTGCTTTATACATCAGACCGCTTGTTTTATTACCTTGGGTTATAGTGAACAAAGGCTTTAGTTTTGATATTCATTGTTAAGATCTCCTTTCTTAAATTTTAGTACATACTACATACTTAGGTTTTTTTACAAATACTAATACATAATTAGTAATGATATTTTATTATTTATTAATTAAGAGCAGATTTTTAAGAAATTATCGTAAACTTTGAGTATTATTGCTTGTAGGCATAATTTCCACGAATTAAATAACACACACAAATTTCCGTCATGACGTCAAACAATACACTGTTCAACCAATTCGCTTTCAGTATGTAATAGTGTAGGGGTAGTGGTATTTTTATCTAGTTGAAAAACAATGCAGAATATATCAGTATGAAATTAAACCGTATGAACTCAACAAGAGTAGAAGACACACAGTTTCAACATAATATTCATATCAAACATTATGAACTAAAACACAGTATCAACTCAACAAGAGTCTTAGACTACAGTCTTCCTTTAAACTTCAACATAACAACCATATTTTAACAAGAGACACCAGTCTCAAAATAAATATATATACATACTGTAAATAAATATATTTAGATGAAAGTACATTTATTCATTAGCAAATAGTCGCCGAAGATTTAAATAGTAAAGTGTATGCAGTCTTACAACCTGTGCACGGCGAAGCAATATCGGGGTCGTGATTATAGTAATTGACGTTGAAGCCTCACCGCCGGAAACCGTCATTGCAAACATTTGGTCCATGAGGCAATATCAACCATAATATTGGTACATCAAACCCCAACAATATTGTTAAATAAAATAGCAAGTAATGTTAACGAAAATTAATAAATAATATTTGGCCAAGAGCAACATTTAAATTTAAAAATGTCAAGTATGAATGTGACTAACTGCATATTTTATATAAAAATGAAACTTTGAACTTTCAAATTAGATAATTAATTAATTAATTAAAATTTATTAATGTAAAAAACGCAAAATAGAAAAAAATAGTATAAAAAACTGGTTTTATAAGGCCTTTTGTCGCACTCGTTCTTTAGAAAACTCATGCGACAATGGTGCCTTATGAAACTTGTGTTTAGGCCCGGTCTTTCCAAGTTATTAATAAGGTTCCTAATAGCTATTCGACAAATAAATATATTAAGTTCTTTTATTCGTTGAATAGAAATTTCCGTCTTTCTAACCGCAACAATTCGACGAATAGTTATTCGAAAAACAAGTCGCAAAGGTTGCACGAAATTTTCGGCAGGGTGAGTAACAGAAATAGAGATGTACTTACGATGATGTGTTAGAAAGAGACGAGAATACTCTTGATTTTGGTGATCTTTATGTTTAGCACCTGGCAATATTCATAGGTTGCCTATATGACTACCCTTGAATGTTATTGTTAGTGATTGTTAGCACATTATAGGTTATATTTAAGTTGCGAAAAATATTCCCTATGGCTTTAACAATAAAAAAAAACGCAAAACAATCAAAGAAAACATTCTCTTACAAAGGAAGTTCTACCTCATTGACTTAAGACAAGAATTAACTAACTCATTGTCAATGATACCTTCTACTTCCTCAAAAATCTTTATTTACACACAAAAATAATTTAAAATAGGCTAAAATATTTAATACAAAGGTATTTTTAATAATATAAAATAGTATTAAAAATCTGGTGTGAAGAACACAAATACAGGTTCACTATTAAGATTTTTGTGAACGTGTCCGAACATATCCTCCCCAGAGACGTAGATACGTATTTCGCCTTTCTACAGGCTTATCGGTTCGCCCCCGCTGGAGAAAGGATATCTTCAGACACATTCACAAAAAAGAACCACATCGCCACATCACAGAAATTATCCAGACCGAGCGTAGAAGTAAATTCAGCGCTGCCTGTTGTCAGACAGCCGAAGTACCTCGCCCCGTCCACATAACCAATGTGAAGTAACGACGCCCTTCCAAAGGTGGCACAGCCATCTCTCTAGAAACTGCATTTTGTTTGTGTCTTCACTCATACTACCGACTACTATGGATGGGGCGAAGTACTTCGCAGCGCTGAATTTACTTCTACGCTCGGTCTGGATAATTTATGTGATGTGGCGATGTGGTTCTTTTTTGTGAATGTGTCTGAAGATATCCTTTCTCCAGCAGGGGCGTACTGATGAGCCTGTAGAATGGCGAAATACGTATCTACGTCTCTGGGGAGGGATATGTTCGGACATGTTCACAAAAATATTAATAGTGAATCTGTATTTGTGTTCTTCACACCAGATTTTTTTTTATTTTTGATTATTAAAAATACCTTTGTATTATACAAAACTGGTGGGGTTTACCTACTCATCTATGTTTCAATTATTCTGATAAAATATTTAAAACAGAACTTGTTTACAAAAATTTAAATCTCACCTAACCTAAAACATCAGCAGAGAATATTAGATTCGGCGCTTCTCGACACATCTTTCGTATTTTATCGGCGTAGCTATTTGGCAAATAACTTTGTATAGGGAGATACAAGTATCTAATAGTTTATTAGGAGAATAAGCCGCTTTTATTTACTGAATAACGGTATTAGTAAGTGGAAAGATAGATTTTTGAGGAAGTAGAAAATATCATTGACAATGAGTTTGTTAATTAAGTTAATTTCTTTAGCAAATCTTGGACGTATATTGTACGTTTTCGTGATGATAATTTAGATAAATGGACAAATTTTGAATTGCTGGAATGGTTTCGATTTTTCAAAGAAGAAATTCTAGGTTTATTGGGAAAGATAAGAGAAATTCTTTTTTACATTGTATTTTTAAACATAATAATTCTTTTCTCAAGATAAATTGTTGCTGTTTCCTTTCATCATCTGCCATCATTAACGTCCTTTTGTAGATATTAAGAGGCAGGATAGAGGAGATTATTTAGCTTGACAAATAATAATTTTTTTCCAAAATGTAAATATTTAAATGATTTTTGTAAATTATTATAATTTAAGAATTTAAATTACTTTGTAGTATTAAATTTTATAATTACAGATTTTTTTCTTTTTACATTGTACCTATTTCTAATATTAATATTTCCTCTCTCAATATACATTATTGTTGCTTCCTCTCTTCATCTGCCATCATAAACTTCCTTTGTAAATGAATGTTTTCTTTGATTGTTTCGCGTTTTGTTTTTCAGAACTTAAATATAACCTATATCGTGCTAACAACCACAAACAACAACATTCAAGGATAGGCCACCTATGAATATTGCCATATGCTAAACATACCAAAATCACCATAATCAAGTGTATTCTTCCTCGTCTCTTTCTTACATGTCATCGTATGTACATTTCTATTTCTGTTATTCACCCTTCTGAAAATTACTTGCGACCTTTGCGACTTGTTTGTCGAATAGCTATTCGTCGAATTCATGCGATTGAAAAGACGGAAATTTCTATTCGACGGATAAAAGTACCTAATATGTTTATTTGTTGAATAGTTATTAATTAGGAACCTTACTAGTAAAGGCCGGATTATATGCAGTTTCCATAAATTTGCATATTTGAATAATATATGCATTTCGTATATTATTTGCATATTTTGTAGTAATTCAGCATTTATTTGCATATTTTGTAGTAATTCAGCATTTTTGCATATGTCAAGTATCCGAGTGTTATTTATTTGCTAAATCAAATTTATTATAGGCTTTACTAAAAATATGTCGTGAATGTATCAAACAAACAAAAATCAAACAGCACTCTTTATATTAAAAATAGCATTTTATTAAGCCTGTTCCAGTTACTTTACCGATAAGCGTCTCTAAGAATTTATTAATGCTCATTCCATACATCCAGGCCGATACAAAATTCCAGGAAAAACAAATACCCTAAAACTTCTAAATAAATACAAAAATACATTTTACCAGAAAATTAGTAGTATATGTATTTGGGGAAATTTATTCCCATATTCGAGAGTAATTTTATTTCGTCATTTTACGTTAGCTTTTCGAAGTGTAAACTTGTGAGTTGTGATATATAATAGCAAAAATGCCGAAAATAACGACTGTGTCTAGATGGATTGCACCTTATTCAGAATTGCGTATGGATGGAGAAAAAGTGTTTGGCGTAGCATGCTGCAAGATTGTGAGTAAAATTTTAAGTTTATTTCCTCTCATTAATTAATTAATTAGGTTTTTAATTATTCCTTTATCTTTTACTAACACTTATTTTATAAGAAAACAACCGATGATGTGATATTTTTTGCAGATTACAAGTGAGAGAAAGTTCCATATAAAAACTCCATTTCATGCTGCAAAACTAACAAAGATGAAATTGGCGAAGAAGAGTCAGCAAACATTACCGTAATGTTTGCCATCAACTTCCAAAAAATCGGAACAAGAACGATTTAATGAAGATTTGTGTCGGCAGATATTCCACTATATAAATTAAACAATTTAAATGTCAAGTTCTTTTGCAAAAGTACATCAGCAAATATATCATTCCCGACGATAGAACGTTAAGAAAAAATTATATTCGAGAAACATTGAATAGCATTAAGAAAGTTGTTGCAAAAAATTATCTTTATATATGCGTAGATGAAACTACTGATACATAGTTCATTTAATGATTGCTATCCTTAACGTATCGGTTCCAGCAAAATCTTATTTAATTTCATCCAAACCGTTGGAAAAGGTAAATAATTTGACAATAACAAGGTTTATACAGGAAGAACTGGCAACTTTCTTCTTATCGGAATCGATTCCAACAGAGAAAATTCTATTGTTTTTGACGGATGCTGCACCATACATGGACAGCTTTCAACTTGAAAATCTGTTATCCTAATTTAATTCACACAACTTGCCTGGGATGCACAGTCTGTGATAGGCGCCCAAAAGTTGTATTCGAGGAAAGAAATACCTCAACAGGTGGCGTTTATTAAAGCCAATTCCAGTTTTATTTCCATTTCTAACGGGTGTTCAGAAACATTCGAAATCAAGTGGGCTCTGAACAAAAAATCGTATATCTTTACTTAAGTCAGAATCTAATATCGAAGATACTAATTTGATAACCTATATAACTTATAAAATTGTATTAAGTAAATGTATCAATCTATCTCAGACATGACTTCATATTTTCAAGGCCTACTTTGACTTCGAATGTTTCTGAACACCCGTTATATTGCAGTTGGAAAAACAATTTATGTCGCTAATCGAGAGCGTTGAAATAATAAACAAATTTTAAAAGTCCTGTGTTGATGTTAAAGGAGGAGTAGGACAGTTCGTGTATGAAAAATTTTTAAGTGTAACAGGAAAAAATGACGGTTTTAAAAAGCTAAAGAACATTGCTAATTGCTTGTGTGGTGATTCACTAGGAAATATTGAGTTGACATAGATGATATTTCTAATTTGACATACGCTGCTATAACAAGCGTCGACGTCGAACGAACCTTTTCAATATATATACATGTTTTCAGACAAGCGTCACAATTCTTCTGTTGAAAACTTTGAGAAATATGTGATTGTAAATTGTTTTCATAGTTAATTATGTTCTAAAAGGTTCTAAATAAACTTGTAGTAAACATAATAGAATATTATTTTTTATAGTATTCCATTTTCTAACATTCCTCGTATTTTTTACCTGCACATTTTTCATAAGGAAGTGCATATTCAGGCTTAAACAACTCCATATTTATGCGCATATTTTCAGTTTTTTTTTTACATATAATCCGGCCTTTAGTTTTTAGGACCCTTATTAGTAACTTGGAAAGACTGGGCCTTAATGTACTGCGACTTTTTCTAAAACCTACTTCTTTTTCGTTTTATAAATAGTAATTAAGCCCATGTACTTTAAGTATTGCTTATTTCATTATTCAAATAATAATATAATGTAACATAATATAACACATGGACAATACACCTCCTATTTTCCAGCACTTACTTCTGCTTAAGACATGTGTTTCTGCCATCTATTATTAGGCGTCATCAGTTAAGCTAGTGAAGTAATTTAATAAAAAATAATACAAATGTATTTAAAAACAAATTTGTATCTGTACATAGATTTTAGCTGAAATCGCCTACAAGACATAGCAAATTTCGCCCTACCAGGTAGCACTATATAATAAGTGACATCTGACGGACGAAAGAGACTATGCCGAAAAAAGGCAACCCTTCCCTTGACCGGCTATGCCGGTACAGAAGGGAAGAAAATACGTATATAGGTGTAGGTCCATTAACACGATGCCAGATGGCAGCAAATATACAAAAAAGGCTTAAGTATATCAATACGTTAAGCACGTATTGCGCATTTGTTACAACTGAAACAGACATGCAATATACACATCTGTAACTGTACACATGGACAATACACCTCGTATTTTCCAGCACTTACTTCTGCTTAAGACACGTGTTTCTGCCATCTATTATTAGGCGTCATCAGTTAAGCTAGTGAAGTAATTTAATACAAAATAATACAAATCTATTTAAAAACAAATTTGTATCTGTATATAGATTTAAGCTGAAATCAAGGGAAGGATTGCCTTTTTTCGGCATAGTCTCTTTCGTCCGTCAGATATCACTTATTATATAGTGCTACCTGGTAGGACGAAATTTGCTATGTCTTGTAGGCGATTTTCTTAAATCTATATACAGATAAAAATTTGTTTTTAAATAGATATGTATTATTTTGTATTAAATTACTTCACTAGCTTAACTGATGACGCCTAATAATGGATGGCTGAAACACGTGTCTTAAGCAGAAGTAAGTGCTGGAAAATACGAGGTGTATTGTCCATGTGTACAGTTACAGATGTGTATATTGCATGTCTGTTTCAGTTGTAACAAATGCGTAATACGTGCTTAACGTGTTGATATACGAGGTGCATTCAAGTTCTAAGGCCTCCGATTTTTTTTCTAACAAACTACTCACCCGAAAACTATGAAACTGGTGTTACTTCTCGACGTAATCTCCCTGCAGACGTACACATTTTTCACAACGTCGACGCCATGATTCCATGGCCGCGGCGAAGGCTTCTTTAGGAGTCTGTTTCGACAACTGGAAAATCGCTGAAGCAATAGCAGCACGGCTGATGAATGTGCGGCCACGGACAGTGTCTTTCACATTGTTGGAAACAGCCAAAAGTCACTAGGAACCAGGTCAGGTGAGTAGGGAGCATGAGAAATCACTTCAAAGTTGTTTTCACGAAGAAACTGTTGCGTAACGTTAGCCCGATTTGCGGGTGCGTTGTCTTGGTGAAACAGCACATGCGCAGCCTTTCCCGGACGTTTTTGTTGCAGTGTAGGAAGGAACTTGTTCTTCAAAATATTTTCGTAGGATGCACCTGTCACCGTAGTGCCCTTTGGAACACAATGGGTAGGGATTACACCCTCACTGTCCCAGAACATGGACACCATCATTTTTTCAGCACTAGCGGTTACTCGAAATTTTTGTGGTGGCGGTGAATCTGTGTGCTTCCATTGAGCTGACTGGAGCTTTGTTTCTGGATTGAAAAATGACATACACGTCTCATCCATTGTCACAATCGACGAAAAGAAAGTCCCATTCATGCCTTGGTTGCGCGTCAACATTGCTTGGCAATATGCCACACGAGCAGCCTTGTGGTCATCCGTCAGCATTCGTGGCACCCACCTGGAGGACACTTTTCGCATTTTCAGGTCGTCATGCAGGATTGTATGCACAGAACCCACGGAAATGCTAACACTGGAGGCGATCTGTTCAACTGTCATTCGGCGATCCCCCAAAACAAGTCTCTCCACTTTTTGGATGATGTCGGCAGACCGGCTTGTGCGAGCCCGAGGTTGTTTCGGTTTGTTGTCACACGATGTTCTGCCTTCATTAAACTGTCGCACCCACGAACGCACTTTCGACACATCCATTACTCCATCACCACATGTCTCCTTCAACTGTCGATGAATTTCAATTGGTGTCACACCACGCAAATTCAGAAAACGAATGCACGCTGTTCAAGTAATGAAAACGTAGCCATTTTAAGTATCTAAAACAGTTCTCATTATCGATGCTGCCGCTACAATTCCATCTGCCGTACAGTGCTGCCATCTCTGTGACGTATTGACAACGAACGCACCCTCATTTTAAAACAATGCACATGCTTCTATCTCTTTCCAGTCTGGAGAAAAAAAATCGGAGGCCTTAGAACTTGAATGCACCTCGTACTTAAACCTTTTTTGTATAATAATATAACTTCTAAATATGTTATAAACGATTATGCTCCGACTACCCACATAAAATTTTGTGATTTGAAAATCGTTGCTGGGGAAGTACAATCAAACTTTTAGTAAAAGTTAATTATAAATAAACATTTATCATAACGTAGCTTTAATTTTGGAGATGTATTTCGTCAGCTTAGTTGTATTCAGCAGTAATAAAAGTATTTCACTCGGAATACTAGCAGATATTTAATTAGCTTTTACAGAATCTGCCACACTTTCTGTTTTAATTTCAAACATCTTAATGTTAACATTAGTTTAAGCATTCTAATTAATTCATTGTCTTCATAAGATTGTGACTATATATGTTTGTCAAGCAAAAGATTGGTCATCTACTCTGTTCATTACAACCATAATTTACCTCTGTTGTAATCTGTATGTAAATACATTCCTCATCCAGTCTTAACAAGAGTAAAGCCATGAACAAAGCCTCACCTACGCGTGACATTCAACATTCTAACACTTATCTCTCATAAATGGTACGGGACCAATTAATTCGCTGGCATTTTAAACAGCAATCTGATATTTTTTTCCCAAAAGTGTCGCGAATGCGTGGTATGCAAAACAAAAACAACATATAACAGATATGGTACCATTTCAAGGAAGTCTAGGTGTCATATGTGCCCCAGAATTTGTTTAAATATTTCAATTAATATTTTTATTATCGCGTGGATATGAAATGTCATTCAGCTTGTTAATAAATCAGTTAAGGTTTTTCCGATTTTTTGAATAGTTCACACATAAATATACCTACATATTTAAAGCTGGAAACATATATGTATTTGTATAATCTATATTGTATAATGCGTTTAAAATGTGTAGGTATTTTAACTAACCTTTACATATGCAGTTCATTTTATAGTTTTATTTATTGTAATCTATTGTATTAGATTTATCTATTGATGTTTGATATTTATAAAAAGGCAAGAAATCAACAGAAAACCGAATTGACATTACAGAAGTTCAGGGAGTTGTTCATGCTGTTAATGGGTAACATATTGTAATGTTTGCCTTTCTGACTGTAAAACCTTTGTCTTTGACTACAGGCCATTTATTCACAGCTCTTAGTTTTTCTGGATCCACAGCAACTCCTTTTCCGGAAACCACATGTCCAAGGTAATTTACCTCTTTACGGAAAAGGTGACACTTCTCAGGTTGGCATCTCGCAACCTCTGGAATACTATTTGCAAATTTTTCATGTGATCTTCGAAGGTCTTCCCTACCACAATCACATCATCAAGATATACCAGGCAAGTATTCCAAGACAGTCCCTTCAGTATAGTGCCCATGAGTCGCTCAAAAGTAGCTGGGGCGTTATATAATCCAAATGACATGATTAAAGACGGCAGACTATGTGCCCCAGCAGTGGCGTTGCGTGGAGAGTTTAGCAGAATAACAGTGCGCTTACTTAAAAATAAATATATCGAATCCCTATACAAAACGTTAAGAAAAAACATAAATAACTTACCCAACATGTTTACATTGTTGCAAAAAAATGCGGATGTGCGCGATGAAAAAACTGCACCATAATATATGTTTCTGTATTAGTCTCGGAAAGGTTCGTACGTAGCGACGTATATATATGTTTATATACAGAGAAGGATTGTTCGACGTTGAGAGATGTTATATTTGCATAGTTAAAGCGCTCTTTGTATCTGTACAACGGATCTTCAGTATTGGTAAAAAGTTGCCCTAATTTTGTAAAATCTACATGTTTATCTATTACACTGTTAAATTTTTCACGGACACAATCACTTTTTTCATCTTCAAGGATATGCAGCACTAGTTTTACGTGGTCAATAATTGCTAATGAGTCCGATAAGGACAGCGCAGTGTTCTGTAAATTTTTTATTGCGTTCAGTATTGGAACGTAACTGTCGTAAATAATTTTTAAATTTGCTGCAACTTGAGGATTATTAAATTGAACCTGGCTGTGCCGTATTGCAGCTGCTTCTTTGGCATCTAGTTCTGAAATCACTGATTTAATTTTTTCAAAATGTTTATAATAATAAAATGCTGCTTCTAACCAAGTACCCCATCGTATAAGAATTTGTTGCGGCGGCTCGGGTATATCAGGACACAGCGACTGAAATAGCCGAATCCGTTCCGGAGATTTAAGAAAAACCGCTTTCGTTTGTCCTATCAGTTGATCCGCATCAGGATAAGTTGTACGTATAGTGTTTGTTACAAGGTGTAAAGCGTGAAGCAAACATGTGACATGCAGCAGGTTTGGTTGAATCGTTTTGAGTAAGTTTGCCGTGGAACACATAACCTTGGCAGCATCGGTAACTAACATTAACACTTGCTTCGGTAAAATCTCAAATTTGTGTAGTGTTTCTATTAATACATCATATATCGCTCTGGCAGTACACCCTTGCATTCGTTTACAGGTTAGTAAATAAGGAGGAGAAGGTCCTTGCGGAGTCAGCGTCCATACTAGAATGGCTAGGATGGACTGTTTTTAATATCTGTAGTTTTGTCTATTGTTAACCACAGGAATTTTTTTTTACCGTATTTTTCGTACAATTTACAATTCTCTCACGCACTGACGGTACGTAATTCCGCAGCGTACTTCTTGCTGGTAATTTCCACGTAGGATTGTATTTCTTCCAAAACTGACGAAACATTGGGTGTTCCACTTTCTGCATTGGTATATTGGTCGCAATTAACATCATTGTTAAATCACACACAAATTTATTATATGATCTGCGTCCACTATTATTCGATTTATGTTTGTCACTATTTATATGTCTTTGGCACTGACTTGCTTTCCAAGTTAATAAAGTTGTTTCACAAACTAAACATTTCACTACGGTACCGTCATATATTAAATCGGGAAACCGATGTAAAAATTTCTTTACTACGTTAGCATACAACCGAGTCGATGCATTGTTTCTACGCACTCCCGACATTTTCAACACGATTGTGTTAACAATGTATCGCTTACAACGTCTCAACGGCAACTGAATTGATCGTCGTACGCCTCTACTCGATCCCTCCACATCACGCTACTGTTCGGGCACATAGTCTGCCGTCTTTAGACATGACTGTAAACTGCCAAAGTCCCGTGCCTAAACTAAAGGCAGTCTTCTCTTTGCCATTGGGGCCCATTCCCACTTGCTAATAGCCGCTCTTCAAGTCGAGAGTGGAGAACCATTTTGCTCCTGCCAGGGCGTCTAGTGTATCGTCTATTCTTGGGAGAGGATAACTGTCCTTTTTGGTCAAACTATTCACACGACGATATTCCACATCAAATCATCGTCGAGTGATCTTATATAAATATAAATACATAAATGTTCTTATTGTTAGTTATTAGTTTTTAAATTATTATTTAATGTATTTCGTTTTTATTGTTAATATAGTGTGTGTCTAAATTACCGTTAGTTTTATTTAAGAATCCGAAAATACAAACTTTACAATATTTTCATATTCTTTTTCATCATTTAAATTGCTATAAAAACATACGACACTTGATTATTGACATCGAAGTAATTGATAGTCCAATTAGAGATGAATTTTTAAATTTTACATGTAGGAATATGTATACAAGCAAAAAAAACAGAGAGAAGCAAAAAAATCCCTAACCGCAATATAAGTTAATAAACTCTAAATACGTATTTCGGTAGCTAAATCTTCAGTAGAACAATCTGAAAAATAAAAATAGTATTAAACATAGCGTCTTTGGTTAAAGTACAACCTTTAAAGATTTGTTCTTCGCCAAATCTCCAGAGGAAATTCCGCTGCCGCTTAGTGAGTTGAGGAATGGGGATATCGGCGCGATCGCAACGCTGCGGTGTAGTCTGGTTCAGTGTGAGTCTGGCAGTGGTAGTGAAGGAAATGTTCGGACATTCTTTTCTGCAATTTTGGTCGTTTAAAATGGCTAATGTAATTGGAAATGCTGCCGACTGTGAATTGCATGCTGTTATCCGATTTCTGTGTACAAAGAAAATGAAGGATGCTGAGATTCATTTTGAACTTTGCTCTGTTTATGGTGAAAATGTCAAGAATGACAGTATGGTTGGAAGATGCTGTATCTTTCGAGAAGGACGAACTAATGTTCATGATGAAGAACGGAGTGTAAGACCAGTTGGTGTGACGAACGAACTTGTGGGAAATTTTTAAAAAATCATTAAAATCGACGATTCACAATCACAGAAATGAGCGGAAGTTACTTTACGAATCGCCCTCGTATAATAGATCAATGGAAAGGAAAAATTATCCTACGCGAGAAGTAATATGAATTGGATTTGTAGTTACTAAAAATAATCAAATATTTGAAATTATCCACAAATATGTATTGTAGCTTCTGGTGTTGGAACTACACAGGAATCATAAGGGTTAATTATGTTTTTCGAATACTGTCCGAAGTCCATTAAATTAAAAATAAATATATTATAATTCGAAATTCATATTTTATATGAAAGACATATATGGTACATACCTATCTACTTATTAGAATGTTATTTGTAATAAAAGTCGAAAGATAATACCGTTCCCAATTCGTTAAAATTTACGTTTAAACAACCTATAAACAACGATTAACCCAAATCATTTTGTATTGGGAAAAGCACTCTCGCGATTCTATAAGGACATATTATTACGTAAGTAAAATATAGATTTTGTAATGTTTAAAGGAGTACAAATGGTATATCGCGTTGGAAGATTAGATACATGTCAAGTCCATATATTTAAGAATAGTAATTAACACTTGGTCGCGTCCCACGTGCAGTTGCGTTCTGAAAAATTTTATTCTCTCCAAGATTTAGCTTCCATTCTATTATTGATATATGTAAATACATTAAATATGTGCATCTGTTTATGTGCTTTATAGGAAGATAAATATAATTTTAAAAACATATTTTGAATTATTTAGAAATTTTAAAGGTCAAAATCTAGATTTTTGTTGAGTTTAAACTTTTTGTGCCTGCGATTTGAAGGACACGTAAAGATATCGAAACTTTTGAATTTTTGAAAGTTTTGTGGCCATATTTAAATGTATATGATATTTAAATAACTTAAGATATATAATTATATAACAGCAACATATATTATGATGGTAAATTGCAAATCGTTACATAATTAAGTTATAGTATATACTGCTTAAATTTTTTATATCACTTCTGTTGTTAATTGTTCCTGTTCCTGTTTAATACTAATCATTTCTTTAATTTCCCTTTTTATTGTGTGTTGCTGTTATATAATTATATATTTAAAGTTATTTAAATATCATATACATTTAAATATCATATACATTTGCTTATCATGCTGACAGGTCGGTGTTTTGATTCCTGTCTGGTTGTCCGAGTAGATTTTCGTGGTTTTCCTTCTCGTTTAAGGCGAATGCCGGCAGCTTTACATCTTAAGACGCTCCACGGGCGCATACATAATAATAACTCATGTCTTGCGTTTCCCTGTTTTTGTTGTATATTTATTTTAGAATATTAAGGCATGATTTATTATTATTCAATTGGAATGTATCATTGAATAAATTTATCCATAGCAACTCAAATGTATGATATTAATATACTGTCATTTATATTTTATATTCCTTGATAAAGGTATCATTTGCCGAAACATGTAGGGTTATTTTAAATATACTTATATATTTTAAAGTAAAACCAGACCTTAAATCGCCAACAAATTGAATTTACCATTACATACAAAGGTCACGAAATAATTATCTTTATATATATATATATATATATATATATATATATATGTGTTTTCTTTTAGGTTTCCGCGGGTAGTAGTATGTGTTGTAACTGGATTCCGGGTTTTCTTCCGCGTTTCCACTGTTTGGTCTTTGTAAAGACCGGTGCTGGTTTCTGGACGACGTTTCGGAAAAATCACATCTGCCATCTTCAGGTCTGCGATAACTGTCTGTTTCTGCAGAAGCAGAGGCAGACAGTTATTGCAGACCTGAAGATGGGAAATGTGATTTCTCGTTACTCGTAACCAGAAGCAGAAGCAGACAGTTATCGCAGAGCTGAAGATGGCAAATGTGATTTTGCCGAAACGTCGTCGAGAAACCAGCACCGGTCTTTACGAAGACCAAACAGTGGAAACGCGGAAGAAAACCCGGAATCCAGTTACATCATATATATATATATATATATAAATATAATAACTTCGTGACCTTGGTATGATATGGTAAACCTAATCAGTAGGCGATTAAAGGTCTGTATATTACTTCAAAATATATGTATTTAAAAAAACTCTACATGTTTCGGCTGTATACGCCTTTTTCAAGAGAATACAAAATATGAATCATATTTTGTATTCTCTTGAAAAAGGCGTATACAGCCGAAACATGTAGAGTTTTTTTAAATACATATATTTTGAAGTAATATACAGACCTTTAATCGCCTACTGATTAGGTTTACCATATATATATATATATATATATATATATATATATATATATATGTATATATGTATATATAAAACAGCACTGCGGGACATTAGGTCTGCAGTGCTTCGAAAGATATTTTTACAGATTGTTTAAGAGATGGAAAATAATATTCCAAAGAAAAGTTCAAAACTTTGGCCATTAATTTTTAAATACCTTATTCTGAGTTTTGCATTTGTTTTATTCCAAAAATAGACTTTCCAACAAACCTTTTTCGGAGAAATTTTTAAATATTCTTTCATTACTTTTATTTACTTAATTTACCTACAAAGCACTGTTACTAAAAGGCTCGTGGGGAAAATTCTTCAAATGTTTATCTTTTAAAACGTCTTTCAGAATCACAGATTTTTTACCTTGTTTGTCGTTCGGACCACGCATCCTTATGTTATTACCCTACATAATCTTTATAGTTTATAACGTCAGCGTAATGTATTTTCTGTAACTTTCTTGCTTCGATTATTAACCAATACAGTAAACACATTGAGATTTCGTATGAATAATGTTCGTGTTTCGAATTCACTTTCTTTTCGTTAATTTTTTTTAAATTAAAATATGAATTAAGCTTATCCGTTCATTTTATATATCATTTAATAAATTCTTGGAGTTTTGGCTTTATATTAAATATTTTTAAATTACTATGTTATTTAGCGAAGTAATCTGAATATAAACATTGCTGTCTAGAATTACGACGCTAATTATTCCAGATATTTATTTGAAAAAATTTCGTCCTAGGTGGAACTTGAACTCACGTCCAGGGTTTGCTAGACCATCGCTCTAACCACTGACTTACGAGGACTTAGTTTCAAGTTTATTGGAAATGCTTTATAAGGAACAAATATTACTATTGTGTTAGTTGGAAATAGCCATTTTTCATCCATAGCTATTTAATAATATAGAGATAATTTCTTAGCCGTTCATTTAATATATCATTTAATAAATTCTTGGAGTTTTAGCTTTATATTAAATATTTTAAATATTTTTAAATTAGTATGTTATTTAGCGAAGTAATGTGAATGTAAACATTGCTGTCTACAATTACGATGCTAATTATTCGAAATTTTTATTTGAAGAAATATCGTCCTAGGTGGCATTTGCACCCACGTCCAGGGTTTGCTAGACCATCGCTTAAACCACTGAACTACGAGGACTTGATTTCAAGTTTATTGGAAATGTCTTATAAGGAACAGATATTACTATTCTGTCAGTTGGAAATTGCTATTTTTCATCCATAGCTATTTAATAATATAGATATAATTTCTTGGCCGTTCATTTAATATATTATTTTTTCAAATAAAAATTTCGTATAATTAGCGTCGTAATTGTAGACAGCAATGTTTACTATCACATCACTTCGCTAAGTAACATACTAATTTAAAAATATTTAAAATATTTAATATAAAGCCAAAACTCCAATAATTTATCAAATGATATGGGTGCATTATCCTGAAGAGAACACTGTTGCGCAACTTCTCCCGACGTTTTTTTTTTATCAAGTCACGTAATTTGGGAATTAAATTGGTATAATAAGCACCTGTAATTGTGGCCCCTGCCGCAGGAAATCTACTACAATTACACCTTCAGCATCCCAAAATACGGATAGCATGATCTTCCCTGCTGAAGGTTGCATCTTTAATTTTTCGGCGTTGGTGAACCTTGATGTGTCCACTCCTTATTCTGTATTTTGTTCTCTACATCATAATAATGGATGCATTAGTCATCCATTGTCACTACTCTTGCAAGAAAATGTTCTTTATCGTGTCTCTACCGCGTTAAAACACTGCGAATGTCTTTTCGAGTTGGGCATTGTCTGCAAGATATGTAACAATCGTGGTACCCATCGTGCAGACAATTTTTTAATGTTCAATTCGCCTGTAATTTTATTATATACCTTATGATATGAGAGACCAGTATCTTCAATTATGTGTTTAATAATTAAGAAATACTGAAAAAAACAAGTCAATCGTTTCGTTCTGGTTGGAACTTTTCAATGCACGGCATTCCTCGAAGACGGACATTGCTTTTTCATTTCTATACTTTCTGTATATATAGTTAAGATTTGGAACTTACTGCAAGTGAGAATTAATGAATATTAAATCACATTCTTACATGTAAATGTCGACTTATTTGATGCGTTCATAACTACAATCCGACAAACTAAGTTTGTACCAGTATGCAGAACACACCCTAGTAGTTATGAACGCATCAAATAAGTCGACATTTACATGTAAGAATGTGATTTAATATTCATTAATTCTCACTTGCAGTAAGTTCCAAATGTTAACTATATATACAGAAAGTATAGAAATGAAAAAGCAATGTCCGTCTTCGAGGAATGCCGTGCATTGAAAAGTTCCAACCAGAACGAAACGCCGTCTGTACGTTTCCTCCCGTTGATTGACTTGTTTTTCTCAGTATTTCTTAATTTTTAATTAACCTAATTACCAGGAAGTTCGTTGTCGCGAAAGGGTGTGTTCTGCATACTGGTACAAACTTAGTTTGTCGGATTGTAGTTATGAACGCATCAAATAAGTCGACATTTACATGTAAGAATGTGATTTAATATTCATTAATTCTCACATGCAGTAAGTTCCCAATATGTGTTTAATAGTCACACATCGATTTTACAACACGAAATCATGGACCTTTTTTAAGAGTTACTTGGGTAGTGATGGTTGTGGGCGCTCCACTGTACACGATTGTCTATTACATTTAAACTCACGACACAACCTTTTAACTATGTCATATGATATTGCAGATTTGCCTAATGTATCAGCCAAATGTTGATGAATTTGATGAGTTGAGATCATCTCTTTTACATAAGTATTTAATCACCGCATATTGCTCGACACAATCCATTTTGATATTGATATGTGACTCTCTAGACCTTGAGCGTCTACTGTAGGCACGCTTTAACAGGTTCAATTTCTAGCGTTAGTCTGTACATGGCAGGTTACAATGCGACGTGAAGATAGATAATTGTTTTGGTTTATAAATGGATCAGGGCCGAAGCAAAGAGATCGTCTCCCGTATATCAATGAAATCGGCTGTCTCATATGACTACTTTTGAAAGTAGTGAACCACTAATAAATCATTTCATGGAAAGTACCAGATTCATCATAATATTTATTCGTTTTTTTTTAATGACCATTGCACGTAAAAGATAATGTTTAATTAACCCACAAAATTATTTTTTCTCCAAATTAACACAAAAATAATAATTGTGGTACGCAAAATCGTAACTCTATTTAACAAACGAAGCTAGCTCTTAAATTTTAGGAAACTTAGTAGCACTCGTGGGATTTACCGAGCGAAACGTTGTTACAAAATCAACGAGCCAGACCCAGATTAGACAGTGAAGAAGGACGTGCGGTGTCTTTCGAAACGTTAACAAAAATATCTAGCCCATAAATGAATAATAGGGCCCCACCGGGTATTTTATATCTTTGTTAGTTTGTACGCACTGGTCTACGCTACACGGAAGTTGTAGAGGATATAGAAACCCATCAAATGATATTAAAAGAAAAATGGTTTGAGAAATAAGCTACTAAGTTTATTCTGGTTGTTTTCATAAATAAAGTCAGTAAAGGACACATCTAGATAATTAAACTGTTTCAATTTAATAAATAAAAAAACTTCATGAACATCATAAGTCAAATTCTTTAAACAGAGATGATCGTACAAAATAAGAAAAGAAAATAAGTATGTTACATAAGAAAAATGTAAGAAACTGTAGAAATCTTTCAACTTCTCCGTTACAATTATTTAAGAATTTTAGTGACGTGAAAAATATCGTACGGTATAACATAAAGCATCAGCTACAAACCCATCAAAAATTAACATACGGTATCACATAGGTTAAATATATCGTAAACAATTTTTAGTTACCACAGGTTATAGTACAAAATGTAAAGTTAAATCAATTATCAAACAATTTACCATAGTGTATAGTTTTAAAAAAAGACATGCGTTATATATCATACGCAAACTAGCTCATTGCAAAGTCTAAATTAAATTTAAATTTCTTACGCAAAAGTGATTTACTTCACAGGAAAAGAAACCAAGAATCACAGTTAATACGGTTACTAGCGTTGCTAAAAAAAAAGAATCGAGATTCAACTTATGTGAATTTTGATCTCGTGCAGCAAATAGAACAAAGAAAAATAGCAATTTAAATATTAACATAACTGATCTAATTAATATAACAGGATTTATTAAAATAATATAATTCTAATTACACAATCGGTACTTGAACATTACAAAAGCAAAATTATAAACTATATTTAATGAACGATTTTATTCAGAAAAACTGCCCATACGGCAATATCATTAAGAGGATACGTTTAACTACTCAAAATGTCCGTCGCAAATGGCCTTTCTATGAGTTTCGCGACTTAGCAATTAACAAATCAGATTATATATTTTTTTGAATACTAACAGTTTACAGATTGCACTTATTTGTTGCGGAAGAGATGCAGATGTTTTTCAAGGTACATGCGACGACTGCTTCAAGCATTTGAACTCTGACAAACGCGTAGCCAGGATATCGAAAGTTTAATCTGCTTGCATCAGCCTAATCCGTCGGAGGTTTGCACCCTATTCAATTAGGGGTATTTTCGACACCCAACAGAAAAAGTTACCACAAGTCTTAGCAATAAAGAAAAATAACCAAAAATGCAATAGATAGCGAGACCTACCATGTGGAAATCTTGAGATTCTATTGCAGTTAGCGTTAAATTAATCACCCAAGATCGGAAACTTAATTTGATAATTAGCACAACGTTATATCCACCTCTAGAGGGCTTATTTTTTTCCAACAATATTCAAATGATGAAGGTAAAGCCACAACCACAAAGACGTCATCTAATTGAATTAACGCATGCAACTTCCGACGCTTTCGCCTAAATGTGACGAAGAACACGCGCAATCGTTTTAATCTCTACTTCAAGATTCCGGAACGCATTATTGATAAGGTGTTATCATAGACTCTAAGAGTATACAGGGACTAATCAAAATATCGAAACAATTTCTTAATTCAAACAATTTCAAACTCACCCAAATCTGTCAGACAGATTTGGGTGAAATTTTGACAGTAGGCTTCTAAAGTATGGATGAAGTTGGCAATATAGGGGGAGGTCGTCTAGTATCGGACAGAGTCTAGTATCGGACAAACTGTGTTTCGGATAACTATTGCTTGTGGTAGCACCTGTACTGTCGTTGCAGTGTTAAGGGTCTACTTTAGTGCCCGAAAAATTACCATTTCAGAAATATGCAACCCACATTACAGCATACTACAACAGACTAGGTACCAAGACGCCCTGCTGAGAGGGTCGAAGGATTATGTAAATTAGCAAACAAATTGGATTATTGACACATCAGCTACTTGGGATTTATTTATGCCTTGTTTTCAGCAGATAGATGATCTGTGTATTTCCGCCTAAAATTTTTTGAATCGTAGATAAAGAATAGATGTATTATTATAACAAATGTTACTTAACAGGTTCTAATATAAAATAAGTAGTGTAGTAAAGCTACACAATTTTACCCATACATACCTAATTGAAATACTTAGATGCTTGTGTAAAGTAAAAGACAAACAAATGTATTAACTTGTTTTCCTCTAAAAGTGGTTACGGCATTACCTGGCTTTCTAATCCTTCTTAGTCATTTAAAGTTAATCACCTGGTTACTTGGAAAAATGTATATAATTCGATAAAGATATGATCATATGATATTAGTGTTGGTGACCGTTGTAATTTTGAAATATAAACAACAATGGGACTTCACTCCCAAAAAAGATTGACAACCGCTGCAAAACGGAAAAGTAGAAAACAGTTGATGAAACAAATTCGGATAAAAAATCGAATAGTGTCTCAACGTGATAATATTGTAGATAATGAAATTGTTTTCACTGAGACAAATTCGGCACGCGACGACAGTTTTGATTCGGATATATCAGATGAGGTTTTTATTGAAACAGAAAATTTAAACAATATTGCAAATTTTACTGTTGCTGGACGTAGGATTGTTGATATAAATCATCTGTTTACTGTTCTAAAAGGAATACGACATGATATGTTTGGCTGTACTTTTCAAAATGTAGAAATAAAAGCGGAAAAACATTTTGGTTTTAAAAGTGTTTTTACGTATAAATGCAACATGTGTGGAATAACCGATACATTCAGTACTGAAAATGAAAATAAAAAATGTGGAGTAAATGAAGCAGGGGTGTGTGGAACTGTTGCAATAGGGGCGGGTCATTCACAATTAACCCCTTCGCGCCCAGGCCGGTTATGCAACTCGACGATATTATACCAGATTTGGTAAAAAAATGGTCTTCCGTTTCGTTGAAGTTTTTGCATTGAAAATTATTACACTATGCCTAAATAGTTATTTTATAAAAAAGACATTGAAAAATATTCCATAGGCGGCGCTACCTGGGTCATTTTAAGGCAATAAACAAAAACTTTTTGCTTTGCTAAATATAACGATGCATGATTAGTTTTTACAAATATAGCTTACTTCTGAATAATTAGGGAAAAAACATGATCAAAATCGAAGACATAATAAAGACAGTAGCGGAGATGTGTGAAGAAACATTTATTATGGGACCAGAAAATACAATATAGGTAGGTACTATTTCATTTCAATAGTCATGAAACTGATCGAAATGGGCTTTACAACACAAATAGACGGGAGCATTTAGGCAACTTGTGCATAAGTTGCTTGTGTATACTCTCTTTTTATCAGTTTGGTAACATATTTTACAAGTTCCCCTTTTGCGGCGTTTCCCTAATTCCTTGTAGAAGGACGCAAACTGGTGTTTATTTTTGGCTGCTTTGGTGGAACTGCTTCCACCTGGTTTGTGTTCTTCTTTGATTCTTGTATATTCAGATGAATATTTAGTCAAGAGGCCATCAATCAAAATTTTTGTAGACTCCAACACACTCTTCTCCTTTTCTTCGGCATTTGTGTACAACACTCTCGCATTCAACACCATGCGTTGGATTACATGAAAACCAATTTTTTTAAACCAGGTGTAATCATATGGTTCAATGTCATGATCAGTCGCATCTACTCCTCCCATATTTAGATTATATTGTTCTATAGCAGTTGGCTTTTGAATAAATATTGTACTTGATGTGGAGGGCCGGTAACGATTCTTTTCTGTATATCTGTATATCGGTCTCAAGTTTAGTGGTCAGTAGATACACATCTCTCTTATACTTATATCTAGTAATCAAAACATCATCTTTTCTGACAAAGTATGTTTGAAAAGTTTCTAGAGGGACTTCTGTCAGTTCTTTGGGTACACCTCTATTCGCGCGAATGGTTCCAGTCACATAGGTTTTTTTTTTGTAAGTAGAAACTCTGCTAGCCTCAAAGATGTGTACCAATTATCAATTATTATTTCTCTGCCTTGATCTAATAAATTTTGAAACAGGAACACCACAATTCTTTCAGATAGAGACAAAACTTCGGATCCCTGAATGTGATCGACGTTGTACATGTCTTTTCCGAAGTACATAGCAAAATTGTAAGTGTACCCCCGTAAATGTGGACTGTGGACGTAAATACCTACCTAGTTTTTATTGAAACATAGTCATACATACATCGAGCGGTCTTTCAACTTTTAATTTGAAGCCAAAAAAAGGCCGGAAAAATACACTCATTTCAGTGTGGGATTGCCGGGTATAGCGTAGAGCCTTAAGGAGAAAACGACAGACTAGTTCACGCTATGTTGGATCGCTATGGCACCGTGTTCAGTGGTGACTTCACGTTTTCTATTTTCGCGTTGTTTTGAGTGGACGGATATAAACTTTGAAGTGTGATACCTTCCTTGAAAGTAAGCACAATGGTGTTCTACATGTTTTGGAAGTAATAAGAGTTATTGTACAGTAAGTTATGAGCAATAAATCTGGTTCGACTTAATGGTTTACGATTTATAGTGAATGTTGCATCACATTTTTGCCGGATTGCATCGGATAAAATTAAAACCGATAAAATTCAATTTTTAAGTTATTTTTTTTTATTTTGCAGGGAAAATGAGTAAACAGCAGCATAAGTGGGAAGAACAGAACATGAAGCAGGCTGTTGAAATAGTTCGTTGAAGAAAATGTATATGTAGAGTTTTGTCTATTGTGTATTTGTGTATGTTAATGTACCTTGTCTTATTCATTTTACGCAATAAACAGTTGTTTTTTTCAACTAATAATGACTATTTCCTATGCTTTACATTATGTCCGATACAACCCTCCAACTTTCAGCAATAGCAAAATATAAGGTATTTTTGAAATCCCAATAAGTATGTATTACCTTTTGAAGTTTGTTATGGCTCATAGTTTGGTTTTATTGAGTCATTATCAAACTCACAATCTGCAAAAAAACTTAAGCGTCCGATACTAGACGACCTTCCCTTACTCATCATGACAAAATTGTTGCCAACATTTGAAAAGTTACTCTCATGTCAAATCACCTGTGTATATTTTCCAATTACCAGTACTCGAACAGTGTGCATTTAAAAATACAATTAATTTAAAGTCTTGCTTGTGGCGACACTAAAAAATTTAGTTACAATTTTCAATTCATTTTATCGATACCATAATTCGATAAACAAAAATATAATATTTATTTTATACATGTCTTGTTAGTCGCAATCTTTCTGGAATACTGCGATACAGAAGTTAAATTATAATTATTATTGATGAGTTTCCGTCATAAATGTGATAAATGTGGTAAGAAAGTGGGAATACAGGTAGTAATTCAATGTTGTTAAAGAAGTTTTGTGCAAATACATATGTTGCGTATAATAGAGGCGCAACGCTCGACTACGCGTAAATTTTATGTATTTTTTTCAATACGCTTCTGTTTCAATTTATGGAAATCTATAATTACTCTACTGATGTATAGGAGCATGTGTTTTAGTAATTATGTATGCAGCCGTAAGAAATGTAATGATATGCCAGATGATATTGAGACATATGCTAATACATACATATATACATGTAATCACATTGAATATTAAAGATCAGGAAACGTTGCGTTAAATCATAACAAGCTCGACTAGGTAATTACATAGAAATGATGGTACACTGCTGGTCAACCAAAACAGTACAATTACACAATCTTGGAATGTAATTTTATTCCATATGTCTAATTTTCTATATGCATAGATGTAGCGACTGTTTAGAATAAGAATTTGATAATCCTATTCGTATAATTTGCAGATTCCTTTGCTTTATTTTGCTATTATATTTTGCTATTATATTTTTGTAGGTCGCAATTGAGATGGTTCAGTAATAAATATTACTATTTGTTATTAAAATATGCATAAACTAAAGAGTATCAAATATAAATAAAGACAAACCAATAGATGGGATTGAAGTAAAACACATTTTTCACTAATTTCCACTATAAATTTATACTAGAAATTAGTAAAAAATATAATCTAGGAAAGGTGGAAAGGTGGAGTAACTCCCCAGGTCAAAGATAGGCAAAACAGTTCAGATCTACTAAATAGAGATAAAACGTTTGATAAGATGATTGTGGGGCTATTAACAAGGCACTGTAAGCTAAACAAACATATGAATAATACGGGCTTGACAGAAGACACGATATGCTGAGAGGAAGAGGAAACCGCAATTCATGTACTATGCCAACGCGATGGTTTGACAAATGGGAGATAAATATCCTAAAGCGGAACTATATTTAAAAAACGGCTCTCGATGCTACTAAGTTTAATTAAAAGAGCAGGGCCTGAGGAACGATGGATAAGGACTACAATAGATCTAGAAAGTCGTAGTGGAATAAGCTTTACAGCTACCTCAAATTATGTATCTACTTATGTAATCTAGACTCGATTACCGGCAAGTGTCAGTGTTAAATTGAATTTCCTACTGCAATTAATCATCTGTTATCCAGTTTCTCCACTCGGTTATTCCTTCTTCTAGTTCTTTGGGTTGGGCGCCAGTAAGTTCAGGCACTTGAACACAGTGTTCTTTGTACCTACTCCACAATCTCAATTCTACTGTTAGTCTTGTGTCCTCGATAAAAGCCACTATCCTCTTCAGGAGAAACTTGAGTACCATCGTAGGATTCAATATCTCTTCCGAAATGTGTTTCTCCCTTCAATTTCTCCCAGGTGCTTAATACATGAAGCTTAGTTTCCTTCTGTTTTTCACATCTTCTACATCAGGGCTTGCTAACCAAGCCCATGCTGTACAATTCCATGTTCGGTTATCAGGCCGGTAATAATTTTAATTTATTTTTTATTACTAGGAATTAAGTTGGCTAAAAGCCTAGCGTCCAGCTCCTCTAGTAGTGTCTCAGTATCGAGTTGACCTTCCATTAGCCTCCATTTATTTTTATGTTCTCTTTCTAGCCATAACCAGATCTCTCTTCCACTGGAATTCTTGGCGATTCCAAATACAGGTTCTGGTCCTGTGAAGTTCTTCTTAGAACCTTCCTTGGCCAATTCGTCTCATTGCCTTTAATCTCCTCATGTCCTGATACCTATATCAGTAACACAGTATTGTCTTGTACCAGTCTATTGATGGCCTGTTTACAATGTTTAGACCTGGTAGATGGATTCATAATGGATTTAATAGCCGCCTGACTATCAGTCATGTTGATTTTTTTGTTTGTACAGCTGGCTTCCTGAATTTCCTCGGCGCAGGCTGCGACTGCAAACAATTCAGTTTGAACAACCGTCATGTTTCCCCAGACTTAATGATATCTTTCTTCTAGGGCATATCTTACATATACCTGCACCTGTGCCCCGATTAGATTATGATCTATCCGTGTACCAGGTGCCAGCACTCCAATCGCCCGAGCGACTTTTTGCCTGTTCATTAATTGGTATAGATATGTTCAGCTTAGCTGTAAACATAATCTCAGGTGCCACTCGGGTCTATCTCTTATAAGTTCTTCAAAATGACTTAAAAGCTGGTTCCACTTTTGTCACGATGAGTGTATTGCTTTGAGCCAAGTTTTTGCAATCATTTAAAGTAATCTATTTGTTGTTTCTGTGATCAGATCTGGCTTCGAGTGGTTTTAACTTGTTCCCAAATTAAAAAAATAGCTTGGCGGAATTTTGTGAAATGTTTTAAATAATAGATATTTATTATACGAGGGAAAAGATATTAGATTTTACTTCGAGGTTGTGTTTGTCTCCCGACGCGAAGCGGAGGGAGATAAAACACCGAGTGCTAAAATCTAATGTTTTTACCCTGTATAATACACTATTTCTTTCTGTGATGGGAAAAACGAATATTTAATACTGAAGAAACATATTATTACGTGTTTTACTTCAATCCCATCTATTATGGATTTCCAGCAAGTATCGGCAGATTTAATTAACAAATCAAGATAGTTGTTTAAAAATAAGCCCTTTAAGCTCGCCAACTTTTTAAAAACAAATATACATAAATGTTAAAATATAAAAATAAAAATATAAAACACATAGCAAAAAACTGATGTCATAAAAATATTGAAACCAAAAATAAACTACACATTAAACAATACGAGTACTCAGGTCAATTAATCGTCAACATCGAGTATATTAATAAATTTTACTTAGTTCATTCGTATCTGACTTTGTTTGTAATTGTTTTCAGCGTCCACAATTCTGACATAATTAAATGTGTGGCCCAGATCAAGTGCATGATCCACCAGTGCACAAGATCTCTTACCAATACGGACATCACTTTTGTATTGTGTGATACGCTGTTTTAGCCATTGTGACGTTTGGCCTATGTACACGCCACGACAATTCGAACATGGTATCCTGTAGACAACATGACTATTTAAAAACAAAGGTGTTACATCCTTGGCCTTACTATAAAATTTTTTCAAAGTAAATGTGTTATATTTGGCTTTTTTAATGTTAGTAAAAGTGTGATTTAATTGAATGAGTGTGACCACCAATATATGGAATTTTCTTGTAAATCACACTGTTTGCAGGGACATCCTCAGTAGGACCATCGTAAAAGTTGGAGTTATATATCAATTTATTAAGTATATGCCTAGTATAACCGTTGTTGACGAAGATGCTGAAAAGTTCTCTAAGGTTGTCTTTTAAGAAGGTAGTGTGACTTATATGTGCTATTCTGTTTTTCATAGCTATAACGGTGTTATACTTTTAATTGAGAGGATGATGAGAATAGTAATTAATGAACCGACCAGATGAAGTTGGCTTTCTATATCAATTCAAAATGATCGAGTTGTTATTATCACCAATCACTGAAACGTCCAAGAATGGTACACTATTATTGTTTTCTTTTTCCACAGTAAATTGTAAATTTTTGTTATAGCTGTTGAATATTTGTAGTGTCACATCTATTTTATCCTGTGGTACAGAGCAAACAATGTCATCAACATACTCGAACAAAAACGGTAATTGAAATAGTAACTCAACAATCACACTCTCCAACAACTGATCCATAACTATTTAGACTAAAATGGGACTGATGGGCGATCCCATAGGTGTTCCAAATACCTGACTGTAAAATTTTTCGTTGAATGAAAAATATGTATTATATTCAATTTCATTATGAAACAGACATGTAAATAATTTACATATCTGTAACTGTCTACTTGGACAATACCTCGTATTTTCAGCATTTACTTCTGCTTAAGACATATGTTTCAGCCATCTATAGGCGTCGTCAGTTAAGCTAGTGAAGCAATGTATACAAATGATACAAATCTTTATAAATAGATCTGTATCTGTATATGACATTAAGCCGAAATCACTTACTAGATAAAGCAAATTTCATCCTATAAGGTGGCACTTATATAATAAGTGACATCTGACGGACGAAAGAGACTTTGCCGAAAAAAGCGATCTTTCATTTGACCAGCTATGCTGATACGAAAAACGAAACAATAGGGGTAATTACGGGGAAATTATATTCAATCATAGAACACGCGAAGGTGTTTAATGAGTAGGTGTAACTTTCTTGGAAATGTGTTCTTAGTTTATTTAGCTAAATATGTTGACAAAGAGAAATTTTTCCTTGGAAAGTACTTAAATTAAAATCGATGAATATAATAAACATAATTTAGTAAAGACGTAGTTGAAGAAAATTTTCCTTACACTAGGTTCCAACGAGAGATAAATTATGTTATTTTGTAATTTTATTGTATTTTTATACATACATTGATACATACCATTGTATACAACTTTAGATCATAGATATTCACAACTTAAGTTATTACATAAATTATTTATGAAAATTAAGAACAGAGTAAGTTTCAAGTTTAAACCTTAAGGCATTCCCGAACTTAAAAGAATTATATTGGATGCAAAGCTATTGACAATAACACATTGTCGTCTACGTAAGAGATAACTTAGTAAGTCTTAAGAGATTGCCCGAAGATACAAATCATTGTAGTTTCTTTGTTAATAAATATAGATTCATTTTATCGCGGAACTATCTTTCTAAAGACATCATCCAATGCAATATCGAGAAATGCTATAATTAATATTTATTTTGGAGTATACTTGTTTCACTGGACAGTGAATAAGATGTCATTATGTGTCAATTGTAGATATTATCGTACTTTAACTGAGGTAGTTAAAATAAATTTATATCAAGTAAAAGTCGAATCAATCCATTCTTTCTTTAGAATTCAAAAGCTAACATTCCAAAGTGCACAAAAATACAAAACATAAGGCGACATATACAAATGTAACCGAACAACAATTGCCCATGTTCGTTGTTAATAATTCTATCTCTGGCAAGAATTTAAAAATAATCAAACGCTTAGACACCTACGTGTTTCGGTTTGTGCGTGGCGAACAACCAGCGATAAGCTGTAATATATACAAGAATTTATAGCCGTAAATTAACTGGACTTGGGAATGGTCTTTGTATTAAAAATCAGGAAAAAAAAGTGTAACCAGTATATATGGATATACATACATGTGTGATAAATACATGTGTTTATTGAAGGATTAATAGCATGCTTTAAATGTATTTATAGGAATATATATTTTATTAGAATTATCACCTTATATTTATGAATTTTGATATAATTTATGTGCTAAAGACACATGTAGTTCTTCGGTTATGTACATATTAAGCTATTCAATTTATTTAAATTTAATAATCACTTTGTATTTGTTGGATAGCAATAATCAGTAGCTACCTCTGCCTTGTTGGTAAATAATGCTTGTTGAAAAATATTCACAATATAAACGAGACATTACAAGCAACATAGATATGTTACAATGACCAATTTATACGGAATGATTTCGAACACATTTGACTACATTGAAGGACAGTGGTAATGTAGACAGGGCTAATAAGTACAACAGGGAAATTTCGCCACGCGCCAGAGGCGCTGAAAAGTTGAAACGTAAAATAAATTGTAAGAAGTGAATTATGAAACGTCAAAAGTATAACTAAGAAAGTTCTAGATAAAAATCCCTTAAGATTTAACAAAGGGTTCTAAATTCGCATTTTATCTCCTCCACTATCTACCTCACGTTACGTCATTACGAGATCATGCCTACAATCTGCGCGAAATTCAAACACCAAGGAACCGTAAGTAATGGGGACTTTCAACATGGGGGCTATTTACATGAGGACTTTGGTGTACGTCGTGATATGGAGGGGTATGTAGAGGTTGGATGATTCAAGACAACTCTAGCTGCTAGGGGATTAGCGAAATACTGCATTCTGGTTCTCAAGAAAGCGTAACACACAAACGTTACCTTATTAGACTTTTCGGGGCCTCTTTGGTGATCACTGGGGCCCTCCGAAATGTCAAATCCGGTGTTAAAAGGCTCCTAGTTCTATCGGTTTTCGAGAAAGCGGTGGCTCTCGGAAAAGAATTACCACTAACCAACTCGTCCGATTATGTCTATAGACTGTATCTATTTATTAGCGCATTAATTCGATTTCAAAAATGCATACATAAATAAAGAGGCAAGCTGATAAGGTTAGCCAATTTAAAGAAATTGTGAAATACCTTAGGCGATGTAGGTTGTGTAAGTGTTGTTTCGTCATAAAACGAAATTTATTATATTACATATATGCAGGGTGTCACACAAAAAACGCCCCAAGCTGTAAACTTAAAAAAGTTATATAACCCCTTACTACAATTACTAATCGTATCCTAAATACGTATTGCAACAACTAAGTTGTCATCATCAGTAGGTAAAAACCACTAATCGAAATGTCGCACATGGGCACAGTAAAGCTAACAATATAAAATGCAGCAACTTTACACGGCGTCCACGAATACACTGACTTAAAAATAAAAATATATCGACTAAAAATTACGCCAAACTTACCTCTCTTAAGGAAACGGCAACCATATGTGTTTATTCACTCTTTGCACGCCCTCGACCTTTCTACCTCTTCTCTAAGAATGAAAAGAGAGAACTATAAGGAATAGGACCCTTATCTACATTAATGGTGTTTCTTTCATTTTTGACGATACGAATGCTTTCATATGCGTCAAGATCTCGAGGATTATTAATGGCTCTGAAAAGTTTTAACCCTTTAATCGACATATTGTGTTGTGTATTTAAATAATGATTGGCAACGTTAGATTTTTCTGGTCCATTGAATTTAATATGTGATATGTGTTCTTTAAACCTAGAAAATATTGATCGCTCTGTTTGGCCATTATATTTCAAATTACAATCATCGCAATTAATTTCGTATATATGTTACCGTGAAAGTCCGAAAACCGGTGATAGTCGAGATATACCGGTGAATGTCAACATTCACCAAGTTACTTGGCATTTGTCCGATATATTCATCAAATATCATTATTTCTAACTTACACCGGCGAATGTCAACATCCATCATGGACTCATGGTGTATGTTTAAAAGAATTTGTTTATAAAAAGAAAACAAAATAAAACTCTATTGGTTATTATTTATTTTGATTAAAACATGGAAGAAGTTTTCAAATTAACATAAAGAAATTATTGAACTTAAAACAAACTCAACAAACATAATATTAATATAACAAATAAAATGCCTTTTATTTCTTGAAATGAAATTAAAAAGAACAAAGTAAATGTATGGCAACCTTATTTATTGCAACATCTTAAGCTACCATGACACTTCGATATTTAAATAGAGCATTATGACTTCATAAGTAATATTTTTGTATTTAACTTGCAATTATTTTAGCATTCGCGTTCTTCCTCCATAGCCTCTTCGTATGTGAGTTTCGGAAAGTATATTAAACAACTCTTCGTTTGTAACATAATACTGGATATTTGTTTCTCCTGGTTTTAATGGCACAATTAACTTTTGTTCGTCACTAACTTTTAAAATGTCAAAACGTTTTAAACGTCTGTAGTCCAAAGGGGTACTGCACTTACTTTTAGCAGAAATTACTTCAGAAACGATTTTAGAGTACCTTTCTTGAGAAAAATAAAAACAATTGTCTTCTCGTTTATTTCTTATTAGGGTATTTAACTTTTCAAGAAATTGATCACTATTTACTGCAGTAGCCATCGAGCACAAATTATAATACCTGTTGATGATGTTTCACCTGCCACGGGTTGTCTATTAGATAAGTCTCTGCGAGAACTGTTTTTACCGATTGATCATTTGGAACTGATCTTTTGACTTTGAATTTAAAAGAATATATAAACAGTTTACAACCCTCTGAATTTGGGAAATCCTAGAGCTATTGTAATGAACTACGGTAATATATGGAACAAAACTAAGAACTAAATATTCGTTTCTTAATAAGCCTATTGTGAATTTGAATAGATGCAAGAAATTACAAATACCTGTGAAGGGTACATTAAATATAGCTGGAAATTCCAGAATGAATGGTTTGCAGTGACATGAATAATATGAATAATAAACTTATATTATAATAAATGTCCTGTCGTTTCTGACATTGACCGAAGCTTATATGTATTTGTCGACATACACTGGTGAAGGACCGAATTTATAATATAACTAAAAATAGTTCGGTCTTTCACCTATTCATCTGGTGTCTGTCGACATTAACCGGTGTATGTCGACAACCACTACTTTCGGTCTTTCACGGTAACATACCGATAGGACCAGCTCGGAACGGGCCATAGTCAACAATGAGTGGCAACAGCGTATCCCCTCTACGCGCCGCAGCTTCAATTGCAGTTAAGAATTTAGTAAGACTTAAACCGCGCAAGGATATAGTCGTTTGCATATTCGTTCTGTATACGTAATTTGCCCATTTGTTTCAGACATAATAAGGTCCAGTTTATTATTATTATTATTGTATTCTTAGCTGCTACGGAAAAGTAATTTTAAGTAATAAAAAAACAATAACGTTTTCTAAAAGATAAAAAGCATTATTACCGGAATTGAAACCATACAATAGACCAGAGTATCTACTTTGTATAACTGTAATTACATATTCACTGTTATGACAGTTTTATAAACATCGTATAAAAAATGTATATTTGCTTTAAAAATATAAACAATTTATTTACATCAAATACATTTCCAGACAATTTTAAACCCTTAAGGGACAGTTCTACAATTCACTTTAACCCATCAATTATATCGTCGAATAACCCGAATAAGGATAAAGTTTAGTTAATCTCTAGTTAAAACTTCTACAGTGCCTAATTTTAAATAAAATTTGGAATATATTGCAGTATAACTTAACACTGCCATAATAGATAAGTTGAGTTTTGCACAAAAGTTGGTATAAATATTTGAAATCGCAGTACAACATAATACAAACTTATTTGTTGTGAAATGTCTTTTTTGGTTCGAAATTATTTATTGACTGCTAGTAAATTAGAACTTTTGAAAAAAAACATGACATGGAGCAAGAAAAATAAAGTTTAGCAATTGAACTTTCAAAAATTAAATTAGAGCAAACAAAGTATTGTACTTGCACTTAGTTATAGATTTATTATAAGAAACATATAATATATACAAGCAATCGTTATTTTATTTATTGTCTTCACCAAATTATATGAATTTGTCGTGTATATTAAAAATTTAAAGTTAACAGAAGATTAGAACCAAAACAAATAAGGCAGTCGAATGTATCTCGCAAAAACTTGCTACAAAAAGATGAAAACACATTCAAATGTATTTAATTGAACATACATTTTTATATGCATTCGACCATCGGACTTATGTTGCGCGCGCGGCGTGGCCTCGTACACACGTTGCCACATTGCATTACGCTCCATACGTATATTGTTGCCTATGGCCCGTAGCGGGCTGGACCTATCGGTATACATGATTTCAAATTCAAATTATCTTTATCTTTGGTATTCCCTAAGAGACTTTTAATGGTATTTTCGGAACGAAAGGCAACTTGGAGCCCCCGTTCTTTAACAACTCTATTAATGTTATTCGTGATAGGATGGTATAGTAAACACGTGTACTTTTTCTCCTGGTTACATTGAGATATCAAACTTGTGGATTCGCGGATTGTCTTTTTTAATTTAGTTTTTCTAATTAATTTATTTATTATTTCTATGTAAAAGCTATTATACTTCGCGATGTTTTTAATGAAATCTAGTTGTATTTCATATCTCTCTTTTGTTAACGGAAAATTTAGTAACCGATTGACTAAGAAATTAAAAGAAGCTGTCTTATATTGAAAACTATGATTTGAACCCGCGATGATGAATCTATTAACATTGGTTTCTTTCCGGAAAATATTTATTTCTATTTTATGTTTATTTCTAATAACTAATTTATCTAAAAATGATATCCTATCATTGTTTTCCTTTTCCACCGTGAATTTAATAGTCGGAAATTTGAAATTTAAGTGATTAACGAACATTTCTAATTCGCTTTTCCGTGTATAAAAAATTGCATCTACGCACCTGATCCAGACTCTAGGGAAATATTTAACGTTATTCTACTTCAAATTGACTCATGAATCAATTAGCTATGAAAGGAGATAGGCAGTTACCCATTGTTGTGGCTTGTTTCTGTTCATAAAATTTTTCTCCTACTTGGAAACAATTTTGCGTCATGCACAGAATTGTCAATTTCATGTATTCTTTTATTTTTGAAGGTTCAATGTTATTTTTATGGAGCAAGTCTTCTAAATATTTCATGGTCTCTGGAATAGGTACCGAAAGAAATAATGACGTTACATCGAATGAAACTAAAATTACCCCGGCTTCCAAGTTTGCCAAGCCGTCAGATTCGTGTAGAACAGGTGATTGTAAGTGTCGACACTTCGATTAAGTATTTTGAACAAGGGCCAAAAAAGTTCATTCGAGAAGCTTGTAAAATCCAAATCGATAAGAATTTACAGCAGCACAAACAGAAGTCAGTCAATAAAGAATGGGATATCATTAAAACTCTTAGATCTAAAGACAGTTTTTACCTAAAATTAGATAAAGGGAACAAGTTAGTTCAATAAAAACTCGGTTTAAAGAACACATATCACATTAAATTCAATAGACCAGAAAAATCTAACGTTGCCAATCATTCTTTAAATACAGAAAATATGTCGATTAAAGGGCTAAAACTTGTAAAAGCCATCAATAATACTCGAGATCTTGAAGCATTTGAAAGATTTCATATCGTTAAAAATAAAGAGAACACGATTAATATAGATAACGGTCCGATTCTCTATAGTTGTTTCTTTTCATTCTTAGAAAAGGGATAGAAAGGTCGAGGACGCGCAAAGAGAGAATAAACACATATGGTTGCCGTTTCCTTAAGAGAGGTAAGTTTGTCGCAATTTTTAGTCGATATATTTTTATTTTTAAGTGGATGCCGTGTAAAGTTGCTTTTTATATGTTTTAGCTTTACTGTGCCCCATATGCGACACTTTGATTCGTGCTTTTACGTACTGATGATGACAATTTAGTTGTAGTACGTATTTAGGATACGCTTAGTAATTGTGGTAAGGGGTTATACAGTGCGGTCATAAAGTTTGGAACCAAGCTTATAACCGCATTATTTTACATTTTTTGGAAAAACGCTCGGACAGGTAAATTTTCTTTTTTAAAACGCCATCTTTTGACATACAATCTTTTTCTATGACGTCATTGGTTTTCGAGTGATGACGTTATCAACACTTTCTTTAAATGGCAACCATATTATTTTCTTCTCGTTTTTGGTAGATCTTTATATCCACCAAATAGTGACATAAAACAATTGGTATGTTGCATCACAATTTTTTTGAAAAAATGATATAAATTTAGAAAAAAATACGAAAATTTTATTTTTGTACAAAATTAAAATTAAATTAAAAAAATACATCTGAACTTAAATTTGTTGTAACAGTTAACGTAAATTTTCAAAATGGACCCCACCAACCAACTGCCAGAGTCCCAGCCGAGTGTAAATGCTTTGCGATCAATAGTAATCTGCGTTATTCGCTCCAGGTCAAAAGAAATTCGTCTTCCCAATCGGCCAATTACTTATTAAAAAATCTTATTTAACATTAAATAGTTTAATTAAGAATTGCTGAAAAAAAACAAGTCAATCAACGGGAAACGTACAGACGCGCGTTTCGTTCTGGTTGGAACTTTTCAATGCACGGCATTCCTCGAAGACGGACATTGCTTTTCATTTCTATACTTTCTGTATATATAGTTAACATTTGGAACTTACTGCAAGTGAGAATTAATGAATATTAAATCTCGTTCTTACATGTAAATGTCGACTTATGTGATGCGTTCATAACTACAATCCGACAAATTACTTGTACCAGTATGCAGAACACACCCTTTCGCGACAACGAACTTCCTGGTAATTAGGTTAATTAAGAATTGCTGAAAAAAACATTGTTTTTTTCAGCAATTACAAAACTGTGTTCTTCGAATTCCATCATTTTCATCTATTACTTGCACTTTTTGGGCAATGTATGACTAAATTTGTGTTTTTTACGTACTGCAGCTAACACAATGTCTAGTACCACGTTTTCAGAAAATTTTCTGCCCATTACTTTCGGTTTCTAGAAACATCAAAACCTTCTTCAATTTTTTTCAAGTCGGTTAAGCTTACGACGTTCTGGAACTTCTCTATTTGGAAAACATTCCAAGTAAATTCGCAACGCCTGATTAGAGGTTCCCGAGGATTCGCACCACCCTGCTTTGTCTATTTCTTATCAACTAGAGTTGGAGTTACTAAGTTTCTGAAATCCTATGCCTTTTGTTATGACTTCTACAAAACTAATTATCCACATATTATCAATAATCTTAACAATCTTGATTGGATCATTCCGAATTTATATTCAGATGTAAATTTAGCTCTTGATAAGTTTTATGATTGTATTTACGATAGCATTGATAAATCAGTCCCTAAGTATATTTCCTACTAAATCTAATTTTCCTCTTTTATTTACACCTGAAATGAAGAAAAATCTAAAACTTAAAGAACATTATAAACAGAAATGGCACACTAATGGGAGTGAAATTTTCTATTAGGAGTTTAAAAGAAAGAGATCTTTGGTTAAGGAACAGATCAAGTCTGCTTATGTTAAATATCCGGCTAATATGGAGAATTTCATTCGGGCAAATTCCGCGGAATTCTGGACGTATATTAACCGCAGGAAAGGAAGAACTGGAGTCCGTGGGACACTTTATTATAATGAATATGAATTTAGTGATCCTCAGGAAATAGTTGATGCTTTTGCAGACATTTTCTCAGGTGTTCCTGAATCCATAACAACTGTTCCAGATACTGCCACAAACATATTGTCTTTTAAATTTCACCCTGTATCTAATTGAAATTGAAAAATTATGTCTGCTTTTCCTGATAAGACAACAATGGAGGATGATTTAATACACAGTTGCTTTGTGCGTAATACCAGAAAAGTGTTAGCAAAGCCGTCTCAGGTTATTATTAATTTGTCTCTGAAAACGTGTGCTTTTCCTGATCGATTGAAGAAAGCTAGGATTATACCGGTTCACAACAAGGGTGGTGATATATCGTGCTTGGAAAATAATAGACATTCATGTAAAACGTTTTAAATAAGTGTCGTATGTATTTATGATCTATTTATTTACATGAAATTTCACTTTATTAATACAAAATATTTCAGTTAATATGGCAATTATATCAAGAATAAAGTATGTGGACGAATTCATGTTACGTAAACATACAAATTTCTAACTTATAATGTATAGAATACACGGTTGGCTCTTGGTGAAACATAATGAATAATTTACTAAATAAAACACTTGGTATATTTGTTTCACAAAATGTATTTAAAATATCTCTGACATATGTTTCGACTTATTCAGTCATTCTCGAAGAGTCATGAAAACTAAGTAAAAAGTATACTCCTACCAATATTTATGCGTTATTTTTTGAAAAGGTTTATTACAGCATCGATTGTGGGGGTGTTTGAAAAATCCAACTGCGTGTTTGTGACCTGTCTGTTGAGATTTATGGCTTTTTTAATTTCTAAAATTTCTACGAAGTCAAGCCTTTTACCCTTATTACAAGAGTGTAAAAGTTTGAAATTATTAGCATTAAACAAATGAGAATTACAGTGAATTACAGAATTACAGAGAAATACAGTGTTCCGCGAATCCCGTAACCATATTGCCATGTAGAATAGAACTTCTATGTTCTTTGATACGTTTTTTTATAGAGCGTCCTGATTGGCCAATGTATACCGCGTCACAATCACTGCAAGTTAATTCATACACCCCTGACTTATCACGCAATTCTGTTTTTCCTTTATTGTTAATTAGAATATTACCTAAATTGCATTTATTTACTAGGATGACATTTAAACCTAACTTATTAAGTATATTAGAAACTTTATTGCTAACCCCAGGTATATAGTTTAGGGTGTGAAACGTTTTGTTAGTTTTAATATAAGTATGTCCGGAGTAAATACAGTAATTCCGGCAAATTCCAACCAATCGTGGAATATAAAAATGTCAGCATTTCACACTTTCATACACAGACTGATTAACTTCCCTCTAAATAATGAGAACTTCGAAAAAGAAATATATACCATAAAAACTATAGCTAGAAACAACGGCTACAAAACAGAATTCTTAGACAAAATGATTTACAAAAAACAACGCGCTATCCTTAAGAAAAATTTTTACTCCGGACATTCTTATATTAAAACTAACAAAACGTTTCACACCCTAAACTATATACCTGGGGTTAGCAATAAAGTTTCTAATATACTTAATAAGTTAGGTTTAAATGTCATCCTAGTAAATAAATGCAATTTAGGTAATATTTTAGTTAACAATAAAGGAAAAACAGAATTGCGTGATAAGTCAGGAGTGTATGAATTAACTTGCAGTGATTGTGACGCGGTATACATTGGCCAATCAGGACGCTCTATAAAAGAACGTATCAAAGAACATAGAAGTTCTATTCTACATGGCAATATGGTTACGGGATTCGCGGAACACTGTATTCAAAATTCTCATTTGTTTAATGCTAATAATTTGAAACTTTTACACTCTTGTAATAAGGGTAAAAGGCTTGACTTCTTAGAAATTTTAGAAATTAAAAAAGCCATAAATCTCAACAGACAGGTCACAAACACGCAGTTGGATTTTTCAAACACCCCCACAATCGATGCTGTAATAAACCTTTTCAAAAAATAACGCATAAATATTGGTAGGAGTATACTTTTTACTTAGTTTTCATGACTCTTCGAGAATGACTGAATAAGTCGAAACATATGTCAGAGATATTTTAAATACATTTTGTGAAACAAATATACCAAGTGTTTTATTTAGTAATTTCTAACTCATTTAGAGTAACATATGTGTCTAAAATAAACTATATACATATACAATTAAGTTTATTAGCGAATTTTCAAAGACCTACATCAACTTGTGTTTTGTACACGGCAGTAAGTGCTTTTGATTATATACACGTAAAACGTACATTTCAGAAAGCTAGCGATAAAAAGGTATTTTCACGATTCGCTCTCCCTGTTAACACATCGGCATGCGTCTCATTACACAACGTTGTTTAGTTTATTCGGCAACGTGTTTGTGCGGAAAACGTTAAGGTCTTCCTTTCGGTGTGCAATGAGGCATTTAGTAATTTTATATTTGCGTATATGTATGTAGATATCTACATGGCCGGACGTAGAGGAGAATGTGCTGGTGGCCGGCTATAAGCGCTTGTTTGACTGCAAAACAAATTGGAACGGTCTATATTTATACGTACGAAATGAAGTAATGCCTCTGATAGAATTGCTAAAACTATTTTTAACGTTTTTTTTTTGTTTTTACATACGCCATGTGTTCACTTCTTCAGCGTTATTATTGGAACAGATTTATATTGAGTTAAATATCCTTAGCTATTGCCTGATGTATTAAATCATTATAACTTGAAGAGAACACTGTCGAATGGAAAGAGCTTAATACTTATTTATATGTAGACTCGATAAAGTGATGCCCGATAAGTGATCTAAATAAATACTAATCTGAAATACAAGCAAATAATAATAATAATAATATCCTTTACTGCCCAACATGCGCACCCAATTGCAGAGCAAAAATATATAATATATGTACTAGCTGACCCGGCCACGCGTTGCTGTGGCTGTTATAATAGTTTTAAAAAATATTACGTTATAATTTGAATTTTAAAGAAATAATGAATGAATGAAAAAAAATAATTAAATAGATTTTTGATTTTACATTTTATTCATCTTATATCTAAGTATAGTATATAATAAATAAATAACACTGGCCTACAACCATTTTGGTGCTGGAGATTTTAGACCCGATTTTAAGTATGTCTTACATGGCGATATCAAAAATATTACCCGTTTTCTTCTGTCAGCTCTAGTTCCCGAGAAAAAAAAACACAATTCACGAAAAAATATACATTTTATTGACATTAAACATCAAGAAATTGTCTTTTGAGTGATTTTCTAGAATGAAACTGACTCGGGCAATCTCGCAAGATTCCCCAGCAATAGTCAGCCATCATATGACTGTCCCACCTTCCTTGGTATCTATTCTCCATTGTTTTTAGGTCTTGGTGGAAACGTTCCCCTTGTTCTTCGCTTAGATCTCCTAAATTGTGTTGGAAATTATGTAGATGACTATTGAGATAGTGTAATTTTATACTCATATATTACAGCCTAAATCTTTGAATCGCACCAGCATTTCCTCTACTAGTTCTACATATTTTGTGCAACTGCTACAAAAGATTGCCAGGCAAGCCTCCCCACATCATTCATACAAGTCTCAAAATTAGTTGTGTCTTTCATCAATTTACGTATTTGAGGTCCATCAAAGATACCTGCTTTTAGTTTTTCAGTACTTAAACCAGGAAATTTGTGAGAAATAAACTGGAAACATTGACCATTTCTATCGAGAGCCTTAACAAATTGCTTCATTAGCCCTAATTTTATATGCAATGGCGGAAGAATGATTTTTTTCTCTTGAAACTTCATTTAATTTATAACATTTCTTTCCCCAACAACAAGAGCATCTCTCAGGCCAATTTTTTGCAGTCCAATGACGTGATTTAGCTCGACTGTCCCAGAAACAAATAAAACATGGGTATTTAGTATAACCACTCTGTTGACCCAATAAAAAATTAACCATCTTCAAGTCGACGCAGATCACCCAGTTATGTTCAATATATTTTATTTTTTGTAAAAGATTTGAAATTACCTCATATTCTTCTTTTACACATGTTGAGCGAGCAATTGGAACGGGAGCATATTTATTTCCATTATGTAGAAGAACTGCTTTTAGACTTCGTTTACTACTGTCAATAAAGAGCCGCCATTCATTGGGCTGATAGATCTTTAAACCCATGAAAGCCAGCAAACAACTCACATTACAGCAATACACAAAATTTTCATCAGATGAAAAAAACTTCAATAACTTTCCCTCTCGCGTGCGATTTGTAGACACTCGAACATCTGAGGAAAGCCAATTTTTTTCTTTTAATCTTGACGCTAGTAACTCAGCACGTTCCTTCGAAAGATCTAAGTCTCTGATGCGGTCACTAAGCTCATTGTGCGAAAATGGCTTAGGATCTGATGTTTTTCCGCAGTATTGAAAGTCATCATCTACTTGGGAAGAAATAGGTATTTCAGCTTCATTCTCCTGAGATTGCTGCACTACCTGGTGAAAAGTTGGTATTGAAACACTTTCTGAATGAGGAACAGGTCTTTGTACTGAAGAAATATTGGGGTATTTCCATTTATGGCGATTGTTTTTGTTGATGCCCACTATATTAATCATACAAAAGTAACAGTCGTCATAATGATTTTTTTGTTCTCGCCATATCATAGGCACTCCAAACTTCAAAGACTTACGTTTCCCTCTCTCCCATTGTCGCAAATGTTCAACGCATATTTTGCAAACACTATGAGGCATCCACACTTTATCTTGGTGTAGAATTTCAATACCGAAGTAAGCAAAATACGTACTAGCCATAATGAAATAGTAACACAAACTTTATCAATGATATTATAATAATGACTAGTTACGAACAAGACCATAACAAGACCGACAACAATTCACAATGAGGGTAGTAGGTAAACTAGAGCTGATGAGTTAAAATGACGTATGTCAATATACTGTACAGTACCTACTTTATCGACAATTCAAACAAACAGAGACGCACCAAAAAAAATTCTTTTTGTAGGCCTGTGTAATATACAAAATTCATAACTGATAAAATATAAAAATTAGTTTAATGAATGAGATATACATATAATGGTCGATTTTTAATTATGGCTAATAATATTATTTTAAATTATAACTATCTATTTCAATTTATTTGAGCGCTAATCGATGCACAATATTTTTTGTTAATCTGTCCTCTGCTAATACAAGTAGATTAGATGGTTTACCAACACGTGAGCATGCAACATATAATTGCCCATGGGAGAAACATTGATTTTCTAAGTCCAAGCCGCAAATGGACATTGTCTAGCACCGAGTTGTCACACGTTCTTCACAACTGCCCATAAAGTAGATTTGGAGAAACTTCGGGTCATCATTAGGCATCGGCATCAACGAACCAATCTTATGGTACACTTGACCTTGTATTTTAAAAGTCGTTTCAAAATTATATCTGTCGGATGTTTGATTATGAATTTTTGTTGCCCCCAAATGACGTCATTTGAAAGCAAGAATTGAATTTGCGTAACTTGCTTATAAATAATTTTGAATCGTTTGATTGGCCAGCAAGAAGTGAATGTAAAGGTTCCGGTGGAATGGGAGGAGGTGGTAGTACCACTTTTCCTGATGCGGAATTTCAACGCCTGACAATATTTGCATTTTTTATCCATTGCACCGATGGCAATTTTAGAATGCGCCGAATAATTGATGTCTGATGCATATTCAAAAGCAAGACGAACGAATGATGCACGTGCTAATGTGCGGCTGGTTAGCTGTCTCTCTCGGTCTTGCGCTCTGAATGTGGCCACATGTTGTTCACGTGCTGCTCTTGTTCGAAGTATATTTTGTCGCAGACGTTCGTCACGCTCCTATTGAGATTCTAGCGCACGGTTCTCTGCTGTCCTAATTCGTTGATCTTCGTTTCTTTCCATAGTTTGGTCTTCTGACTTTCCATAGTTTGGTCTTCTGACCTATTAGCTCTTTCAATACGTTTGGGTCGTGCTTCTCTGCTGATTTGATTATGAAGGTTAGATTTTCTTCGCGGCATTTTATTAAAAATAATAATTCACTTAATTCAATTCATTTCACTTGATTTTTCACTTGATTAATTAAGTAATTAATAATTATTAATTTATTTAATTAATTTTTAAATTTAAATAATTTTACAGAAAATAATAATTAAACCAATACAGAACAATTAAAATAATATCAATGAAAATAAATAAAATCAGTCAAATTAAATTAAAATAATACACTTACTTTGATGCATTATAATTAAAAATAAAAAATAAAAATATATAACAAATATCATATAATAATATTATCTAATACTATTTAATATAATAAAATTTTATTCGATAATATGATAAAAAATAATCAAAAAAGATAAATAAATCAAGCAATACTTATACGTTATTGAAATCATAGTAGAGTTCTATTGAATTTTATAACAAAAAGGAAGGTTATAATATTTGATATCAACACTAAAAAAAAATTAGAATGTAAAAAAAATTACAAAATTAAAGACAATAAAGAAACTATTACACAGCACTATGATAATAAATAAATTAATATTATATTAATAAAAAGTAAATAAACGCTTCTATAACATATATACGTATAACACGTGTGTATAAACGTAAATAAATGAACACGTGTAAAATAAATTGTAGCATCATTATTAGAAATCGAAACACAGCGCCATCTACTTTGTTATCTAAGTTAGGTAGGTGTGTTACCAGCAGATTAACTAACACCGCCATCTGTTGGAAACTTATAAAATTAATCAATATTATAATGATTTGTTATATAAAAAAAAAATAATTTTGCAATAAAAATATCGCGGTCATTAATCGAAATAAAATATAGCCTATATTTTAAGTTGGATAAAGTTACATATCTGTGCGAAATTTCATTAAAATCAATCCAGTAGTTTCGAAAATTAGCCCGGACACACATCGTGACAAGAGATTTATATATATATAGATAACACATGCAAGAGTGGTCCTCAAGAGTTAATTATAAATATCAATTAACAAACTTAAGGATAATTAATAAAATTAGTAATAACAAGAAAATTAAAAAATTAACAAAATATTTATTAAAAGTAAGAATAAGTATGTTGAAAAAAAAAGAAAATAAGTAAAAATAAATAAAAATAGTTAAATGATAACACTAATTAACTCCAACGCAAAAAAAATATTTTTAGTAAATCAATATCGCTGAAGTATTGTGTAATCCTCATCAAGAGGCCAGCGCTCTTAGTCGCAGAGCGCTACACCATATGAATATGTAAATTAAAGTTCAATAGCGAATCAAACAGAACACCAAGGTCTTTGATAGAGCCGACTTTCATGAGAGTGTAGCATAATGAAGGAGCGGGTATTAACTTTCGGGCAAATGATATAACAAAGCATTTATCGATGTTCAAACGAAGATGATTCGCTTTAGACCAAGCTGAAGAAAGGTCAAGACTCTCTTGTAGGTTATTAACATCTTCAATAGAGAAAATAGCAGAAAAAATCTTCACAACATCGGCATAGAGCAAAGTCGAAGAAGGCAAGCTAAATAGCAAGTCATTTATGAAAACCAAAATTAATAGTGGGCCCAAGTTTGAACCCTGGAGAATACTAGAAGAAGACGAAGCAAATGAGGAGGGTTCATGCAAAAGCAGACATGTTCATTTTACCCCTAAATTAACTTTTTGTCAGCTTTGTAATACTTGAAATGGTTTCTATGACTTGCATTTTTCAGAATCTCTCAAAACCATACAGATCTCACAGTATTTTACATCTAAAAATATCGAGTTCAGACAAAAGCAGACATATCCCAAGTAAAACTAAAATTGGACAAAATGAGACAAATCCCATTAAAAATAGTTCAGACAAATCCCAAGTAAAACTAAAATTGGACAAAACGAGACAAATCCCATTAAAAATAGTAATTTCTTTCATGATTTATTCAAAAATAAGACATATCCAAATACCATTTTTGCTTCTTTACGCTTCCTGTTTTACCGACGTCTCTTCTACTAGTTGTTGAACATTGCACTTGAGTAAGACTTGAGTGTTATTCGTGCTGTTATTGTAGAAGGTGTTGTTCAAGATAAACAGTAATAAATAAATACGCAATGAATACTACAGTTGCTGCAATCAATGTGGGCAGCAGAAAGAAGACGCCGAAAATGCTGAAACGCGAGAGAGAAAAACATCAAAGGTAAAAATTATTGTTGAGGTTATATCTCTCTGTATCATTATTTACAATTTTAGATATTCTAATGCCGATCCAAATTTAAGGCACTATGTGCGGCCTTGTAATCACAATAGTAAGGCGTATAAGTGCGGGTTGGTAAAAGTAAACGATATTAAAAAGGCTAGAGATAAGTACGAAAATCCTTCTAAAATTGTTCAAGATCAGAAGTTGTGCCATCTGGTATCTGTCTGTGAACCGGAAAGACGTCGACCTAAGGATGGGGTGTCTCCCGAAAAAAGGAAATCAAAGTCTGTCCATTCTGTTTACTTTTTCCGTACATACAGGAGTAATAACAAAACAGAAAGTTTGACGGTCTGCAGAAATCTTTTTGTATCTGTATTCGATATTACAAAAAATCTGTTGTGTACTATTCTGAAAATTATACAAAGAGGCAATGTACCAAAAGAAAACCGAGGAGGTGATCGTTACGGTAATAAAAACATTGAAAAAAAGCAAAAAATTCGGGAATTTCTACAGAACCTTCCAGCACCTGAGAGTCATTAGAACAGAAGCAAATCCAGCCGTGTTTATGTGTCATGTGAACTGAATATTAAAAAATTGAGCGAGATGTATAATGTGAAAAACCCTGATTTTACCACATCACAATCAATGTTTAAACGGATTTTTTACGGAGAGTTTAACATTGGATTCACTTCTCCAACTTCAGATGTTTTCGGGACGTGTATCAATTTGAAAAATGCAATAAAACAAAAAGGACCGAACAAAGCACAACTAATTACAGAATTAAGAATTCATAAACTTAGAACAAACAGTTTCTACACTCTGCTAAATGAAACGCCTGAAAAAAGTGTTACATTTTGTTTTGACCTCCAGCAAATACATCCACTACCAAAAACACCTATTCAGGATGCATTTTATTTAAGGCAAATTAGCTTTTACAGTTTTTGTTGTGTTGACGTACAATCAAAAAATACTGTTTTCTATACCTGGTCTGAAAACCAGGCGAGCCGTGGCTCAACAGAAATAGGATCCGCATTACTAGCCCATCTTAGATCTCTGTACCTAACTGATTTGGAACTAATAAAACTGTTTTGTGATGGCTGTGGGGGCCAAAATAAAAACTCCCATATTATCCATATGTTGGCCTATTGGCTGAGACATGAAGCCCCAGAAAATGTTAAGGAAGTTATAATTCATTTTCCAGTAAGAGGACACTCATACCTGCCGGCCGATCGTGTTTTTGGGCGTGTCGAAAAAATTCTGAAGAAGTACAGTGTAATTCTCAATCCTGAAAAATATAATGGTTTTTATAGTCAAGTTGGAAGAGTTCGAGAATTAGGCAAAGATTGGAACCTGTATAATATCAGAAACCTACAAGAAGCTGAGCAGTATCAAAGATTTAAAGAAAATTTATATAAAAAAAAAATATCGAGGAACACCACTACAGTCCGATACAAGGGGTGTCAATTTTTTCGTTTTGAAAATGACGACGAAAAATATGGCTCCCTGATAAAAAGAGGACGTAGCGAAAATAACTGCATATTAGAAGACCTGCCATTGGGAAACACACTTTCTACGGACAAAAAGAAAAATGTTGAAACCCTATTGGAAAAGCAATTTAATACAGATGATGTTCAATGGCAGAACCTTCCTGAATTGAAGTTTTTTAAAAATATTTTGGAGGAAAATGTCATGCAGTTGGATGAACCAGAAGAAGAAGAAGAAGCTGAAACATGTGATTGTATTGAAGAAGACAAAGAAATGCACATTTAACATTATTTTCTATTTTGTTTAGAGTTTTTAATAAAGGAGTAATATTTTTATTTTATGCAACTGAATTTTAACAAACCCAGAAATATCCCATATGAGTTCAAACAAAACCAGACTTATCTGTGGGGATCATGCAAAAGCAGACAAATCCATTTTTGTTTGTTAAAAATATCTGAGGAAAATATAAATTGGTTTTGTTTTTATTGAAAAATGAGTTAAGAGATCACTTTCAGATCGAAGTGTTCAAAAAATTTTTGTTAAATAAAACGTCCTTTGATGTAAACGTTTTTGCTGTTTTTCTCGAAACTTGTTCATATGGACATGTCTGCTTTTGCATGAACCCTCCTCAAATGTTGTCGAATTAGATCCATTGTAAAATATATAATTAACTCGATTCTTTAGATAGGACTGTATTAAATTTAGGAGACAAAGCGCTAAACCGTTAGAGGACAATTTACACAGCAATAAACGATGGTCTATTGTGCCAAAAGCACGAGAAAAGTCGGTATGAACACAGTCAACCTGTCCCTGAATGTCTATAATTTCACAGGTAAATTGCATGTAATAAGCCAGATTAGTCGAAGTTGATCTATCAGGAAAGAAACCGTGCTAACGTCGAGAAATATAGGAGCGGATATTGCTAAATATGGAATTATATAAGCATTGATCGAAAATCTTAGAAAAGTTAGAAAGAATTGCCGCAGAATAATAATAATAAAATAAAGTTTGATATCTGTCAGTGAGAAATCCGCGATAGCTTAGAAATTGAGTCAGTAGTTTGTTGACAGTGACAGTTTTAAGACAGTGAGTTTGTAAAATAATGGAGATTACTCGTGAAGGTTTTCGTTGGATGTTTTTTTACGATTATAAAAAAGACCTAACTCCACAAGAATGCATTATATCGCTTCGGTCAACTTTTAGTAATGAAGCAGAGAAGACAGTTTACAATTGGTTTGCAGGATTTCATCATGGTCGTGCCTCAGTGAGTGATGAATCATGTAAAGGTCGACCAAAAACTGTTGTTATTCCAAAAACTTCGATGTTGTGCGGAAAATGATAGAACACGATGACATGTGACTTACAGTGAGGTAGAGGCATCTCTGGCACATCGCAGACTGCAATTCATTCGATTTTACATGAACATTTATTTGTAAAAAAAATATGGTCCAAACGGGTTCCACATAACTTTACCGATGCACAAAAAGCAGCCCGTGTCAATTGATTCGACGTAGGAACCGCAAAATCCGTATACAACATCGTCACATGTGACGAAACATGGATATATGCGTATGAGCCGGAAACCAAGCAACAATCTACTGTATGGGTGTTCCAAGACGATCCGAACTCTACAAAAGTTGTTCGTGAAAGGAGCACTTTCAAGAAAATGATCGCTTGTTTCTTCGGCTGTACAGGACACATCGCAACAATTCCTTTAGAGAATCGAAAAATGTTAATGCTGAATGCTATACAGTAATTTGTTTGCCAAAAGTTATAGACGAAATCAGGAAGAACAACCGAAAACGTCGCATTATTCTTCATCACGACAATGCGAGTTCCCATACAGCACGTCTAACAGTTGACTATTTAAAGGATGAAAGTGTTGAAATAATGTCTCATTGTCCATATATTCACTGGACTTGTCGCCGAATGATTTCTTTTTGTTCCCAACTGCGAAACAAAAAATGCGTGTACAGCGATTTTCAACACATCGAGAAGCAGTCGAAGCCTTTGAAAACCATGTTTATGAGATACGACTGTCAGAGTGGAAAAAATGTTTGAGAATTGGTTCTGTTACGCTACGCATATAAAAATATTTTAATTTCTTTTTAAATAATATATTTCTTACAAAATAATACAAATCTGTATAAAAACAAATTTGTATCTGTATATGCATGGACACACAACCGGAAACCAAGCAACAATATTTAAGCAACAATATTTAATATATTTCTTCTTTAAATATCTCGTATGAAAATATTAATTTAAGACATTTTTCTGTACATATCCGTTTGCAAAGAGAAAGCATCTCTTTTGTTATATCTTAACCGGGACCCTTCGTTTTCTACCTGACCCGGGCAACAACCGTACTGTGGAATTTCTAGATACAATTCATTTTAAATTGTTTTAATTATACATCTTCTCTTATATATGGTGTTTCATATCATTAGAAAGCTTATGTCACAAGCTTTATTTTAATAATATTTATGCCATCGATAGAACAACTCTTCAGGTCCCGCTTCTTATTAATTAGAATTCAAGATATCGACCCCTCTCTTCGACAGGTCATAAAACAGACCGTTTCCAAAACCAGTGTTCTTTCGATACAAAACTATCAGATATCTTCTCGTTAGAACTCTCGTAAGATCCACATCTTACGCGCGGTACTGTTTAAGTGCTAGCCACGATGCACGTGCTCCTGCATCTCACCCCAATTAAAAGGTAATCCTGTATTGTTCTATATATATATTATTCTTTTAAGCGAATCCATATTAATTAAACTAATTAATTTCTTGTTCCTCCGGCCAAGCGTCGCTCTGCATATCAGGTATACGACGCACCATGTGGCCGCCCATCGCCGCAAATCAAAGGTAACTCTGTATTGTTCGATACAGAGATTATTTTATGTTAATCGTATTCAATTAACCCTTAATTTACTGCTCAATTAAACGTTCGTTTCAGAGTATTTTTGTGTTAATTTTCAGTTACTTAATTACCGCTCCTCGTGTATATATTACTTTTGTTTAATTACTTTTAAATATACCAATTTCAATTTCTTCTTATGTAAATATACATACAAACTTTAAGGACAACGCTTTTGTGTTTTATTTAGTAACTAAGTTGTAGATTTATTAAAATTAACCAATACCACGCACGTCCTGGACCTTTGAAGGAACTTCACCAGTACCACTAATTATTTTATTTATCTTAGAATAATTTCATTATTATTAGCAAGGCACATCCACATCCCGATATCCAGCACAAGCCGCTGTTTGTAATAGTTCGTACGCATGCAAAAGTGTATAGACCATAAAGGCGAATATTTTGAAAAACAATCAAATAGTTTGTTCCCAAAAATTTTGTTTTCTTCCCAGATTTTGTAAAAATATAATAGGTGATCCTCGTATAATCTCAAAAATCCTGAAAATTACAAAAACAAATAACAATAAATTACATCATAGAACTTGTAGTAAATATCGTTCTATGATGTATACCAACATAGCAAAATCAGCTGCGTACCACAGAGTTCATACCCTCAGATATGTGGGCAGAGTAAAATGTTTTCCAGTTACAGGCTAAGTGAAAGGAACTTCGGATTCGTTGTTTGAACGTTTCCATAAAGATGTTGGTTGTCACTAACATTTTTATGGAAGTATTTGAACATCAAGTCTTAAATTCCTTTCACTTAAAACCAAAATGTTGGTTTATATATGTAGAAGATACGTTCGTCATCTGGCCGCATAGACGGCAGTCCTTAGATGAGTTTCTACATTTCCTAAACTCACAGCACCGTGACATTCGCTTTACCAAACTGGGCCACTCGATTTACAGGAAACCGACTCACACGAACCGTTACCTGAACGGGCTCTCCCATCAGCACCCGGCACTAAACAAGCGGTCATCAGTACATCGTGCGTTCTATCTTAGAACCTAGAGCACTACCCTCTGAACTTAAACATATTTCTAACGCTCTAATCTAGAATAATTATAACGCCCACGACATACCCCAAAACTCCAAACCACGGAGCGAACCCAATCCTTACATCAGCACCGCCTTCTTACCGTATATTCAAGGCATCACCGATCAGATAGGAAACGTTCTAGATAGAAATAAAATCAAAACCGTCTTCAGACCCCATTCTAAAGTTAAGGTTAAAGACAAAATATCTCCACTCCAAGCACAAGGAATGTATCGCATTTCGTGTTCGTGTGGCAGTGTTGTACATTGGCGAAACTAAGAGGTCAGTCAGCGTACGTGTGTCCGAACGTGAACGTTGTATTAGACTGTTAAATATAGCCAATTCAGCGCTGGCAGCACACAAACTCAACTCCGGTCATTAAATTCTATTCAAAGATGTCAAGCTTCTGTCCCGTGAATCGTATTACCTCCCTAGGAAAATCTGTGAATCAATTGAAATTCACAAACATCCCCGCAATCTTATTAGAGATGATAGATATACGTTACATCCAACGTGGCAAACTCTATTGAATTCAACTACGAAATACCACGTCCATACGACGCATGCGATTGGCTCTTTGTCTCCAGCCAATAGCAGGCCATCATCTGACCCGGTCCCCCTAATATAAGTTATGTTGGTATCTGTCCAAGCATTCTTCAAGTTACTGCGAATTGACGAACATCTACGTACAGCCCTGAAAATGTTCCTTGTAATAGTGGACGAAACGTTAGCAATTACGCCTAACTCGACGCGGTTCCAATCCTGAAACCGAGATCTACATTTAGAAAACGACCGCGGAAACCTACACCTACGTTAATTTGATAAAACTTTAGATTTAGGTTAACGAAAGGCTGAGATTAATTTTGACACCTGAGATTTTATTTCTGGCGCCCTCTATGAGGCTATGTGCAATACTAAAAACATCCCTTGTATCTTTTTTTATTATTTAGATCTTGTAACTACAAGCAGTATAATGTTTATAATATTTTTTCGAACTAAGATCGTTCCTCAGCATTGGGTGCGGCTAATTTAGAATTTAGCATATATGTCACTGTAAAATATGGTCATTTAATAAATTCATTAATGCATTTTATCATTATGCGTAAGTGTTAATAGCTTAGATTTATTAAATGTACTTTAAACAAGAAGAAAAGTCTTAATGATATTATTGCCATTCCAGAGACATTACCTTGTGCTAAATTGTATACAATAATATCTTACATGTTAACAATACAACTGCATAAGGTACGTACATGTATATGTGGTAAGTTCGTATGTAGATACATGAATACCGACGAACGAAGTACTAGGAAGAGGTACAAATGAAATGTGCGCACCACGTTCGATGCACAGTTTGTCACACACATAAATCTTGTAACCAACTTCGTAGTGATTTATCACCCTTATTATTAACTACACTCACACTGCGGGACAGCTTTAATACTCTCTTTCCATGAATACACTCTGTGGTAAAGTCATGAACGCATCGGAAGATTCATACCCGTTTACAAATATATAAAACGAGAATCTACATTTGCTGTCATGATAAAAAAGGAAGGAAATTTATCGGTATACTGAACTGTTAATATAAGTTAATATCAGTAGTTCTTTTTCTAAAAATCTAGAAATCAATTAGTATGTGCAAGACTTATGCTAATTTAATAATTATTGGTGCACTTGATGTTTATGTTTGAGTACAAATGTGTCAAGAACATAACAAGTATATTGCTCTTAGCGATACTGTTCTTAGAAATAGGTTTTTAATTGAATATTTTCATTTGCGAGAATTAATTAAAGAAACGTTTTTTCAAAAACGTTTTATTTCATGATGGGTTATGTTCCTTTCATATTAAATAACATTTTGGTAAGTAAATATAGTGCCGAAACGTACGTAAATAATTTTTATTGAGTAAATAATCGTGGGAAATAATCCTTACTTGGTAATAATGGGTTATCCACTTCGTGGTTTGAAAACCGTAGGGCTATTATTTGACAGCTGTTAAATATTTATGTCAACCAAAGAGTCAAATTTTTAGTTGAATGTTTGCTATTTAAGAAAATGCATCAAATAATAACAGAAAAACGCGTTAAAGTTGTTAAAACCTAATACAAACGTGGGGATTCAAACGTAGCCACGTTTCGCGCAATTAGAAAACGATTTTGGCCGTCATAATCGTCCTAATGTGCAAGCGATTGACAAGATAGTGAAAAAATTGGAAGAAACGGAGACGGTGTTAGATATTCAGAGGCATCTGTATCATTGTAATGTAAGCTCTGCTCGAAATATCGCAGCCGTGAGTGAAAGTGTGGCCAAAGAGCAGAATTTGAATCGACAAAACACAGCGTTCTCAACAATTGGGCCTGTCTGCCGGTTTATTATGGCGAATTTTGCATCTGGATTTACATCTACATCCGCATAAAGTCCAGCTCGTGGAACAATTAAAGCCTGCTGACCATCAACAACGCAGGAGATACGTTAAATTGGTCCTTGAGCAACAGGCCCTAAATGATGATTTTGCGAACAAAATTCTCTTCAACGATGAGGCACATTTCTCACTCGATGGGTACGTAAATAAGCAAAATTATCGCATTTGGGGCTCTGAAAATCGTCAAATATTTGAAGAGAGCCCGTTACATCCAGAAAAAGTGACGTACGTATTTTTTCGAAGATGGCGAGGGGAAAGCGGCTACTGTCAATTCGGAGCGGTATGGTCGAATGATAACAAACTTTTTTGGACTTGCATCCTCGTAGATAGAAAACGTCCTTTCTACATTGCAACTGGTTATAGGTGCATACTGGAAATATTCTTTTATTTCAACGAATTTAGTAGTGAGATTTTGAGGTATCGTCCCCATACACGATTGCCGTAATGTTATTAAATTTTGATTTCTATTAAAAACTACGTCTAACTTTTGCCGAATGCCGCCACATTCGAAGTCACTTGGAATATTTTTCAAATTATTAATAGTCACATCTAATGTGGTTAATCCATCATTTAATTTGAGATTTTGGTTTTCAAAAGAAGTGATTAGTTTTGGCAAAATTTCAAAGTGTTCCTGAAGAAAGTACAACTGATTTTTTAAATTTGAAATTTGTATTAGTTCCTTGCACTTAGAAATACTTCAAGCATCGTCATTTAAACATGTAACGAAATTTTGTAAACTATCCAAATTCTCTGCATAAAAACTAATAGCTTTCAACCATGTTCCCCATCTAGTTATTAGTTGAGAGGGAGGCAGTGACAAAGATGGGAGTTTTTCCTGTAAAGAGCTACTCTCAATGGTGCTTTCCTGAAAACTTTTTGAAACGGAAGAAGTCTATCAACTTCCGGAAAGGTGCTACACAAGTAATATGCAGCATATTAGGATATGTTTCCTTTAATAGTCTGCCTGTTTTTAACATATATGCAGCACTGTCACTGTCGTCCGAATTAAGTATTGTTTGAATATTCTCGTTAATGGTTTTAGCAACTGTTTCCGCATCAACTGTATTTTTAAATTTGTTGCTATTACATATGCGTTATATGGAATAGTTGGATGTAGTACACCAGCTACAACATTTACCATACAGTGTCCTAATATGTCCACACTTATCCATACGTACTGATTTGGCTTCTACTGCTTTCGTGTAGCACTTAGAAACATAATATTTCCGTAAGGTGGATTCATCTGGAATCATCTAATTTCGACCAGCATATTTTTAGAGAAATGTTTTGGTGGGATTGTTAACTATATTTAATGAAATATTTGCCGCCATTAAAGCTTCACAGAGTTCTTCGTTAAAATTATCAGATTCCAACGGGTCTAATTTCTGTGTATGTGTTTGCGATGCTAAGTGACGTTTTACGTGCGATTTCTTGGAATTTTTTAAGGATATTTTACAGTTATTGAAACTTAACGAAATTCACTGGACAATTACGTTTGTAGTAATTAATTGTTAAAACGATGAAAAAGAGAAACTAACTCACCGTACTTTATTTATCTTAAGAAATATAAACTAATAAATAAAACGAATTATAAAAACTCTTCTCGCTTCTATCTACGCTCATGAAGAAAGAAATTTTACTGTGAAATTGAAGTAATTGCGTCACAATTCAACGACAAAAAACAGATGTGCTGTTAACCTAATGAATAGTGCTATTCAATAACTGTGTGTTGAACTAAGCGATGTTATAAACTATTTACATGGTTCCTAATTATTACCTACTTTTATTAGTGAACGCAGTGTTTAATCCGGCCATCTACTCTTAAATTCACATTTCCTAAATAAGTATCAATAAATTTCATTACTAACCAATGGAATTTATTCTGAACTATATATTTTACTTGCAACTAATTACTACTACTTGCAAATAGTAAATATTAATAATACTAGTTCAGAATTAAATTGTTAAAGCCTTGAAGGATATTATTGCCAGTAGGTAATGTTTACGAAGAATTGTTCACTTGGAAATTTTCCCTAGGTATATAGTCATCTGATCGTATAACCGATATGAGCCCGCATTTACTAATTATATAATAGGTTAATAATAAAATTAAAAAAAAACCTTACCACAATAGAATTTAATGATTCTAAATACGTATTTCTACAACCACGTTGTCATCTTCAGTAGAAAAACAGTGTAACACTTGAACGCACAAAAACACTCACAGAAGGATTGTTCTGAACGTCTTCTAGTTTAACACTAAAATCTTCAATCTTAAATGCTACAAAAATTACCTACATTTTGGTAAACCCACCTATTCATGCAAGAGCATTAACCCATTATTTGTAACTTCTATAGAAAAACCGTTTAGAAATATTATAAAAGCCGTAATTTAACATACATTAAGAATCCATTTATGAAACTAATCCTTAAATTATGTTGAAATATAAATTTGGAAATTAATGTTGAGTCAGAATACTTTAATGGCAAATATTGTAATGAAACAAATTTAATAATAAATTCCATGAATTCGAATATTTTTTAATGGTTTTCATATTTTTCTTGCTTTAATAACATCTAACTGTTAATTAACTCAAATAAACAAGAACCTGGTATAGGACCCAAATCTACGTTAATTACGTTATTCCTATTTTTAAAGATAAAAATGCTCTCAAAACTATCTAATTCGCGTGGGCGTGTGACGTTTTTTATTAATCTCAGACAGTCAGATGTTACGTTGTGATCTGATTCAAAAATATGTCGGGCAACACTTGATTTTTCCGGTCTATTGAATCTAATAGGCGAAACATGTTCTTTATAACGAGTTAGAATCGAACGTTTTGTTTGGCCGACATATTTTTTATCACAATCCTTACAATTTATTTCATAGATTCCAGATTTGTTGTTTACCTCAACTTTGTCTTTCGTGTTGCCTAAGAGAGATTTTAGGGAGTTATTCGCCCGAAATGCTACTTGAACATTATACTGTTTAAAGGTTTTACTTAAATTTTTCGTAGTTTCGTGCAACTGTAAACTAATAAATTTTTTGCTCGAATCAATTTGAGGTAGCAAACATGTGGAATCCTGAATTTTTTTTCTTACTTTATGTTTTCTAACTAGCTTGTTTATTATTTCTGAATCGAAACCGGTGTAACTCGCGATTTTCTTAATTAAAGTTAATTCCTTTTCATATCTATCCTTTGTCAATGGCATGCTTAATAAACGATTGATAAGAAAATTGAAAGAGGCACTCTTGTGCTGAAAAGTATGGTTTGAATCTGCGGTTATAAATCTGTTGACGTTGGTTTCTTTTCGGTAAATATCAAACTCTAAGTTTTTGTCATTCCTAATTACTAAGGTATCTAAAAATGGCAAACCTCCGTTGTTTTCCTTTCCAACCGTGAATTTAATACTAGCAAATTTTGAATTTAATTCTGTTACAAAATAATCTAAGTCGCACTTATTGGTATCAAAAATTGCAAACACATCGTCTACATACCTGACCCATATGTTGGGAAAATATTTGGCCGACTTTTTAAACTCAATCTCAAAGTGACTCATATATAAATTCGCGATAAATGGAAATAAGCAATTATCCATGGCTGCACCCTGTTGTTGTTCAAAGAACTTGCCTTCGAAATGGAAGCAATTTTGGGCCATACAAAGGCTTGTTAACTGCAAATATTCATTTATTTTTTTCTTTTCAACGTGATTGCTATGAAGTAATTCAGACAAATATTTTAACGTTTCTGGGATAGGTACTGAAGGAAACAAGGCCGTTACATCGAATAACCAAAATGTCACCATCTTCCAGTGGACAATCTTTAACTTTCTGAATAAATTCTAAAGAATTCTTGACCGATAAACTAACTGGTTTTTCTGGTAATTTTCTGAATTCATTCACTAACCATTTTGAAATCAAATAAGTCGGTGAGTCAATACCAGCAACAATAGGTCTCATCGACTTACCTGATTTGTGGATTTTAGGTAAGCAATATAACCTAGGCACTAACGGATTTGCACATTGTAATTTATAAAGGTTGGACTCAACATTAATTTCCAAATTTATATTTCAACATAATTTAAAGATTAGTTTCATAATTGGATTCTTAATGTATGTTAAATTACGGCTTTTATAATATTTCTAAACGGTTTTTCTATAGAATTTACAAATAATAGATTAATGCTCTTGCATGAATATGTGGGGTTTACCAAAATGTAGGTAATTTTGTAGCATTTAAGATTGAAGATTTTAGTGTTAAACTAGAAAACGTTCAGAACAATCCTTCTGTGAGTGATTTTGTGCGTTCAGGTGTTACACTGTTTTTCTACTGAAGATGACAACGTGGTTGTAGAAATACGTATTTAGAATCATTAAATTCTATTGTGGTAAGGGTTTTTTAATTTTATTATTCACTTATAAGCCACAATCTTGAGCGATTTGTTAGTTAGATATAATAGGGTGTTGGGGTAATGGTAAATTTTACATGCTTGCAGTGTTTTTAACACAAAAAAAAATCAGTGATATCTCAACAACAAAACATAATAGTCCTATAACAGGAGCCTTATTTCAACAATAAGACGTAACAGTAACGAATTTAAGTTTTGAGTTTAACTTTAAGTGTTTCATTTTGTGAGATTTATCTTAATAAATTAGGTTTAAATGTTTCTGTTAATAAAATAAAATACTAAAATGCTTATACGGAAGTTACGCCCGAGTCAAGATACAAATTTACAAGTATCATAAAGAAAATGAGTAATTGGACACCTATCTGAAATTTGAATAATAAATATTTGTTATTCTTCTTGGAATCATGTTTATTAGAAATTGCAAAAAATATATACATTAAATGGAAGATTCAGAAAATATGGTCTTTTTGTTCTGGTCTCGTAAAGATAAAGCTTTATTCCTCGTGTTTCGATGTGTTGGTCCAAGAAAATGGCAGCTACATACAAATGATCTTGGATCAGGTAGACTTTAGTGTATTTGTGATTCATACAATAATGCTATCTATTCCCTATGTAGTATTTTTCACTCTGAAGTAAAAGCAATTAGATCTTTACTCTTAATATTAAGTAGGTATCATAATTAACTTTTGACGCCGACTGTACCAATTTGAAAATGCATGTAACAACTACATATTCATAAGTGGCAAATCGCAAAAAGGAAGACGATTTACATTGTCCTCTCATTGCAATATACATATAAACAACGTGCATCCTAATACAACGGACAACGTGGATTATTAATTTCAAATTGAAATAGCTTGAACCACTTTTGGGCACAATGGCGAGATTGCCTACGCCAAGTGCGAGTAGTACCGTTTCGGCCCACAATAGAGGATATGTCCATATGAAGCCGTCGTCTCTTGGCGCGTTCGTGGCCGTCCTTTATTGCTTTCGATACTTCGAACTTCTGTTGTGGCAGCTTTCGAATGGTTTTTAACACCAGCACAGAAGAAATATCGGCATAGAAAAGTGTACGTGGGCGCTAACTTGATGGAGTGTATTATCTTTTTTTGTCGGCATGTTCTGTTTAAATTATCTACTTTCTCTATTGGGATTACCATTTAAAAAATGTGTCATTTACTTTTTTTATTTAACGGACAATTGCTATATATTTTTTATGTTTACTTATCGTGATGACATGGAATGCAAATTATACAAACCACTTTCTGACTTTTTTGCAAGCAAAAGAAAAAAAATCGATCGATAAGAAATCGAAATAATTACTCAAAAAAGACGGCTTGCTATTGGTGGACTATGAAGATTATAAATAGAAAATGTAATGTAGGAGGTGTAATTTTTATTTTGTGATATCCTCGTCCTTTATTGTGTAAAAGATATATTTTTTCTATATTGCATTAGTAATTTTATTTTATTTTATTTTACCCAATAGAATATTAAAATGCCATTTGCAGGATATTAACATAAGTAGTAGATACATGAGAAAAAAAGAGAGAAATCAAGAAAGCGGAATAAAATTGTCATACACATAACAACGAGTAAGTCAGTATTGATATGTACAATAATGTACATATACAAGGTCCCGTATCGTTATGTTCAAATGTTAGGAGTGTAATGTAGACTTCATTTCAAGTAACAAAAACGCAAAACTTGTATATCCATTTTTATTTGTTTCAAAGTTACAGGTCTATGAATGTGATTGTCAGATCATGAAAAAAATGTAATATGTCAACACAAACTGATTTTATTTAAAAAAAGTTATACGATTCAATAACAGGCCCGTGATTGTTAACGTCGCATAATAAAATGTTATCTTAAAATAAATAAACACGTGTCGTAGTGCATACAGTAATTTCTTGGAGATCTACAAAAAAGAGTACTGGAAATTGATTTATGATAAAGAAGGCTCTTACTTATTTCGTAAGTGCTGAAACATGAATAACATACAATAAACAAACGTTCAGATAACGGTTAACGTCGAATTTTTTAATAAAGAAGCTTATTAGTGAGTGGACACGTTTGCTTTATTCAAAATGCCTTACCGATTTTCTTCTCAAGAGTATGTGGACATGCATTTTATGTATGGCTACTGTAACGGCAGTGCACCTCAAGCAGTTATTGAATACCGACATCGGTTTCCCGATAGGCGTATTCCTCATTACAGAACGTTTCTGGAAGTACTCAGACCTTTTCGGGAATGCGGACTGCGTGATTATCTTTTCGACCTAGGAGTAAATTTGCCAGCTGACTTAGAGGAAGAAGCAGTAGCTATTGTTACAAGGGATCCAACTTTCAGTGTACGTCGAATCGCTAGACAACTAGGAGTGCCACGAACGACAGTTTGGCGAATTTTAAAACGTAAGGGCTTATATCCATATCACTATCGCAGGGGACACGGTTTGGTTGAGGCAGACCACTATGCTCGTCTAGTTTATTCTACCTGGATATTAAGACAGTCACGATTTCATTTTAATTTGTGCAGAACAGTCCTCTGGACAGATGAATCTACGTTAACGAGAAGTGGTGTTACAAATCTGAGAAACCTGCATAGGTGGTCATCAGAAAATCCCAAAGCTATATGCCCATCTAAATTTTAACATGAATTTTCTATTAACGTTAGGGCAGCCCTAATCGATAACTTGTTGATTGGTCCTGTCGTTATTCCTGGGAGGTCAAATGCGGACAATTACCTTCAATTTCTTATTGACGAACTGCCAGGTCTTTTCGAGGATGTCCCACTGAATGTTCGACGAGACATATGGTTTTACATGGATGGGGTACACCAGTACATTTCGGAATTGCTGTCCGAAATTGGGTTAACGTCAATTATCCAAGATGGATTGGCCGAAGTGGTCCTGTTGCATATCCACTCAGATCACCCGATCTTAATCCCTTTGACTTTTATATATGGGGATACATGAAAAATTTAGTCTACGCGCAAGTTTCGAACACAAGAGAAGAGTTGTTGGATCGTATTCAACTGGCTGTCGAGCAAAGCCGACGAAAGAAGTATGAAATTCGAATAAGTACTTCTTCTGTTGGCTTACGGGCACAAGCCTGCATTCAACAAGGATTTGGACATTTCGAAAATATTATTAATTGAACTTTTTTTTAAATATAATCAGTTTTTATTGACTTTAGGATTACATTTTTTTTCATGATCTGACAATCACATTCATGATCTGTAACTTTGAAACAAATAAAAATGGATATACATGTTTTGCGTTCTTGTTACTTGAAATGGAGTCTACTTTACACTTCTAAAATTAGAATATAACGATACGGGACATCATATATATATATAGACTGTATAGACATCGTTAAATTCAGAAAAGAAAAATCCTATCGGAATATAGCCAAAAATATATATGTTGGCATTTGAAATAAAAAAGTCGACTATAGTTTGACATTAATGAAAACAACTGAAAACAAATAAGACACTGCTATTTTGTAGTATTTTTGAAGCTATTAAATTTACTTTTTGTTGCAATAAAATCGGACAATAAATAACGGAATTATGATTGTTGGCTTTTTTTTTACGGGACAGTCTGTATATATATATGTATATATACAAGGTGATATTGAAAAAACTACAATGCATAGTATCACGATATAGAAGACCATAGAATACTAAAAAAGTTCTTATCCACTAATGTCGGATCGCCTTTTGTTTTCAAGATACAGGATCTTAAAAGTTTGTTAGAAATTTTTGTTTTTTTTTTAATTTCGTCCGATTATGATGACATTATTGAACCAGAATTCGAGTATTATTAGAATATTATCATAGTTGGCTATGTAATTATGGCACCTCTCAAATTTACTTTTGAAGAATATAGGGACATGATTATGTATTATGGTGAAACTCGATCAAATTCTTCCGAAGCTCAACGTATCTATCAAGAGAGATATCCATTAAGACATGTTTCTAATGTTAGAACACTTATTGACGTGCATAGACGTTTGGCAGAAAATAGCTGTTTCAAAAAATCAAAAGTTAATAGTAGGGTCACCAGAACTCATTGTACTGTTGAAAATGAAGAAACTGTTTTGTAAATAGTAGAAAATAACCCGAGTATAAGCACCAGAAAAATAAGTTCAGCTGTATCGATTGTTAACCGTGAATCAGTTAGATAAGTCCTCAAAGAACAGCTTCTTCACCAGTTTCATTTCCAAAAAGTTTATCACGTATTTGAACAGGATTATTTACCCCTTGCACAATATTGCGAGTGGTTGCTAAATCAATGGCAAAATTTTCTATCATTAATTTTGTTCACCGATGAAGCAAGTTTTAGGTATTAATATTAATGAAACACAAATGTCATATTTTTGATTATTTTAATTTAAAATAAAATATTTCCATTGCTAACTTATGATTTTTCGGAGTTAATAATTTATAATATCTGAAACGTTTAACTTTAAATATCTCATAAATTTCATGATGTAAGTAATTTGTTTTTTCACATAGAAATATCAAGAAAATTGTGTTCTGTCAAAATCAACAAAAAAAATACAGAATGTCACTTGAAATTTTGGGGGAGGGGCGGCGGGTGACCCGCTGGGGCGGTTTGAAATACAGTGTACTCTCTCTTAAGGGGACAGCCATGGGACTGAAAAATTTGTTCGCTTATGAGAAGTGTCCGCTTATGAGAAAAGTACAAAAAGAGTAAATAATAATTTGTAATATATTTATCTTTAAACAATTTTATTTCCAAAACAAGAACATATAAGTATTAGATAAAGTAAATAGAATTTTCATTAACATTTTTGCGAGAAGTAAAAAAACAAAATTTGTTATGCAAGGTATTCAAATAGATTTAAAAAAGTCAGAAATTTTAGCTTTGCGCGTTTTTCCTTTAATTTCATTATCTTGGAGATGTATTTGAAGATCAGTAAGCAATTGAACACCTTTAAGGTTGCTGTGATACAAAGAAAAAGCCTTTAGTTTTCTTATAGCTAAATAAGCCTCTTTATAGGAAGTTAACTTGTCTTCAATTTGACTTTCTAGCTCATCTTCAGACGAGTTGCCAAGCGTTTCTTGGGAAGCAATTAACATTTCAGTATTAATGTTTTCCACATCTTCATCATTAATGAAGACTTCATTATCTAAATTAATATAGTCTTCGACGTCAGTTTGGATTTGGCTCTGAACTTGATTAATAATATTGGAGAACTGAACAAGTGCTGATAGTGGAACCTCATCTTCTGCGGTCCAACCGCTATCGTCATTTAGGATATCAGTTTTCTCAAAACCAGCTTTCCTGAAACAATGTTTTATTGTCTGGGGACCCCCTTGCTCCCACGCTTAGTGTATGAAATAAACGACATCTAACAAATTTATTGATTTTGATAAATCCAAAGCAGAATTTGCGTCTTCCATCTGCAGCAAAATATTTTTTAAAAATAACGATTTGTACAAAAACTTAAAGTTTTTTATAACGCCTTGATCCAGGGTCTGACAAAATGCTGTTGTGTTTGCTGGAAGAAAAATAACTTTAACATTTTTTAATTTAAGATCGCGAGGATGAGAGGCCACATTGTCTAAAAATAGCAGGACGTTCCGTTCTTTAAGTTGCATTTTTCTATCGAACTGCGCTAGAAAATCAGTCATCAAATCAGACGTCATCCAAGCCTTTTTGTTTGATCGCCACGTAACTGGTAAATTGTTCAAATTAATATTGCGAAACGCGCGAGGTTTTGCAGCTTTCCCAATAACAAAAAGGGGTTCCTTTTCTCCAGCCATATTGACGCAGTGCAAAATCGTTAGCCTATCCTTAGCCATTTTTCCACCAGTGCATTTTTCACCTTTTAATGCAAATGTTTTATCGGGTAATGCACGAAAAAACAATCCAGTCTCATCCGCATTATAAATATCTCGTGAATCATATCCTTGAATCAAAGATGGCACTTTTTCAGTAAAACTTTTGACATCATCTTGGTTTACACTAGCGGCTTCTCCAGAAATGGCACGGAAGGTTATGTTATGCCGTTTTTTGAACCTTTCCAGCCAGCCAGATGATGCACTAAAATCTGCGTAATTCAATTTATCTGCAATTTCTTTAGCCTTGCTCCTGATAAGTGTGCCCGAGAGAGGAATACATTTATTTCGAGCCTTCACAAACCATTCGTAGCACAATTTATCAATGTTAACGCCTTTGACGTTCAGCATACTCCTTTTTCTATCCGGATTGACATCAGTATCCCACAATCTTAAAATTTGGTCTCTCTTTTTGATGATACAAGCAGCTTGAGTTTTACTGATCTTACATTTCTTTGCTAACTCGCGTACACTAAGTTTCTCATTTTTTTGAATTTCAATGACATTAACTTTGTCTTTAATAGTCAACACTGCTTTAGGCATAGCGATTCAAGTATGTATACAATAAGAATCTGTAAATGTACTATGTATTTACGTACTACATTCAAAACAACAAGCTGTGCGTATTTAGGGAATTCCCCTTTGTACATACACGTATTATTCAATAAGCAACATCTTTACGAATATGAAGAAGAGTAAACGGAAAAACAGTGTTACAGTGTTGTAAGCTGTCCGGTTATGGGGAACTAAAATCACTCTAAAATCACTTTGGAGTGGGAAAAAAGTGTCCGCGTCCGGTTATGGGAGGGTTGTCCGCTCAAGTGGGAAAAATTTTAAAAATCTCTAAGTAATCCTTTGGTACTGCAAAAAGTGTCCGTTTATGGGAGGTGTCCGCTTAAGAGAGGTGTCCGTAAGGAGAGAGTACACTGTATACTGTTCATTGTTCCCCTATATCCTGAACCACCACCGAATGTTTCAAGTTTTTATCGTCAGAAACACTAGAAATAATTCCTCAATATTAAGTTTTCGTGTGGACACTAGGTATATTTCTTTCTTATACATTTAATTTTATTGCTTTTTTATTAAGGTTGCTGTAACATAATTAAATTAATATTTGAAAACAAAATTTAGCGTATAAAGAAATGACAGATTTATGTAATTTAATAATATGTATTTCTTTTAGGTTCTACATACAGACATATAAAAAAATCTTTAGTCGACTAGTTAGGCGCCAATAAATTTGCCAGTTCTTTTATTTCTACCGTAAAGAAACTATTTTTATGTGAAGAACAGGATATATTAATGTGTTCTTGTTTTAAAGTTATTTTATGTTATTTTTCATCGTGTAGACTTTTTTGCGTTTGGATTGTTACCAAAATATGTTAGCTTTTGCGTCTATTTCTGAAAAAAGGTTAAATTTTTATTAGATGATATTTGAAAAATACATGTTTTACATTCTATTTTAGGAATTTAAATTATTTATAAGATATACGTGTAAGTAATTACTAATTTTAACTTATAAAAAGTTATAACATAACTTCTTAAGGTTAATTCAATTTAACATTTTTGAGACATTCATGTTGCTGTGTTAAATCCTATTAGATACTCTGGAAATGCAAATAATGCACTACAGATTTTTACGTGGAATTATAGATTATAGAGACTGTCCTAGAAATAAAGAAACAACGTATGATAAATGGAGAAATGTAAAGTCTGTTTGAAGATATAGTGCGAACCGCTAGCTTGTGTTGTACAATAAAAGTAATCGATATGAGAAACACGCTACAGGCCCGTATTATCAATATTTGATTGTAAATTATAAATAATAAAAGTATACGTGTATTATAATCAGAGATGTAAAATTACCGTAATATATATTTTTGGTAAATTACCGTGGTAAATTACTGCTCTTTTTTTACCAAGATTTATTCTTGCGTAATTTACCATTTTTTGAGTAAATTACCATGGTAATTTACCACACTTTTTTATTGTTTAAATAAAACCCCTACAACAAAAAAAGTCTTATACATTTTATTAAAGGAAAAAAAATAAAGAGTACAATATTAACATATTTTAAAATTAAACAATATTCTGAAAATAGAACTAAACAATGATTTTTCATTATTACCATTATGTAATATGTAATGTTATAACATAACTATTCCAGATCACTCTCAGTCTCAGTATTGCAATTCGAATCAGAACATTCCAACTCTTCTGTTGGGAGTTCTTTCAGTGCCGGATTTTCTTTCAGTTTTAAATTTAAATTCACATATACCAATTTAGCAGCTCTTTCATTAGTTAATCTATTTCGTTTTTTACTGTGTATAATACTAAACATTGAAAAACTTCTCTCCGTCGCACATGTTGTTGGTGGGCTGTTCAAAATTTCTATTGCGACTTTACTTAAAGCTATAGTACAACAAAGTGATTTCCACCATAATACAGAATTCAATTTGCCTGTCTCTAATGCTTGCCATATAAAATCTTTTGAAAACAATTGTTCTTTCGATTTGTAATAAGCAACCTCAGTCATGATTTCTGCTATATCAGATCCACTAACTAGATGCGTTGATAGTTTGTTAATATATGTCAGTGCTGTGATATATTCCTCGTTATTGAGATTTTTGCCTATAAATTTTGGATCTAGTAAATTGGCAGCCAAATGTATAGGTGTTATAGCCATTTCTCTCCGTGATTTTAAATTGATAGGACACTATTTAGTTCTGAAACTGGGCATGCAGCAATCAGTTGATCTTTCAGGTCTTGAAAATATTCAACAACATGAGATATGCAAGGTTGAGAGGTTTGTATGTTCTTTAAAATTACGGAGACTGGGTGTAAAATTGTATGTAATGTATCAACTCTTTCCCAAAACAGATCATCTAAAATATTATTTTTTATTCTTTTGTCTAAAGTATTAGCTATAGTTTCTGTTATAGCCAATTCTTTTAAAAATTTTTTATTTATCCTTAAGCTTTCTAAACAGAAAATATTAGAGCATCATCTAGTTTGGCCAGGTAGTTTAAGAGATTTTAGTGTGTTTGATTTTTGTAATGTTCGCTGTTCATCTTGCATATTTTTAAATGTAGCATTCAAAATATGCGATTTTTTAATAGTTTTTACTATGACTTTACAATCAGTAATTAAACATGCAAATACTTCCAATTTTAAAATATCTTGTGCGAATAAATTCAAAATATGAGCACTACATCCATAACAAGAAAAATAATTAGACGGGTACATATCACTAATTAATTTCCAAATTGATTTCATATTGCTAGCGTTATCAGTCACTATGCTTATAACTTTATTAATATCTAAGTCGTCAATAACAGAACTAAGTAAAGAACAAAGATATTCAGCATCGTGGCGATTTTCCTTGCAGTCAATTACTTTAAATAAAACTGGTTCTGGACATGTAATTATTATATTAATGGATTCGTTTCTAATATTACTCCACCCATCAACTTGAATTCCAATTGTTTTAGCCTTTGCTATTTTTTCATTAACTAACTGATTTATTTGAGAGTATTGTTTATCTAAAAGGATAACGCATTGGATAACCGATATCTAGTCGGCAATCGTAAAGATGGTTTAATTTTTTTAAACAATTTTTGCCAATGAACATTTTCCGTAAAATTTAAAGGGGTATTACTAGCAAAGCATGCTATTGCTAAGAGATCCCAAATTTCCTCTTCTTCTGATTTATTCATTACATCCACAAAAAAATCCAAATTTTCACTGTAAGCGGATTTAGTGGTGCTTGCAGCAGATTGTGGGCGAAAATCGCTTGAAATCGTCTCTCCATCGTCGTCTTCTAAATCTGTTTGCGAAGAACTTTTTCTTTCCGGAATCTCTAAAATGTTAAATACTTTTCGATAAAACCCAATAGGAATCAATCAAAATTACTCACCTTTATTTATTGCTTTAATTTTCTTAACACTTAATGCTCTTGATTTTGATTGTATTTCATTCTTTATTTTACGAGGACAACGAATGCACTTATTCTGTAAGTGACTGGACATTCTGGTTACTTTTAAAACATAACTTTGCGAACAGAAGTTTCACGAATATAATTTCGAATGTTCTGTGGATTTTGAAAATGCTGTTAAAATAACTTTTTTTATTTTATCTTTTCGCCCCATCCCAGCGCACTGCACTACGAGTAGCATATTCACAAACTTTATATATTTCAACTTATACACCGAAATCTTTTGAAAGACTACTTCATGCGTTATATAAACGGATGATTCACGAGCATTTACATATGCTAGAAAGGGACTTCCCCAATCACCGAGTGTGCAATGTGGTAATTTACCGTAAATGACGGTAATTAATTCGGTAATATACGGGGTAATTTACCGACTTACATCACTGATTATAATATAAATGTTTATTTATACGAAATGTCACCTACGCTATGTGAAATACAAGAATACATTTTGCACGCTAATTTATTCTGTAAATTGTATGACAGCTAATTTTAAAATTAGCAAACATATAAACAAAGGGAGACGAAAGCATCTCAAACTCGGTGGAATCTTGGTCACTATTTAAATTAATTATGAACTCTGGATGCATCTTAAATGTAGTTTGTTTCAATTTTTGTGACATAATTAATTGCATTGCGCCATACATTTGTAGATTTGTTTTTTATTTCCTATTTTGTTAGTTGTATAACACTCATTGAATTTCGGCGATTTATTTTTTCTTCGTGTTTTCTTTGAGTTGTATATATATATATATATATATATATATATATATATATATATATATATATATATATATTAGACTGGTCGCAGCTTGTATGTATTTTTTTTTATTTTTTAATTCTTAGTATATGCACTGTCTAAAATATGAGGTTTGCTGTTATAAATGCGCTATTAATTTTTTAGCTCGATTCGACGGTACCTTCTGGTGCCTAGTGGGGCCCAAAGTACCAGATATAATATAAAAACATACATTTAGTCCTATCTTTATTGCTTGTTGTAACTACGGTAGAAAATATATAATTCTTTCGATAAAACATAATTTTAATTATCTAATAAGTGTTTTTAAACTAAAATTATTGTCAAAGTTTTAAAACTTTGCTAATGCATGATTCACATTCACGAGACAGTTGTTATTAAATGCCTGTCATTGCTCGCAATCCGTGTTCATTCATATGATTCACAAAAGCAGTGAATCAATATGATTGTTTTGAATGTTTTTTAAAAAACCTTTTAAAATCACAGATTTATGGAGCATGTTTTTAGGGGTGTATTTTTTAGTAATAAATGAATGAAGAGAGAAAGAGATAATACATATTCATTTGTCTGTAAATATTATGTGCTGTTAGCAAATAAAAGAACTACATCTGTTCAACGAGCTTTTGTGAGTTAATTGAATACTTTGCAAAACAATCAAACGACAGTGAAAATTTTTTATTGACATTTGCTAACAGTTCTTAAAAAACGTGTGAGTAAAAGACAATCAATTGTTAGAGAGCTAACACTGCATACAATATCAATAGTGTATATTGTTGTGCGAAATCAATACAAAAGCAATGTTAATATGAGTGGACAGCAAAAGTGAATCAACTCATACATTTCTCTGGTACAGATAACGAACGGTATTTTTGCTCAACGTCGTGTTATTTATGTGCGACTTGAAAGAAAGCGTCATTTATGTTTTGCTGATTTTTACATATTCTGCCAACCATTGACGTTATAAGTAGTGCAAATTAATATTTTATCACAAATAAATAATATAAAGTGAAATCTTCGTTTTAGAAATATGACTTCTGAGAGTGCAGTGATTAAAAAGAAAAACTTACGCTCTGACCAAGATATTTTTTTAGTGGGAAAATGTGCAAATGAAATTTTGGGAGCTAAACTGCCATCTATTAAGCAAGTACTTCAATTATTTTTTTACAAAATGCGGATTGAACATAAGACATTGTTAAGTAGTATGAAATATGCTATTGGCGTTGCAATGGAATTTTGGAACAGGGCACACATTCCAACGATGCATGAGACAAGTTGTATGCGGAAATTGAAAAAAATATACGAAAAATGGAGACAAATACAAAAGAACTGTAGAACCCCATACGAAAAATATCGAAAACAAGAAGAAGATTTTTGTGATGAAATAGAAAATTTTATTTTTGATATCGCAACTCCAGATGCTTTCGAAAAAATGAAAATAAAAGAAGACAAAGATTTTTTAGTGCTCCAAAGAAAGAGAGGTCGCCCAGGAATTATGCATGGTGTTGATAGAATTCTCCAGAAAAAAGAAAAACGTAAAGAGAAGCGATTGGAAGAAGAAAACAATCGTGTTGCAAAGTATAAAAATCAAGGTATTTATTTTACTATTTATTAGATTTATACTGTTTCTGTAAAAAATCGTCGGCAAATAATTTCAGCTAAATTAGGCACGGATATTGCAGATGACACAGAAGCCGAAGATGTTGAACTAGGTCATGCAATGGACTCCCAAAACGTATCGGATACTGAGAATGTCTTCGAAAATATGAAAAAAACACAGACTCAATCTCGCGGTACTATTCACTTTATTGATGACAGAATGTTAGCAAGCATGGACAAATGCAAGCTTTCTACAAGACATGCCATGCATATTGTTACTTCAACTGCTGCTGCCATTCTAAATAAATTGAAAGACGCTTCCACTGCTTCTACAGAAATAAATTTAGAAGTCTGGTATTAAATCGAACCACAATCCATTCTATGCGAAGAGAATACCGTAGAAGACAAGCTAAGCGGATTATCGATGAATTTAATGTAGGTAGTTGATTTAATATTAAATTTTAGAATTATAGTAATGCATTTTATTTATTACAATACAGATTCCCCAAGTATTTGTTTTGCACTGGGACGGCAAACTCCTTCCAGACATAAAGGGAATAGAAAAACAAGATCGACTTTCTCTCGTTGTGACCAGTGAAAACATGGAAAAATTGCTAGGTATACCAAAAATAGAAAATTCTTCCGAGGAAAATATAGCTGACGCCACCTTAAATTTTTTGCGACACTGGGCACTTGATGTATTGGTAGAAATTGTATCTTTTGACACCACAGCCACTAATACTGGGATTAATAACGGCGCTGCATATTTACTTGAAAAAAGTTGGAACGCAAACTACTTTTTCTTCCATGTCGCCACCATATTAGCGAATTATTAGTAAGGTCAGTGTTTGAACTGAATTTTGGAAAAACACCCGGACCAGAAGGTCTTCTCTTCAACCGATTTGCAAAGTATTGGAAAAACATTGCAGCTAGCAACTTCACAAAAGGGACTTTGGACGAAGAAGTTCTGCGGAATTTAACAGCATCGCAGATGGAATACGTAAAGAATTTTTGCCTGAATGCATTAAAATGTCATTACGTGCGTGCGGACTACAAAGAGTTGCTTCAGTTAACACTTCACTTTATTGGAGAGCATCTACCAGATTTTAATCAATTTCGTTTACCTGGTGCAACATCCCATGCATGATTTATGTCAAAGTGTATTTATTGCTTGAAAATTTTTTTGTTTCGCAAGCAATTCAAAATGACAGCAGCGGAATTGAAAAGTCTTCGCAGTATTTGTTTATTCCTAGTAATTATTTATGTTCCTTACTGGTTCCGATGTGTGAATGCTATTGAAGCGCCGAAACAAGACCTTGATTTTATACAAAATGTAGTTACCTATTTCGACAAAGAAGTTTCCACTACATTGTTGCAAAAACTAAGGAAACATTTGTGGTATTTAGCAGAAGAAGCAGTTGGCCTTTCGTTTTTTGATGAAAGTGTCCCGTTGCTAGTAAAAAAGAAAATGGTTCAAAAACTTGACATCAATAATGAAGACGAAGACGAAAATGATGCAGAAGTCTCGAAAAGAAATGTGGTAACAATGGAAGAAATTTTGTCTTACAGTGCAAAAGATATATCGCATTTCGTAACTTCACGGACAAACAGATTTTTTACTCGACTGTCTATAGATGTATCATTTTTACAATTAGATCCCTCTGAATGGCAGCAAAGAGACGATTACTGTGCTGGCAAACGAGTCTGTCACAATTTGCACGTCGTGAACGATGCAGCAGAGAGAGCAATTAAATTTATAGCGGATTTCAATCGATCTTTGACCTACGATGAGGAAGATAAGCAGTTCCTACTTCAAGTTGTGGAGCAGTATCGCCAATTATATCCATCTTACAACAAATTCGCTCTCATGAATTAATACAAAAAATACCACTGTAAATTACTAATCTAGTTCTTACCTAATAAAAGTATGTAGTTTTTTATCCAACGAATTATATTTTTCAAGTTCGCATTTGCGACAGCAAACCTCATATTTTAGACAGTGCATATATATCAATTAAAGAAAAAAATTTTTGCGACCAGTCTAATATATATATATATATATATATATATATATATATATAATCCAATAATCCCTTCTACCATAACAATGATGTAGGGCGTTTATCTTCTTCTAGCTTTTTATAAACGTTTTCCATTCATTTCTATTCTTTGTCATGTTCTTCGCTTCTGTCCATGTTTTGCCTTTCCTTCCCAGTATTTCAGCTATGACATCATTCCATGTTGTCCTTGGCCTTCCTCTTCTTTTATTTTTCATTATTCTTGCTTCCCATATCCTTCTTGTTTGTCTTGTATTTTCCATTCTATATAAATGTCCCCACCATCCTAACTGTCTTTGTTCAATGTATTCTAGCACTGACTGCATTTTTAAATCTTTTCGTATTTCCGAGTTTCTTATTCTGTCCATCCTTGTAACTCCTCTAACTCTTCTTAAATACTTCATTTCTACTGCCTGTAATTTATTCTTTTGTTTTCGTTTAATATCCAGGATTCACAGCCATATGTTAATATCGGTCGGTAAATTGCCTTATATACTTTTAGTTTTGTTTCTCGGGATATCTCTTTTTTGTTAATGAAATTAATCCTCATGCTGTGGTACAGCTTTGTTGTTTTTTTTTATTCTTTGATTAATCTCAGCATCCTGGCTCCCTTTTCCATCAATTCTTACTCCCAAGTACTGAAATGTTCTCACTTGTTCTATTTCAGTTCCTTCTATTACAATTTTCGTATCTACCTGTTCATCTCCCACTACCATTATTTTAGTTTTGCTCTTACTCATCGTCATTCCACTTTCTTTTAGTGTCATATTCCATGTTATTAAGTTACGTTTCAGATCTTCCTCATTGTCGGCTATAACTACTATATCGTCTGCGAATGCCCCTTCCGAAATTTCGACTGCATTCAAGTTAAGGTGTCCAACCCTTTGAGTTGTAACCGAATAAATTCAATAGAGTTAAAAATGCAGTAATACGGCGAGAACACATGATGATTTTTTTCTTGCGATAGTATCTGCTACATATTTCTTTGAGAATTCAATGACTTTATGCATTCAAGTAGTTCCTCTTTTGTATAAGAAACTTCAATGAAAGTGTTATTGGGTATTTTTTTTTGTAAACGAGAATGGTAGGTAGGGACCATTATTAAAAATAATCACGCTATTTGTACTTAACTTTGGTATTAAGCCGTTTTCAAACCAATCTTCGAATATTTATACCGACATGCCTTCGTGGCAATCTAAGCAACAATTTTTGATATTCTTTACAGACAAGAATGCAGCTTATTCAACCCAACCATTTGTGGATCCACAATGCAGTATTATCAGTCTTTTTTCTCTAGATGCAGGAACGTCTAATTGGCACTAATTTAAATTGTTAAGCCCAGCTACAGCCCATTTTTGCAATAGCATGCGTATCATACTACGTTTCGTCGAGGTAATAAATACTTCTTCTTTGCTCTATATCGGTCGATAGCAAGTATAGGCATAGCGGATTGCAAGACAAATTAAAGAAGTCTCCTCCTTATTCTGTTTTTAAAATTGATAAAATCTTATCTAACAGACAGACATTTCTCAGTTAGGTCAGGTAATTAAACCAGAACAATTTAAATTAGATTCAGAAGGCGTTGAATTCATGGCGTATTAAAGTCAATTAACTAAGGGCTATCCGGTTAAACTTTATCTTCTGTGGAGAAACATGCCCTCCGGTCAAACTCAACAACTTCCGTAAGCTGAAGATGAAAAAAATATCTCCGTATGCATCTAGATCGACGCTTATCGTGGAGAAAAGCATATTTTCATCAATCATAAGCTATTAGGCTTTACACTAAGTCAAATGTACAGACTCATTCCTTACAAGGAAAAACTATCCCTAGACAATAAAGTGTTATTGTATAAGACAATGCTAAAGTCTAGATATATGGAATTCAACTTTGGGATTCCGCCAGTAATTCCAAGATTGTAATGCCATCCAATGCGGTTCCAAAGCAAGGTATTGGGCATCATTGTTGACGCATCGTATTACATTTTTAACGAAAACATCGAACGTGACATCTGCTGAAATCAGCCAGAAAAGCTATTTAGCGGTTTAGTGCAAATTAGCCAATTAGTTGAATGTGGAGGTGCTGCTGACAGGTGACAGACTGAAACCTTTGCTGCCATCCGGCTTGATAACCAGGCGCGGCTCGTGATGACGTACTGTTGGGGCTCTCGTGTACTAACTGTAACGTTTTCTTAGTAATCACCGAAAACTCACGAGGCACTCGCATCATTGTACGTGCCCCTACAGTATGTCATCACGAGCCGCGCGTGTTGATAACAGCACTTAAATCCCATCTAATGATTGAGAATATTAATAAATATATACAGCCTAGATTACATTAAAGTTAAATTTTAAAGATTATTTACTGGAATAATACAGGGGTCGGCAGCTGGTATGACTCATTTTCATAAAGCTGTAAAATTACTGAAAAATTACGAAATTAAACCAACTTGCGATATATAACAACTTTAATAAGTGCAGCTTTTCTGTTTGAAAATGATATCTTTTAAGTACCTCCCATTGGGTTTTAAACAAAACCTTAACCTATTTTGAAAATTTTCCATAACTCTAATCAGGCGTTTAGCATTAATACCCCGACATTCTTGAAAAATTTCTTCTTTCAGTGTCTGAATAGTTTATAGTCGGTCTTTATACCAGGTGATTCAGTTTGGTATTCGCCCACCTGTAACTTTTTTACATTTAGAAAAAAGTTTAATAAACCATATATATTCGTAAATCCGATGGTAAAACCTATCGGATAGGATGATCAATTTATCCTTACGATGACATCTGTCAAAAAAAGTGACTGTCAACTTTTTGTTTTCAAATGACACCCTGTATATTTTTTTGCACCATTTAATAGGTATTTTATTTCTAATTACAAATATGTATCACACTCTTTACTTTTGGATAGAGTAACAGAAATAATCACTAAAATCGTGGAGATATAGTAAGTTCTAGGAAAAAATATTTACCCATGAAAATAATTTCAATTCACTTTTAACTGTCAACAACAAATATCACTGCGCGTCACTTAGTTGTAATTTCTTAAAAAAATGGCTGTGTATTCAAACCAAGAGAAGTTTGATATGATTTTAATCTATGGGGAATGCCAAAAAAATAGTAAGGTCGCTAGACGAATATACCAACAACGGTATCCAGAGAGATCATTGCCATCTGACAAATTATTTGCAAAACTAGCAAGAAATTTGGGTGCATTTGGGAGTTTCAAGAAGAAGGGAAGTGCTTTTAGACCAAGGACTACAAGAATTTAAGACAATGCAATTGCAGTTTTAGCTCGAGTAAGTGTTGATCCCCACATATCCATTCGGCAAATAGCCGATGAAACTGATATTTCTTTTTCGTCAATTCAACGGATTTTGAAAGATATAAACTGCATCCATTTAAAATTCACGTACATCAAGCTTTGCTTTCTCGAATTACGACGAACGGGTAAACTTTATAGCGTGGCTGAACTATGCCCACGAAGTTGGGATTTTATATCTTATCATGTGATCAGACGAATCTCGATTTCATAACAATTGAAAAGTGAATCGCCACAATTGCCACTATTGGTCAGAACATAATCCTTACTGGCTTCGAGAAACCAATTTTTAAAATGTTTGGGGAATAAATGTGTGGTGTGGCATCCTTAATGGAAAAATTATTGGACTAAAATTTTATGAAGGCACACTCACTGCGGAAAGGTATCTACAATTTTTAAGGGAGGAATTATAAGAGTATATGGACGATGTTCCGTTACAAATACGGTCAAATCTGATATTACAACAAGACGGCGCACCAGCTCATGGCGGTAGAATTGTCACCAATTATTTAAATGAAGTTTATACTGGGAGATGGATTGGAAATCGTAGTGTGGAAGTAAAGTGGCCCCCCAGATCTCCGGATCTCACGCCACTTGATTTCTTTCTGTGGCCATATCTTAAGGAGAAGATTTATACAACAACTCTAGTTGATTTAGAAGATCTGCAGAATAGAATAAAACATGAATGTCGTCAATTGGCTCCAGAAGTTCTTTTGCGTGTCTGTACTCAGGAGGTATTACATAGGGCTGAAATGTGTATTGAGATGAACGGTGCACATTTCGAGCATTTGATGAACTAAGTTTTTTTGCTAAAATTATTAAATAAATTTTCCTAACAATTGTTTTCATCGTCATCTACTTGTTACGCATCTGAATAAACTTTTATTATTTTTGTGATTGTTTTTTATTATTTTATCATAGTGATACATATTTGGAATTAGAAATAAAATACCTATTAAATGTTGCAAAAAAATATACAGGGTGTCATTTGAAAAAAAAAAGTTGACAGTCACTTTTTTGACAGATGTCATTGCAAAGATAAATTGATCATCCTATCCGATAGGTTTTACCATCGGATTTACGAATATATATGGTTTATTATACTTTTTTCTAAAGGTAAAAGAGTTACAGGTGGGCGAATACCAAACTCAATCACCTGGTATATATTATCCTTTAAAAAGCCCCATAAAAAGAAATCGGGAGCCGATAAATCCGGAGATCTTGGCGGCCAATTTATGTTGCCATTTTTTGATATAACTTTATTAGGAAACATTTCCCTTAAAGAAGAAGAATCTGCCTCGCTGTATAGGCTGTCTCACCATCCTGCTGGAACCATACGTTGTCTTGGCCCAATCTTAGTAGTTCTGCTACCAAAGAATTCTGTAGCATGTGTATATAACGACGGGTGTTAATGGTAACCGCTTGATTATTTTCCACGAAAAAAAATGGTCTAACGATTTCAAAAATTGATACTCCACACCATATTGTCATTTTCTGGTCATATAGAGGTTTTTGATGTGCTGTTGAGAATTTTCCAATGACCAGTACCGACAATTCTGTTTATTTACGAAACCGCTTAAATGAATGTGAGCTTCATCCGCCATTAACAAATAACGAAACACATCTTGATTTTCATTCAAGATTTCTAAGAATTCTCTGCAAAATGTCATGCGAAGTGCTCTATCACCTTCCTTTAGGGACTGTACAATCTGAATTTAATAGGGGCGAAAACGTAAATCATTTTTAAGAATTTGACGAAGAGATTTTAAGGGCCAATGAATGTTTTTTCGCAGATGGCATCGGATTTATGTTAACTTTCAATGTTTTCTGTTATCCGAACAGTTAAAACGCCACCTTTAAATTTTGATGCAACACTTTCTATTTCATTAAAATCGTTCACCCACCTTAAATTTGTCTTCCGCGATGGAATTCTCACATGTCCTTCAACATTAAATTGCTGCCGAAAACTTCTTTGAGGTTGGATAACGGAACCATTTCGAACAAATTCATTCACTGCTTAAATAAGTTGATTTAGTGGAAATTTCTCCATTCTAATCAACATTGCATGTATATAGTATTTTTACGATAAGTGATCAGTCACGTCATAACCAGTAATATCAGGTACAAGAACCTAGGAAATTCAATTTACTCACGTAGTACATATAATTTCTCCAATATTTTATAAAATTTGGATTTTCAGTGTTACCTATTCTGCGCAGTGTTGTCACGCATGATTATCATATGATATCCACTTGTCATCTGTCAGTCACCGTTTCATATTATTACGGTTCATTTTATTTTTCTAGTTTTATTTATCTTTATTTTTCGTATTTCACAACTAGTTCTTCTTAGAACTAATAAATCATGTCTAAACCGCTTGGAAAACAGCGAGTTAGTTTTGTCACTAATCAAATATTTTGAGGCGGAACGCGATAACAAGTGACCTTTATTGCCGTTAAATTGTGTACGAGAGGTAATTTATTAAGAATTGTTTGTTTTATTTTTATATAATATGCATATTTATTTATAGAGAGTGGCTAATGCATTTAATATACATGTTAATACCATTAATCGGGTTTCTTCTGTGGCCAAACAAGGAAAACCTGTCTTAAACGAAAACGTAATAAGGACAAACTAAGTGTTAATATTGACGCTTTTAGTTAATGCGCTGTTAGAAATTCAATTTATGATATGTACAGTAATAGTATGTATTCTATTATTCTATAAAACTTATAAAAATATTACCTATTCTTTAACAAATGCAGAACAACATATTACTTTGGGTACATTGAACAGTGTTCTTCGAGAACGTGAAATATTCACTGGTTGCAATACTTCCTTGTGGAAAATATTGCAAAATATTGGTATCTATTTTCAGAAAGACGACCCTAAATGAGCATTAATGTAATTGCCTGAATAAAAAACCTGGGTTTTTCAAGGTGGAAGCTCTCAAAAATCATGGAAAAATGATAATATTAAATCCGTGAAAGCAAAACAAGTAGGTTGCTAAAGGTATTAATTATTTAAAAAGTATTGGCAAGGGCAATATATCGTTGACTTTTATTCTGTAGATACATAACTTGTACATGCTGGTGGCAATAATGGTTTCGTTCCTGGAGCAGAATTAATCTTTGCAACAAATAGTAAAAGCATGCATTACCATGGGGATATGAATCGAGAAAATTTTCTAGAATGGTAAGACGATGAAGGCTGTAAAAGGTTGCAAGAAGCACTAAATCAAGTAACAGTTGATGCATGGGCTAATAGTGTGACACACACTGAAGCTGAGATTGAAAAATGGTGGGATAGGGAAGTGAAATTTGACCAAAATGACATCGCACCTTTCATAATTAGTTTAGAAGAAGAGGAAGATGATGTTTTAAGCTCAAGAGATTAACCCTTTTTTATCTCATTGAATTTTGTTGACAAATTAGAGCAACCCGGAACTATTTGACGTTTACTCATATGAAATAATTCTTTTTCGTGCAAACAGGAATAAAAATAAAATATAGAAAAAGGTATACTTCCTTAATGTATTTAGGGCTAAAGAACTAATTATTCTGGTTGATATTGAAAATTCATAACATAGGAATAGTAGTTTTAGATTTATAAGTTACGATTGCACTTTTACCTTTTCATCATAGATTTATTTATGAATTCTTTTGTTTCAGTGGAAGTATTTGTAAAATTAAGAGCCAATATAGTGTTTTGATTTTAATATCTATTTGACTTGATACTACACCATATTTACATGCTTTCTAGTCAACTTCGGATGCAGCACGAATTATTACCTGTGCCTAAAAGAAACTCGTGAGTGTAATGTGATAAAAACTAAAAAATATAAAACCTTTATATTATATTGTTTAATATAACGTATTGCTATGAATTGTGGGTTGAAGATTTGTTACGCTACCATCCACAACTAGTTTTCCCAACTAAGTTTCTCAGCCGGTGAATTTTCAAATATGAGACTTCTAACTTCTCGGGTTCCACTTAGGAAAGACGTGTAAGAACTAAAATGAGTTGAGCGCCAGTGAAATGTTCACAAAAATTTATATACTTATTTTATTAATTAATATTTAACAAAAATGGAGTGAGTACGTAAAACAAACGCAGTTTAAAAGATGAAATAAATATTTAATACAAAAATAAAAAATATCTTTACAAATTATAAAGATGCTGTATTATACAAAAATACTTGAGGTAAAAACATTCATTGAAAATTGACAGCTAAATGAATGGAAAACATCCTCTAAATGACACCGATCAAAACTTATCTAAAAATAATTAAGTTTAATATTAATTTCTCCCCAGAGAACCACACTGTATAATCAGATAATGATACACGAACAAAAACATACACGTGTACTATCGACACGCACAAAAACCCTTGAATCCAATCGGACAAACTTTTCAATTTTGATATTAACATAGAATTTTAATATTTAACTGTATTATCTATATTCTTAAATTAAATCTCTTAATTACATTTTTATTATAATAGAAATATAGTTACTATATTTATGCTTATGACGTCATACAATTCTAAATACTTACAAAAACTAAAATGGAGACGAAGAAAGTGCTTATTCAACTTTAAACATCAAATATAATGAGAATTTAACTCAATATAAATATCGGGACTTTAATACTTAATAAAACAACAATAAAACACTCCCGAATTAATTAAATATATTTGTAATATATTTCTCTAAAAGAAAGCGACCTTCCCGTTTCACAGGCACACTTCATCTCCACGTCTCTACAATTTGCACATCCAATGCACGCCGAGAAAACCAGGTTTTCTCGCTAGTTAAATTTATAAACATTTTCAATATACAATTTATCTCACAAAATATGTACATTTTTAAATTAAATTATTTTTAATTAAGCAGTTAATAGCATTAATAGCAGTATGTACTGCTATATTATATCATGATTATTAATACTGATAGTAATAAACTATTTCCATTCTTTCCGTTTTTTATTCTAAAACATTGATGTTATATTTATAAATTTTGCAAAATAAAAGTATTAATACAGTTGCCTTTATTAATTAACATAAAGTATTTATTTTTCTGAATATAGAGTGATAAATATACAATATTAACTTTCTAAACAGTTTAAGGTATAACCTAAATGCCATCTGTAAAAAAAAATTGAAGTTTATAAATGTACTATAACCTATAAACCAAATGAAAATTATTTGGCAACGTTATGTGACGCACATTGATAACGCAACTGCGTTCTTATCGTAAAAATACTATAGGCATGAAATTTAATGTCAAACTAACTGACATCACATTATTTGGTTTTCCATAGTAACCTATGTGTCATACCAGCTGCCGAATACTGTACTGTACACATGTCATCATATTGCTCACAAAAACTCATTGACCGTCGAGCAGATTTCCGAATTCACTAAGAGTTACAAAAAATTGAAATATAATCGCTTCACTTTAGAACATTCTGTAAGGATTATAAATTGAATTGAACCAACATTGTATATATACAAAAAGGTTTAAATCTATAGGCGTCATCAGTCAAGCTAGTGAAGCAATGTAATACAAATGCTACAAATGTTTTTAAGAACAGATTTGTATCTGTACGAGTATATACATTTACGCTGAAATCGCCTACAAGATATAGCAAACTTCGTCCTATAAGGTGGCAATTATTGTCCATGTGTACAGTTACAGGTATGTATATTGCATGTCTGTTTCATTTGCAACATTGTATATTCAGAATAATTTTTTAAAGAAATTTGTTGTAATGCTCAAGTTAACGTTGATTTATATATTAGCATTTGTATTAGGTTTAGTTTAGCTTAATAGATACTAAACATATCAAAACATATTATAACCTTCTGAATTAAGTTGAATAATTTGTTCATTTTTGGTTCAGGTCATTCTTTCGTAATAATATTTCAATGTATAGCATTGTATCATTTAAAACAAAAAAATAAATTAATTCTTTTGTACTGACTTAAAAGTTGTGGTTTTATATTAGTTTATTCACATATAATATTGAACAGATTTAGAACACTAAGATTACTTTATTTTGAAAACATTGCACACCCTTTCCGGAAAATAATTGCGGATGTTCCAATGAAATAATTTTGCTATTGTAAATGTTATGATAGGGATTTTTCAACTTGGCAATAACATGTCGCATATTTTTTGAAGATCTAATAAAAGTCTTACAGTTAAATTTTTTTACGTACAGTAGGAAATAGCTAACAGCAGCCTGTTCTATGTATATTGTATTTACATGTGAGGAGCTTTTTTTCAAAACGCAACATGTCAATCTAAACAACTTTGGAGAAATCCGTCAAAAACAATTGCGGCTGTTGTACATATCGGAAACAATATTTTTCTTTTATAATGTTATTTATAATGATCTAAAATGTAATTTAGAAAAGGATTATATAATATGTGTGATGTATTTAATTCGATGCATAAAACAAGTTTTGGACTCGTTGCATTTTGTTAACAAAATGGGACATGTTTCGATTTGAAAAAAAATTTCATTTAAATCATTGTATAAATTAAGGGCTTTATTTCTAAAGACGCATTCAAAAATACTGTAAAATAATTATCAAATTATTTCTTCTGAAAATCAATTTGAAAATTAGTTTTTATTTCATAAATATATATTCAAAAACACTCCAACAAAAATTCTTTATTATTTCTTCTGAAAACCAACATAAAAATAAGACTAATACTAAAAGCAATACAATAAAAATTATAATTTAATTTCTTCTTCTGGTTCTAGGCAAACACACGGTTCGCCTTCTGATTGTAGCAATGGATCATCCGTAATGTGGTCGCGTAAAAGTTCGAAGTACCAACTAAATCTGTCTTCATGATACCACTCCTTACCAAACGTTTCTTCTAAAAGCTTATTAACGGCCTTTCCTTTATCTGCGGCCTGAAAACGTCCTTTGTTGCTCAAACGTATTTCCAAGTTTTTAAATTTTTTCCTCGCTTTAATAACGAATCAAATTTATTTGAGGGATCAGTTATTCGGAAATTCATTTCCATTTTTATTTTAACAGTTTTTCCTCTTCCTTCTGAATTTTCCTTTACTATAAAAACTTTCTTTTGCTCGCTTCTTCCTTCATTATTGCTTGAAACTGTTTAGCTCTCAATTTATGTATCTTTAAGTCACGTTTATGATTTTGTTTTTCCAGATTGAAAGCAATTTTAATTTGATTTTTTAGTCTTTCACAGTAGCTGCAAATGTCACTAGCAGGGGAACCAAATCCCAGATTGAAATCATTAGAAAATAGTTTGTGAAAGTAAGTGTGGTTAACCTGTTTCTCGGCATCAGCGCTGTTATTATACATTTTGGACATCTTCGAAATATTTAATTCCGCAGGTAGATAAAGTTTGATCTATTATAGTGAGATTCGCATGCTTTGAATTTTCCAATAAATTCTTTTACGTTTCTTTTCTTTGCAGCAAGCTTACCTTTCCATCTATTACCACCTCTATTTTCTTTTTGCTCTTCTCCGCTTCTAATATTTCTAGCTACTAACAAAACTCTTCTACGATTTACTTCAAATAACGTTTCGAAAAATGCTCGACATACTAAAAATTTTTGTTTCTCAGTACGAACCTGCATTATAACGAACATAGTTTGTTACAAACAGTTTATAATATAAGTAGAATAACTTACTGTGTAACTTATTTGCAAATTATGATATCTTTTCACAGGAACATTTCGCTCACGACGCCGTTTTGGCAACTGGATTTCAATTAAATTCACCAGCCTAGAATTCTGCTTGATTCTGTCGTTATCAATTTAAAACTTTTTTTTTACTTCTAGCAAAATTGACATAGGTATTTGATGACACTTCAATTTTTTATTGATGGTATGATTGCAAGGGCGTCTCCATTTATCTAGATCTAGATCCTTTGCAGCATATCTACGAAACATTATGAAACACAGTTTGGAACAAAATCTAACCTAAAACTTACCTAGCGTTCCTTTTTGCAATTCGCTCCTGTACCTGGGTCTTCTTTCGTTTTCTGCTTCCACGACTGTTCTCAGCCACACTAACTCCTTCATCACTATTCTCGGCATTCATATTTTAAATTGTTTATAACAATTTCACACACAAATCAGAAAACAACTAGCGAGATCACAATTTGTCGTACACAATGAGTCACACACTTTACACAGACGGACTTGTTGCAGTTTGCAAAAAAAAAAGATTGTGGACTTGTAACGTTTTGTTCGAAACACATCAAGTTCGGTACACATTTTAAATGGGACTTATTGCAGGTTGACGTAAATGCAAGTTGGCATTGTATTTCTCACATCTTAATGAAGCTAAAGCCATCTATAACTCAATTTATGAAAAAAGTGGACTTGTTGCGCTATGAAAAAATACTCCTCATATATGGTACGTCCATGTACAGATGTGCATGTTTGTTAATAAAAACTTTAAAAAAATAATTACTGATAACACTGATCAACAAATTTTCATTTCTTAAATTTTTCTTTTGAAACTATGTACAATTTTCGTTTCTTTTATAGTTCTAACAATAGTAATAACAACAAATTTATTCTGGCACGTCAGGCTTTAGAAAAAAAGTATCAAAATGTAAATAAAATAATATTAATTAGGTATGTACATTATACGGAGTTGTATGGTATCGTCTTGTTTAAAATGTTTTTCTTATTACTTTTCCTTTGTAGTGTTCTGCGGAACTTTCTGATATCAATGTCCAACAATTATCATCAAGCATTTCAGTGTTCCACTTGCTCTGATAATGCTTTTCAATAACAGACATTTCGTGATGAAACCTTTCGCCGTGATCATCACTCACGTCGCCGAGATTTGGGAGAAAGAAATTCAGATGCGAGTGAAAAAAATGTATTTTAAGGCTTAGGTTACGGCCGAATTTATGGTAACTTTTAAGAAGTTCTTTAACAAGTGCTATATAATTGTCGGATTTTGTGTTTCGCAGAAATTGTGGGTCACATTTTTAAATTTTTAAAAGCATTCCAAGCAACACGCTCCAAGTCACTTAAGGTTTCTTCAAATTTTTTATATTGTAGAAGTTTAATTTGGGACTCTACTTTAAGTTTTGCATCTGAGATTTTGGGAAATTTTTGTTTATTGGAATCCATGGCCATAAATAATTATCCATTGCTTTCACGAAATTTTTCATAATACCTACTTTTATGTGTAATGGCAGTAGAGGTATTTTATCAGATTCAACTAGTGACTTATTAATAGAGAGCGGACTGAAGCGATTGAATGACGAATTGCACCCATAAAACGTTGTGGCGGTATCATGTAAAACATGTTATAACAGCCCTACTATTTGTTTGATCGATTGAATTCGTCGAGTAGATGTTACTTCCGTCGTTATTGTGTCTATTAATTCATAAATTCTATTTTACAGTGGCGTGGTTCTAGTTTCGTTTCTTTCAGTGTTATTTGGTTACAACTTTAGTATTTAAAAAATCCGTTTTATATTGTTATATTGTATATTTATCCTATAACTTTTTATAAATATTAAGTTTAATTTACTACCTTATTTTTGGAGTAGTTTTCGGTTCTTCTTTTTAGTTAATTTCTTTCTGTTCTTAGTATTTCTCTTTATTTTCATTAACTATGGAGAATTCTCGTAGGGCAGCCATGGTAGGATGGATTAGAGGCCATACAGAGATGGGTGCATATTCGTAATGATACCGAGATATATTGCAGTGCCTGTTTATTAAGTTTAAGGCGTCCACAAAAGTGTAATGTGCAGAGACATGTTTCTTCGAAAACTCATTAAGATAACATATGACCATCTGCACCTGACACTTTTAACGAAGAACTGTGTGAAGCTTTCATGGCGGTCAATATCCCATTCAAAACGCTTAACAATCCAGTCCTCAAGAGGTTTCTTACAAAATATACTAATGGTCATATACCAGATGAATCTACTTTATGTAAATACCACTTACCAAAATGTTATTTGACAACCATTGAAAAAATACGAACCAACCTATCTGGCCATTATCTTTGGGTAAGTGCAGATGAAACAACGTACGTAATGGGACGATGTGTGTTAAATTTAGTTGTTGGTATTCTTTATGCGATAACTTCATACTTACTATACTTAATTGCATATAAAATATTGCCAGTCGTAAATGGTGAATCAGTTACAGAAGTAATGTATTCATAATATTCATCGAATAACAACTATAAAGACAAAATGCTATTATTTTTGACTGAAGCGGCAGCTTATATGTTAAAAATAATGAAGTTATTAAAGCCATCTTATCCCAATATGCTACACGTTACCTGTGCAGCACATGCACTTGAATACATCAGGGGTCATTTCCCAAATATTGATAAGTTAGTTTCATCATTTAAAAAGATATTTCTCATAGCTGAGGCAAAAAGTTGATGCCGTATTTAGCAGAAATCCAGATTTGAATATATTATATCAATTCTGCACAGAGCCGATTTAAAAATCTATTCATTCAAACTATGGTGCACTTTTGCAACATTTTAATCACGCAATCATAACCAGTTGTGATGTGGAACGGACATTTTCTATTTTTAAAGACGTTTTAACATCTAAAAGAACTAATTTATCACAGGAACACCTTGAACAAATTTTAGTTGTTCATAGTAATGTTTTACACTTGAAATGTTTCACAGAAAACACATAGTTTTGAGTTTTGTTCTTTGTAAAGTATTTTTATTCAAAATTCGATACGCAATTCGCATGTCAGCATTACTTTTGTTTCAGCAGTAGTTGCTGCCGGTTACCAAACCGTTTATTACATTCGCTCTGTTGTGCATTGACAGATACATATTAAGTGCATATATAGGTATGTGCCACTTATGCATCTTACCACACGTATCAAACTGTTCGAAAGTCACGGATCGCTTATAAAAACTACCTACTGCGAATACAAAGGCAGACAAGGGCTATGAATCGTCAATCGCTCGAGTCCGCTCTCTGCTTATTAAGGATATTCTTTTGGCTAGGAATATATTGAGCCCTGACTGGTTAACTCTTTAACAATTTAGTGGGAGTTTCTTGATTGACTGTCCCACTCACAAAGAAAACAGCAATTCTTTGTATACCCTAGTTGTAAACGGAGTAGAATTGCTACAACTTTGAGGTCTGCGCTGATATGCCATTTCTACATTTTATAATTAATTTTGTCTGGAAGAAAAGTGATATTTTCATATGCTTCCCTTAAGTGGATTGGGTGGCCAACGGATATGGATGGACAAACGTTTTCTATATGAAGAAAGACAGTTTTCAAACTCAACTTCAAAGCATCGATAAAAACGCGCCATTCTTCGGAATGGTCCTGGTGATCTAATGCCAACATTGACATTTTTCGTCGACAGTATTTAAGTATGAATATGTGATAGTTCTTTCTGACGATTACAATACACAGAAATATGTGTGCTTGGACCTAATAGCTTCCATCCTTGGAGTTTTGATCCTAGTATTTTTGCTTTAGTTTTCGACAAATTCAATTAGTTTCAATTTTGTTTATAATTTTATGCTTTTTCATATTTTTTTATATTTACGAGAAGTTAGTATTTATAATAATACTTTTTTTTGTTACTAATAGTAACAGGTTTTGCCATAGTCGTACACTGCGCGACATATAAGACCCGTACATATCTTATGAGCATAAAATTAGGGCTTTTCAGTTGCGTGAACGGGACAAATATATTCATACTGTCACGTATAGGCTTTATAGGTTATGCAGGACATACATTGCTACATGTAATACCTATAACTTAAGTTAAATTTGACGATTCAAATAAGATGTGTCAAATTTTGATAAGCCGGGCTTACATTGATAAAATGTTAGTGTACGGCTTTTATATGTCGTTCAGTGTACATGCCTGGTTTCCGTTAGATTTTATTGTTCGCTTTTTTTTATTAGAACGGCACAATCTATCCCATTTTCTTAAATAATTGTAATTAGTAAATTTTGGGAACCGACATTTCGAAAGGTAACGGTATTGTGTTTGATTTTTATTAATTTTTATATTTACGCCAAAAGTGATTACCGTATGTTAATGTTAATTGCTGCGGTCGAAATCAAGTACAGTGGTGCTAACTTAACCAAAATTTGACACAAACTGTCAGCTTCAGTATTAAACGGACATTCGATACTTGTTGTTATGTATAGGGCTGGGCGATACCGACGTTTTCGGTATAGGGTACCGATACCAATCGAGGTATCGATACTTACCGATGTATCGGGTCTGTGCACGGTATCGATTCTGAGTACCGGAATCGGTAAAGTATCGATAGGTATCGATGCTTTGGAATCGATACCTTGGAATCGATACCTTGGAATAGATACCTTGGAATCGATACCTTAATTCGATACCTAGAAATCAATATTCATAACCCGTTTTCTAGGTGTTGATTGTTTGATATCGGTTTCAAGAGATATAAAATTAATTTACCGATTCTACCATAACTACGGTATGAAATTTGCAATATTGTGATAATAAGGATATTTACTACACACAATAATAACATCCTTTTAAATATATGTTATATAATATATATAATGCATATATACTTAAAAATTCTTTACTTAAAAAGTTATTGCATCCTTAATGTACATTTAAAAAAATGCACGGAGGTAAGCTATCCGATACATGGCTACCCGATACATCGCTACCCGATACATCGCAAACCCGATACATCGATACTTAGCGAGTACTGGAATCGGTAAGGTATCGATAGGTATCGATGCTTTGGAATCGATACCTTGAAATCGATACCTTGATTCGATACCTAGGAATCAGTATTCATAACCCGTTTTCTAGGTATCGTTTGTTTGATATCGGTTTCAAGAGATATAAAATTAATTTATCGATTCTACCATATCTACGGTATGAAATTTGCAATATTGTGATATTTTTTTTTGGAATAATTATAGTTATTATGTGTATGTTATAATATGGATATTTGCTACGCATAATATAAAATTCAACAACATCCTTTGAAATATATACTATATAATATATATAATGCTATATATACTTAAAAATTCTTTACTTAAAAAGTTATTGCATCTTTTATGTACATTTAAAAAAATGCATGAAGGTAAGCTACCCGATACATGGCTACCCGATACATCGCTACCCGATAGATCGATACTTAGCGAGTACTGGAATCGGTAAAGTATCGATAGGTATCGATGCTTTGGAATCGATACCTCGCTACCCGATACATCGATACTTAGCGAGTACTGGAATCGGTAAAGTATCGATAGGTATCGATGCTTTGGAATCGATACCTCGCTACCCGATACATCGATACTTAGCGAGTACTGGAATCGGTAAAGTATCGATAGGAATCGATGCTTTGGAATCGATACCTTAGAATCGATTCCTTCGTTATTTGAGGTATCGGGTACCCGATACGAATTATGGTATCGGGTATTGGACGATGTATCGATACTTCGCCCAGCCCTAGTTATGTATATGATTTACAATTTTATTTTTATTTTATCCTGTAAATTGAATATAATTCTACTAGATAAATAAATAAATACATAAAATTTAATATTCAACGTGCATTCGTGATATAAGGCCTAATTTATTGAATGGAATTTTTGAAAATTGGTTTCCTAGAATTCAGTTTTACAGCGGTCATTTAAATATTGTTATTTTTAGAACATAATTGCATCGATCAAATATCAAAATAAAATTAAAATTTTTGGTCTATTTCTATTTGTTGTTTCATTCCAATTTAAAGAATATCGGTCTTATTGAAGAAACCCCGTATTATTTATTAATACTCGCATGTTGTTTTGAAGAATAAGTTTCTTTTCAATGCGACATCAATAATAAACACTTTCACGCCTTTCCTATTTCACAAACATTGAAACATCAATTATAATCGATATCTTCATCATAGCCTTGACAGAAAATGCAAAAAACTTACATATTATGTACATACTGAGAAAACGTTTGAAAGAAAACCTGCATGCACTTTTAATTCAAATACATACATGAAAGCAATATAAATGAATCTCAATATACATTTTGACGTATGATTTATACGTTATTAATTGAGATTTGAGATGAAGCTGCTTGATTGATGGTAGAAGCTAGTTATATTTGACTTGATGTAGCACGATTGCGTGCAATTAATGTACAGATTATTAGGTGTTCTTTTTTCTATTTCGAGAAGTTACTTTTACACGTTACTGATTTTATTTTGTTTATTTCATTAATACACATGATTGCGATAGGTAATTCATTGTTTTAAACCATTTATTTCTAAACTAAAGTTTGAATATGTGAATAGGAACCTAGATATGACAGTTGTAATGTTATTTGTAATACGAGGATTGTTCGGAAACTACCTGGCCTAATACAGAGATGGCGCGAATTCGCAGGAATCTTCTTTACCATTCTGTAAAATCATCCTTTAATAAGTTAAATATGACAGTACAGAGCGATCTGCCAATTAGTCTGTTTTTGACAGTACGCCAAAGTGAACGTCTCATGTGATTTTGTAATAATTGAAAACAAATTTGCAAAAGTTTTCGAGGATGTCGTTTATTCACGCATATTTTTTAATGTGAAATCTCATCTCTTCACAATCCAGCACGGGTTTTTAGAAGGCAGATCCACGCTAACAAGCTTAACTGCCATCACAAAATATATAAATAAAGTTCTTGATTCTTAAGGATAAGCTGATATCGCTTACACCGACTTTTCAAATTCTTTCGATACAATAGATCATGGCATCTTACTCAAAAACATTAATTATTTTGGTATGTCTCCTGATTTTAATTGGTGTGAGAGATGACAATTATTCAAATCTCATCTCACATGCAATTGTCGCTTAATTTGTTGCGTTGATTCTACAATCTGACAAGATTACTCCTGCTGACGAATGTAGACGCAAACACGTCGCGACGTCAGCCATCCTGGTTGTGCGGATAATTAAAATTGTATGAAAAAAACCACATCCGTCCAGAAACGTGCAGATATCGATATTTCACTGTCGTTACAGATCATCAGTACACGATATTCGGACATAGACATGATTTTAATTTGTATACTTTCGTGTATATATACGAATTATATTGAATTTAATTGGTGTGAGAGACGACAATTATTCAAATCTCATCTCACATGCAATTGTCGCTTAATTTGTTGCGTTGATTCTACAATCTGACAAGATTACTCCTGCCGAAGAATGTAGACGCAAACACGTCGCGACGTCAGCCATCCGGGTTGTGCGGATAATTAAAATTGTATGAAAAAAACCACATCCGTCCAGAAACGTGCAGATATCGATATTTCACTGCCGTTACAGATCATCAGTACACGATATTCGGACACGTTTCTGGACGGATGTGGTTTTTTTCATACAATTTTAATTATCCGCACAACCCGGATGGCTGACGTCGCGACGTGTTTGCGTCTATATTCTTCGGCAGGAGTAATCTTGTCAGATTGTAGAATCAACGCAACAAATTAAGCGACAATTGCATGTGAGATGAGATTTGAATAATTGTCATCTCTCACACCAATTAAATTCAATATAATTCGTATATATACACGAAAGTATACAAATTAAAATCATGTCCGAATATCGTGTACTGATGATCTGTAACGACAGTGAAATATCGATATCTGCACGTTTCTGGACGGATGTGGTTTTTTTCATACAATTTTTATGTCTCCTGATTTCCTGCAATTATGGAAGGTTACTTTTCGAAGAGATTAAATTTTTTTTAATGGGTATTTTAGTAGGTTGTTTAGTCCTTTTGTTAGAGAAAATTATTTTATTCTGTCTTTATGTCACCAGAGCGCAATCAAGGAATAACAGTTCACCTTAATTGAAACAGACAGAAAAAAAGACAACTGTATGGGATAGAAACGTTGTCCGAGTTAAACGTATTAAATTCGTTTTTAACGAAATGAATGCTTTCATATGCGTCGAGATCTCTGGGGTTGTGAATGTTTTTTACAAGTTTTAACCCTTTTATCGATATGTTGTGATCCGTGGCCAATGCATGGTTTGCGTCGTTCGATTCTTCTGGTCTATTAAATTTAATATGTGATATGTGTTCTTTAAAACGGGTTATTGTTGAGCCTTTCGTTTGACCTATATATTTCAAATTGCAATAGTCTCATTTGTTTTCGTATATACCTGATTTCAAATTCAAATTAACTTTATCTTTGGTATTACCTAGGAGACTTTTGATGGTGTTTTCGGACAGAGACGCAACTTGGAGACCTTGTTCTTTAACAATTCTATTAATGTTTTCTTGGATGGTATGGTAAACACATGTACTTTTTCTTCTGGTTACGTTGGGATATCAAACTTGTGGATTCGCGGATTGTCTTTTTTAAATTGTTTTTCTAATTAATTTATTAATTATTTCTATGTCAAAGCCATTATACCTCACGATGTTTTAAATTAAATCTTGTTCTATTTCGTATCTCTCTTTTGTTAAAGGAAAATTTTGTAACCGATTGACTAAGAAATTAAAAGAAGCTGTCTTATGTTGAAAACTATGATTTGAATCCGCGGTGATGAATCTATTGACGTTGGTTTCTTTCCGGAAAATATCGATTTCTATTTTATGCTTATTTCTAATTACTAATGTATCTAAAAATGGTATCCTATCATTGTTTTCCTTTTCCACCGTGTATTTAATAGTCGGAAATTTCAAATTTAACTGTTTAACGAACATGTCCAATTCACATTTCCGTGTATCAAAAATCGCGACTGACAAACATTCTGAACTCATTTGCAGTAAGTTCAGAATGTTAACTGTATATACACAAAGTATAGAAGTGAAAAGCCATATCCGTCTTCGAGATACCGTGCATTGATAAGCTCCAATAAGAGCGAAACGCGTCTGTACGTTCCGTTGATGGACGTGGCTTTTCAGCAATTTTTAATTATCCTAACAACCAGGAAGATCGAAGTCGCGACGAGGTGTGTTCTATATACTGGTACAAACTTGGTTTGTCGGATTGTAGTTATTAACGCATCACATAAGGCAACATTTACATGTAAAAATGAGATTTAATATTTATTAATTCTCATTTGCAGTAAGTTCAGAATGTTAACTATATATACACAAAGTATAGAAGTAAAAAGCCATATCCGTCTTCGAGATACCGTGCATTGATAAGCTCCAATAAGAGCGAAACACGTCTGTAGGTTCCGTTGATGGACGTGGCTTTTCAGGAATTTTTAATTATCCTAACAACCAGGAAGGTCGGAGTAGCGACGAGGTGTGTTCTATATACTGGTACAAACTTAGTTTGACGGATTGTAGTTATTAACGCATCACATAAGGCAACATTTACATGTAAAAATGAGATTTAATATTTATTAATTCTCATTTGCAGTAAGTTCAGAATGTTAACTATTTATACACAAAGTATAGAAGTGAAAAGCCATATCCGTCTTCGAGATACCGTGCATTGATAAGCTCCAATAAGAGCGAAACGCGTCTGTACGTTCCGTTGATGGACGTGGCTTTTCAGCAATTTTTAATTATCCTAACAACCAGGAAGGTCGGAGTCGCGGCGAGGTGTGTTCTATATACTGGTACAAACTTAGTTTGTCGGATTGTAGTTATTAACGCATCACATAAGGCGACATTTACATATAAAAATGAGATTTAATATTTATTAATTCTCATTTGCAGTAAGTTCAGAAAGCAACAATCTATTGTATGGGTGTTCCAAGACGAACCGAACCCCACAAAAGTTGTTTGTGCAAGGAGCACTTCCAAGAAAATGATCGCTTGTTTCTTCGGCCGTACAGGACACATCGCAATAATTCCCTTAGAGGACCGAAAAACTGTTAACGCTGAATGGTATACAGTAATTTGTTTGCCTAAAATTATAAACGAAATCAGGAAGAACAACCGAAAACGTCGCATTATCATTCATCACGACAATGCGAGTTCCCATACAGCACGTCTAACAGTTGACTATTTGAAGGAGAAAAGTGTTAAAATAATGTTTCATTGTCAATATTCACCTAACTTGTCGCCGAATGATTTCTTTCTGTTCCCAACTGTGAAAATGGACGGCGATTTTCAACACCTCAAGAAGCAGTGGAAGCCTTTGAAAACTATGTTTCTGAGATACAACCTTCAGAGTAAAAAAAATATTTTGAGAACTGGTTCGTACGCATGCAAAAGTGTATAGACCATAAAGGCGAATATTTTGAAAAACAAAAATTTTGTTTTCTTCCCAGATTTTGTAAAAATGTAAAAGGTGATCCTCGTAGTGTCGTAAGAAAAATGAATTACGATACACTTATTTTGAAGGATTTAATTTTTTCCCCAAAACTTCTGTCACATACGTTATTTCTCACCAAAGCATGTCTTATTCGATTAATTTGAAAGTACTTCTAGGAATTTTTTTGTTTTAGAATGAAAAGTAACATAACTTTATTGTTATAATATTCAGTTGAGATTTGGAATTGCGCGGTACATTTATTTCGGAGTAAAAACATAAAATAACACTATTATTTTTCGATATGGATAAAATTATTAAATTTAGGTCACGATACGCTTCAGAATAAAAAAAAATAAGACATTAATTTCTTTATTTTGTTGTCGCATACACGTATATATTTATACTGACAAAGATAGGTGTAAATATTTTCAAGTATAAATAGTAGCAATCTTTCCTCGAATGATGAACGGGCGGAAATGAAATATAATTCCGTGTTGAGAAATAACCGTCCGTTAGACGGTTTAATAATAACAACTGAGCGCGCCGCAAGACCGCCGTAGTACCAAATATGGTTCAATCTCGAGTTACAGCGACGTCCAAATTCAGAATATACCTAAGTAGAGTAAGTGGAGAGGGCGTCGTGTGGCGGGTTATTTCCGACGTCGCGACGCCTATTACGGAAAACGTAGACCAGTGTACGGCGTCTGCAAACAGCGCTGGACTCTGTTTTCACCAGTTTACTAAACCCAATAAACTTTAATAATAGTATTTAATAATAATAATGATTATATGACGGTCCATCTCAATACGAACGCTTTTGTACGGTCTAATAAATATAAACTTGCCGAATTACTTTCACCGCGAGTGTGGTTGCCTTTATTATTATTACTGTTCTAATAAACCCGGGAGAAATGTGAATGATTGTGCCAAGAGGGGAAAGAAAGTTCGAAAAGTGCGCGATTCGTTGAATGAATATGAGTAATAGGGATTGGTGGCGATAGGACGAAATCTGACATCAACATGGATGGGTGTAAGTTCGATTTTTATAATTAAGATTTTCGGCTACAAATGCAAAAAAGGCTATCACAAATCAAATCAATGAAACACAAGAAACAACAAATATTAAAGGAGAAAGATAGTTATTGGACCTTTGCTCTCAAAAGAGAAGTTATTTAGATAGACGATACATAACCTATAAATAATTGGTGGTTGTTTTAAAGTGACTAACTTCATATAGATGAGTATATAGAGTCTACTGTTAATAAATCACTAAAGTATAATAGCGCATTTTTAAATTATTTCCCTTTAGTGTTAAAGTTTGTTAAATAATGCTCAGATTTATTAAATAATATTTACGTAATTGGTATTTTTCAAGGTCTAAATGCAATTCGAAAATAATTCAAATGTTTTTTCGGGGTTAAATAAAAAGTCTTCCAAAATATGGAACTGTTAAAGAACAAGATAACAGTTCCTATTATTTTGTTTACAATTTAGTATATTTTGCACTAAAATTGAATCCGTTACATGAATGAGAAGTATTTGTTTCATATTTGGTTCAATATCGATAATTTTGTACTTATTTTAATTGCACGTTCTTAACATTTCCCGGATTTTTTTCTGTTGTGTTAGCATATAAATAGATGTGTTTTTGAAAGCTCTGCCTATATCATTTCCGTATTTTTAGGCAACACTTAGGTTGGTTCTTATTTAAACTTATGACACAACCATGCATGTATGTATATTAACATTTTGGGTGGGGCTAAAGAGTAGTAAATTCATTGAAATGAAATTTACATTTCTTAAAAGTACATCTTTAAAGTTTAAATTTCCTTCGAATCTGCATATGGTTTTTTAATTATTTTTTAACGCAAAAAAAGTATTACTTTAAATAAGTAACGTATCCTAACCCCTGTCTAGATGAGTTAAATATTTTTAGGTAGTTTTGAGAGATATTAAACAAGACGTTACACACTTCTTCATTTGATTAATTTAATATAATACAACTATTCTAATATAGACCCCTGTCTAGATGAGTTAAATATTTTTAGGTAGTTTTGAGAGATATTAAACAAGACGTTACACACTTCTTCATTTGATTAATTTAATATAATACAACTATTCTAATATTTATCAGTGTTCATAGAAAGGTTTCCATATTTCATAAATAAATTTAAAATTCAAAAACTAAACCCAGAGGTTATGGTAGAGACAACATTACTACCTCTCTTGACAAAACTATGTTCTTTCATTAATTGATGTTGCAGACACTTCTTGGTGAAACATTTCAGTAATTATTGATGTACTTGGTAGGAATAACACTTATATTTCACAAATTTTATGATATTCCTGTAACATATATGTTTCGGCTGTTATGCCGTTATCAAAGAGTTTCTTACAGCTAACCTAATTTACATAACAGTGTAACTTATATACCTAGTTTTGTGATGAGGTGGTGGTTAGATGATGGTAATAATGGTGTCTATGATAAACATCCCATTATAGACACCATTTTAAACATCATCTAACCACCACCTCATCACAACACTATGTATATAAGTTACACTGTTACGTAAATTAAGTTAGTTGTAAGAAACTCTTTGAGAATGGCATAACAGCCGAAACATGTATGTTAGGGAAATGTAATAAAATTTGTGAAATATAGCCAAGTGTGTTATTCCTACCAAATACATCAATAAAACTATGTTCAAAGTGATATTTATCCACAATGAAAGGCTCAGTTTCATTTGATACAAAGAAATTTATAATGATTGAATTCTTGAGTGAGGCGATGCCGTAACCAATTACACAGGCCGACAAAAGAAATCCTCACTACACAAATGAGTTCCAAGCTCTGAGTTCTTGCGTGGTGAGCTTTTCTATAAAATTGATATCGTCCAGCAATTTTCTAATTTGTGGTCCAATAAAAATGCCTTCTTTTAATTTGGAGTAATTTAGCTTGGGAAAAACTTGTCTTAGCTATTTAAATCCTTCACCTTCTTTATTCATAGTCTTCGCAAAGTTTTTCATCAATACGAGTTTAATGTGAAGAGGAGGCAAGAGAAAATTTTTTTGGTCTACATGCGGCACATACCTAACATTTTGAGTTCTCGGTTGAAATTCACTCCTTTCCGCCCAAATTTTAGTTGCATAATGTTCATTTACTGCAAGACTGTCCTACAAACAAAGAAAACAGCAATATTTTGTAAATCCTCCCTGACGTGCTAGTAAAATTGCTATAACTTTTAAATCACCACATAACTGCCATTTGTATCAGTTGTAGTTTATTGCATCTGAAAGGATGCGCGTATTTTCATAGGTTTCTTTCATTGTAACTGAATGGGCAAGTGGTATACAGGGCAATCCAAATTAAGTGTTCACCATTGGTAACTTTGTTATTATTAAAGATACAAGATTGTTTAAATTAGCAAACTAGTAGTACTTTTAACGCTCTTTAAGATGGAAGAATTAAAAAAAAAAAAAGAGCAGCGCGTTTTCGAAAAGTTTCTCGAAAAATATGTTTTTTTCAAATGGAAACCCCTGTATATTATATCATTTTCTGTTAGAAATTCAATTTTTAAACAAAAAATCTTATAAGAACTTTTTTACTGGGATTAAAAACACTTGAGTTATAATGTATAAACAAAAACAGCTAAATAATTTTTATAAACTTTATTTTATACATAAACATATCATTAAAAGAAAATAAAAATCACTGATTTTTTCATTGAAGATGTTCAAAAATACCACCTTGTTGTTCAATACATTTTTGAACACGTTTCTGAACTTGTCGAACTGCTTTTAGTATGGTCCTACCATCTATTTGGTTTATCTTTTCACTAACTGCAATTTTTAGGGCGTTTACGTTTTCGTACCTTTGCTTATAAATCTCTGTCTTTAAATAACCCCATAAAAAAAAATCAAGCGGTGTTAAATCTGGCTATCGGGGAGGCCACTGAATAGGACCATTTGTTCCTATCCATGAATTGTTAAAAATAGTATTTAAAATTTGATGAGTACCTCTGTAGTTGTGCGCAGGTGCGCCATCCTGCTGAAAATGCAGATTCTGTCTACTTATGAGATCAATATCGTCTAAGAAATTATTCAAAATTTCAGTCAAAAATTCTATGTACCTTTCACCAGTTAGAGTGTCCTCATAAAAGAAAGGACCAACAATCCTTGAACCAATTAAACCGCACCAAACATTAAAACTGTAACGGACTTGCGGGCGTCTTGGATGTACTAAAAGAAGATTTTTCCTTTGACCAGTAATGATGATTTTTTGTATTGTACATTCCAGAATTTGAGAAATTTGATTCATCGGTCCATAAAATATAACGAAAGTTGTTTTCATTTTGGCGACAAAAGTTAAGATACCAGTGGCAAAAAAACATTCTTCTCTCTGGATCCCCTGGCAAGAAAACTTGAACTGGTTTGTACTTATAAGGAATGAATTTGTATTTCTTCAGAATCCTATGCACAGTACCGTGACTCAAATCAGATTCCTTGATAATATCTAGTATGGAATTCTCACGGTTGGCCTCAAAATATGCAAGAACTAGAATTTCCGTGGCCTCGCTTATTATAAAAGTCCTTCTTGTTCTTGTTTTGGCCAAAACACTCTCATTGCCTCTAAATTTTCGGTACAGTCTCAGAAAAAAATGCTCATTTGGTTGTGTTCGGAGTGGATATAACTCAGCGTAGTGTTCTTTTGCCCTCCTAGAGGATTTTCTGCACACTAAATAAGATTCTAACATATCACACTTTTCTGCATGGGTAAAAATCATTTTTTTGTCAAATTAATAACTAGCAAAATGAAGTTTATGAGGGAAAGACTGATAAAACTGTACTAATATTTGACGTTTACTAGAAAGAATTAACGTCGTTATCATAGAAACATAGAAATGCACTTGACTTAGCTGTTTTTGTTTATTAACTATAACTCAAGTAGTTTTAATCCCAGTAAAAAATTTCTTATAAGATTTTTTGTTTAACAATTGAATTTCTAACAGAAAATGATATAATATATAGGGGTTTCCATTTGAAAAAAACTCGAAAACGCGCTGCTCTTTTTTTTTTTAATTCTTCCATCTTAAAGAGCGTTAAAAGTACTACTAGTTTGCTAATTTAAACAATCTTGTATCTTTAATAATAACAAAGTTACCAATGGTGAACACTTAATTTGGATTGCCCTGTATATAATGCAGCTTAACAGGCCCTTCAAGCCCAGAGCTGTGTAATACTTTTCCATATCTTTCGATCTTTCGCTCTTGTCTTCCAGTTTACCACATTTTTTTCTCTCAGATTTCCTAGCACTGCCTCCCTCCATCTTTACCTTGGTCTTCCTCTTTTCTTCTTACCGACCGGCTCTCTCCACGCTATTTGTTTTGGTATCCTGTTATCCGTCATTCTTTCCAAATGTCCCAGCCATCTCAGTCTCCCAGCTATTATTACTCCGTTTATTTTTAGTCCTCGATATATTCTATATACTTCTTCGTTCGTTCTTCTTATATACCCTTCTTCCGTTCTTGTGACTCCAAGGATTCTTCTCTGGCATCTCATTACCCTTTCATTCTGATTTTTATTTATTACCCATGTCTCACAACTATATAGTAATGTGGGTCTTAAAATAGTTTGATAGATTCTGAATTTAGTTTTCCTTGATAGGTGCTTTGACCTGATTAGGTGGTTTACCATTCCTGCACTTTTATTAGCTTTTATTATTCTCTTATTGATTTCCTTTTTTTCTTCGCATCTGGCTGTTATTAGTGCCCTCAGGTAATTAAATTTTTCCACTCTCTCAAATTCCAAATTTCCTTTCTCAGTCTTTAGTTTACAGATTCTATCATTATGTTGCTTTCCAATTCTTATAATTTTACTTTGTTTCTGATTCATCTGTAAACCCATCTTACGCGCCGCTTCTGTCAGCCTATTTGTTATTTCTAATAATTCATATTCCTTTCTTGCTATTATCGCCATATCATCTGCATAGCAAATGACCTGATGACTTTTGTTCATCAAGTATCCCTCTCTATTAAGGTTGTTATCTCTTATAATCTTTTCTAATGCAAGGTTAAACAGCGGCGTCGCTAGGGAGCATTAATAATTGCACTTCCATCTTCGATGGAACTGCAAATTCAATCATTATCTGAATTACTTTTTTTCTAAAGACTGAGTCATAGACTTTTTGGAAGTCCAAGAAAATTACACTTGCTGGGATATTGTATTCAAGGCATGAGGTTAACACTTCCTTCATTATGAAAATCTGGTCAGTTGTTCCTCTTATCTTCCTAAATCCGGCTTAATATTTCCCTATCAAATCTTCTGCAATAGGTTCCAACATATTTTTTATTACTATCGCCAGGATTTTGTATACTGTATCCAATAGAGAGATTCATCTATAATTATTACAATTAGATACATCTCCCTATTTTTAAATAGGTATGATCATGGAATGGTTCCATTTTTTTCGGCATTTTTTCGCTGGTCCAAATATCTATTCATTAACTCGTAGATTTTTTTATTTAGATCTTCTCCAGCATACCTTATGTTCTCATTTGATACTCCATTTCTTCCTGGACATTTATTGTTTTTGAGCTGCTCTATTATTTTATTTATCTCTTGTCTGGTGGGTTCTGATATTGGATTTATATTGTCCGTCCATTCTGTTTCTAATAATTCTTTAGTGCTTTTTTTTCTTCTCGCTTATTTAACAGTTGTGCGAAATATCCTTTCCACCTTGCTCTTATTTCCTCTTCCTCTCCTATTAAATTATCTTCTTTATCTTTGATATATTGATATATATTTGTTTTTCCCTCTAGGCCTCACGATAGAAGATTCTCATTCCTTTTTTTTGAAAATTAATTTTCCATTTCCTGTGCTCTTTGTTCATTTTCTGCCCTTTTCGTTTGTCTGTATAGCTTTTTTGTTTTTAGTCTTTGTCCTTTATATGCCTCTTTATCTTCTTTTTTTCTGTGTGTGTATTGCTTTAATTCTTAGTTAATTTCTTATTTTTTGTTTTTTTGGAATTATCTTTTCTGTCGCTTTTTCGATCCAAAAAGGGCAAGTGGTGTAGATGATTTTAAATTTCCATTATGTAATAACACAGCTTTTAAACTATACTTCGATGAGTCTATGAACCAGCGCCACTCCCAGAGCGAATACTCGATGTTGAGTTCCTGCATTAAACCATCGATTTTAGTACATGCACATAACGAATTTTCCATATTGCAAAATGCAGAAAACGTAGCTTTTCCTAAAAGTCGTAATTTTTGTGTCTTTGCTAGGAAGTTTCACTCCTTAAGACGGGAAGCAAGAAGTTCTGACTGTTGCTTTGACAACCTCAAATTACGTAGTAAATTATTTAACTCACTTTGAACAATCAATTGTGGCTCACCGGAACTGAGACCTGAAATAAAATTGGGGTCGGTACACTGGTCTTCGGAGCCGCCTGATGATGCGCTATTAGCTTCATTATCTCCCAAATCAATATGTTGCCAATCTAAAGGCACAGTCGGTACTGGTAAGTCTGCATTGTGAGAAACAGGTCTTATGGCAGAAGACAAATTCGGATATTCGATTTCGCGCTTTTCTTTTTTGGAATAACCTTCAGTCTTTGTCATGCAAAAATAGCAATCGTCAAAATAATTGGTGGGTTCTCGCCATACTATTGGAACTCAAAAGGCATAGCTACTTTTTCTCTTCTCTTTCATCCACTGTATCAATGACACACTACAGCTAACACAACACACATGGAGAGCCCACTGCTTGTTTTGATTTCCGAAATACATAAAATAGGCTTTGTCCACATTTTCAGAAAATGGTTTGACTTGTGACTTCACCAGAAATTCTCCACAAATATAACGAAACCTGTCGCACTAGACACAACCACTTACTTCGAAAATCAAATAAAGACTGAATAATAGAATAAGTTTAATGTTATATACATTGCAATTTTGGTTACCTTTCTGTATTAAAATGCACTGCTTTTAAATAACCCCTCATAAAATGTACTATCTGACAATATAAAAGTGTTTAATGAGCCCATTGAAAACTTGACGTTTGGAGGAGGGTTTTATGAATATTTTTTTCTATTATTCCAAAGGTATTAGCATTGTGAAAGTGATGGGGTGAACTGTGATACAAAAATCGTGTCGGCCGGTGTTATTATTATATTGAATGAGATTGTACAAGTCTCTGGCAGAGCGTATTCTGTATAATTCTAGTTCTCTGTTATCTGTTAAATAATAGATGTCTTCTGTAATCCAGTCTCTCATAATCACACAGTATATGTTGTGCTATTTTTGGTCTGCACATAAGATTCCTTTAATACAACTCAATCTTACATAAGCCTTCCTTTACCGGTGTATGGTCAATCAAGAAACTATAATAATTAGTAGCTGGTTCCTGCTCAAGAGCAGTAGCCTTTTGGTTCTTTTCATAGACTTATAGGTTTCTGACCATGCTTTTGTTTGGTTATAATTGCGCAATATGCATGAAGCCATGGATGCAATCTGTTATATGACTTAGAGCCAAACTTTGAGTTATTTTCAGAGCTGATCGATAAATCGTATTTCATATCCTCGTCTAGTCTAGTTTATTGGCTCTCCCAAAGCCGGATCCAGCCAGATCCTTTCTACCTTATTCAGGTCTACCAATTTCCATAGTTTTTCGAGGTGTTTTACGTTACCTCACGGGCTGATAAAGCTTTGAGAGCTACTAACTGTTTGAACATATATGGAGCCGTATGTTAATAATAAGCCTTCTGTTGTTTTCCCTTTCAAACTACAGTATGGCATACATCTTTGCCTCAAATAGAGGTAGGTTCATAGCTATATCAATTGGTTTTGAAGAACATAGTTCTGTCTCGGTGCCTTCAACAGTTTTGCCTCCTTTGCCTTCAATAGTTTTGCCTCCTTTGTATATCAGTCTTGTCGTTGTTGTCTGACAAATTTGCCTAAATTTTGAATCCTTAAGTGAGCATGTAGAAAGTAATGCGAAACGATACAATTAATCATGCTATAATTTTTGGTATGTAAAGTCAGTTACAGCAACAAATATGGAATGCTGTAATAATTAATTTACATGGTTCCAAATTTGTTCACGTATATCGTATTTATTTTTTTTTAGTTTTACATTATCATATTTACATTTTTGAAAATTTAACGTTTGGGTTTTCTCTTCTTTAATACTGTCATATGTCTTCATATTGATTTGTGGTTTATTGGCATGCTAAGCTATAGATTGCGCTAGGCCCCGCCCACCGACACCGTGGACCATTCACCGAGGAGTGGGGAGACTTCCCACTCCATCGATAGCATATAAAAGCGGGGCCGAATCCCATGAATTTGAAACAAAATATACAACATATTTACGAGAAATAAATACCTTATACCTAATAACTCAATATCTGTGAACCCATGAAGTTTTGTTTATAAGTATACAAAACTAGAATGTCAAGAAGTTGGGATTTTGAGATTTAAAAGATGTGTGATTAAGTGATAAAAGGCAAACTTTCTTTCGTTTTCGTATAAAGTAGTAGATATGCTGTCTAAAAGCATCGGATAAATGAGAAAATGGATTATAAAGAGACAAATATACTCTATTGAAAGTCTGTAATGTAATTTTGTATTCAAAATATTGATTAAGGTGTAATAAAAACAATTATTGGGCTTATGAAGTTTCATAAACACTGAGTTTTTAGAAAAAATTGATAAGATATAAGACATTATGTTTTAAGCAATCTTTTTAAAGTAATTTTTAAACCATTATCTTTTCATATTCATTTTATAATTTCACAAGATATTATCACAAGATTAATAGACATTCTTGGTAGATCTCCATGATATCAAGAAGAAGAAAATATCTTTTTAATATTACAGGCCTCTTCCATAGAAAATTACTATCGTAAGAGAATGTGAAGTTCATGGAAAATTGTTGGATTGCTTCAGAGCGCCATCTATCGTGGGGACAAAGAAACTCTTCTATGTAAACGCACTACGGTTTTAAAATTAATTATTATTTTTAACGTTAATTTGCTTATGATTTAAAAAGAAATTACCAAGATTAAATCATAAACAAAAAATTCAACATAATTAATCATTTAGTTCGAAATAAACAACGAAAATGAAATTAGAATATCAGTTAAACAATTTTATTCAAACCATCTTAAATTACAAGAAAATAAAACTAAATTTGCGATTTTAACAAGTACCTAATGGTGTATCTACTAACATTACAAAACTATTATACTAAATTTATTAAATAATAAATAAGCAGTAGTAGTTTGTAAGCTATATAGTTTACTAATGAAGACACAAGACAAATACGAAATGTAATTAAGTAAACACTCAACAAATTTCATGCACAACAAAAATAGTATCGATACAAATAAAATCATATAAATAATTGGTTGAAACATTTTATGTATGTCTTGTTGATCTGTAATATTGAAGTACATCCTTCTGCATTATATCATACACAAGACTTTTAACTTCACTTTCTTTTCTAATTTGTAAATTTCAAATTTTCTTCATGGACACAAAATTTAAAATGAAAGTTTACCTCTTGTACTATTACACTTTTTATATTTGCTAATTAAATTTGTCATACATTTATTTTCGTTGGTAGAATGTATCCGTTTTGGTTTCACATATTTCTTATTAGCTAAAAGTAATGATTCTGGCATCGTAGGTGAGATAGGTTGTTCCACAAAGCTGAATGAGGTTGATGGCTCTGTTTCCATAGCTGTCGTAGTTGGCTCAACATGTTCATACACTGTCTTACACACTTTTTCCATATGGAAAAATATAAAAATTATAAAAATCTATAAGATATATAAGGATAAAATTAAGTATTTAAATTTCTAGTTTACCAGTATGTAGTAATAAATCGGTTTTGGGTAATGTTTTTTCCCTTGAACTTCCTGTTTCTTCTGCAGAAGTATATGATATTCCCCACATTTCAAAAATACTGGGTTGTATGAGATTTTTATTAATTTGTTGTTGACACTGAGGTAAATCCAGGATTTCAAAGCCCCAAGAATTTGGAATTAAAACAGGATCTACAAATTAAACATGTAAAGTGTATAGTTTTGCTTCACCTTCTATAATAAACACATAAAAGCACAATACTAATCTAAACAATTTATATCAAAACTCGTTCTTATATAAGTATGTTTTCATTTTAACTTACCTGGCAAGTTAAATTTTGGAATTACACCAACTTTATTTTTTTTCCCAGTTACATCCTCCATAGCAAAATGATTATGACAAATTCTTCTTAATCTAAGTATTGATTTGGGAGTTTCTTGTAATAAAGTTGCAGTGCCACATAATCTAACCCACTGCTTAAATTCATCTAGTGCCTTTTCATAATTTGGAAATTTATGTAAAATTGTATCTCCTCTATTAGAAGTACAACCATGAACTGTACAATGAGGAATCATTGTGCTACAAAAGACTTAAAGAAGATACACTGATGTAAACGTTAAATTTATTCTTATACATACTTACATATTTTTCAAGATGCCTTAATATTAATCACTAATTATAAATATATATAAAAATAAATAAAAAAATAAAAGAAACTTCAGAACTTTACATTTAAAAAATTATTAAAACGATAACAAAAAACTCGTAGTATTAGATATATCCAACAAAGAAAGGAATGATAACAATTAAATACGTAAAAATATTGAAAATAGTAAATAACATAACCAATAATACCTAAACAACAAATCGAAAATCGTGAAAATTAGCTGTTATTGCAGAATTAGTTGTTAACGACTATGCAAAAACAACACCAACAGCGATATCTGTTGTGGGGACAGTTTACGAAACTAACACGTGATTCAAATTGACCAGTGAAATTGCGGCCCAATTTTTGCTATTTTACTTATAAGCCCATGACCTCTTCTCCTATTGGCGATAGCTTTGATAAGAGCCATGGCAATATTTCGACAAATCTATTTTTATCATTTTCTTATTTTATTCATCTCTAGCATCAAAGAATTGCTTCTTTTTTACGCTTATCCTTCTTCAAATGATACAGTCCAAAGTAAATTAGGAAAACTTTATAACCTCTCCCATTAGCACTAAGAATTACTGTTCTTGTGTACAAACCATGTCGAAAAAAATATCCGAAAGAATTCTTTCTCTACAAAAAAGTTGGTGGGACATGTAAATACACAGTTATCTGAAGTTGTATAGCATTTATGAGGCGCACTGTATTAATTATGTAAAAGTTAAGTAGGTCTAAGAAGTAGGACAAAGTCGTAGCAATTTCAAGACCATACTGACCGCTTTTTTGAATTACTAGGAAATTAAGTACCGTTACTATACTACACCTGTACTATTGCCAAGTTTTTTGAATGTTTGAATGATGTTAATTCATTATAGAAGTTCGATGTTGCATGAGAGTGCGAAATGGCAATTCCACCAAATTTACGCATCGTTATTTATGCGATACCTTTTTTTCAAAACACTATGTTACGCAAATTCTATAACTGCTTTACCGGATGTTATTCTTAGCGATTTTTTTCTTTTCTAGAAGACGAAAATAATCATTTAAAAGATAAGAAATATTATGAGTTTGAGAAGATAGTATACAATATGATGCGGGGGGTGTCTTTATCCAGAAAATACTTTGGGTAATCGGAACAGTGTTGGACTGAGTGTGTTATAATTGTGGATAAATTTTGCACACTTTCAATCTTAATAATTGTTCGAACTACACTCTGTATATTATAGTTTACATTTATTTTATTTTAATTTTAATAGTCGAGAATAATTTTATACATTTCAGAGTATTCAATGTCTATTCACGTGAATATACTTATTTCATTATTAGAGATTTTATTAAGAATATTTGTAGTTTCTTAGTCTGTTATTAATTCCTTACATTCATACTTATTTTAACTATTTAAGATAGTTCCTATGAGAATATAATATTTGCGTTTTCCTAGGATAACAATAAATTCTATCCTCAGTTTATCTATTTTCAATATATTTGAATTGTATTCAAACCCTTGCAGACATAAAGATATTTATTATTCATGTACGAGTAGAAATAAGTGTTGTCATAAAACGCAAATACTACTGCAACACAAAATACATTTTTATTATCATATAATGAACCACATCGTTGGTTCATATTGATTATGTGGCCAGGGCGAGGTACTTCGGCTGTCTGACAACAGGCAGCGCTGAATTTACTTCTACGCTCGGTCTGGATAATTTCTGTGATATGGCGATGTGGTTCTTATTTGTGAATGTGTCTGAAGTTATTATTTCTCCAGCAGGGGCGTACCGATGAGCCTGTAGAAAGGCGAAATACGTATCTGCGTCTCTGGGGAGAGATATGTTCGGACATGTTCACAAGAAAATATTAATAGTGAATCTGTATTTGTGTTCTTCACATCAGCTTTTGAATAATATTTTATATTATTAAAAATACCTTTGTATGTATAATTATATTTGATATTCTGAAAGTATTAAAGGTCATCTTAAGAATTTGTAAGCTACTCATATCTTTTCCATGCAGTGATTACATGATTTAAAAACGAGAAAAAAATGTGAAATCATAACATTTTTCATAATATATTTTCACATAATACACGCTTAATATTTTCTTGATCTTTGACCGTGTTAACTTGTCAATTCTTTCTTTATATGGAAAAGGTTTTACAATTATTGGAGCATGTTGTTAAAGTATTTTTCATTATTTTCAAGACTACGCACTAATAAATTTATATGTTGTTTATCATTATCTCAGAGCACCAGTACGGGGACGTTCTGCAACATTGCCTGTGTCACTGTAACGTGCCAGGAGTTGATTAATAACGTGGACGGTAACAGCAAAGTCTTGTGCAACAAGCCTCTATGTTAAACCCGTTTGTAGGATGCCAACGGTTGTGTTAGATTTTACAAACGTTCGTTTTCGTATGGTCATCTCATATTTAACAATATAATTTTGAGGAACAGAAAAATTTCAAAGTAAATACCTTTTGTAACATTTGCATGAAAATTCCTGTTAATAAGTCGATAATTTAAAAAAAAAGAATTTAATTTTTGTTCGTGTATTCTGAAAGTTATAAAATAGTTATGTATAATGTCTTTTATTTAACTTTTTCGTCACATTGTCCCCTCTTAATGCGAGAAGTTCATATAATTAGTTCTTATTTAATATTTTTATTAGGTCCTGAAACTTAATATTTGATTAACTACTGTTTAAAAGACATATCTTTCGAAAACATGTTTCTTTACAAAAAGAATGGCTTAAAAAACAAACTCTTCTGAATTCAATTTCTTATTGCCAATTGATAAAATATGTTATTTATTAAGAGCTGAATAAGTTCTTTAAGACTAAATTATCTTTTTTGACATGATAGATAATTTGAAACCAACACCTTCAAAATTCAAATGATGCGTCTGAAAATTTTTCTTAGTAATCAATCGCTTATGTATTTTATAAAATTTATACCCGACTATGTAGTGATCTAACCTTATATTCTATAGTTTTTAGATTTATATAATATCATTATACTTTATACCTATGGGTGTATGAGACGTGAATTATAGAAAATATAATAATATTAAATGTAAAATATATAATATATATATATATATATATATTCAATAGGTATGGCTTACTTTCAAACATTCATTGCAAGATCGAAAAATGGCGAAATTAAACAAATTTGTGATAAACAAGAACTATATTATATGCAATTTTAATTCCTAAAAATAACGTCATGGCTTCTTTAAGATCTTGAATTTTCCGCGGGCGTTTCTCGAAGACTTTTTGCTTGAGATACTCCCAAATGAATAAATCCGGCGCAGATCTTGATGGTCATGGTAAGTCTCCAAATCCTGAGATTAATCTGTTCGGAAACAATCGCCGAAACGCAATCAAATTTTGTCTTGCTGTATGTGGTGTGGCACCATCTTGTTGGAAAAACATGTTTCTTTGTCTTACTCTACGCAGTTAATTCCATGGACATGTTTATAACATGAAAATGTAATGCTCCGAGGTGATTGTAACAGCTTCCTCGTTTTCCTCGAAGAAATACAGTCCTACTATTCCAAATGATGACACACTACACCATACAGTGACTTATTCATCATGAAACGGTTTTTCGCGTAATTGTTGTGGGTTTTCAGTCGCCCAATAACGGCAGTTTTATTAATCGCAAATTCAGTTTTGCTGAGCACATTAAATCAGTAGCGACTTGGAGGACGTTGAGTTTCATATCCATTATTCAAAATCCTTCACTAGCATTGCTACACTAAAAACTTTATATTACTCATACGTCAGATCGAGATTAGATTATGCAATTTTAATTTGGTATCCATACTATGTAGTCTATAAAGTAAGTCTGGAGAAAATTCAACGTCAATTTCTGAAGTGCTTGTAATTTAAACTGAGGGCACATATCCTACACGAGGTTACGACAACGATACATTATTGCGTATGTAAGGAATGACATCTATAGAGAGAAGATATAAACTGAAGAGTGTTCAATTTTTATATAATCTAGTGCACAACAACATATGGCCAAGGCTCTTTTAATTCAAATAGCCTTATAAAATTTCTTATAAACAAAACAAATAGAATTCCTACATAACGTACGCAGAGCACGTTACACACACACCACTATAATAACTGTGTTATTGACAACAAGCCAAAAGTGAAAGTATTTTTTGATTTCGATGTTATAAATTACGAGCTAAATCTTAGAGAATCGAAATAATGTAATACAGATCTATGATTAAGTTTTAATAGATGCAGCTTTATATTAATTTAAATTATTTATTTATTTACAATCCAACAAAACTACATAACAAGTATTCATTTGAAAAGTCAATCTGGTAGCATGTGATTTACTGAGAACATTTTGAAGTATATCGTAAATTGAAATTTACTACTTAACCTACGAAGTCGTATATTTTGACAGTTTCATACATACAAATAAATAACAAATAATAGGTATTTATTGAAAACTATAACAAATGTTGAAAATGTTGTACTTCAAGATCAATGCACTTTAAAATCCTCCGTTCAAAATTTCTGATGATATTCTGCAACATTACTGGATTTCCATGCATTTCTGTTCGATTCTCTGTAGCATATCATTCAAATTCAATATAGGTGTTCGGAATATGTTATTTTTTAGATAAGGCCACAAAAAGAAGTCGCAAGGTGTTAAATCGCATGAACGTGCAGGCCAGGCAATTTGAGTATTTCGACTAATTATACGCTCATCAAAAAATTCTCTTAACTAATCCAAAGATTCTGCAGTACAGTGACAAGGTGCTCCGTCTTGTTGGAAATATGCATTTTGAAGTTCATCATCATGCAACTGATTGACAAATGTTTGTAAACTTTCCGTACGGTACCTTTGAGCAGTTAACGTTCCCTGAAAAAATATTGGTCCAAGGATTCGCCTTTGGCTTATCGCTGCCCAAACACCAATTTTCTCTGGATGTAGCGATTCTTCATTAATTACATGTGGATTTTCACTACTACAAATTCTTGTATTTTGTGAATTTAGGTATCCCGTTTTATACAACCATGCTTCATCAGTAAAGATGACTCTTTGCGAAAGTTCTCCATTATTGTTCATATTTACAAAACTGTAGACTACATGGGTAATCAATTTCTAACAATTCTTGTACTGCTGTGACACGGTATGGATAAAGTTGCATATCTTTTTTTAATAACTTGTGAGTTGTACCAACAGAAAGGTTTATTTGTTGACTCAAATGTCGAACAGATGTTTGTGGTTCACTTTCCATTATTTCTTCAACACGATTGACAACTTGAGGTGTACGTTTCTTAACTGCTCCGCTGCCTGATTTTCTTAAGAGACTACCAGTTTCAGAAAAAATTTTAAAGTTCTATCCAAAGTATTCTTAAATTGTATATAATCTATTACAAAATGTGGAAACTCATCATGAAATTCTACCATGCAATCTTGAACTGAATAAACCCATAAACCATCAATTTTATTACCACTTCGAAAATAAGCCTGGACTAAAAAAGTTTATGTTCTAAAGTGAAAGCCATTTTAAAACTGAGAAGCAATTTATTTAAACCAGAATTGACGCACGATTATTCTATGCACTAACTGATATTTGTGATTGACATTATCAAATGTAATTTGGATTTACGTTTACGGAACAATAAACACATACTAATATATTTGCGTCTTACTCTATCAAAATTTCAAAGTAAGCTAGATTGACTTTTCAAATGAACACACGTTATATAGAGCAACTTTGACCACGCATATTTCTAAAACAGTTTGTAATTGGACCTATGTTGACTGTAAGTTTTTTTCTTATTTATGACCAACGAATTACTGTACAGAGTTCTTTCCCGTCGGACGCTCTGTGTATATGTATATTATTTCTTAAAAACTAACAGTAATTACACTACATTTGGATTAAAAGATTCTATAACTAATTTATGATTTTACCGAAATGCTCATTTATCTTTTTGGCTAGTTAAATCATCGAGTCAAGTTCTTTTTCCTTACAGCTAGAATGTCATTCATTACATGGTTAATTTCATAAAACTACCTTGAATACTAATAGATTTACTAACTGACGACGTGAAATTCTTCTCGACACTGATATATGTATTGTCTAAATAGAGACAGAGTAATAAAATATTTTAATCTGTAAATGACAAATGACATGATTAATATCACCTATAAATAGTGCGTAAAGTTAAAACGATTGTAACGTGCAAATACTGTCTGTACTTTGTTGCTTGCTGTATATTACAACGTCTGGACATGCCTGTACGCTTATTCAATGATTTTCGGAAAAGCAAAAACGTTTTTGGCCCAATTTCAAATATGTAAATAATACAAAATATGTTGTATTATTGGTGCAGTTAGTAGGGGGCTTCTAAAATTACCAAGTCTAGAGTACGATTTTACATTCTCGTTGCGAAATCAGTACAGGACGAGCGCCGTTAACTCGTTCGCTTCTTCATCGTAGTCTATTTTAGTATTAGCGCTAGGATTTCGTTTTTTTTACGTAATGCTCCATGTATATCGCACATACAAGTATATTTTTTGTGTGTATATTGTATATAATGTACTTTATATACAAAAATATACACATATATGTAATACGCACATGGAAACTTGTGAATTTATAAATAAAACTTACGATTTTTTGACGGTAATGTTTATATTTACTTTTAATGAGTGAGTTTATGCATTTGCTTTGACTTGAAATATTGTTTGCTGTTAATCATTTAGGTACTTATATATTTGTATGAGTCAGATTATATTTTCAAATTTAAAAGGTTTCTCTATTACGGAAATTTGTTTATGAGGGAAGATTACTATATTATCTACCTAGCCATGCAAAAATTAAATGATAGTAGCAAGTGTCTGCTGTCAAACAATTGTCACATTTGGATTTCTATTGACCAAGTTTTTAGTCCAAATCCAGAGCTTGGAATTTCAGACTGAGATCGAATCTCACACAGGTACATTTCGCAAAAAATTGAGAAGACAAATATGTCAGACGCTTTGGCAAGTTTGGCAAGTTTCAGCTTTTCTCAAGGATATCTAGAAGACAGCAGTAGATTAACTGCCGAAATAGACCAAAAAACTATTGACTTAATCATCCATCGTCGACAACTTCTCGTCATGATGAGATGTTGGTGTCTGGGACCCACCGACAAAATAAGAATCAATGCAGTGAATCCACAAGCGACCCCAGCCACGAAAAAAGTAAGCATGCAAAATTCATCTGGAAAACTGATGGCGACGGTGTTTTGAGATACAGAAGGAATCTTGATAATTGAATACATGAAGAAAGACTCTGCAATTACAAGAGAAGTATATAAGGAAGCAATGCGAAGTTTGAAAACCGCCATTTAGCAAAGAAGACCCTAAAATTTTGCTCAAAAGATTATGCTGCTTCATGTCAATTCCAGAGTTCACAAGATTCGCCAAGTCCGAGAAATAATCAACGATTGTGGCTTTATAGAGATGGAATATCCACCCAGCAGGCTGGACTTGCCACCTAGTTATTATTATTTCTTGTCTAAATTAAAGGCAACTGCGTCAAGAACGTTTTTCTTCAGATGATTGCCTTAAAGAAGTGGTTGAGAAGTTTTTTGAAAACTTACCAAAAATTTTTTTGGAGGGGTTATTAGAGGAATCCTGGAATAAGTGTGTAAATTGTTAGTGGATCATATGTTGAAAAATAAAATACAGCTTTTCTTGTAACACCTTTCATTCATAACCCCTCGTACAATTATTTTAAACTATTCTATATTTATAATTGTTGACGATACATTTAGTATCCTTTCGTAATATTCTATTTTCAAACATTTTGAATTGTTAAATAAATCTAGGATATAGAATTCAAACATAACATTTCCAATTTTAAAAATATTTAATGTTCATTTTCGGGTTTAAACCACTTCATTAACATAATTTTATTATCACATTCAAATTGTAAAAGTTTCTCTAAATTCTAAGGAGCGGCATCGTTTATATTTGCAAATTTATTTATTACTTTATGATGTATACCGATTGTTTTTTACTTAGGGTTATAGTGGACACAGTGATCTGGTATCTATTCTTAAGATCACGTTTCCTAAATATCTATAAAAAGGTCTAGTACTATGGACTGTTATCTGGAACTACATATTTAGATTTACAACACCAACTAATACATAATTAGTAATTATATTTTTATTTGTTTATTAGCAAGATCAGATTTTTAAGACCCTATCATGTTGCTCGTAGGTGCCGTTCCAACGAATTTATCTTAGAAAATTTTTTGTTATGACGTCAATGAATATACCGTACAACCAATATTATGTAATAGTTTGTACGGTTGGTGGTAAATTTTTATCCACTTGTAACACAGTATCAACTCAACAACAAAATAGAACAGAACATCAAGACACACAGTCTTACATTAACATTAGCATAAAAATAATACCTTAACAAGAGGCACCAGTCTCAACAGAAGTTGTATGTTAGTATGTTAGTAGTCGTTGTAGATCCAAAAATAAATGCATATACTGTAAATAAATATATTTAGATGGAAGTACATGTATACAGCCTTACAACTTGTGCACGGTGAAGCAGTCATCGAGGTGGTGATTCTAGTAATCGGGGATAAAGCATCAAAATTTTCTACGTAGGAACCCCAATTCCTGCGACCGAAGACGAATGGATAAATTTGTATCTTCTTCCACACTTTCGTTTACAGCGGCGATATTCTCTTCAGTAGCCATATCGACGTGTTGTAGCCGACGTGTTGGCATTATTGCATCATTTACAGAGCGTGTGGTACGAAATCTATTCAAAGTTCGGCGAATGGCTTGCTTAAACCGACGATTATATGCGCCATAAGAATCATGAAAACGTCTATAGGTTGGGTGATTCGCCGACTGATTTTCAAAGTAAATTTGGATAATTTGGTGGCATTGTTCAGGCGTGAGTCCATTCATGATGGTTTGCCAGAACATACTAATCATAAATGTCAAGAAGGGAATGCAATATGGCAAATCGTTTGACAATTTATCCTATTGTAAATTCTATCTAAGCAAAAAAAAAAACAACTTCTATAAGGCGGTAGAGATTAAATAAGGAACTATAATGAAAATTATCAAAAGAGATTGAATCTCACACAAACCTTATAATAAATCTTTTAAATAACATTCATAAAAAGCCAGTTGTTAAATGAGGAAAATATCACAAGGTGATCACTCACCCGAAGATGATTGAAATAAAACTTTAAATCATTTTCATGAGACGGGAGATGAAATAAGGAGTCACAGTCAAATATATCGGAAGAGGCTGAACACACCCAAAGATTCGTGCAATAAATACGAGCATGTTTTTTAAGTAAGTACCGTTTTGAAATTAAGAAAAGACGTGCAAAGATATCTCAATAATTTTATTTTTACATGAAAGCCTGTACCTTAATCTACTTTTCTACATAATTTCCTTCAATATTGAGGCACTTGTCATAACGTTGTACCAGTTTATGAATACCCTCCTCATAGAAGTCTGCCGCCTGACTTGTTAACCACTGCATCACAACTGTTTTGACTTCGTCATCGTCTTGAAGACGCTGGCCGCCCAGCTGATTCTTCAAGTGCAGGAACAGATGGTAGTCACTGGGCGCCAGATCAGGGCTGTACGGAGGATGATCTAGAGTTTCCCATTTAAAAGATGTGATGAGATCTTTGCTCTGATTAGCCACATGCGGACGGGCATTGTCATGCAGCAAATCGATGCCCTTGCTCAACTTGCCTCGTCTTTTGTTCTGGATTGAAAGGCGCAGATTTTTCAAGGTCTCACAATAAGCTGCTGCATTGATTGTCTCATTACGAGGCAGAAATTCCACAAGCAATACTCCTTTTCTGTCCCAAAAAATGTGCACATGATTTTCCGGGCAGAAATTGTTTGCTTAAACTTCACTTTTCCGGGTGAATCTGAATGCCGCCATTCCATGGACTGTTGCTTTGATTCAGGTGTGACGTAGGCCACCCATGTTTTATCGCCCGTAACAATTTGGCTTAAGAAATCATCAACGTCGTTGCGGTACCGCTCAAGGAAAGTCAATGCACTGCCTAAACGTTTGGTTTTGTGCACATCCGTCAACATTTTCGGTACCCAACGTAAGCACAATTTTCGGTAATTCAAGCGCTCGCTCACAATGCCATACAAAACACTACGCGAAACATTAGGAAAGCCATCACACAAGGAGGACATCGTAAAGCGTCTGTTTTCTCTCACCTTATTGTCCACTTCCTGCACCAAACTTTCATTAACGACCGAAGGACGCCCACTCCGTTGTTCATCATGCACATTTGTGCGGCCATCTTTAAATGCTCCCACCGACTTTCTTACCATTCCATCACTCATAATGTTTTGTCCGTAAACTGCACAAATCTCACGATGGATATCGATCGGTTTTAGGTCTTGAGCACTAAGCAATCTTATAACAGCCCGTACTTCACAGTCGGCGGGACTCACGATTATCGGAGGCATCTTAAACACTCAGTAAACAACGTAAACAAGGTAGAATCAAACTGTAATGGCGTCAGTGTGTAGGCAAGAGATGTAGGTCCCCGGTGCGCATACGCAGAACGCCGACCGCAGCGCTGCGGTCGCGGTGTGGAAAAACGGTACTTACTTAAAAAACATACCTCGTATTTTAAATTATGGTTCATGTAGAACTGCGATTGAATAGAATCAAATTACTGAACCTGGCCTACAGATTTAATTAGACTTGAATATTACACTTTAAGGTTATGTTGTTAAATATTTTGTTTATTGTTGTTAAATTTAATGGGATGTAAAAATAAATTAATCAGAAGATCTCCTTTTTAGTTTCCTCAGATATTTTATTTCAAATTTAATGTGTCTTGACAGTTTTATTATTCTCCTAGTGATGTTTTCACTTAGTTTTTTTCGAAACTAGAAAATTAATATAGTATATGTATGCAATATTATCCAATCATTTGTTTAAATATTACATAACACATATTTATTTAAAAATCTGGGGAAGAGATTATTGTCTTCTTGATATATAAATTTTTGAATAAAGAATGTTGATAAATTATTGTCATTTTTTACTTTTGGCGCTTCGTGTATAGTTTTGTTAAAATTAGATTTAAACTTGGATATGAGAATTAGCGTTTTACACGTGTTCCTACAAATTTGCTTTCACTCTTTGTAGTTATACGTAAATTATGTAGAGGGATCATTTACAAGGTGATTGCCAGCCTTGAAATAATTTAAATGAACTGTTCTCCTAGATCAGTGTATTCGGAGGTAATAATTATAGTTAGATTGCACGAAGTATTTTTTAACGATACAATAACACCTCTTATGAATTTACCATTACATGGCAATTTATCTCTTAGTGCTTAACTGTGCGTAAACTGTGTTTATAGGAACGAGGAACTTTAAAAGAACATATGGTACATATGCTACTTACTAAAATCTCATAAATCATAATCATATAACTAAGTTCCGATAAGAACACAGCACTATAAACATACTTTGATTTAATATTCGATTAAATTCCTAGAATTGCAGTAAAAATTCTTATTTACAATGCCTCGTATATGTGATATAATAGACGATTTGATGAGAGGCAACTGTTGATGTTCAAATTCTGGTGTCGTTGATTATACGTGGGTTGATATTTGTGTATCCGAAATAACAAGTGAAAAGAAGTATTTTTGATTGAAAATGGCTTAATTGTTTTTGAAAATATTCCCCGTGATGATCGATATAATTTTCCATCCGTTTGAACAAATTATCACAGAATTTTTTCCATTCGGATTGAGGTATCTCCAAAACATGCATTTTAAATATATCAAGCATTTCTTTTAGCGTCGAAAATCGTTAAATATGTGATATATTCTTCACGTTCGGGAACAAAAACGAATCACTGGATGCCAAATTCAGGACTGTACAACCTATGACGGCATCAATTCGATGTCTTGATAGGTCAAGTATTGAGTTATTTGTACCGATGTGCGGAGCTCGAATTGTCGTGGTGACGAATGATCCTGCATCGCTGCATGTTTTTTTCTTATTCCTTCAAAGACTTTTTCAAGCAAATGATTGTCTATCATTCAGAATTGATCGTTTTTCGAATCTCTAGTGGTAGTATAGCCACTGTTCATTTTGTCTAAAGAAATAGGTGACCGACCCTTTGCTTCGAAGTGCTTCTTGCGCGAGCAACTTGTGTTGGGTTAATCTCATCTTGTAGCACCCACACCGTTGACTGCTGTTTGTTTTCGAGCTCGAATGCATAGATCCAAGATTAGTCACTTGCGTAGATGTTATACACGGCTTTTGATGCACTACGACTGTATTTTTTGAATATTGCTTTGCACTAATTGCTTTGCACTAATCGACACCAGACTTTTTTCAGCGATTGTCAAATCCAACTTGAACAAATATTTTTCACGGCCAAATGCAGCAATATCGTATGTTGGCTTGTCGTACTAATGCTCAAGGATGCCTCAATCTTATAGTGTGACATATGAAAATTATGCATTATTACTTCGCGCACAGCATCGATGTCTTCTGGCAGAACAACCGATTTTTAACGACCTTCTTTAAATTCGTCCGTGGGCGAAGGCTTGTAAGAATTTAATTCACTAAATCATTAATATACAGTAGTTTTATCGTTAAAAGTTGGAAATTAATTGTCGAGATATTACACACGTAACATTATCGTACGAAAATTCCATTTTGTTTATTTGCATGAAATTTTCAAATCATTGTGTAAAACAACGCAAATAGCATCCATATGACAAAACGTTTTATGTGTGTATACCGTCAAAAATATCAAATTTAACACTTCGTCGTCTGGAGAGTAATCCCAAGTATGAATAAAACAAAAGCGTAGTGCTTTCACCTCAACAAGCACGTCTAGAGCCGCACGTGTACTTCTGTAATAACTTGCTATGTTATAATCCTTAGCCAAAATATCTAGGAGTAACAATTTATCGAACACTCTCATATAAAAAATTTCTAGAGAACGTCGCAGTTAAAATAAACAGTAGAAATAACATAATCCACAAGCTCTGTGGTACTGCTTGGGGTGCGAATGCATCCACCCTTGTTTACTCACCAGATTATCTGGTGCCACCCGATAGGGCAAATTTGCTATACCTATGAGGCGTTCCATCAAACTTTACTTCACTAGCCAAACTGACGAAGTCTATTGTGTGACAGAAACACGTGTATTTGGCAGAAGTAAATTGTGGAAAATACAAGGTGTATGTTCATATGTACAGATTCAGATGTGTCTGTTTAATTTGTAACAAATGCATAATGCGTACTTAACGTATTGATGTACTCAAATTTCTTTAACAATATTGTTGTTGAAATATTTACCCAGTTTGATATTTATTTTTGTGGCGTGGAGTTTAAAGGTATTAAAGTGGTTAGGAATAATGATATTTTTATTGACTAATAAGTTAGCAACAGATCATATAAAAATTCAAAACAAGCAACATTTCTAAACAATATAAATTATAGTTATAAACTAAATCTAATAATGCATATAGTTCTATGGTAAAATCTGCTACAAATACAGAAGTTGTTGTCAGAGGAACATAAAATACTAATAACTTGAAGTATAAGTATTTATTTAAGCCAAGAGAAATAAAAAGAATTATGCAGAATGGTCATTCTTTACAGTAGTATGGGATCTCAAATATCGTAGTTAATAATCTATAGAAGCACGCCTTCTATTCGTTGATGTCTTAGCTTTTATCACTTTCGATGCTTGCTTAACACGCTTTAAATTTTATTATTTACTTAAATCGGTCCACAATTGATTGCTACGCATGTTTAAATTTGAGATTCCTTAGTTTTAATTTTTGATCGTAACAAACTCTGGTATATACGTTATTTCTTAGTCACATTTGTGTTGTTTTGATTTTATGGGCTAAGAGCAAGTCTAGGTGAACAACCATTTTTGACTTTTAAAAGTAATTGTGTTTAGCAGTTTCACATCGTCAACCAAAACACATACAACTAATAACTGGATTGTATTGTAAATAAATAAAACGTTTGCTAAGGAAATATGAACTTAGAATAAAATACTTTTAATTAGAAATTATAATTATTTTATGGGCAAATAAATTAATAGACATATTAATAGGTTAAAATTAAGTAAATATGTTGCATAAAATAGAAGTAACATTTTTAAAGACATGTCCATGTAGATAGAAGTATTACTATGATGTACACGGTATAAATTAAACTTCTTTAAGAGATATATGCCTTTTTGTAAACTATTTATAAAATTTCTATTCTTTAGATCGTTTAAAATTATTATCTTCTAATTCCTAATTTCCGCTTTTACAGGAGGGACTACGATGCAGTCAGAGGAAATAGAAGAGAGTGCAAGTCCCTTGGAGGTGTCTTCGTCCAAGAGTGAAATGACATATAGCGATAACGTTGCAGATTCATCGTCTTCCACGAACAATACTCAAAACATTGACAATATACAGTAAGTTCATTAAATTTTCCTGTACCGTACAGTAACATAACTATTTTTAGAATTAATTTAAATTATTTTCTAGGAATCATCCAAAGGATATTGTATTACTGGAAAACGATCCCAAGATGATTCCTGAATCGCCAAGATCACCAGAGAATGGTGAAGAAAATACCAAGTTCGGAAATGAAAAAATTATTCCGATAATCGTCGAGGATCAAGATGTTGAACCTGAAAAGAAGCCCTCGCCGACAGAGCAGCAATCTAATGAATCCATTAGGAATTGGTTGCAGCGAATAACTCAAATGCAAACGGAAATCCAAAGAAAACTTAATCTGGAACAATCTTCTAGTCCAAATATTGCATTTTCAGAGTTTCCTACAAAACCCAGTAGTACTAACAGTACGTCAAGTAGTGTCGCTCAAAATTCCACTAGTAGTTCGCGTGTAATAAAATATCAAGACTTGCCGTATATGGGCGAGATGACTTTGGACAATTCAAAACCGCGTCGTGGGCGAAAACCGAAGAAAGCCGATATTTGCCATTTAATTTATAAAAATTACGGTACAATATATCCTGGAACTCCGAATCCTAAAAGTCTAATAGATAGGGAACCTAAAAAAAGTGCCGACAATAATAAATTTCGCGAATCTCCATTACCAGAAGCCTTCAATAGAAGTGACGTTCAAAATAGGATTATTAGTAGTTTACTAGAAAAGAGACTGACACAAGAGTCCAAAAGACAGAGAGAAACTTTAACTGCCACACAAATTCCGGATAGAGTGGCTCCAAACTCTAATTTAAGTGAAGCGGACCAAAACGAACCACTCAATTTATGCATCAGGGATCTCAACCAGCTTAAAATTAGATTACTTAGGAAACATGATAATGTATACGCTTCTGAAAATACGATTGAAGTAAAATCGGAACCACAAAGTGACGATGATGTTGAATTTGTACACGAAACTCCTTCTCCAAGTTCAACCTGTAGCAAAGAGTTAAAATTTCCAAGTTCGTTGACGGATTTACCTGCATTAATTGGAGATGGTGGAAAAAATCCTGAAAATGGTACAGCACCTGGAGGTTATGTTTACTGGCCTAATGCGGGAATATTCATACATCCTATGGCATTGCAGCAGCAGTTAATGTATTATCAAAAAATGGCGGCTAATAACAATTTTACATTAACACAGAATCCTCCAAAAACTCCCACGGAGGCAAACCAAGCTACTCTTGACACACCGACGATTGAATTAAGAAAATTAGCTCCTAAAATAAAACCGAAAAAAACAGAAAGTACAGAGGAAAATGATTTATCTGGAGAGCAAAAGGTTAAACGAAACGCTTCTAGTGCTTCTGATAAAACTCCGACCAAAAGAAAACGATCAGCAATATTTATACCACCTATTCCTACTGAAAATCAGACAAATCCAGCTACGGAAGTTAGTATATGTAAATTCAAATTTACTGGTGGAGCAAAGCCTAGTCTTCAGGAGAAAAAAATGTTGTCGGTGGATTCTGGAGGAAATTTTCGTTATTATAGTGGAACTGGTGATAAGAGTATGAGAGGTTATGAATTCTTCCCGCGAGAAACTCTACAGCAACAGATTAACGCCCAAGGATCAAGTACCGGGGCCTTCCTGCAGGCTAGCGGGGAAAAAATTTATCCGATTAGCCCCGGAGATTTTCCCGGGAAATCTCCACATGATTTCCTGCTAACGCCAGAGATACCGTCACAAAGTGTTCCTTCAACGCCCGATTTGGGTGCCCGTCATAAAAAGAGAAAATCAAGGAAGTCTTTGCAAAGAGAAAAATTAGAACAGACTTTTAAGGAAAAGGGTTTTTTAATACAAACTCAACAACTTGAGTCTGCGGAAGGTGCCACGTATTGCAAATTTCGACAGTTACGAAAATTTACCAGGTACTTATTTAGGAGTTGGAAGGATTACTTACCGGGAATGACGAATGAAGAGGAACGATTGCGTGAAAACGATGAAATGGAAAATGACACGGATATAGATAATATGTCGACTATGTCTAGTAGTGAATTGATTAGTTCGAGTGAAATACGCGATTGATACATTGTTTGATGTTGTACTTAGGATATCGTACCAAAGAATATGAAATTTAATTTGATGGACATAAACGTGAAAAGACAAAATAAAACTGGTTTAAAATAACGTAAGGATGTCTAATAAGAATAGGTAACTTGAATCTCATAGGCTCTTAAAATGTGATCTCAAAGAAATTTAATTAAATCGTAAAAATGTTATATTGTGTTTGAGGAATTTATGTAGGAGGGAGATCGAACTACGAAAGATTATAACGGGTGTTCAGAAACATTCAGTCAAGTGGGCTCTGAACAAAAAATCGTATATCTTTACTTAAGTATCTGATTTGTAATAATTATTAAATGTCAACTGTTGTCTGTCAAAAATCAATCTATATCAGACATGACTTCATATTTTCAAGGACTACTTTGACTTCGAATGTTTCTGAACACCCGTTATATATATTTTTCCGTAGATCGTTCAAAATCAGTATTTCGATACATATAGTCGTCGCCAGGCAATGAAATATGACCGTTAAGAAATTAATTAATATTATATCATTAACTAATATATTAATTAAAAATTAATTTCTGTACTGTTAAGAATAGTAGGTATATAACATTACTAGCATGGTAAAAGGGTTTTTACTGACGGACAGAAGGATATTACTAGACGAGCTTGACACCTTCTGGAGCCAGTGAAACCTGCTACCTTGCGTGTATTGTTATATATTTTATTTGTTATTCATTTGTAAATAAATGAAAATATATTAGATACACATTGAAATTTGGAAAACTATAAAATCCTCAATAAAGTGTGGTAAGCTTTAGAAGCATTACCATGACGACGTATTGCTGTGTACTTTGATTTTCAAAATGGGCGCCAATTATTAAATATGAATCGTCAATTATTAAACATGAAGCCATCATACACACATACTTTTTAGTTTAGACTCTTAAAATTGCTCTCAGGGTTTTTGTTTTACGAAAAGGGTTCCTTGCAACTAGGCCTAGCATCTAATGTAATAAGCAGAGAAATAATATGATAGCATGTTAAGTTTAATATATTTATTATTCACACTTTGTCAAATTATACATTAATTCTTATATGTGTTAAATGTCATCAATTATTAATAAAACATAATATGTAAATCTTATGTCTAGTCAGAGAATATTCACATTTACATGTACAAACAAAACTTTGAAGGTCTTGTTAGATTACCATATTAATCTTTCAAAATACAGCTATCTATTACTTTAGATCAGGGAGTTTTGTGCCTTATAAGATGCTAAATCATGACACAGTGTTTTTATTTAAAGTTTTATAATTTGTAAAGTTTGTGGATTTAAAATTAGTATAGATTAATAATATTACAAAAGAAAAATGTGTTATTTCATATTTACATGGCGAGACTTTACCCTGCTACATAAAATAGTCAATAACACACGATATATTTGAATTAATAATCATATATTTAATGACAGTTTAAAATTTCGATGTCTATACCCAGATATCCTTAAATGTTCGTGAGATTTTTTTCCTACTTACAAGTTTAACGATAGCTGTATTATATTTTCTGTTTTAAAACGGAAATTGAAATTATACACGATCAAATAAAAATGTCTATATAAAACAAATAAACTGATAAATTTAATTTTTGTACTTCAAAGTCTCGAGTGTCTTTATTACATAATTTACATGTCGAATTCATTATTATACATGTGATCAAATTCCGCATGATATTGATCCATTCTTAATTTTCTTAAAATAAAATAAACGATATATACTAAATAAAATATTTTTTTGGTTTTAGCGACCTTTAATGAAATCAAATAATTGCATTTATGAAAACGATGTTTCGACTTTTATTAATTATTAGTCTTTGTCAAGTTTGTACATGTAACTGTACATGTTTGTACAAGTTAACTGTAGCGGAACAAGAAATTATGTTTTTAATAATATTTTATATGAAAATGTTTGTATAACTAAATAACTAATAATTAATAAAAGTCGAAACGTCGTTTTCATAAATTAAATTATTTGATTTCATTAAAGGTCGCTAAAACCAAAAAATATTTTTATTTAGTATGATTATACGGCCAATGAAATAAATAAGAAACCTTAGATTCTTATTAATAGCGAATATATATATACATATATATATATATATATATATATATATATATAATAACTTCGTGACCTTGGTATGATATGGTAAACCTAATCAGTAGGCGATTAAAGGTCTGTATATTACTTCAAGATATATGTATTTAAAAAACTCTACATGTTTCGGCTGTATACGCCTTTATCAAGAGAATACAAAATATGAATGACATTCATGCTATCATTCATATTTTGTATTCTCTTGATAAAGGCGTATACAGCCGAAACATGTAGAGTTTTTTAAATACATATATCTTGAAGTAATATACAGACCTTTAATCGCCTACTGATTAGGTTTACCATATATATATATATATATATATATATATATATATATATATATATATAAGTGTTTAGATAATTTCTTAGCCGTTTATTAAATATAACAATTGATAAATTATTGGAGTTTTTCGGCTTTTATATGAAATATTTACAAATATCAAATTAGAATGTATGTAATTGTAGAGTAAGTGGGGATGTAAACATTGCTGTCTACAAATTACAAAGCAAATCATACGAAATTTTTTTATTTGAAAAATATGGTCTACGTTGGGACTCGAAACCAAGTCTACAGCTTGCCGGGCTGTCGCTTTTACCACTAAGCCACAATAGACCCAGGTTCAAGCTATTTAGAAATGCATTATAAAGTAACAGTGTTAATGAATCAGATGTCAGTTATTGAATGTAGATGTCAAGTTGAAAGCCGAAGTCAGTTTTAAAAGCTCATGTCAGTTTTGATAGCAGATGTCAGTTAGTGAAAGCAAATGTCAGTTAATGAAAGCAGATGTCTGATTTTATGCTTTCAAATCAGACATCTGCTTTCATTAACTGACATTTGCTTTCACTAACTGACATCTGCTATCAAAACTGACATGAGCTTTTAAAACTGACTTCTGCTTTCAACTTGACATCTACATTCAATAACTGACATCTGATTCATTAACACTGTTACTTTATAATGCATTTCTAAATAGCTTGAACCTGGGTCTATTGTGGCTTAGTGGTAAAAGCGACAGCCCGGCAAGCTGTAGACTTGGGTTCGAGTCCCAACGTAGACCATATTTTTCAAATAAAAAAATTTCGTATGATTTGCTTTGTAATTTGTAGACAGCAATGTTTACATCCCCACTTACTCTGCGATTACATACATTCTAATTTGATATTTGTAAATATTTCATATAAAAGCCGAAAAACTCCAATAATTTATCAATTGTTATATATATAGATATATATATATATATTGATAAATTGAAATTAAATATGACTCTACTTTCCTTTGTAACTAAAAGTATCAAAATTTTATTTGAGACCACCGCTTTTAAACGATATTTCGATAAGTAACCTCTCTTCTTGAGAAAATTTTCTATATATATCTCCTGTGACGTCAATTCTTTTTCAAATATATTTTAAGTTAAAATACTCTTCTAAATAATATCCCATATTTTCGTTCTTATATTAATTTACGTTTTCTTAATAATTTTTTCCAGTAGTGTTTTATAGTTTAAGTGTGTTCTTGGTTTTCTTCCGACCGTATGTAATCTGTCTTCTTCTTATTTATACTGTCCTTCTCTACCGTCCGATGCCGTGTCTTCTTTACAATTTGAAACATATCTATCTTGTAGTACAGGACTAAATTTGACAGCTGCATTGGTTACAATAATAAATAAATATATTAATTTCTAAGCAATGAACAAATATTATATTGGACCCATTTTGTATATTCTAAAATCATTTGAATTGTTTTGATGTATTAATAATACACATTTTAAAACGAATGGAATGCTTATCCTTATAGATAATTATCATAAAATGTTAATTCTAATTTGTGATGCATATCAAATAACAATATATATTTGATACTTTAAAAATCTTAATAGATTGTTTGAAATTTCACATGCATCGAAACAGTTACAATAAACAATATTCATGTATTTAAGAAAATTAAAAAATGCAAGTATTAATTATGGAGCTTACTATAGTACTTAAAATATTCTTTTATAAATTGGTATATATAGCATGATTTAAATTTTAAGTTATTAATGTTTATAAACTAGAACGTAAAGAGATATAATAATTTACATGACATCTTACATACAATATAAGTTTACAAAATATACACAGATGTGTTTTTCTTAACACGATCTGTATTGTTGTATATTAAAACTTTTTACAGAAGAAACTCTTCATGAAATGACCAAAAGGTTTGTTTTATTTATTGTCATTATTTTTCAACCATTCTATAATTATATTAATATATATCTATTTGCATTAATCCATCTCTCCTAATTATAATTAGTTAAAGAACACAGCAGTATGTTGTTTATTTCTTTTGGTGGACATGAATGTACCCGAAGCGATTATTGAGGTATCTTCTAGTTTATTGCCAGAAAAATTATCTCCTAAGTGCGAGCACGAATATAGCTATTTTAAAAACTGGCAGAGAAAAAAAGGAGTGATTGTGGTAACAGAAGATGTTCTGTTGGTTTATATGAATCAACTATCTATTAGATTTAGTACTAGCATTATGAGCAAAATGGTCTATGCTAAAAAGTTAATTTGAAATCAAGGAAAATTTTCGAGTTCGCAAGTTTGTTTTTCATTGAAAATTACATGCAAAATGTGACGTTTATTTGACATTTGCATATTTCAAGAAGTAATTGCATGTCTCATGTGAGTCTTATATTTAAAAAAAAAACGAGATTTCAACTAATAATAATTCATATGTTTTATTTTTTAAACAATCACAATATATTATGGAATACATTCTAAAATTAACTCGTTACATTTACAGTTACTTGATAATATAATTAATACAATTATTGAAAATTGAAGAAATTAAAGGAATATCTTCAGAGCTATCAGAAATATTTTACATTAAACATGACAGCTAGTATGATATTTTATTGAATATTTTGTACTGTGAAAATTTTGTCTACCATCACTACCTTATAATTAAAGAGAATCTTTTAACTTTCATCCTCTATGCCTCTTTAAACTAATAATATCGACACCATAGTTAACCAATATTATCGCAGAAGACTGATGAAAGCAATAACCTGTATATTTTGTTAAATTTGGCAAATTTAAATAAGTAGTAACTACTTTATGCATTTTTTTAAATTGATGTATCTCTACTACCTGATTACAACTTTTCCATTATTTAAAAAAATGGATCAGTGTTCATATTTTCTAGTGCTAAAACAACATACTTGAGGTAAATATTCAAATATATTTGATTAGCTACAAATATTCTTGATTTGTTAGTTTCCAAGTTAGGTATGCTAATTACAAACTACAATTCTAGGCTTGTATATCTTGCACTATTCGGACTAAGTCATCCAAAAGCCCCTGAAATTCCAACTATTAATACTATTTTAATCATTAAGTATTCTTTATTTGGAGCTTCTTGGATACATTTTTTGACTTCCCTCTTCGTTAAAATATTTGACTTTTTGCTTTATAACCTAACTATTTCAATAAAGATCGAAGTTTTGAATATTTAGATTGAATAAGTGGCCCATAACATTAATTTTTGAACCAAACTCTATGAAATATGCCATTACAACATTTTTCCGAAATAACTAGTATTTTTATTCTTGCGATAGCCCGTAAAACGTTTTCATGCGTATTCGTATTTTTCTCTAGATTTTTTTGGTTGTGATCCCAATGTGGCAGTATTTATTACCTCCACTAGTGGAGGTAGTAAATACCTTTGAACGGTAGTATATACACTACCGCTCAAAAGTATTTGAAAACCCTGATCAAATCATAGTATTGTCAGAAATAATTAAAAACACAAACAAAAATATGCAAATATATATTGACACACAAAATATAAAAAAATATTTACAATTTTAAATTTTTTGTTCCCGGTGGTATTTGTGTTCATACCTCTTGTAGCTTACTCTATATATCACCGGTAAATGTCTACACCTTCCGATCGAGTTCTTCTCACAGTAGTTTGATTGGATTTAAATCAGGGCTCTGGGAAGGCCATTCCATAACTTTTATTCCTCCATCTTCTTCCAGTTGCTTTAAATATTCTCGAACAATTTTGGAAGAATGTTTTGGCGCATTATCTTGGTGCAACACAAAATTTTGACCCAAAATTCTGGCTATACAAGGTATTGCGTTGACTTTCAAAATATACCTATATTGCTCCTCTTTTAAAAATTCCGCCGATTTTAGTCGTTACCAACGAGTGTACCACCGAAACATCCCCAAATCATTACCGAACCACCGCTGGTACACCTTTACCTAAAGATCTTCTCAGGAAGACACGTCTTCGTGAACTGAAAATCGAAAATTTACATTCATCAGTCCACGGCATTTGATGCCAGTCTTCTATTATCCACTGTTGACGTTCGGGAGCCCAATTTAATGGGCTTTTTTTTATTTTGTAAGCGTGATAGCTGCTTCTTCATCGCTATTCATCCATGAAGATCGGCTTTCTGCAAGCGATGTTTTACAGTGGAATCGCTTACTGGATTCTGACAAGTTGTATTTATTTCGAGTGTTATTTCTGGTGATGTTTTTCATCTGTTTCGTTTGCTGGTAACTACTATGACAAGATCTTCAGTAGATATTGTCGCTCTTGGCATCTCACTTCTTTTTTATTGAGAAAACTGCTACTTTCATGATTTTTTTCTACATTATAGTCCACAGTATAATTATTTTAATTTAATTGTTTGCAAACTGCATTATTACTTTTGCCAGCATTATGATGTGCTATTAAAAGCGAACGTATTTGAAGGTTTAACTCTTTCGTTTCAGACATTTCTAACAATTCTATTCCACTCTCTCACAAATCGCAATTCTGTTAGTATGAATACGGAAATGAACTAAGTAAAAATAACCGTAATTGAGTAATTAGTTTTAAAGTAGGTACTTGAGAACTATTTAGTAGTAATAAAATGTATTTCTTCAATATAAAATAGTGTGAGAAAACAAGATGTCCAAATACTTTTGAGCGATAGGGTATATAAGGTTAGCATTTATTATACATTACTTGCAATTTAATTATGGAAACCCAAACATGGTAGTTACAGGTTAATTGAAGGAACATTTTTTTTTTTAATTTAGTTCTATCAATTTCTGTAGAATCCAGAATTCATTCTTTATACAGGAGTTCAATAATAACACAGAAACGATTTGGTTATTTCGAATTAAAATAGTTTTAAATGGAAAAGTAGGCTTCGAAAATTTTGTTAGAATTGTTGACAGTTGTCAAAATGGAGCGTTGATCTAGAAAACATCGTGTCTTTTGTGTTGAGAAATTTATTCAATTGAATTTAGTAATCGCTGTTCAAAGGTGTTTTCAACGTCATTTTAATATCCGTCGCTGTCCTCAGTGCAAGACTGTTTTGGCTTGGCGCAATAAATGGAGGCAACTGGTATCTATTGTACATAAAAAATCAACTGGACGACCAAGAACTGCCTGCAATGAAAGTAACGAAGAAAGGGTAAGAAATGCAATTATTGCTAGTCCAAAAAGATCCCATGTCTTTCCATCATGCCATTTCATGCTTCCATTTTTGGTTTGATTAATCGAAGCACGAGAAGAATGTTAAAACATAAAAATTTTCAACTATATAAGATCGTCATAGTTCAGAAAATAAGTGTTCAAGGTAAAATTAAAAGGGTTGAATTTTGTCGTCTTATTTGTGATAATCACCAAGGTATCGAAAATATTCATTTCGTGAGTGACGAACCCCATTTTTACATCAACGGCGATGTAAATAAGCAAAATTGCCGTTATTTGGCTCAAGAGGATCCTCGTGAAATTCATCGGTGATATTTCCATTGACCTAAAGTAACTGTATGGTGTGCCATTTCATTGTCTAGGATAATTGGGACTTATTTTTTTTAGAGAATGGTCAAACAGTAACACTTAACACTGCGTGCTATATTCAAATGCTGCAGGCATTCTTTTCAAATTGAAGAAGAAATAGGACATTACTGGTTTCAGCCAAGACGGGGCAAGAAGTAGGTTTGGGCGAAGTATCGACACATCGTCCAATACCCGATACCATAACTGGTATCGATTTCCCGATACCTCAGATAACGAAGATATCGATTCCAAAGCATCGATACCTATCGATACTTTACCGATTCCAGTACTCGCTAAGTATCGATGTATTGGGTTAGCCATGTATCGGGTAGCGATGTATCGGGTAACCATATATCGGGTAACTTACCTTTTTGTGCATTTTTTTAATGTACATAAAGGATGCAATAACTTTTTAAGTAAAGAATTTTTAAGTATGTATGCATTATATATATATATATATATATATATATATATATATATATATATATATATGGTAAATTCAATCAGTCAGCGATTAAAGGTCTGGTTTACTTCGAAGTATATATATTTAAAACAACCCTACATGTTTCGGCAATGATGCCTTTATCAAGGATATAAAATATAAAATATAATGATTTTATATTTTATATCCTTGATAAAGGCATCATTGCCGAAACATGTAGGGTTGTTTTAAATATATATACTTTGAAGTAGACCAGACCTTTAATCGCCGACTGATTGAATTTACCATGTCATACCAAGTTCACGAAAATATTATATATATATATATATATATATATATATATAGTAAATTCAATCAGTTGGCGATTTAAGGTCTGGCTTTACTTTAAAGTATATATATTTGAAACAAGTTTTAAATATATATACTTTAAAGTAAAGCCAGACCTTAAATCGCCAACTGATTGAATTTACCATATCATACCAAGGTCACGAAATAATTATATTTATATATATATATATATATATATATATGTATATATATATATATATATATATATATATATATATATATATACATATATTATATAGTATATATTTCAAAGGATATTGATTTTTACATTATGCGTAGCAAATATCCATATTATAACATAAACATAATAACTATAATTATTACAAAAAAAAAACAAAATATCACAATATTGCAAATTTCATACCGTAGATATGGTAGAATCGATAAATTAATTTTATATCTCTTGAAACCGATATCAAACAAACGATACCTAGAAAACGGGTTATGAATACTGATTCCTAGGTATCGAATCAAGGTATCTATTCTAAAGAATCGATTCCTAGGTATCGATTCCAAAGTATCGATTCTAAAGCATCGATACCTATCGATACTTTACCGATTCCAGTACTCGCTAAGTATCGATGTATCAGGTTAGCGATGTATCGGGTAGCCATGTATCGGGTAGCCATGTATCGGGTAGCCATGTATCGGGTAGCCATGTATCGGGTAGCCATGTATCGGGTAGCCATGTATCGGGTAGCTTACCTTTGTGCATTTTTTTAAATGTACATAAAGGATGCAATAACTTTTTAAGTGAAGAATTTTTAAGTATGTATGCATTATATATATTATATAATATATATTTAAAAGGATGTTATTACTGCGCGTAGCAAATAATCCTTATTATGACATAATTATTCCATAAAAAAACCAAAATATCACAATATTTCAAATTTCGTACCGTAGTTATGGTAGAATCGGTAAATTAATTTTATGTCTCTTAAAACCGATATCAAACAATTGACACCTAGAAAACGGGCTATGAATACTGGTTCCTAGGTATCGAATCAAGGTATCGATTCCAAGGTATCGATTCCAAGGTATCGATTCAAGGTACCGATTCCAAAGTATCGATTCCAAAGCATCGATACCTATCGATGCTTTACCGAGTATCGATACCTCGATTGGTATCGGTACCCGATACCGAAAACGTCGGTATCGCCCAGCTCTAGCAAGAAGTCATACGGCGAATATAAGCATGGACATTCTGAGAGAATCCTTTCCAAGCTCATTTTTAATCCTTCAGAATAATGATTTCTTCAGGTCGCTTTTTCTACCAAAACGATTTCAAAAATTTTACGTACTTTAGTTGTATTGAGTTGTATTGTTATGAGTTGTATTTTTTTAGTATAATACCTCATTTCTTCACTAAAACTTAAGAAAACATAGATATTAATAATAGTGATTCTAAAAGGTGGAAGAAATACCTTTCCAACAAGTAGAATTGTGGATTTTATGACGATTTTATTATCACACATTTATTAGGAAAAATATATATTTTGAAAATTTCGATGGCTCCAAGTCCGACTTAGGACTATGATGTCTTCACCGATGCCAAAGTATCGATTCCAAAGTATCGATTCCAAAGCATCGATACCTATCGATGCTTTACCGAGTATCGATACCTGGATTGGTATCGGTACCCGATACCGAAAACGTCGGTATCGCCCAGCTCTAGCAAGAAGTCATACGGCGAGTATAAGCATGGACATTCTGAGAGAATCCTTTCCAAGCTCATTTTTAATCCTTCAGAATAATGATTTCTTCAGGTCGCTTTTTCTACCAAAACGATTTCAAAAATTTTACGTACTTTAATGAGTTGTATTTTTTTAGTATAATACCTCATATCTTCACTAAAACTTAAGAAAATATAGATATTAATAATAGTGATTCTAAAAGGTGGAAGAAATACCTTTCCAACAAGTGGAATTGTGGATTTTATGACGATTTTATTATCACACATTTATTAGGAAAAATATATATTTTGAAAATTTCGATGGCTCCAAGTCCGACTTAGGACTATGATGTCTTCACCAATTTTACTAAGAATTATCTATAGAATCCTTTTTTGCTATACGCCTTTCCTAAAAAAAAAAAATGACCCACCCCAGTGTATATGCACACTGTTAAATATTCTTACATCAAGATTTATGAATTCAAATATTTTCAGTAAATTTTTGCAGTTACTTTGGAATATTTATATTAAAATATGGCAACGATTTTTGCATTTTTGTCAAGTAAGTTATGTATATGATACGTACAAATAATACACGAGATTTACTTAATATTTTAAAAACTTTTTATGTTTGCAGACTGAACTGAAGAATATATTGCTAAATAATAACACAAAAAGTAAAGTATATTTTCAAATGTTCAACTTTAAAAATACGTATACATTCTTTAATATTTTTCAATATTTTAGCTAACAAAACTTCAAAGTATCATTACATCATCACACGTTTAACTAATAGTTTAATAAAGAAAACTTCAAATTATGTACACGTTTAATTTAATTAATAATTCACTGTTAGAAGTGTCACCATTAAGCAATTCACTATCTGTATCACTATCACTTGCATTTGATATGATGACTCCACGATATTGTCAACTAAGCCATCCAATAGACTCATTTCTTCTTCCTCTTTAATTACATGTTGTATACACTTTCTCCATTTGCCATTATTAAAATTAACTAATGCAGTCTATAGAAATTATTTGACTTCTGCAATTTTAAAATTTTTATTATTTGCGGCAACATAATTCTTATTTCGGCCCATACCAATTCTCTGGTATTAAGCTCACAGTGATAAGGTGGTAATCTCAACACGTATCTGCTCTTTGCTGGTGCCATTTCATCAACAACATAACGGTTGAAATGGTGGCGATGTTGTTTAATCAAATCCAGTAAAACTGGTCTACATATTTGTAGCAGGAATTTCAACTTTGCGAAAATGGTAGAGCGCGTTATCCATAATAACAATAGCATCTTCTGGTAATTTTTCTAAAACAACACTAAACCAGTTTTCAAATACAGAAGAATTAATATCTTTATGGTAGTCACCAGTTTCTTTGCTTTCGAAAACTAACAATCCTTCAACAAATCCATTGTCAGATCCTATGTGCACAATAATAAGTCATTTGCCTTTTCCTGTTGGATATTTGAATTCTGTCGAGAGAACATGTATAAATGCTTGTCTGCGGTTACGTACGTTGAGATCAACCCAAACTTTTGATCGTGTGATTCTATTTGTACTCGACATTGGTTCCATGGTATATTATGGTAGATAAATAAACGGTCTAAGAGTCCTTATAATATCTATTTTTGTTGAATAATACAATAACCGAGAAAACGAAGCAGAGGAAATATACAAAATATAACCGTCAAATATCTAGAAATGACTGTCAATTAAATTAGGTGTGCTTAATTTGGGCATGACAAGAACCAATCGAATTGCCGATTTTTAGCTTGAAATTTTATAGGTGTTCCGCGGAATTAAAAAATAGACTAATATAGCTTTCTAATAAATTTAATTTTGGCCTTTAGGTGCGTTTTCGATCCCTAGAAAGTATTTCTAGGTATTGTTCAGACAAGGGAGCTTTTTGATACGCGGATTTCCTGTTTAATTAGTTATAGTTTACATTAAACATTTGAAGAAGCCACTGTATGATGAAACAATTGTTATACGAGCTACAATAATTAAAAAAATATGAGCATTTATTACTAATGGAGGTTAAAGAAGTTTTTTATTAATTTTTTTAATTGAATTGATTCGGCTTTTATTCGAAGAAGATCCATAATTTAAAATAGAAATTAAACTAATACTTATATAGTTAATAGTATGAACATTGACAGTTAAACATTCATTTTATTAATATTTGTTCGTTAAACGAAAATTATTTCGCCATCTTCACCGGGTATTTGTTAGAACATGTTGCAAATTAACGTATGGAACGTTAGTTTGTGAAGATTACTTATTAGTATTATTTCAATATAATTTTTTTAATTAATTGTTCTTTGAAAAAATATTCTATGTCAAATTATGTTTAGGTACTATTATATAAAAAAAAAGTAACTCAAACACATTATTGCATTGCGAAATTTTTAATTCTGTATTTATATTTCTTCCCGGCAGAAGAAAAATTGAACACCATTAATTTTCATTTAAAATAATGAGATACATTTACATAAATCAACCCACTGTATGTCTAAAGCACTCGCTTTACATAAATATCGAATTAGTATCGCATCTTAATTTCTTCTTCCATTATTAGTTATTTTAGAATAGACCTATGCACGGATATATTAAGACCATTCAGATATTAGACATCCTACGTTTTGACATTTAAAAATGTTTCTCTTCTTTCCTAATTCAATAATTTATTTAATATATTTATAGTACGCATATATTATGCAATATGTAAAAAAAATGTGCCTTAAAATAAGGGTACCTGAACTATGTTTTCACATAAGATATATGTATGTACATATTTGGGAAGTAGGTGTGTAAATAAACTGTGGCAGACTTGTGGATGGACACTATTTAATTAGTGCAAATTCAGTTTCCGAGAATATAAAAAGGTGCTAAACTTCGTTTTTTCTTATTGTTAGGTTAAGTTTAATTATTGAGTAATTTATTTTAATACAATATCTAGTCTTTTATGAGTGTTTATATAAACGCGAATATTTCCAATTCATTATCAAGTTGTTATGTTTTCTGATATTATAAATATAATAAAAGAAATAAAATATATTTTATTTAAATGTTTTGTTATTAAAATTAAGGCTAGTCTAAACATAATACGCTCATTTAAGGATGCAAACAAACCGTTTGTACGTGAAAATATTTGTTTGTTTAAGTTGTTTTGTTTAAGTTTGTCTTCTGTAATACAAAGGTATTTAAAAGAAAATGAAAGGTTTAAAAACACATTTCGATGAAATAATTACATATTTGCTCTACCTGTTTATAAGTTAACACTTTGAGCGCCACAGGCAAAAGTATAAAAATTAAAGTACTAGGCCAAAGACAAAAAGGTACTGATCTGGAGGTAAAAGTACTGCCAACTTAAAATGTATAGGAATTAGTAGCAAAGAACTTAAATTTTCTTTTAAGTAAATTTAAATAAAAACAATTGTCTTAATATTTAACATTATTCCTTCAAAATTTATAAAGAAAATCTACACCTTTTAATTTATTTTTTAGTTACTATTACTGTTATCTATGATAAAACAACAAAATAAAATATAAAACCGTTGCAAGTAGGTAAAGCAAAGGATAAATTTATATATTCTGCCATCTGTCATCTTTAATTAGAATCAAAACAGAAACCGGGCGATAAGAATATTTTCTTCATTCGTATTATACTATATTCATGTATTATATCAATAAATCTTTCTAAAACGACAAAATATGTTGTAAATATGTCGCATAAAGAAGTAATGATGGAGGAAAAATAGCACTGAAGTACTGATGGAGGTAAAAAGGTAAGGATTCAGTACTTTAGTACAGACACTGGCCACATGGTGTAATCACCAATCTAAATAATTGTTCTGTGCTTAACGGCCTAGAGGTTTTGTAACAGCGCCATTTACTAATCATACCAGGTACTGCCCTCTATCAAGCAGTAGCACTACTTTATATTTAAAGCATTATTTAGGACGAGATTATGTGTGTGACCTTTTCAGTTGTTGATGTGCTGGTACTTGATTTAGTGGTGGAAAAACTGTTTTTAAAAGAAAATCAAAGGTATATATATATATATATATATATATATATAGTAGATTAAATTAGTTGGCGATTGAAGGTCTGGTTTTACTTCAATATACATAAATTAAAAACAATCTTACATGTTTCGGCAAAGATATTTTCAAAGATATTTAAAATATAAATGATAGTATATTAATGTCATACTATACATCTGTAGTTGTCATGGATACAATTATTCAAAGATACATTCAAGTTCAATAATAATAAATCATGCATTGGCATTCTCTAAACAGTTGGACAACAAAAGCAGGGGAATGGCGACAGCTTAACATCTTAAACCGCTCCACGAGCGCAGACATAATAATAACTCATGGCTTGCCATTCCCCTGTTTTTGTTGTCTAACTGTTTAAAGAATGCCAAGGCATGATTTATTATTATTGAACTTGAATGTATCTTCGAATAATTTTATCCATGACAATTACAGATATATAGTATGATATTAATATACTGTCATTTATATTTTAAATGTCTTTGAAAAAGGTATCATATGCCGAAACATGTAAGATTGTTTTAAATATATGCATTTTGAAGAAAAAAACAGACCTTAAATCGACAATTAATCTAACATAGCATACTAAGGTCATGAAATAATTATCTTTTATATATATATATATATATATATATATATATATATATATATATATATATATATATATATAATATTTTCGTGACCTTGGTATGATATGGCAAACTTAATAAGTCGGCGATTAAAGGTCTGGTTTATTACTTCAAAGTATATATATATTTAAAACAACCCTACATGTTTCGGCAATGATGCCTTTGTCCTTGACAAAGGCATAATTGCCGAAAGGCATCAAACATGTAGGGTTGTTTTAAATATATATACTTTGAAGTAATAAACCAGACCTTTAATCGCCGACTTATTAAGTTTACTATATATATATATATATATATATATATATATATATATATAAATATAGTATTTTCGTGACCTTGGTATGATAAGGTAAACTTAATTAGTCGGCGATTAAAGGTCTGGTTATTACTTCAAAGTGTATATATTTAAAATAATCCTACATGTTTCGGCAATGATGTCTTTGTCAAGGATATAAAAAATATAAATGACAGAATATAATAAAATATTCTGTCATTTATATTTTTTATATCCTTGACAAAGGCATCATTGCCGAAACATGTAGGATTATTTTAAATATATACACTTTGAAGTAATAACCAGACCTTTAATCGCCGACTAATTAAGTTTACCTTATATATATATATATATATATATATATAGACTCGGCAAAGAGGGGCAAGTTTAAGCTTTATAAGGTTAGTACTTCCTACAATAGTCATTCTTTTCAAACAACAACAGCCATCTATACTTTGGGTCGGGTACTTCTCATCACTTTTTAATACATATATACTGTTAAGCTCACGTAAATCTATTGTAACCTAACTTGTCAAATTTGTCAAAATTTTCTAATATTGCTTAGTGTTTAATAAACTTTTTTTGAAAGACAAGTCAAATGTCAAATAACTTTCTAATACAATTTAGAAAACACAATAAACTAATACTTAATTCAAAGGTATTTTTAATAATATAAAATATTATTAAAAATCTGGTGTGAAGAACACAAATACAGGTTCACTATTAATATTTTTTGTGAACGTGTCCGAACATATCCTTCCTCAGAGACGTATTTCGCCTTTCTACAGGCTCATCGGTACGCCCCTGCTGGAGAAAAGAAAATGGTAATAGTGAACCTGTATTTGTGTTCTTAACACCAGATTTTTAATAATATTTTATATTATTAAAAATACCTTTGTATTATACAAAACTGGTGGGGTTTTACCCACTCATCTATGTTTCAATTATTCTGATATAATACTTAATTGATCCGCCATTCGCATCAATTACTGTCCTTAACCTTCTAGGTACAGAATTCTTAACAACCTGAGAAAACATTGTTGAAAAACCTATTTTTTAACAATGTTTTCCCAGGTATTTTCAATAGATTTCCATAATTGTTCCCTATTAGTAAATCTTATACGAGATCTATGAATTTGCTTTGTTATTTTTTGATTTTTTCTCAAATATTGAAACAAATTGTGATCTATATCAGTTGATATTCTTTTCCTCGTTTGTGACATATACATACTGCCTTCATTTTCCCATCTTTTTAACTTGTAGTACTGTAGATTTGTTCAAATGAAATTCTTCTGCGACTTGTTTAATGGTGCAACTTTCCAAATTTAACAAAATTTGTACTTTGTCTGCCGGAGTCAGTTTTCTTGCAATTTTGGATATCAAAAAGTGACAAAGGTCATTTTGACGTTACAAGAATGAATTACTTTTAAAAATTATAAAACACTTTGGATTCATATACTGTTCATCAAATTCTATTTTGCATAGGTATGAATAAAAATCTACTATTAACAATTTCTATATTAAATGGCTATGCTAACATAAGCCAGAAGTACCCGACCCGACGTATAGACAGCTGTTGTTTGAAGAGAGTACCAACCTTATTAAGCTTAAACTTGCCCCTCTTTGCCGAGTATATATATATATATATATATATATATATATATATATATATATATATATAAATATAATAACTTCGTGACCTTGGTATGATATGGTAAACCTAATCAGTAGGCGATTAAAGGTCTGTATATTACTTCAAAATATATGTATTTAAAAAACTCTACATGTTTCGGCTGTGTACGCCTTTATCAAGAGAATACAAAATATGAATGACAGGATATAAATGTCAAGTCTTGACATTTATATCCTGTCATTCATATTTTGTATTCTCTTGATAAAGGCGTACACAGCCGAAACATGTAGAGTTTTTTAAATACATATATTTTGAAGTAATATACAGACCTTTAATCGCCTACTGATTAGGTTTACTATATATATATATATATATATATATATATATATATATTGACTGTACATTGTAATGCTCTTACATAAAAGTAAGTATACATCGTGGTTATGTGGTCTAGCCACTAAGTACTACTTTTAACAAAAATATTTTATTTTCAACATACATTTTCTTTAAGATCGCATAGAAAAGAAATTGGTCATTTAATGACTTGACGAGCATGCAAGCTGAAGAATTTGAAGAACTTCTAGACGAAATTCCTTGTTTTTTGCATTTCGATATGAATCTCCATCTATATAAAAGTCAGTTAACTCAAGCACTGAAGTCGGCTGACCATACAAAGCGTAGAACATATACGCTGATTGGGTGCTCGAACAACGGGGTTTGGATGGCGATTTTTCGCATCGAATTTTCGTCAGTGACGAGGCTCATATTTTGCTTGGTGGATATGTCAACAACATTTGTCACCCAAACCATCAATTCTGATCGCTACAGCTACATGATTACCAATTTTTTTTGGTGCGAAATTGAAGATATGAATATTGGAGATATGCGGTTTCAACAGGAGGGTGCCACAAGCCACGCAACACGTGCCATCTTGGCTTTGTAGCGCGAGAAACTTTCCAGGCGTGTAATTTCACGTTTTGGTGATGTGAATTGGCCACCAAGATCTTGCGATTTGTCACCGCTGGATTTTTTTTTGTGGGGTTACGCTAAGGACCGTGTTTATAATTCACGAAAAAGAAACTCACTGCGATTGCTTAATGGAATCAAAGAAAATGTCACTATAAAGTGCATCAGCATTGCGGCACATTGTTGTCATAGAAGAACGATGAAGCAGGAAATTGGTTCTGGGAAATGGTAAGGCAAAGGTAGAACATAACCGAGAGGTTAATCGAGGAACCAAAAAATTAAAAGAGGAAAGTAACAGTGCGGAATCGATAACTCTGTGAATTAGTCTACACAGAAATCTCGCTCTCAGAATTTCACGACAATATTGAAGGGACTGAACATGTCTTCTCAGCAGCGAATTATAGTCGATGTTACGTTACGGATAGACATGATCAACTTTATAACACAAATACTTCAGAAAACGTCGCTGCACTTTTCCCACAAAAAATTGCAAGTAAATATAATGTGGTGGATAAAGTTTTGGATGCAGCTATACAAATGTTGTTAATATGTGCAGCAAAGCTTAGTTTGGAATCAAATAAAACTCGAGATCCTTTACACTATGAACTCTCTCGAGATTGTAATCATTAATGTAATATACTTTGTCAATAGGATGAACCTTTTTCGTATAAGAAACAAAACACCACTTCTTATTGTTTAACTCCAACTTGTGATTAGAGCACCATTGAGTAATTATATCAATATTAAATTGTAAGTGACGTACATCATCCCATATCTTGATAGAGTCATAGATCTTCAGGTGGTCTGCGTAGGCGAGTACGGGACACGATAAACACGTCAATAAGTCATTGATAAATATGATGAGAGCTTTGTGGGATACCCGATGAAGGAAAATATTCAACAGATTTAAAGCCATTGCAATAAACATATCTAGATCTTTTAGTTAATTAAGTATGACTGCAGAAGTAGAAGAAATGAAGAACTCAAACCAAATGTTTAAAGTTTAGCAAGTAAAATTCCATGATCAATTTTATCAAATGCACTACTAAAATATGTATAAACGACATCTACTTGGCCACGTGCATCAAAGTGTTCCCTAATAAATTGACATACAATCACAAGATTTGTTACAGTGGATCGTCCATGGACAAAGCCATGCTGGCAAATGTAGGATTTGGTATTCAGGTGTTAGACAAGAATAAATAATGCTTTCGAAAGTTTTAGCAAAATTTGATAGAATCCATATCGGTCTATAATTATGAACGTAAGTATTATCACCTTTTCTGAAAACAGGACTTATTCTAGTACCCTTCCAAATCGCCGGAAAAGTAGAAGTCTAAATTGCCATATTGATAATTAATGTTAAGGGTTTTTCCAAAGCAAATCTAGCATCATGTATGAGAAATCCAGGAACTCAATCATCACCCGCAGTTTCCCTTTGAGGAAATTTACCCAATATATTGATTACTTCCACTTCTGAAACCGGAAACAATGTGAAAAGCATATGGTTCGAATGTTCCGTAAAAAAAGAAAAATTTATGCTTGGAAGGTGTGTGGAAGAGAACTTATTGGCAAAAGCGTCAACTATACTCAGAGGAGAGTCCAGAGAGGTCTCCTCATAGAATAGCGTTTTAGGTATACGCGTTCTACCCTGTTTCGCATGAATATATTTGAATAGCTTGCCTGGGTCAGCTTTAAGAGATTCCTCAACTCGCTTTAGATATATACAGTAATTAGTGGCAATATTCTCTCTGCGGATTGTTGGAAGTCGTTTGAACTGGGTAAGGAAGAAAATGTGTGTACGTTTCCACTTGCGTCTTCTTTAATTCAAAATTGGAAATTATATTACTTTATTACTTTTATTACGCTTATGCGGACAAGCCTCAAACTCTTGACGCTTTGAAAACGAACATCCGCCAAGTTATGGCCGACTTATTACCAGCTATGTGCCGACAAGTCATCGAAAATCATTTTAAAAGAATTCAGTCCTGAAGGATGTCCCGTGAAGGACATTTGACATATTGCAGTGAATTTTTCCCCGAAGAAAAATTTTAAAGAAACTATAAAAGACTATACATTTATGTGTATTTTGTTCCAGAAAAATATTTAAGAATATTTAATATTTCTCGAAAAATGTATTATAATGTGTATTTTTATCCACGACTGTAGATTGTTCGAACAATTGTGTTGATGTATGCAGTCCAGGTCTTGCGGAAGTATATTGCAATTGCAGGTCTTTTGATTTATGTTAGGCATGCGGATATTTTTCCATTTCTGAGAGGGGAAGAGGCAGAGATTAACCAGCCATCGTACAGATAGGTCCAAGTTCTTATCGCTGAATAGAAACTTCTTTTTTATTCAGAAATTTTAGTTAAAATCGGTTTGCGTTTTAGTTGTGCTTTTATTTGATATGTTAAAATTAATTTGCGATTATTACGAGTCTGTAAACTTGTAATTTTGATTTATGTGACCTATCTGAAATCTCTAATTTTTTTGTGAAGTGACGTATACATTAATTAATGTACGTATATTTTTGAAATTATATTTATGTATTTAGAAATAATTTAGTAAGATAGTTGAGCTCAATAAAGTCAATAATTTTTAGTTTATAAAATATTTTGTAATCAGAGGAATATTAAAGAAAATTTTCAGATTTCTTTTAAAGTTTTTTTAGAAGTAAAATATTCTAGAAGGTCAGGTATATTGGTGGGAAAATTTATTTGTTTCATGTTAGATGAGCGCATGAATTAAAATTTTGGTTGCGTGACAGTTTTTCTAAATATTTAATTTATTATTTATTATTTCGGGGTTCATTAGTGAGGTTTTCCCCCTTGAATCAGTCATATTTATTCAAGTTTTCCTCACGATTGGGGCACATTAGGTGTTTCAACACTACCTTATACTTGATAAGGAGAATTTTTTTTTTTTTTGGTTAAGTACATGTTTGTGTTGTTAATGCTAGTTTTATATCTTGTCTAATACCTTTTGTTTTCCTACTGACCCTTTGAGGGTAACCTTGAAGATCCAAGAGCTCCTGGAAGGCGTACCCGATTTGAGCTAGTCCGGCAAGCTACTGTGTATTGTGAGCCAATTAAATAAGCAATCAACATCACAATTCACTGCAATATGTTGTACTCCACACATAGTGGCAATGTCCAAACAATATATTGAAATAAAAATTTGATCGAAATTTCAAAATGAATTGTGTTTCATTTATATTTACTTTCGGAACCACAAAATGGATAACTCAACATCATCTAGTTAATGAAGAGGAGATAAATTAATAGGTTCGAAATGAATGGATAAATGAATGAATTAATTAAAACGCTATTGATTTGTAAATTATTTATTTTTATAATATTTATAATTATAACTGATAAAGTAAAGCCTATTATAATTTACTAAATATGATATTGCACTGAGAAGAAGAGCTCTAAAATTCTATAACAATTATTATATGTTTTCCTTGTTCTTTCCTTTCCTCTTTAATTTTTTATCGCTCTTTTAATATACACCTATGCAATGATGCATTATTACCATCATTATTTATACATTATTTTATTCTTATTTTTTTTTTCATCACGTTTTGTGAGCATGCTATTTCTATGCATATATAAATATTTAAATATAATTCCCAGTATATTTACAATATTTGATCAAATTCAATCTCTTTTTTCTTATTAATATTATTGTTAATAGTTTATTTTAACACAGTGCTTATTTTGAAAAGAAGTGCTAATAAGCGGATCTTAAAAAATGTCAGATATGTTCTCACAGTAATATAGACAAAAATCCATATTACTGTAAAGTATTATATGTATATGTGTATTACGATGTATTAAAATTATTATTTTAAATTCTCAAACGGTTATTTTATATAATGGAACCATAAAAAGTTTCATTATGGACAATTTATTGATGTTTATCATTTTAAAAGAAATGATAATAGTCTTTCATCCCTAATATACAACATAAAAAAAATGTACAATTTGTAAAAAAATATTCAAAAACACTCTCACAAAATTTATTCAAACTCTATTGTATTGCATATTAACTGGTGAACATCCATTTATATGTAAATTAAAATGTTTCGCCCACCTTGGTTATCTTAATATTGTAAATAACATTCCAAATAGTATTCCAAATAGTTAATATGCCTTCGTTTTGCTGTTGTTATTGTTGTTTATTTGAATAAATTAATCTATTAAATATACATCCTACGCACTAAAGTATGAATTTTTCAAAATCTTTAGATTTACATTATATTATAGACTAGAATATATTTATTTATTTATATCTGTGTATAATAGGAATTTTTTTTTTCACCCAACGGCGAAATATCAACAAATAAATCATTATTTAGAGGCAACTACGGTTTCTGATTGCAAGACCGATATTTTCAAACGTAGGACACTCCCCGTTTTATGGAAAAAAGACCGGCACAAAACATGTAGTAAATGAATAATATCAATTAAACAGTAGTATGTTTAAAAATGTAAAAATCTTATGTTATTTTAAATAAAATAAATGCTAATTTTCAAGATTGCTCACTTCATTATTTAAAGAGATCTTAGGTTTATATAAAAATGAAAAATTATAAAAACATGTGCAAACATTAGCAATTTTTCTTATGGCTAATAAAAGCTAATTATTTAAGCTTATTTTTTATTGACTTAGTTATATATTATATTAACTTAGTAACAAGTTAATATGAATTTGTTTATATAATATAGTATATAACATTACTAGCATGGTAAAAGGGTTTTTACTGGGGGATAGAAGGCGAGTCGTTAGACGAGCCTGTCATCTTCTGGAGCCAGTGTAACTTGCGTGTATTTTTATGTATTTTATTTGTTATTCATTTGTAAATAAATTAAAATATATTAGATACATATTCAATTTTCGATTACAATAAAATCCTCAACAATTTGTCGTCAGCTTTGAAAGCATTACCGTGAATACAGTGGATTCGGAAAAAGAAAATTTCGAAGAAACACAGGAACCGGAGGAACATCAGATAGCGTTTAACGCGACAGTTTCAGTAACGGAAACAATGCTGAAACTAAAAAGCTCAAAGAACAGAAAAGCCCCTGAAACTGACGACATACCAAACGAATTTCTAAAATATGACTAAGCAAAATTGACAGAGAAGGTACTGTTTCAAAAATTTCTGACCACAGCGGACTGGCATAACAGCGTAACAATTCCCATTCACAAGGAGGGGGAAAGAAAACACCCAGAAAACTACAGAGGAATAACACTACTGTGCTCAACAATGAAGCTGTTTACAAGTCTGCTCAAGAACAAATTAGAGGAACAAATAACAAACAGAGAGGAACAACCAGAGTTCAGAAAAAATCGCTCGACAACTGACAACCAAATCATTATCAACCAAATTAAAGAAAGGGCTATAGAGTTTAATACACCGGCATTCGTCTCCTTTGTTGACCTTACTAAAGCATTCGACAGTGTCCGTCTAACATATGTCATCGGAATTCTAAAAGAAAATGGGTCACTGCTAACATAGTAATAGCGATGTACAACCTCAATACGGCCAACAAAACATAGATCAAGAGATGGAGAGAATACAACAGCTAGCATTCCAACACCAGGAGGAATTAGACAAGAGGATAGTCTCAGCCCATTTCTCTTAAACTTTATAATGGAGAAAATATTAGCAGGAATGACATCTTTAAAACTTGGGATACATTATGAATAACAAGGCAATCAGCATGGTATGTTATGCTGACGGTGCAGTGATACTTGTATTTGCAGAAAATGAGAACGACCTGCAGAGATAGTTATTTAGATCCCACCAAATTAGCCAGCAACTCAATATAGAGATATGCATCGAAAAGACGAAAAGCATGGCAATCGCAAGGGAATCACTCAGATGCAAGCTGTTAATAGAGAACCATCCGGTAGAGCAAGTTATGCAATTTAAATACCTCGGCATATACTTTTCTAGTGCTCATGACCGGGCAAAGAACTTAAGGAGACAGATTAAGAAATCAGCTATAACATCGGGTTGCCTAAGAGAAACGGTATGAGTCAACCCTTATATGCGAAGGGAGATTAAGATTAAAATATACAACATATGTGTAAGGCCGATAATGACGTATGGAATAGAAGTAAGAGAGGATACTAGCAAAACCAAGAGTAGGCTCTGCATCGCAGAAATGTCAGTACTGAGAAGGATTGTCAGGAAAACAAAAAGAGATTGCCTAAGAAATATTGACGTCAGAGAGCAGTATGATGTATAAGATATAGTGAGATGGGGAAGGTAGAAGAGAAGGGAGTGGTATAATCATGTAAAAAGGATGACAGACGACAGATTACCACGAGTCGTATTAGAGGGTAGATCAGCAGGCAAACGTCCACCTGGAAGACCACCAAAGAGATGGAGAAACAGCAGGCAATCCACATCTCCGGAAATTTAACAGAGGCAGGCTCGGAACTAACAGATCAACTAGATCTTAAATAAGTAGAAGAAGAGGAAGACAATGAATGTACTCGCAAGTAATTGTTAAGGAAACCAGTGTATCTTCAAGTTTATTGTTCTGTTGGTTTATATGTATTAACTATCTGTTAGATTTGGTCCTAATACATTATGGACGAAATGGTCTATGCTAAAAAAGTTACTTAGAAATTAAGGAAAATGTTCAATTTTGCAGGTTTGTTTTTTATTGAAAATTATATCGAAAAACGTAACGTTTGTTTGATATTTGTAGATTTCAGAGGGTAATTGCATTTCTCAAACGAAAAGTGAGCGTCATATTTCAAAAAAGGTGAAAGTTTTAATTAAAACTGATGTCGAAGGTTTTTTGTTGGAAGCTCCTGATGACTATTGGCTACTTACGAAAGTTATATCAATATTGGGAATTTTTGGTTGTTGTCGATGTGATGAACTTCTTTGTCTAACTATGAATGACATAGAAGATATGCGATTATGGGTGCAGCTTCGAACCCTATATGTTGTACAGAAAATACGTAAATCTTTGGTCTCCTAGAACAGAAAGCCTACGTTTTTTAACATACTGGAATGGAAAATGCGTTTCCGTTAATCTTGGTCAGCACACTATTGGCGCCGTCTCAAAGCAAATTGTGAAATATTTAGGTTTAAAAGGGGCAGAATTATATAACGGTAATTTTTTTCAATGAATTGGAGCAACTATGGTTGTGGATGCGGGTGGAGATATTTTAGCACTAAAAGGTGTAGAAGCATGAAAATTGCCACGAGTTATCGATGAATCCATCAATAACACAAGTCGAGATGTCTACAAAATTATTTCATAGTAATGAGTCTACAAATGCTGTCGTTGTCGTTTACTTCAACATTCACTGCACCAGCAGATGGTTCAATTTCAACTTATCTATCGTCCAAATTTAGCATTTTACGAATCTGTATCTCAGTTAACAAGCGTTTAAGAAAAAAAAAGTTATAGACGAATCCACATTATTTTAGCTATTTTAGCACACGGATTGTTTTGAAGCATAAATGGGACACATGTCCCAACAGCGACCGTCTTACTTCACCATACCAGGAGGGCGTTACTATAAGAACTCATTCTCCAGGTGTTACGTCATAATCATTAATGTACAGTTGTGACCAATAAAAAATGGGACAACTCTTACCACACATATTTTACTACTTCTAGCTGCTTGATTGTATTTTATTAGTATGTCATATTACAACATTGAATATTTTACCTTTATCGAACAATTCCAAATTAGAAATAATACGTCAAAGTAATTATGCCGCATATAAATGCAGTGACGAAAGGTGGAATAATCGCGAAAATAGACGATGGGGACAGTGAGAAAAGCTGGGGTATTTTACAACGTAAATAAAAACAGAAATAAGAACGTAAATAAGAAGAAATAGTTAATAGAAATCCAGGCTCAAGACGTCCAAGAAAGTCAACTGCTGAATAGGACGCTGCTTTGATTGATAATTTAAGAGCAAATCCATGTTCAACGGTAGTTGAGACTGTTCCAGCACCTTTTCCAGCACCATGACGTACGGGCCGTCACAGAGTAGCACAATCTGTATTAAAATGCTACGCAGCAGCAAAGAAAATTTTATTAAGCAACAGACATAAAGAATCAAGAATTGGGTTTGCTTTAGAACACACAGGTTATGACGAACAATTTTGGAATCGTGTAATTTTTAGTGATGAAAAGGTTTACCAATTCTCAAATAGTGGCAATATTCGTGTCTATCGTCCTCCGAATACACGGTTTGACGAGAATTATGTAAATTTGACAAATAGAGTGGTCGTTTTTCTGTAAATATCTGGACGTGAATATCGGTGCAGGGACCTGGAATTCAATGGTATATTGGCGAAAGATTTAATAGCGAATCATATAACAGAAATTCAGAAAATGTTATGCTTCCTGTGTTGATCTTCTTTTCTCTAACAATGATTTTATCTTCCAACAAGATAACTGCCCAATACTTATCTCTCATGTAGTGACGAGTGGTTTCGGGCACATAATATTAACGTCCTTAACTGGTGTAGTAAAAGCCCAGACTTGAATACAGTAGAAAACTGTTAGGCGATGTTAGTCAAACAAATTCAAATTGCAAATAAAAAACCAAGAAACGTTGAAGGTTTATTGGAAGTTATAAATAATGCTTGGGAAGAAATAACTGAAAAATGTTGTTCCACATTATATGGATCGATGTCTAGAAGATTAGGAGAAGTCGTAGAGCATAATGGAGGGGTTACTACATTAAATTAATATTTTTTTTTATTGAGAATTAGAGAATGTTATATAGTAGCGTTTGCTATTTAATTATTATTAACAATATTATTTACATTAGTGTTATTATTATTTAAATATGCGACAAAACTATCCTCTTTTTATCGGAAACAAAATATTATATTTACACTAGGCAACAATAACTGTTTCATTTTTTTTGTCAGTAATTGTACGTAGGTTTATACTAAATGCATAAATAAAAATGACGAAGTGGTTTCGTCTGATTATAAAGAAGAAGCTGATGAAACGTGTATTATTGCAAGAACCAAACAGCACAGCCCAGAAGACTATTGTATTATGTTTTTACAAAGAAATAGCTTCGTTATTTAAAAAGCCAAAAACATATTTAGTATTATTTAGTTTATTTGCTGGTTCGTTTTGGGTTAAAGAAAATGGTGAAAAACACTTAAAATCCTGATATTGTGGAAAGTAATAACACTGGATAACAGCCGTACTGTATCTAATAATAATAAAATCGACTAAATCTTACTTTGGTGTGCTAAAACCGAAAATAAACTTATCTTTTTACTATTAGTTCAAGTTTTAGTGATATGTGATGTCATGTGTCCCTATATATTAACACTGTAACCTCATGTCCGCCTTATACTAAACAGCCCCTGTATACAAACAAATTGAAAAGAAAATGTTCGAATCTTCTCGAATATTCTCTAAAAATCTAGAAGCCGTATTTGAGTATATAATCAGCTACAAAGGGGAGAGGTTAGTCAATCGAAGTTAGTGAGTCGAATCGAATAGTTGACATTGTAAGATGTCTCGAAAGTGTGTAAACAATCCAGATCACTTCTGTTATGTTTGTGGTGAGGTGACTTTGTGTCTCAAAAGTGGTCTATTACTCCATTGATAAAACAGGCTTATCAGATTTATTTCGGTTGTAAAATAGAGGATCTAGACAAGCATTGGGCGTCACATATCTGTTGTAATACATATTAGAAATATACTTTTTGACAGCGCTCTAACATATATTGAAGAAAATACTTGGAATGACTTTCGCCTCGTGGTCACTAATTTCTTGGGAAATAAAAAAGCTGACAATTACATTATTCTTATTGAAAGTATGCCGTCATCGTATCAAAAAATGGGTTGCAATTTGTCTCTAAAGATCCATTTCCTACACTCACATCAGGACTTTTTTCCTGGAAACTGCGGAGGTGTAAGTGATGAGCACGGCGAACGCTTCCATAAGGATGTATCAATCATGGAGAAATGGTACCAGAGAAACTGGAATGCTTTCATGCTTGCCGACTACTGTTGGACTCTTGTTATAGAGATGCTCCAGAAACAATTCACAAAAGAATAGCAAAAAGACGGCGCATTTTGTGACTCTAAAAGTATTTATTATTTTGTTAAAAATAAAATTAAAAAACTTGTTCTTGAAACCTGCGACCAAGTTTTTTATTTCATTGTCATTTTTGTATACACCGCCACAAATTTAACAAAAAAAATACACTTTTCAAACAAGATACAACAAATAAACTAAAATTTCTTGGCCAGTGTAATTATCGTGGATCGTATACATTTTTAAACATTACTACTAGCTACTAAAAAACGTAAAAACTCGCTGGAACCTCTAAAATAAAAATGTCTTCTATAAACTAAAAGTGCAGTTAATTCCACGATATTCTCAAAAATTAATGTATCTCTATAAAATCTCTACAAAACATATAAATTTAGATTAACAATATTTAAACATCTTGATTTTTGACAAATACCTTGAAATAAACCACACTAAAACTTATCACAAGTATAACAAATATAAACGCAAGTAATAACATATTATAGAATCTTTTCTAAACATAATTTCGTCTGTACAAAGAGTAACGCTATACAAGTACTAAGTATATGTTTACTAAATAACTACATAACTATTAGATAAAAATATTGTTTGTAGGGATAAAAGGGTTTATAGTTTATAATCTGGAATCATTTCATTGATATTCATTGCTTAATGATATTCCTTTTTTTTTCAATGTCTTTTTTTATGCATATGCTGTTTACAATCTTACTTTTGCAATGGTAAAAACTGACCAAGGTGACCTTTGAACAATGTAAATGATATATTTAGTCTCTTTTGGTCCATTTTATGTCACATTTTAGAATAAATTTTAGGATGAAAGAAGATATGTAAAGGTGTAATGGGAAGATATACAATGGATCCTTAACTGTTTTGAAATATTCAAATAATATGTTTAAGATAATATTTATCTATAATAATAATAATAATAATAATAATATCCTTACTAACTCTTATTAAGCAGAAAATACCGATATACTTATTCAACTTACTATAGAGATATTATATTAAGGATTTATACCAATCGTATTAACTATTCTACCATATATTTGGGGTTTTGGATAAATTATTAATCTACAGCGGTACTCTATGAGTGCCTTATGATTGTCATAGTAGCAAATCTAACAATGAATTTTGTTTACGCTTCTATTTTACAATCTAATTATTGCTTAGTTAAATATAATTGCTAATCGCTTTTATTAGATGCAAAAATAAATGAAAATTTTAATATTAATTAGGTAATACTGGTGTTTGCGATATTTTAATAATCATTTTTAAACATATTTTTTTCTGGGTTATAAAAAAGAAAACGTCAAAATTCTTTAAAATTACAATTAACCCTCCTATAACATGGTTTCGTTATAACACGATAAGATAAATTGTTAAAATCGTTATAACTATAACACTGCACCGACAACACGGTTTCGCTGTACCACGATTAAAACATGGCAAAAACATTCGCATAACGCTGTATTTCTGCTATTTAACGTATGTATATATTTAAAAATTTGTCACTATGGATACAACACATATAAAAAAATCGAATATATACAATTGTGTTTCAAGTGTACAATTAATGAATTGCAAAAATATTATTTTTCTACGACCCTTTATAAAATAGTTATTTACGAACCAAGTGCGTGAAATCATATTTCGCGAATGAGTGACCAGTTTAAAGCGCGAGCCGCAGGCGAGCGCTTTATGGACACGAATTCGCGAAATGTTTCACGCACGAAGTTTGTACAATATTTTTTGTACGAGAACTATAAACAATAATAATATTTATCTAAAATATAAATATAATTTCAAAATTTTTATATTTATATGTATTTTTAACAATATTACTAGTATGTGTCAGTATGGCCGAGCGGTCTAAGGCGCCAGACTCAAGGTTTAGCTTGCCCGTTATACGGCTTCTCGAGCGTTCTGGTCATCTCTGAGGGCGTGGGTTCGAATCACACTTGTGACAATTTTTTTTTTAGTTTTCTATAAATTTAAAAAATAATATTTGTTGCTGTTCTGACATTGAATTACATACCTTCCAAATATAACAATTTCTATTTCATTTCCTTTTATTTTCATAGAAAAACAACGAACTGGGTAGCATATTATTAAGGTTAGGGATTTATGATTTTAAAATGTCACTAAATTAATCAAGTTCCAGGAAGTACCAATTTACTTTTACGCACCCAAATCGAATCGTGAAATGACAGGTTTTGATAAGCGAGTACAAAAAGATATTTATCGTCACCGAATGCTGCAGCGAAAATTTTACTTCCATCCCTAGTGACGAAAATTACCTACTAATTTTCACCTGCGTCTAGCTGCCTGCTGTTGCTATCTCGCGTCATTTTGAAATCACGTCAGTTTGTGCTGTTTGTAGCTTTATCATGATTTCTGAGTCAAAAAGTGATTTAGATATACTCAATACACCATCAGAAATAGTAATCAAGCTGAGAAAACCTGTGCGGGCTTATTACTAGAAAAATCGAGAAAGAGGTATGAAGAAGTCTATGTAAAATTCATTAAATAGAGGGCTGGTAATAGCGTAAATTCATATTCGTAAATTGTGTTGCTTGCATATTTTGCAAAATTGTGGGAAATTTGAAGGCATCGACCTTATGGTGTATCAATGTTTAAATAACTAACTTAAATATGATGTATAGTTTCGTAATTTTTAATTGATATAATAATTTTTTTAAGTTTGCTATAATGCCATAGGCGAGGTCGTAGAAAAGGTATAGTGTTTAACTCGTCGAAATCATTTTTTTAAGCTCGCGATCATTAGCCCAGTTTGGTAAATTGTTCTCTCGCTTAAAAAAAATGTTATTTTCGCCACAATATACTATTTTTTCCAATTGTTAAAAAAAGTGACGGTTTTTTCATGAATCTCAGTATGTAAAGTGTGTCATTTTTTAACCATTAAAAATAGTTATTTTTATATCTAGAACGCGAAATGGCATTTTTGCGTTCGAGAATGGAAGGTATTTTGCAGAGCTTTAGCGAGGCAAAGTATCCAAAGTATCCAAACAATATTTTTTTGAGAACTGCAATAAAATAAGACAATTGTGTTATGCACAACAATTTAATTTATATTTGAAATCGTTTAAGTCGTGTTTGAATCAAAACGGTTTAGCCGCGGTGACTATCATAACGATAGCAACCTAATAAACAATAAATATTCTTGAAAAAAGTTTCTTGAGAAATTAGTTTCAGAATTATATATTGTAAAATATATTCTAAGAGTGTTTAATTAAAAATGAGATCGGAAAGTGAAGACGAGTATTTACCAGGGGATGTATTGGAAGCGGCACAAAGTGCTATTTCACAATTAATCCTCAAAAATCATAAATAAGTTTCGGAAAAATGACAAATTATTTTGACATTTGTTTTATTTTCTAGAACAAAAAAGACTTTTTCGTTCTAGAATGTAAAAGTATTTCGCAGCTAGGTGACAAAATAGTACATTGTGTATTTAGTAGTAAAAGTGATACATTCCCGGACGACACTGTAAATTGTTGGCCGAGGCGTTAAGCCGATGATGTCCTGATGTGCGGGACATCACCGAAGTTAGTAAAAGCTGCTGAAAATGTTATCTGTGTGTATTTATTTAGTGACTAAAATGTATATAAGGAACCACAGGTACGGGAAAGCTACGGACTTTCCCGGCCTAGGACGAAAAATATCTTCCCGGACTGTTTTCTGATAGTTGCATAGCAACGGACTAAAAAATTGTAATTGTAATTTCTTGTCACTGGAAAATTTTATGACATATGTAAGAAATATGCTAACCTTCGTCCAGTTAATACGGCAACATCTTCATTTTTCTTAAACTACCAGCATGGAAAGTGTACCGTACAAAAAATTTGTATTAATAAATTTAGTTTAATGGGCAAACAAATAGCTAGCTACTTAAAATTGCCAAATGCAAATTTATACATTGGACATAGCTTCCGTAGATCTTCGGCTACATTGCTAATTGATGCAGGTGGAGATATTACTGATCTTAAATGACATGGGGGCTGGAAGAGTACATCAGTAGCTGAAGGCTACGTGGATGATTCCATGAAAAATAAAATAAACACGGCAGACAAAATACTTCACTCGATAGAACATAATACAGGGACTCTTCATAATACACAACAAACATTTTCAAACACTCATACTTTGAATGCAGTGAATTTTGATAAAAGTTCAACACCATCAGTAATAAATATTAGTAATTGTTCTAATTTTAAGATAGCATTTGCAAACAAATAAATTAAACTGTTATGTACCTACGTATTCTCTTTTTTATTTAATCCTGTAGCCGTAGAGAAAGTATAGTCTTTAACTCGCGTATAATAGGCTATTATTAACTCGGGTGATTACAACGCTCGCCTACGGCTCGCGTTGTAATTTTCACCCTCGTGAATAATAGCCGTCATTATACGCTCGTTGAAGAATATACTATTAAATTACTGCAATTGGAGAAAAAAACGTTGTTTATGTTATGTGTGCAAAGCAGCTTTAGAGTTTTCGAATGTATTTTTTGCCTCGACCTTCGGTCTCGACAAAAAACTCAACATTCTCAAACTCAAAAACCTATGCTTTGCACTAGGGCTGGGCGAAGTATCGATACATCGTCTAATACCCGACACCATAACTGGTATCGATTCCCCGATACCTCAGATAACGAAGGTATCGATTCCAAATTATCGAGCACATCGAGCAGAGTAATTCAGTGTTACTGCAAAAACAGTTCACAATGTTAAAAAAAAATAAATATCCATCTAATAAATTAAAAAAATCTAATAAATTATTTCCGGATGATGAAACAGCACTGAATGGAATTTTGCGATCAAGGATTTGAGAAAGCCAATGCGAATACAAATTTCATGAAAAATATTTTTTTTACTGATGAAAGTACTTTTACATTGCACGGTAAGCACAAGCCATCAAGAGCGCAATATTGGTCTAAAGAATGCCGTCATTTACATTATCCTGCATTATACCAGATTACTTAGAGATAATATTATTGGACGCTTTTTTATAGATGGGAATTTGAATGAACAGGAAAATTTAAATTTGCTGCAGAACTATATTATACCGCCATTTCCCGACATGAATTTTGATGAAATATGGTTCCAACAAGATGGATGCCCTGCACATAACACCGGAAATATACGAAATTACTTAAATGATATCTTTCCTGGACGTATACTAAGTAATTAGAGTGGAATACATTGGTCAACTAGGTCCCCGGACTTAGTGCCAAACAATTTCTTTCTGTGGGGGCATATAAAATCAGAAATCAATGGTTTCCAGCAAGATAGAGCTAGATATTTAGCAGAACTAAGGGAAAAGATAGTAGAAGCACTTAATAGGATTATACCTTAAATGTTATTAAATGTTCAACAGTGTTTCTATGATTAGATTAGGTTATTGTTTAGTTGAAAGCGGTAGTATGTTTCAAAATTTCTTGAAAGAAGTAATGAATTTATATCTTCATTACCTATTTATTGTTGAGGAATTTTTTAATTTTATTTTTGCCGTTGGAGGAGACTATTTTTGTTGTTTTAGAGTTAATTTTTAAAAGTTCCCTTTATTTATCTATTTACCGTTTATAAGATCAACTTATTGAATAAACACATACAAAAAATAAAAGTGTATTTATCTTACTTAAAAAAGTATAGTTTGGTTACTGTCTGACACATTGCGGTGACAAATGTCGGATATATCCCATACATAGTACGGCGCATCCAAATTGTTGTGCGGTATTTTCAATTTTCAGTGTTTCCAGTTGTCTTTACCCTTACGGTACACTAAAACATAATTTTATATTATAATGTTGTTCGGTGTGACGTGTTTGTTGTTGTTATGAGCTAGACCATATTAATGTAAACGATATAGAAGATTTGAATATTCGTATTATGGTAAACATTTCCAATACTAAAACCAAGAAATCTAGATTGTTTACCTACTATTGTTGGAAAGTTTTACATTCAGTTATGCAGAGTATGCAATCTTGCGTACAGAGAATATAATAGTCAATAGATCATTTTTTAATATAAAAATGAAAAGTGCCATCGTATTGTAATTACTAATTGGTATGCACAAAATATCCTCACTTCGAAAGAACTTGCTTCTTATTTAAAACTACCAAATTGCTCAGAATATACTGCTCATATTTTTCGAAGAACATTACCTTATTAATTGACAATGGGGGTAAATTAAGTGATTTAAAAAGTCATGGTGGATGGAAACCGAACACAGTTGCAGAAGGTTATATAGACAATTCAATGAAAAATAAAGAACGAGCACGTAGAATTTTGCAACCATCGAATATATGTGAACCAAGAGATTCAAATAAAATTTAAAATAATATGAACAAATAAACGTTAAACCTTTTAAATATTAATAATTGTAACGTCACTAAATTATAACTTTTATCATTAATAAAGAGAATTTAATGCGAAATCTGTCATTCGAACCTAACCTAAAAATGATGTTACAAAACATCAAAGAATTATTCTAATTCAACGTTTGAAAAAAAATTGTATATAATACACGGCGACGAAAGCTTATTAATTGCTTTGTACACATTCTACTGCCTCTACTAGTGTCCTGGCAATGAAATGTATGCTCGGTTATACGAGTTTTCTCTACCTGGTCTATAATATATTAATGTTTAACTAAAATGTTTATTAAATAAATATAATAAATAAACAATAAGTTATGGCTATTGTCCAGATCATTCGAAGTAAAAATATTAAAAAAACCCTGTGGAACCATTAAAAGACCTCAAAAGGAATAACTTTGCCTCATACACTAATGGCGGGAAATGGACAGTTAAGCTCACATAAATCTAGTATAAACCATTTTTGAATTGTTGTTTTGTTGTAATTCATTCTTGTAACGTCAAAATGACATTTGTCACTGTTTGGATATCCAAAATGGCAAGAAAACTGACTCCGGCAGACAAACTACAAATTTTTGTTAAATTTGGAAAGTTGCACCATTAATCAAGTCGCAGAAGAATTTCATTTGAACAAATCTACAGTACAAGTTAAAAAGAGATGAGAAAATGAAGGCAGTATACCGATAGGACCAGCTCTGAACGGGCCATAACCAGTGGCAACAGCGAATCCCCTCCACGCGCAGTAGCTTAAATTGCCATACATTGCAGTTATGAATTTAGTAAGACTTAAACCGCGCAAGGATATAGTCGTTTGCATATTCGTTCTGTATACGTAATTTGCCCATTTGTTTCAGACATAATAAGGTCTCGGCTGTTGTTGCAGATACTTCTTGGTGAAACATTTTAACTTCATACAGTAAATAATAAAAATAAATTAAAACACTTGGCTTGTTTCACTATGAGATTTATTTAAATTCTCTAACATTTGTTTCGGCTGTTATGCCATTCTCATTTATGCCATTTGAGATTTATAGATCTCTTTGAGAATGGCATAACAGCCGAAACAAATGTTAGAGAATTTAAATAAATCTCATAGTGAAACAAGCCAAGTGTTTTAATTTATTTTTATTATTTACTGTATAATAAGGTCGTTATATCTCGAAGTTATTATTATTATTGTATTCTTAGCTGCTACGGAAAAGTAATTTTAAGTAATAAAAAAGCAATAACGTTTTCTAAAAGATAAAAGTAAAAAAATCAATAATTCTGAAAAATAAATTGAAATTTTAAGAAAGTCATATTTCCTAAACGCATTTACGATCCTTTCAATCGTCGAATGCGAAGGAATAGGCCGATTTACGTACTCTACAGCAAATAAATCAGCGGTTGTTCGAAAGGAATTGCCGGCAAGATACCACGAAACTATTTGTACCTTCTCTGCGGTTGTATACACTGACATGATAACTACCTTTACGTTTGCACAGCTAAATACGAATGACGGGCAATCTGTTGCTCTCGATCATCGGACTTATGTATGCGCACGCGGAGTGGCATCGTACACACGTTGCCACATCGCATTACGTTCCATACGTATATTGTTGCGTATGGCCCGTAGCGGGCTGAACCAATCGGTAGGTCGCAAACGAGGAACTGGTCTTAAAAGAATATCAACTGATATAGAAGATCAGAATTTGTTTGAATATTTGAGAGAAAATAAAAAAAAAATGACAAAGCAAATTCATAGATATTACTAATAGGGAACAACTATGGGAATCTATTGAAAATACCTGGGAAAACATTGTTGAAAAACCTAATTTTTTAAGAAGTCTCATTAATTCTGTACCTAGAAGGTTAAGGGCATTAATTGATGCGAATGGCGGATCAATTAAGTATTAGTTTATTTGTGTTTCCTAAATTGTATTAAAAAATTACTTGACATTTGACTTGTCAAAAAAGATTAATAAACACTAAGCAATATTATAAAATTTTGACATGTTAGGTTATACTAGATTTATGTGAGCTTAACTGTACTCTTAAGCTAAAAAAATAAATAAAACCAATAACAAGCAAAACACACAAATTTCGGATAATTGTGTTATTTATATGTGCTAATATGTAACATAAACTTCACTTAAGAAAAATGAAGGTTGAATTAACAAAAATACGTGAATTTTTGTAAATCTTCATTCTGTTTAAATAGGTAATCTCTTAGAACGAAGCGCGTTCACAATTACAAGGCATAGCTCTGCCTTTTGTGGCCCTTTATAGGTTTCATAGGCTTTTTTCCAAATACCTTTACTTTGAAAGATCTGGACAATTGACTAAGTTATGTATAAACTAATATAAGAAATAATAAATGATTATTATTATGTCGTCATTACTACTTCTATTAAGTACAAAATTGCAAATCAAATACATATTATTGAATTTTCACAAACAGTTAAGAATTGTTGGTTAATTGAATTTTAATTTTGAAAAATAATATCTTACACATTTACAGTTACATCTCATTTGATAAATTATCTATTTATCAAGTATTATATGTACATCTACATGAAAATATGATTACTCGCCATTGTGTGATGTATTTTTGAATTAATTCAATTGTTTATTAAATTTATTTATTACTACTATTTGCTCTTTCGTTTTATTTCATCATTTTTTTTCGCTTTTGCTCTTCTCTTTTGGTACGGAAGGTCATTTTGGTCCTAATTATGTATATTACAATTACAATTTTATTTTAATTCGGCTTACAAACGGGTAGAAAGAAGGTCAGTGGAGATCACAGATAAGAGGCACTCCGTAATAAATAACAACGTAATGCAGAAGTGTTGTTTTCTGGATCCCATAAAACATCTCTATACATAGCGAGCAGCATTATAAATACAAAAAAAAATGTTTTATATTCGATGTAAGTATTTACATATAAACATGTTACTAAAACTATCCCGTTGAGTTTCTGCCATTTCGACAAAATTTAAAAGAAAATTTCCGGACACTTATGTGAAAATTATTCTAAAAAATGTTAAACAATAAAATATACAGTTTCCCAATGATGTCGTCATTTCAAAATTTGTTATTAATTTCTAAGAAAACAATTTCATTATTCGATGATTTAGAAGTTAATGACGTTCAAGATACAGGACAGTAAAGTTTTTACACTCGTACGTTTTTAAGAGATTCTCAAACGTGTTCGTTCTATAATAATTATAAATCATGCAAATAGTCACTTCTAGAGCCCCTCAAGGTTTTTACATAAACTCCTAACTAACTTCGTTTTCTTAATTATTTATCGTTGATTATTTATTGTCTAATTTTGACTTATACAGATGATGTAAAATTATATTTTTGGATAAAGATGACATATTAATTTTAAAGAAGTACAAAGACTTATTTACTTGGGAATGTAATTTAGTAGAAAATATGATATCAAAAACGAAATTCAGCGTAGAATATTGCTGACAATAAAAGTGCTTACTTCCCGAGCAGTAACACTATTTCATCCACCTGATGAAGCCATTGTATGGCGAAACAATATTGTAGTGGTATTTACAATAAAAGAATTTTTGAAACTAGAAGTTTAATTACTTATTTCTTAGCGTCAGTAACACTATATTAAGAGATTTGAAGTCGAAGCTTATAAAACCGAAAGCTTATAAAACAATGATTACCTAGCCCCTATCCGATATTCAATTCTGAAACTTGAAAGCTAGGGGCATAACTAGGAACAGGAACAACACAGAATAAAATATATTGAAAGTGCGGTGGAGGATGGTACTAAGAAAAATATTTCAATCAACAGGAGTTAATGACAGACTCAGACACTCAGATGAACGTAGTATGAGGATGCAAGAAAATAGCGCAGTGAAGAAGTTCATGTAAGGTGGCATAAGGAGGATAAACAAAACAGGACGGCTAAGATCGAGATAGGGGGGCAAATTAATGCAATAAATTTACGCCACCAAAACAGTGCCATGGGTTTGGCAGACTCGTAGTTCTCATCGATATGAAGAACTGCAGTTAAATAGGTATTAAAATAAAGTGTCTTGACGATTTTATCTTGACTAAGATAATATTTGTAGATTTGTACTTATTCCCTGTTATATGCAGTGTGCCCACGGATTTGGTGCACTTGGTTCTTCATTTTATGATAAAAAAGTTAGTGTGTATGAAAGCTTTTGCTTGCCTTAAAATCACTTGAAATCATATTTAAATGCATTGATTACCTCCTGTATGCATATAAATGTTGAAAACGTGTTTACATACTTAAAAAAAAATAATTAAGTTCAAATTATTGTTGATTGCTTTGAAATACTGTTGACGTTTAATTATATTTCAGTTTCAGATTTAAGAAACATGACATTTGCAATCACGAACGATCACGAATATGCTTACATTGTAACAACGAATTTATTTGATTAAGTGTTATGGAATTGGTGATATTTCATATCAAACAGCGATCAACAAATTTAACGTTTAATTCCCCGGCATTAATATCGCTATTAAGTCGTTGAAAAAACTTGTTAAGAAATTTGAGGAAACTGTCTCTGTAGCTAGAAAGAAGAAAGCAAAAAAACAATACAATGAAGATGACGCATTAACTGTTCTAGCTATGGATCTGTACTAGAAGATCCAAAAGTATCACTACGTAAGAGAGCGGCGGAATTGGGTGTAAGCAAGAGCTTACTGCAAAAAGCGTATAAGGAAAACAAGATTCATCCATACCAACCCAAATTTACTCTTATTCTGGATACCGGGGACGAGGCGTTTAGATTATAATTTTGTACTTGAATTGGAGAAAATGTTGTGGATAATCAATTTTTCCATCATAAAATTTTGTTTTCGCATGAACCTACCTTTGCCACTAACGGTTATGTGTCATCCCAAAATTGCAGATATTGGGCAGAAGAGAATCCAAATCGGAAAAAATCAGCGTTATAAGAAAGTAAATATGTGGTGTGGAATTTTTTTCAATAAAATTATTGTCCCCTTTTTTTGGAAAACAGTTTAAATAAACACAATTATTTGGATATGTTACATGATTGTGTTTTGCTGTCGTTGGAGGATATTAACAGAGACGATGTTATCTACTTTCAACAGGATGGATGTCCTGCGAATTCAACTAATTTAAATAAATACTGTCTTGACAATCACTCTTCTGAAAGATGGATCGGTCGTTTTGAACCCATTCATTGGCCAGTTCGCTCGCTCGATTGAACGCTGATGGATTTTTATTTTTGGGGACACGTTAAGCAAAGAGTCTACGAAAATAATCATTTTACAGCGAATTTGGAAGCATTAAAAAATAAAATATAAACAGTACTAAGTGAAATTGATATAAGAATCTTTAAGGAACGTTTATAGAGAATTTAGCCATAGAGTCGAAGAATGTGTGGAAGCAGGTGGGGGTTATGTTGAATACATTATTTATTGTTATTTATCACATCGAATTTATATACCTCAGAAAACATTTCATAAAATCTTATATTTATAATAAAGAATTTCTTATAGTTAACTAGTTTATTATAAAATTATTTTATATCCAGTAACATATATAATAAAAAATAAAACATAAAATAGTTAACAAAAAATTATCTGTTGCATAAGTTTGCACCAAATCCGTGGACATACTGTATAATTAATTGACATATTTTCTATCATGTGAACATGCATTTAGTTATTATTATAGAACGCGAATTACTGGTTACTAAAATAAAGCAAGAGAATCTGTCAAGCGGCCTGTGTGAACGTCAAATTTTAAAATTCAGCTCAATTTTTAATCTATGGATTTACGAAAAGTGGAATTCCTGAAATGTTGCACGAATACTTTGAGTAGCTTATTTTGGCAAAGTCTAATGGAATTATCTGCCTGAAGGCTGTCAAGGCCACGTTACCTTATAAAAGTAGTTAAGATTATTTTATTATTTTAAAGCAATTGTACTGCCGAAGAGGGCTATTTTCATCGTTTAATTAAATACCACAAAAATTATTTAGCATGAATGTTAATTCAACAAAAAAGTTTTTAAAAATATCGAAATATTATTAAAATCGAGAGTGGTAAACACAATACAAGTTAGCATTTGCGTGAAAGTTGCTTTCCAGACATGCAGACACGCGCTTCGTGTTCTTATAGACTCGTCAGTGATGGATGATGGGAAAGGCTAATTCCACAACAAAAACTGCTTTGCTACATAAAATCAAGTCACAAAAGACAGCATGGAAGAACATTTAGCGCCGCTCATTGACTAATGTTAATATCACGAACGCCAAGTCAGCTATTACCGTCCACATGGTAAGTGTAAGATAAGTGTTTTCCATCGGACAGTCACAATGATAACCGACGGGAACTGTATTAACGTGCTCCACTATTAGTCGAACTGTCTCGACAGCGTATATTACAAATATAACTTGAGAAAACATAAACCTCACCATATTTGTGTAAGACAAAAACATTTAAATAATATTGAAATATTATTGAAAGTGTATTTGTGTGAAAGCTTGTCCGATCGAAACCACTTGTTTCGTCTTTTTCCATGCTGACTTGATTGGATGTAGCAAGGCGGTTTTTGTTGTAAAATTTATTTCGCCCAGAATCATGCACTGACGAGTGAATCAAGACGAAGCACGGAAGATGGAAAACAATTTTCACACAAATGTTAATATTCCTTGTATTGTGTTCTCCACACCCAATTTTTAATAATATTTTGACTTTGTTTTTTTGATTAAATGTTTTTGTTTCGTACAAAAAGACGGTTAGGTTTTATCCACTCAAGTATGTTTCAAATAATTTTTTGTAAATATTATTTTTATGTAATGTAATGTAATTGCGAGGAATTATTGACTCAAATTTTAAAGTTTAAATTTACTTTGAGAAGAGAATTTATTTTTATTAGGTTTGTTTTGGTTCGCAATTCTGAACAGTAATAGAAATGCGCAGAACTGATGCGCACAATTTGGTTAATTCCAGAATTGTTCTGAATTTGAGTGAACTCAAGAAAACTAAAACACAATGAAACTAAAAATTTTACTAGTGCGCCATCTAGTGGCAATTTCAATAAGTACAAAAAAGTTCCAATCTGCATAATTGCAGAAATAACTGTATTTTTGTGGAAAATCATAATTGCTCGCCAAGAATTATTAAAAAAAAGAAACGTGAATAATAAAGGTAAAAATATAATATAAATATTTTAAAATTATTTACTTAAATGATGATTGTACCTCGACATTTATTTCTTAACATCAACTACCGTTTTTTATCTATTAAATCACCTATAAATTAAAGTATAACGTTTATCTTTAATTTATTTGTCGTTACCATGTAAAAGTAAATTAAATTAATGCAATTAAATATTTCTTCAAATTCTCTATGTATCTTATTTAAACTTTATATATTAGAGATTTAGAGCAACTTCTCCCACATTCAAAAATGTCAAAACAGAAACAGATAAACACAATGCGCAAACTTGAGCTATTAATTCTGAACCGGTACTCGCTAAGGAGCAAAAACTGTTAAAACGGTTCTAGAATCATTCTGAATTAGTTCTTGAAACAACCAAAACATATATTTCAAAATTCAGAACTAGCTCATATGTAACCAAACCACCAAACAGCGAGTACGTTCAGAATTGCAAATCAAAACAAAACTATTGTAATAATCATGAGAATGATTAAAAATATTGAATTTAGATTTACATATGTTCAAAAATTTCGCAATATTTGGTTTTTGTGCAGTGGCGTAACTTAAAATTTTGTAACAGGTAGCCGCGTCGCTGTGTAGAGGTCCATCACTTTGCGATCTCATGGTGCGCAAATAAATGATTGTTGCGATAATCATAGTATAGATATGTTCCGAATAGAGGTGCATTAGTTGGTATTTATGACATTACGTGATTATTACGATTAAAACACATTGTTTGTTTCTTGCAAGTTTTAAATTTGTTTGGTTCTGGGCTTTTACGACCCTTGCTCCCCCACCCCCGCAGGCGGGGACTCATGGGAACTCACCGGGGTATAGTTGCGCCACTGTTTTTGTGTTGAAATAGCAAAAACTCTAGTGAATTTTGGTGGAGTAATTATTATAGATACCTACCGACTTACTACATATACTAAGCTAGAGCAAGTTGCCTAGGGAAAGTAAACTTTTGAAAATAAAAATTCTATATTTGTCTGTCAATGTTGTTTTAATAAAATTTTCGTTCGTAATTCTATATGTGTATATGTAACATACTTTCCTCCCAAACTCTTGAGATATATCTTTGTATAAGGCAATTTATAATTAACATATTTACGTTCGCTCTTATGAGATCCAGAATATACAAAGCGTCCAACTATCATTATAATAATTATAATTATTATTATATTTACATAACACAATTTTATATACCTACACACACGATACCCAATATTCAAACAACTATCAGAGTTATTAACAAGTCAATAACGAAAACAAATAAAATACTGGAAATCACAAAATCACATTTTTAGGAGAAAACGAGTTTTTAATTCTTTTTCCTTTTTGTTTTTAAATTTATGTTTTGGACCCTATCGTTAAAATCTACCGTAATAAAGCCGCTCATAACCACAGAAAACTCTATTTTATCTTTAAATATTATGTATATATTATATCATACAATAATTTAATTAGTTTATTACTTACGACTAAGTTCAATTAAGAAATGTATGTATAATTTTTATAATTCTCTGGTTTTTCTTACTTAACAATAATGTGACTTGTTTTTATTATACTAATAGATTTGTGATAAGATAGAGACTTATTACAAGTTACAAAATAGATAATCCATTATGGTAGACCAAAGATTCAATTCGTTGAGTATTTGATATTTATATTTTGAAAATAACTTTGTTCTTATAAAAATAATGTAAGTACTGTAATGGGTGTATTGTTGATTATGGTAATGCATTATTATACTAACTATGAAATTTCTTTTAAGCATACAACTTATATTTAATTTGATTCCAAACTAATTTTGACTAAACATTACACGAATATTATAAGAAATGGCTTTTACAACCAAACTCTTCGAAATCCGAATCGTGTGCCTTTTATTTGCGTGACAAGGAAGCCAACGTGACAAGGAAGCCAACAATGTTGAATTTGGCGGTAGTTGGATCAATCACAACCTCCACCCTAAATATTTTGGCATAACATTAGACTGGTCTCTGACTTTGAAGCAGCACCTCTATAAAGCTAGTCAAAAGCTAGTCGTAATAACATATTACACAAACTTGCCAGTAATTTACGGGGAGCGAATTGGGAGACTTTGCGAACGGAAGCCATTGCACTGGCTTACTCTCCTGGTGAATACTGTGCTACTGTGTGGTATCGAAGCTCTTACACCAAGCTAGTAGATATTCAACTTAATGATGCAATGAGGATCGTCACCGATATTGTTAGATCCACTCCTAGTCTTTGGTTACCGACGCTTTCTGAGATTGCCCCGCCGGAAATCAGACGTCTCGCTCCAGCACATAATGAATGGGCTAAGATTACCAACAACATTGATCTTTGCATAAATGATGATTTGGAGAGCGTCCCCAGGATCCGGCTGAAATCTAGGAGACCGATTTGGCTGGATACGAAAGTTCGACATCCCAACAATGTAAATGACTGCTGGATAGTCTTCCTCGAGCAAAACCCTGAATTAAGGAATAGAGATCTAATTTATAATCCTTCAGAATCTCTTCCAAACGTAACTCTCCCACTTATGTAGTGATCTCAATCAAATGCGTTCCGCAATGTTGTATAAATAGATACCAGCTTCTGTGACTGTATTTACGTGGAACAAACTGTGTCCCACATAGTGAAAGACTACCCCAGAAGAAGTTTTCCTGGTAGCATACACGAACTGAGCAAGGTAACTTCTAGAGTTCTCAACTGGTTAAAAAATTTAGATATTAGTACATAAATGAGTTTTATCTACTTGCATGTCATAATGACACATTTATGTTATTTGATTATTTATTCATTTAAACATCAGACATTACAGGACATCCAATCCCAAACCATGTCTACAATATATAAACATATAAATAGCCACATATAACTTAAGATGTACAACATAAAAGAAACTCTAATTTACATCAAAGTCCATATTATTTACATACTTAATGAATGCAATGAAACACATCCACATCAAAAGGCAAGCCATTCAGTTCTCTCACAACCGAATCTATTGGATTTCTGAGTCCATATGTCGTCCGATGGTAGCGCACTGAAAAAGCATCGTTATTTCTTGTACTCACTGCTGGTACTCTCACATCGAACAGGGATAGCAACTCAGAACATTCTATGTAACCGTTGAACAATCGGAATTCAAAATTGCCTTTCTTCGTCTTGATTTTAGTGATTCAAAGCCCAAAAGGTGCAGTCGTTGTAAGTAATTATAGTAATTTTTATCGATACTAACTTATAGAGTACTTAATTAATAGAGTACGTAATTATAGTGACGTAAGTAAGTTAATTGTGGTCCTAGTACCATAATTCTGTCTGTGATTCAGTCAGTATTAGACATCCATGAGGCACCCTTTCATCGTATTTCTGACAATTAATTGCGCCGCATGGAGGCGTGTCTCCACGCTGAAAGCTGACACTTCGAATATTTCATCTGAGCTTTCGACCTGTTACACCTATTTACAAATCGGCTCTTTTCAGAACCACCAGTTTTTGTATTTAAACATAAAAAAGGGTTTATAAATGATTCACCGCTGATATATTCGTATGTAATAGTACTGAGGTTATTGAACCGTAAGCATACAAATTTAGAAATATCTTCTAGAGTTTTTATAAGCGACTGCTGTGTAAACAATGTTATCTTCTAGAACTTTTATAAACATAAACATTGCAGCGTATGTTTGGGTGTAAATTTAATAGACTTTAATAGACTTTCGTTTTTTTGGAATTTTCAAATTCTATCGCCTAAGGTTCAAAAAAATTGTCGCAACTCCCTCATTTATTGTCCGATCGTCGCTAATTTTATGGCGAATTAAAGTGTTCGCCGAAACGATTAAAGCGAGCCCTAGGTGCGCCTCCATAGAACAAACCATTTGGCCGCTACAGCAGATAGAACTATCGCAGTACTTACGGATTTGTCCGGTGAAATTATATTTTTTTTAGACATAACTCCAAAGCTGTACGTCGTAGAGCCTTCCGGTTTCTACCAATCGATTCGGGGTCTCGATCCGCATCCATAGATGTGTGAATGATCGCCCTGGATGGTTTAGTTTCGCAGATACGGTTTCTCGACCAGGAAATTTAGATTAAAGTTTTTAAAACATAAGAGTTCTGAATACTGACTTTTCTGAAATTCGGAGAAGTTTTCTTTGTATTCTTATTACCAAAATCTAAACAGATCAATACTTTACAAAATGCTCTATCTGAAAGCGTTTTACTTGCTCTATAGAAAACTCTTGAAATTACATTTGAGTGAATGTGTTTACTTTAACAAAATTCAATTCGAGTTCCACTGAGAATATCTGCTCTTTCATACTGTTACATTACCGATTATATTGTTCAAGAAACTGACGAAGGTAATGTATCTGTTATGGTTTTACTTAATTTGAACAAGTCCTATCCACTATCCATCATAGCATCCTAATTTTTTACTTATATTCCGTAATGGTCCATATGCTATGAAATTGATCCATTTGTGTTTAATTCACAGAACTCAGTTTGTTGTTTACTGACTCAGGCAGTCGAACACGCTGGATATTAAACTTGGAGTACAACAAGATACAGTATTTAGTCCTTACTCTGCATATACAGCTAGAGTCAATAACAGTTGTAGATATTACCTACATACATATGATATTCAGTTCTAGATATCGTTCAAATTTTGTGATCAGATAATGACACAATCTCTGATTCGGGAAACAATTCAACGATTTTGTAGGATCACGCTACTTACAAATTAATGTTTAAAAATCTGAGCAATCTATTGGGTTCTAGGCCTATTCGTGACAAAATTGAGGTTTTAACCATCTACTATTATTTTAAACAAATTGTGAGGGCGCGAAAGAAAACAGATGTCTGGAACATATAGCCCAGAATATTTGGAAATATATGGCTTAAAGACATTCCACTATGTCTTGGGAAAAGGTGGTTGAAAAAGGTTAAAAATTATCTAGTAATGGAATGCAAATAAAAAAGGAAAGATAGGAAAAAATACAAAGAAAGGTGAAAAATGTCGAAGTCACAGGTCACTAGATTTGTAGTACTGATTTCGTTGACGATTTTAACTGACTATGGCAAATTAAGTATAACTTGTAAACTTGAAAGAAGTTTCATTATTTAATAATTTTAAAAATCTCGTATAATGGACAATAATTATTTCGTATTAAATTTATTATTACCATACAAGAATATATATATATGTCGGCACATTATATTAATATTTTCTGTTTGAAATGCAATGTTAAAAAAATTATACGTGTTTCGAATCACGAGATTCCATTTGGGCACTCAATTACTTTTAAATAAAATTCATAATGTGGATTTTAACATCCGCATTATAAATATATCGTTCTTTTTTTGTCTGATATAAAACATTCAAATTTGGGTATGTTTCAACGCATGTTTTCGTAATCATTTGATATAACAGATTAGTATCTACTCGCCATCTATTGGTCAAAATAATATTTATAAACGAATCAAATATTCAACGAATCCTCTTTTCACGAATTTATTTGTGTGTACAGTTATTGTTTCGAAAGACAATAATTCTGTCCAATAATATCATTCAGTGTAAAAATGTTTATAGAAGGAAAAATAGTAGTAAAAGAAAATCGAAATATATGATCGTAAAACGTCATATTTAAGCTAATTTCTAAGTAGGCACAATCTATATATAATTATGAGTTAAAAGTACGCATCTACGTTCTTGTTTCACTATATGTATAATATGTTACAATTGTTATACACTGTGCCCCCAAAATACCATGACATGTTTTTCATAATATATATTAAGACTAAACTATTCGTTTTTTTATTGACTGTACTTAGAAGTTTTATGTAAATCTATATAATATTAATAGAATGATGCGCATGTATTAAATGTTTATGATGACGTAATGTATTGCACTTTTAGTTAAAAATTTTGTTGATTCAGATTTTTTTTTTAGGGCTCCTAATCAAATTATAGACAAATTTATATTTCTACACATATAAAGAAGCAATAAAGTCTTTATACTAATAGGAAATACTTATTTTCAGTTTTCCATTTATAGGAGAAACTTGCAAATTAAATATATATATAACAAAATGTAAACAAATAAACTGATGAAGGGATAATATCATATATCTAGTTTCAATTTCGCTCAAACACAGCTTATTTAAGTAAAGCCAATCTTTCAAAATCATATTCCGGTTTTTCCAGTATGGTTGCACCTTTCGGACATGTCTCCTTTACGAGTATCATCATCTTCGGTGTTTTCACGGCCACGTTTAAGATCGGCCGCCATTTACGATTTCTGTCTAAATTTCGGTCGGCCTTCCTTTACGAAGAATTTTATCACAGTGTGATACTCGTCTTTTTCCCATTTTCCACAATACACGCTCCTCAACTGATTCAAACGACTGCTTACAATCAATCTTAGACAAGTTCAACTAGATGGAATGTAATCATATTATACCTATATATATATATATATATACCTATCCAGTAGATGTCGCTGGTATCGACCATTTGCAATGCGCATGTGCGTTTTCCCGGTATTGCCTGACGCTGTATACAAATTGTCTATTTTAAGCTAACCCCAATTTAAATTTAGTATTTCATTATATTATCATTTGTCTTGTGTATTATTTCTCCGTGATTCTTGATTATATTTGATTTTTATACAGGGTGTCACACAAAAATCGCCCCAAGTTGTAATTCTGTTATTTATATTTCGATTTTCATGAAATAGCTACTAAATAAAATGGTTTGATGAATACTATGTTTAAGGCTATGTCTACTATTTTCCAGCGCAATCTTCAATTTCAAGCGATTGTCAACTTTTTTTTCAAATTGCTCGGTATATATTTTTTTATTTCATGGGATAGAGACTTTTTCCTGAATCCATTGATGTGCAATACATCAATTTTTATTGTAAATTTAGAAGAGAAAAAAAATTATTAAAACACTTCTAAATTTACAATTAAAATGGGTGTATTCTGCATCAATGGATTCAGAAAAATAATCTCTATCCAATGATGCAAAAAAATATATACCGTGGAATTTGAAAAAAAAAGAAAATTTACAATCGCTAAGAATTGAAGATGGCGCTGGAAAAAGTAAATGTAGCCTCAAATTGAAATATAAATAACAGAGTTACAGCATGGGTGCAGTGGGTGCTTTTGTGTGACAGCTGTATATTGGGAACTTTTATTTAATGTGTATTTTGAAAAAAAAACCTTAAAAAATAAACAAATTTTAGCTACATTATATCTTATTTTTATACATCTTCCTGTGTCCGGCTTCTAGATAATATAGAAATAATAATAATTATGGTTGCTACTAAAATACATAAATAAAACTTCCTTAAAACATATTTTATAATGGTTGCTTAAGTTGCTTTAATCTATACGTTTTATTTGATATTTTTCAACAAACCTATAAAATAAATTGTATTAATAGCACTGGCGGCCATTTTAAATTTTCTCGCTCGCAATTCTCACTAGATGGTGCTCCCATTCGGTTCAATGTAAAGTCACTAGATATATAAAGTACCGCAATTGACCCGCCATATTGTTTCCGAAATATGGTGGTAAATTTAAACTAAGGAATATTATAAACAACTAATTAAAGTTAATTAAATTTTTTTAAGAAGTGAATATAATATGTATGTTAATTTAATAGTTAAACCTAATAAAGAAAAATAATTTTTAAACAATTATTTTTAAATTTAATTTTTTAATTTGATTATACCTTTTACAATAATTGTTTGAAGCGATGGGTGTAGGTATATAGATAGAAGTGGTGAACAACAATTTAGAAAAATTGCTTTAATGACTTTAATTGTAGAAGAATATTACATTATAAATTGTATTAACATATGTCTCAAAATAAATTTTTGTAATCTTTCCATTATAATAAACGTAATAATTATTCTTGGTAGATTTGCTTGATTAGTATAAAATTTAAAATAAACAAAAACATTTTATGTTTATTATTTTCAAGATAATGTTCAGAAACAGAAAACAATACCAAATATTTCTTAGTTTGAATTTCTCTTTTATGAAATTGTCAACACACGAAATACATAAAATGACAGCAAGTCAGCAACTCAACAGAGCCACAAAGCACAACAATTACATCATTATTGACTTTAAAATCCCTAACATATTCCTAAATTTACTAAATATCTCAAATTTTTCGGCCATATTGTTTCCAACTAAGGTAGTTCTCTCTCTAACACACTGGCTCGATGAATGCGGTACTTTATATATCGAGTGACTTTAGTTTCATGTCTGATCTAGGAAGATTACTTTCTATCCGTATAGTTGAACATGTTTATGCAGTCAACTGGTGGCTAAAATTACTTGCAATTTTACAACAATTACTAATAATTGCACCAACATGAGCGGAAAAAAACATGCGAGTGGTGCTGCCATCTATGGGCGAGTCCGAGAACATATCAGACCACTCTTATATGCTGCTGAAATTATTATAATCATTTTATTAAATGACGTAAATATAAATTATTATAAATATAAAATAATACAGCGTAGCTTATTTTGAACAAAGCCACGTATTCAAATCTTCCAGAATCCTATTAGTAATTGACCCAGTATTATTTATATTTAGGTCATTTAATAAAATGATTATTGTACTGTCAGCAATATATGAGGAGAGTTGCAAATGTTCTCGGCGTCGCCCATAGATGGCAGCATTACTGACAGCTATAATCGCTTTGGGTCATGTTAGTGCAATTGTTATTAATTGTTGTGAAATTGCAATTTATTTAACCCAACAGTTGGCTGTCAGTAGTCATTTGAATCAGTTGTGGTGCGTGTGCTGTTGAAAATGGAAACAAACTACGATGCGATATTAAAATTCTTCGTAAAAGAAACGCCGAAATTTAGTCAGAGATCGTAAATGTGTATGGTGTCTATACTTCTTCAATTTCCACCATGAAGAAATGGGCTACCGAATTTAAACGTGGTCGTGGAAGCGTCCAAGAGGATCCACGTGAAGGACATCCGAAAAGTGCCATCATACCAGAAATCATTGAAAAAGTGCACGATGTAATTTTAAAAGATTGGCGAACGAGAGTGCGTGAAAAACATGGCACAAGAAAATCGAATCACGTGAATCAACCTCACCAATAACAACATTCCATATAAATAGAGCTCTAGAGATCCCAGGTCGTTCTAATAACTCGTTACAATTAATTCCATGCACAGTTTAGAGTTCATCCCAAATCCCAGTTAAAAGAAAGGTACATATGTTAAGGGATTTATGAAGGGATGTTAAGTTAGGCAGGGCATAATCTACAGATTTTGGCAAGAAAACATTAGAAAATGTTGTGGTAAAAGAGTTGACAATACAAGCTGGATTGCTGTACTCAATAAGTACATATTTTAATGATTTAATGTAGAAAACTGTGTGATAAAGTTATTTTATTTTAAATTGAGCGAACTTTGGTGATCTTTTATATGCTTTTACAGGATTATATAATTTAAATCAGGGCGTCATAAATTAACTGAAAAAAGAACCCTTAAAAATCCCCTAAATCATCAACATTTCCTTTTTACGTATTTCGCATTTTTTAAAATTTAAACGGAAGAATGAATTAAATTAAAATAGTGCAATACGCAACATCATCATTAAAAATAATTTAATGATATAGATAGTCGTTAATTAGTAACGCAACGTTAAACGTTAACGTGCGGGAAATGTAATCATCTTTCATATGATAGCGGGAACAAGTAAACTCGACCAGCGATAATAACATCCCCTGCGCCCTTCCCCTTATCTTCTGTAATTCGACCCGATGCAATTTCCCGTTTCATCATCGTAAATAATGCGCAAACTTAAATATCGACGACGATGTAACAAAGTAAACGACATGCTGATAAGAAAAATAAAGAAATAATAAAATAAAGGCCTTCGAATAAAGACCTTTATATATAGTATATATATAAGTATGTATATACATATACATATGTGTCTATGTATGTTTATATGTATTTGTACAATCGGCGTAGTTTAAAATAACCATTCATCAGATGGTCAATAGATGGCACTACCGGTCATTTAATTATATTCCGACAATCAATATGTGATGACTTTTTTAATTAACGCAACGACTAAAATTAACAGTTTTACGCTAATGCAATTTGTAGACAAATTTATTGGAACGCCAAACGTAGTTTAGAATCAACTTAAAAAAAACTGTTACATCATGAATAGTGTTAAATCTGAGGATTTTGAAGTAAAGAGATGTAAGAGGAAATAATATTTTACGATCTATTTGCGTAAATATTGTATATAAACTGTAAAATGTACGGTTAATCGTCAATCCCGATTAACCGAATTGAATTTATCTGAAATCCGGTTTACCCGAAACAAACTGCCAAAAATAATGTCTCCAGAATGAAGAAAAACATTCTGCGTTACACAAAATAGACTATCAGTGAGAAAAGTATCAGTGGCTAAGCACGCCTCGAAATACCTGTTTTAAGCAATCTGTACCTGATCGCGCGGCTTATTAAATATACAGGGATTTTCCGAAATTGAATTGTTTTAGTCGATCGGGTAGTGATATAAAGTCAGCTTTTATTGCAGTCTATTGAAGTAGTGTTGTTGTAATATTTTACAGAATGGATCCGCGGAATAATAAACGTAAATGCGTTGCTATTGCCTTAAAAGAAAAGTTTGAAGCGATTCGACGTGTATAATGATGAACTGCCTAAAAACATCAAGGGATTTACGTACAGGCGTGAATTAGCTTAGGTCATAGGACACGTGAACCATACGTCTAGTGAGAAGACTGCGTTCCAATACCTGTTTTAAGCAATCTATACAGTAAATAATAAAGAATTAAAACACTTGGCTTGTTTCACTGTGAGATTTATTTAAATTCTCTAACATCTGTTTCGGCTGTTATGCCATTCTCAAAGAGATCTATAAATCTAACTTAAAGACTATCGCACTTGTTCTTATATGTTGTCTGTTCTTGTGTGTAGTGGGGGTGGTACTATGTTGTGTATTACGGTGTCTATAAAGGGTGTATTGGCATATTCTATCTGTGTGTTGGTGATTGATAGATTTTGTTTTTTCGCTAGTTTTATTTCTAATATTTCTAGTAGGTCCAATCTCTTGCTTTTTGTGATATTGTGTATTAAGTCGCAGTTATCTATATCGGGGAAGTGGTTGAGTTCTATACAGTGTTCGGCAAAGCCTGTGTTTTTCTCACTATATAAAATTGACTTTTTGTGTTCTTTAACTCTGTTTTTAATGGCTCGTCCACTTTGGCCGATATAGATAGCCTCACAGTCTTTACATTTTAATTTATAAACACCTGATTGGTCCATTTTATCTCTTTTATCTTTGTTGTTGCTAATCATTGTTCCCAAATTTGTTTTATTTACCCAGCTTATTTTGATATCTAATCCTTTTACTATTCTGTTTATTTTATTAGTGAGTTGGGGTATGTATGTAATTTTGTGCCATCTTTGTATATTTTCTGTTATTTTCAGGTATAACAAATACCTATACCCGAAAATAACAGAAAATATACAAAGATGGCACAAAATTACATACATACCCCAACTCACTAATAAAATAAACAGAATAGTAAAAGGATTAGATATCAAAATAAGCTGGGTAAATAAAACAAATTTGGGAACAATGATTAGCAACAACAAAGATAAAAGAGATAAAATGGACCAATCAGGTGTTTATAAATTAAAATGTAAAGACTGTGAGGCTATCTATATCGGTCAAAGTGGACGAGCCATTAAAAACAGAGTTAAAGAACATAAAAAGTCAATTTTATATAGTGAGAAAACCACAGGCTTTGCCGAACACTGTATAGAACTCAACCACTTCCCCGATATAGATAACTGCGACTTAATACACAATATCACAAAAAGCAAGAGATTGGACCTACTAGAAATATTAGAAATAAAACTAGCGAAAAAACAAAATCTATCAATCACCAACACACAGATAGAATATGCCAATACACCCTTTATAGACACCGTAATACACAACATAGTACCACCCCCACTACACACAAGAACAGACAACATATAAGAACAAGTGCGATAGTCTTTAAGTTAGATTTATAGATCTCTTTGAGAATGGCATAACAGCCGAAACAGATGTTAGAGAATTTAAATAAATCTCATAGTGAAACAAGCCAAGTGTTTTAATTCTTTATTATTTACTGTATGAAGTTAAAATGTTTCACCAAGAAGTATCTGCAACAACAGCCGAGAATAAGCAATCTATACTTGGTCGCGGTGCTTATTCAATATACTGCTGGGTGGTTCCCTTAACGCCTTTGGTATTTTCCGAAAATGAACAGTTTTAGTTTAGTCGACCGCGTAGTGATATAAAGTCAGCTTGTATTGCAGCCTATTGAAGTAGTGTTGTTGTTTAGATAATGATGAACTGCCTAAAAACATCAAGGGATTTACGTATAGGCGTGAATTAGCTTGGGTCACAGGGCACGAGGACCATACGCCTAATGAAAAGACACCCTTTCTTTAACATTGCAAAAACAATTCTTAACACAGCCATGAAAATAGTGTGTGGTTGGCTGAAAATAGATATAGGGAAAGTGGAAGAACCTCCAAGTCAAAGACAGGCAAAACGGTTCGCCACGAAACGCCTAAGTTTACGACAGAGCTACTGAATAGAGACAGAAAATCTCATCAACAGACTAACAACACAGAATAACAGAAAGGACAAATAATTTTTTTTGTTGATTTAGATTTTTGTGCGCCGAATCCAATCAGCCATTTTGAAACTATGTCGAACAATGATTGGAATGTTGTTTACATGGTTTATTTAAACGCTAAAGATTTTTAAAAGAAATTTAACTTCTCAAAAGGGTAAAAGTAATATATAGTTCGAAACAAATTTGTATTAAAAGCAATTTTGTTCATACATATTTTAGTAAACTGGCGGACAAAAAAAACTGTTCAACTCATTTACATTTTTTAGATTAATATGCAGATCCTAGAATTTTCTACAAATAAATAATACTTGGCTCAAATTTTGTTATTTCATATATAAATAAAGAAAACATAATATACTGTAGTAGCTGATATAGATTAGTATTTTTATTTACAATTATGTTATTTTGAAATAAATCGCTTAAATATTTTGACATAGTTTCAAAATGGCGACAGCGTAAACAATAGCTTCAAGGTCATGAAAAATGAACCCTAAGACATCAAAGGCACTGCGGATTTTGTCCTTTCTGTTATTCTGTGTTAACAATCAACTCGCGTTTCACTAACACCCAACTCGTCAGCGGTGCATAATCTCAACAAACCAACTGGTCGCTCAATCCTATAGAACGGCAAGTTTTAGCAATTGTATTATATACTCGTTTAAAAGTATTATTGTTACTTTTGCGTTAACAGTAATATAAAATGACAAGTTTTACGAAAATACAACAGGATGCTATACATAATTTATATAATTTATACAACTGCTTTCAAAAAAACCTCACTCTATAGATGGTTAAGTACATAAAAAGTTAATTCGACGGCATGAATTTAACAACTTCTTCATTCGAATAAAACATTATGAAAATTAAAAATTGCTTTAGATTTACACGTAATAATAAAACAATTATTAAAGCTCATGTATTCAATGCACTTGTGAATATAATCATATTGACGCCAGTTTTGTTGGTGAAATGTTTGTGGACAAGTTGATATTTTCGACAAGTTGGGTGTTTATGAACTGCGCGGACCCGAATGATAATAGGCCTACAAGCATTGTAAACTGAACAAACATATGAATAATATAGGCTTGACAGAAGAAACGGTATGTAGATTATGCCAAGAGGAAGAGGAAACTGCGTTTCATGCCAATGCGAAAGTTTGACAAGAATATGGTTTCTATAAATGAAAGTCCAATATCCTAAAGCGGAACTATATTTAAAAGAACGCTCTCGAAACTGCTAAGCTTAATTAAAGGAACAGGACTAAAGGAAGTACTTTATGAGGTAACAAACTGGAAAGATCGCAGTGGAATAGGTCTTACGATCACCTCAAGTAAATTAATCTAATATATAGGCGTGAATACTGTTAGTGAGTCGTGAAAACATCCTGAAAAACTTGATAAATTGTGTAGTGTTTTGTCATTGTATACCCCAACACAAAAAGCTATAAAAAGTAATGAATACCCAAAAATTGGAGTTTTAAAATTTACACAGAATCGAGAACGTGGAATATCAATTTCAGGGTTAATTTTAAAACAAAAAGTAGTGAGCTTGAGCAAAGAGTTACCGGTTATTAGAGTGCCTGAAAGTTTTTCTGTGATATATGGCTAGATAAATGGAAAAAAGATATGATATACGTCAACTAAAGGTTTACGAAGAAAGGTCGTCGACTGAAAATTGACCCAAATAAAAATTGCAGGATCTTATAATATTGTGCATATTCAGTTAAGAAAACAATACAGTAACGACTTCAAACAACTATTTTGAAGTCTGTGGAGAGGGTTCTGTAGTTGTGGAACGAACGTATGGAAAGTGAGTCACTAGATTTCGAGATAGAAATTAATTACCGAATACAATTCTCATTCTAGATCATGCTCTAATTCGTACCGATCTATTGAAAATTTTGTGACAAACGGTTGCTTAGCTTAGTATATTATTGTGAATTCCTAAATCAACCATCCACGAGGATTCAAAGAAAATTGGTGTGCTGCTCGGTACGATATGTGGGTATTGGCATGTGTTTTCTTACTAGGTTGACACCAAAATGGACTATTTCGTGAACGGTGACTCATGATGGAAAGTGGATTCCTTAAAATAACATTGAAGGAAAAAGGAGTTAGTCGAAGTTCTAGCTACTACGTAAACTGAATTGTATTCGAAAAATATGAACTTCTTGGAATGAGGCAAACGATTACTGTAAAAAAAATATTGGGTATAACTGAACAAATTAAGAGAAGAAATTTTAAAGAAATCGTTCGGCGTTAGTTAATAGACTCGATGGTGTTTTCCACCAAGATCATATAATTGAGTAGTTGTTTGGGGTATTCCATTGTTTGTAGGATTTAAATAATGCGACGTTCCGGCAGTTAATCTACTGTCGTCTTCAGGGTAGGCCTGAGAAGGGTTGGATCTTGCCAAATCCGCGTCTGACACATTTTTCTTCCCAATTTTCTAATTGCGAAATGTATCCGTGTGAGATTCGCACTTGGTCTGAAATTTTAAAGTATTGATATGAAGCAAAGCTGAATCAAGCATACTAATCACTACGTTATTTGGGGTAGTGGTTAGTATGCTTGATTCAGTTAAAACTTTGGAATTTCAGACCAAGTTCGAATCTCTCAAAATTCGAAAGACAAATATGTCAGCCCTTCCCAGGACTGCCCTGAAGACGACAGTAGATTGACGGTCGAAACGTCGGGTTATTCAAATCCTACAAATGATGGAAATAACTCAAACAATTACTCAATTAATAATCCATCGTTAACAACTTCTCGTTATGAGACTACATGTAGGAATAATAACACAATCAAAATTGTATCAGTTCGGTTGATATGTAGTCGATTATCCATTATATTCATCGGATATTGATTGCGTTATTCGATTATTATATATTTCTGTCTCTTCAGCAGAAGTTAATTGTAAAAAATACTAACGATATTAAAGAGCACATGGATAGATTTCTTGTATAGAAACCAGAATTTTACAGGTATGGGATTCAGAAGTTATCTATAAATTATATTCACTGATCAGTTTGTAGGTGACCCTCTGATTATTTTTCTCTTCGTTTCTTAATGCAATTTTAAAATTAAATCTTCAACTTACGATTTGTGCATATTCTTGAATTAATTAAACTGTAATGAAAACTGTAATGGTGTGCATTTTTGGCTTCAGAATGATTATTTTAAGTCACGCTAAGTGTAACGTTATTATATATGTACAGATATGTAAATAAATACATACATGTATATGTATCTACATATTTTATTCCTTTAAAACCTTTGTAATAAACACAAATGGTCGAAATCCTATAATGTTATTCTTCTTATACACGTAATCTTATTGCTTCGGAAAATACTTTGAGAAGAATATACAATGCGTAATGTTTATCTTATGTGTATATTTTTGTGAGTGTGTGTATGTATTGTTGCGTGTGTATATATAATACAGAATGTAGTTCCTTCTTTTTTCTAATAAAGCGTTTATTCTTTCAACAGCTAATGTTTCAGTAATCGTGTTGTAATAGAGATATTACTGTTGCTTCTGTTGCACATTGCGATTGACCGACTCGAGTGCTCCCTATGTACAGTTTTTCTGAAAATGTTTGCAGCCCCTCGGGCCGTTAGCCTCATTCAGACGTCGTCCTCGACACTCCTAAGGGCTATCTGTTGCTTTTGTGCTAAAGCGTTGAGAACGTAAGTCAGGGAGTCCAATTTCTTGTCCATATTACCTAACTGCAACACAAAGAGGCAAGGTTTTAGTATGTGTTAAGGACATATATTAAATATTCATGTGTGTAATATTACTGTTTTAACATTTTTTTTTGCATATAAACTCGTTTCTATTAAAATAATTACATATTTTGTATTTCGCTGGGAGTAAATAAGTGAAATTGTATAAAATATGATCTTAAAAACAATTCTCCGATCTTTAATTTTGATAATACAATATATTAAAAATGGTATTTATTGTGTATAATAAACACGTTTATTATTTTTTGAAATTGTTTATACTTGACTAGCTCAAATGTTTTTTAATAGAAATTCCCAGGTTCAATGCAGGATCCGTTTATATGTGACTAAGCTAATGAAACAAGGTTTAATTCAATATAAATAAGAAGACAAGAGATATTTCAGTTAAAATATATATAAATGGTTTATTTAAATGACTGTTAGGCAACATCTTTTCTCTTAAGTATTTATAGTAATTATTAGAGAACGGACGCAATTTCCATAAAACGCAATCGGCAATTGGAATTGTGTATAACGTCGTTCAGTACATCCCGGCGTAATTCAATGAAGTATTTGTTTGACTTACTCGGACACCTGGTCTCGCCGCGGTAACAATGGACAAGCCAGCTATTGTATTCCGAGAACATAGTGTTTTCATGAGCGTAGATAGAACCGGGGTTTTTATAATGTATTTTATTTATTAGTTTATATTTCGTAAGATAAATAAAGTGCTGTGAGTAAGTTTCTTGTTTTCATAGTTTTAACTGTTAATTACATCGTAATTTTTGTGATAGATCCTGTTTAATATCGTTTGATTGAATCTATTTCTACCAATTATTTCGACGTAAGAGTGTGCATTGAATTTCGTTCAGTTTCAATAACTTACGCACACATTTTTAGTTTTCATTTATTTAGATCTAGAGCATTGTTTAATTTACTTTTTCAGACATGATATGGAAGAATGTCGAGAACGGCATTGTAAAACAATGGCGAGTTGGATTGACGGTCATACTGATTGTGTGTCCATTGTCAGTGATTCCGAAATTTATTATAAAATCCGTAAAATATCGTCAAAAATTCGTCACTTAGGATCGCAAACACATCTGAAATCTGTAAAACTTTTATGGCGGCTAATATTCCATTAAATAAACTTAGCAATCCCACTTTAAAAATATTTCTGAAAAAATATACTGGTCGAAATGTTCCTGATGAATCAAGTTTACGCAAATATTATGTTTCTAGGTGCTATACGAGAACAGTAGAACGCATTAGAAGCCATCTTTTAAATCAATACATATGGATAAGCGCCGACGAAACGGTGGATATGTTAGGACGCTGTGTGGTAAATGTTGTAGATGGTGTACTACATCCAACTATTCCCTATAACTCATATGTAATAGCAACAAGTGTTATAAATAGAGTTGATGCGGAAACAGTTGCTGAAACCATTAAGTAGAATATGCAAAAAATGCTTCATTCGGACGCAACGTACAAAGAAAATATACTTTTATTTGTCAGTGATAGTGCTGCGTATATGTTAAAAACAGGCAGGCTATTGAAGAAAACATATCCTAATATGCTGCATATTACTTGTGTAGCACATGCTCTCCACAGAATCTGTGAATATATCAGAGACACTTTTCCGGAAGTTGATAGACTTGCATCAGCTTTTAAAAAAGTTTTCAGAAAAGCACAATTGAGAGTAGTTCTTTTCAGGGAAAAATATCCATCTCTGTCACTGCCTCCCACTCCAGTAATAACTAGATGGGGAACATGGCTGGAAGCTACTAGTTATTATGCTGAAAATTTCGATAGTCTAAAACATTTCGTAACACTGCTAAAGGAGGATGCTAGAAGTATTGGTGAGTGCAAGGAGCTCACACAAATCCCAAATTTAAAAAATCAGTTGTAATTTCTTCACGAACACTTTGGAAAATTGCCAAAACTAATCACTTATTTTGAAAATCGAAATCTCAAATTAAATGACGGATTAACCACATTAGATATGGCTGTTAATAATTTGAAAAGTATTCCAAGTGACTTCGGATGTGGCCTTCGGCAAAAGTTTGAAGCAATTCTTTATAGAAATCCAGATTTAATTACATTGCAGCAATTATGTATGGAGACAATTCCACAAAATCTAACGGCTAAATATGAAGAAATAAAAGAATATTTCCAGTATGCACCTATAACCAGTTGCGATGTAGAAAGGACGTTTTCTATTTATAAGGATTTACTTAATTCAAAGAGAACAAAATGGACAGAAGAAAACCTTGAGAAACTATTGCTAGTCAATATTAATAGTCCTTTACTCAACTTGAACGACAAAATGAACAAATGAAAATGTTCCAATTATAGAAATAAAGTTAAAAACTTTAAAAATACAACTTTTCAACAAATACATATATATGTATTTGTTGAAAAGTTGTATTTTTAAAGTATTAAAGTATATGTATTTCGTAATTTTATAGATCACCACCCGTTTGTTTTCCAATTATATAAATAAAATTAAAAACTTTATAAATACAACTTTTCAACAAATAAATATGTATTTCGTAATTTTATAGATCACCACCCGTTCGTTTTCCAATTATATAAATAAAATTAAATATTTTAGAAATACAGCCTTTCGCCAGTACTGCACTGGGTGGTAAGTGCGTCCGTTCTCTAGTAATTATACTATCGATATGGTCATAATACGTATCTTAATTTAACAAATTTGAAAGTGATAATTAAATATAATTGAATGTGATATTTGTTAAACACAAATTGAAGAAGGCACAAAAATGTTGGGGATGAAGAAAATTGAAACGAATGTGAAATGGAGCTACTAAAACGGCGACCAGTGAGGATCTATAAATATTATTTCACAGTATTCCGTTTATGGTTTAAAAGTTACATGATTGTATATTTGTTCAAACTAAAATAAAGCTAGATTTAGTGTTGGAGTTATTTAATATTTTCAATTTTTGTTAACAACTTTTTTTCGTAGACAATCCTCATTCGTCTCAATGCAAGACTAAGATCAGAAGAAAATAGCGTCTTTAATAAAAGCAGTTACAAGGGGTTATAAATTAAAATTTGTGGATTGGCAGTATTAGTAATTATTTAAATATCTATATTATATACGTAATCTCGTTAAAGAGAATATATAAAGTATAAAACCATGTCAAATACTTACTAACAAGTTATAAATACGATACGATACATAGTTCATAGTTTCACCAATAGATGTCGGTCAAGCGAAGATAAAGCAGCTGTTAGAGCAAGTAAATATTAGATTTTGCTGTAAATTAAGTAAAACTGCAACAGAAACTTATAATATGTTGAAATTTGTGTTAAGATTTGGGAAAGAGGAAGTTTTGTGGAGAGTTTGTACTACACAATTTTACGAATGAGCAAAACCAGAAAAGAGTTGCATCTATTCAGAATTGTGGCGACGATGCAAATTTTCTTAACTACATTGTCACTGGTGTCATGGGTGTTTCAGAACGATCCTAGGGCGAAGCGCTAGAGTATGCGGTGGGTTGAAAAAACATCATTAAGACCCAGAAGTTTCGTTTCCAAAAATCCAGAATCAAAACTATTCTGATTACGTTTTTCTTTAGTCAGGGTGTAATCCATAAAGAATTTTAATGTGAAACATTTAAAGGCGCGCTACGGGGGTAAACTCGGCTCTTGAATGCTATCACGCGACGACCGCTCAGTTAGCGCTACCCTCTACCGCTCTCTACCCTCTACCGCTACCGCTGGGCTCCCCTCTCTCTGCAACACTTATACTGTGTGTGCATGTGTATCAGTAAATGCTGTAACCTGTGTGTATGCTGGCGCTCCCTCTCTACAAGCTATACACTAGGCGTTTCCGCTTTTATGTGTATGTTTGTGTGTTCATCGGTACGCGCTATAGTCGCTTTACTTCTGTGCACGTCATTGTATCGAATTTTCATTTCAATCGGAGCATCACAAAGTATTTCCAACCGAATACGTTGCAACTTTTTTTTAATTAAGAGTTTAAAGCTGTGTATGAAAAACGTATTAGGCTTTACTTGAAACAGACTTTATTTTATTGGTACTTTCTTGAACGGTAGGAATAAAACTTTGCGAAGCACGTGTATGACTTACAATTAACAATTACTAAGAGCTATGACCTTGTATAATCAATAATTGAATTGATTCAGTTTTTACTTGATGAAGATCCATAATTAAAATAGAAATAAAACTGCGGTTCAAATATTCACTTTTTAATGTTTAATCGTAACACGACAATTGTTTCGCCAGCACAGTGACTTCCTCAGGTACTTACAGCTAAAGAGTACGTTACAAACTAAATTAAATACATATACATATATATATATATATATATATATATATATATATATATACAGTGTGGTCATAAAGTTTGGAACCAAGCTTATAACCGCATTATTTTACATTTTTAGGAAAAAACGCTCGGACAGGTCAATTTTCTTTTTTAAAACGCTATCTTTTGACATACAATTTTTTCTATGACGTCATTGGTTTTCGAGTGATGACGTTATCAACACTTTCTTTTAATGGCAACCATATTATTTTTTTCTCGTTTTTGGTAGATATTTATATCCACCAAATAGTGATATAAAACAATTGGTATGTTGCATCACAATTTTTTTGAAAAAATGATATAAATTTAGAAAAAAATACGAAAATTTTATTTTTGTACAAAATTAAAATTAAATTAAAAAAAATACATCTGAACTTAAATTTATTGTAACAGTTAACGTAAATTTTCAAAATGGACCCCACCAACTAACTGACACTGTCCCAGCCGAGTGTAAACACTTCGTATACTCGCCTCAATTATGTCTGGGGATATTTGTGTAAGTTCTACGCGAATTCGTTCTTTTAAATCTTCTAAATTGTTCGGTTTGTTAAAATACACTTTCGATTTCAAATAACCCCACAAAAAAAAAGTCTAACGGAGTCAGGTCAGGAGAACGAGGTGGCCATTCTATGGCGCCTCTCCGTCCAATCCATTTATTGGGAAATATTTCGTCAAGATAGTGGCGAACCTCTACACCATAATGGGGAGACGCCTCATCTTGTTGAAACCAAATATTTGGATGGGGTACATCACCATCCTCGTGATTTGGGAAAATAACAGCGAGCGCTGGAACCAGTTCAAATATTAAAAATTCTAAATATTGCACAGCAGTCAAATTTCCTTCAAAACCATATGGTCCTAAAATGCGTCGTCCAATCATTCCAACCCATACGTTAACTTTTCCTCTGCGCTGAGTATGACACGCTTGAGTCCAATGCGGATTGTTCTGCGACCAATATCTGCAATTATGGCGGTGAACAGATCCATTTAGGCAGAACGTAGCTTCATCTGAGAAGACGATGTTTTACAAGAAATTTGGATTTTGGTCACAACGTAACATTACGTCTTCACAGAACTGCAGTCGACGATCTTCGTCATCCTCATGTAATTCCTGTACAAGTTTAACTTTGTAAGGACGATAGTCTTCTTTTTTAAATAAGTTGACGACAAATGAGTGAGCCACCTGATTGGCTAACGCAAGTTGTCTGGTGGAAACATGATGCCTTTCTTCAGCTTCTAGAAGCACATTTAATTTCACATCTTCTTCTACTTGAGGTCTACCTTGCCGTGGTCGATCTTTTACGGATCCAGTTTCGGTAAACTTTCCAACTATCTATCAGGATGTTCATGGTTAAACAATTCGCATGCTTCTGCATGCGTTCTTTGTCTGTCCCCATACCCAACCATAATTAAAATTTCGATTCTTTCTCGCTCAGATAAATGTGCCATTTTTTATATTAGCGAAAATGAAAAATTTTTACGCAATATCTCAAAAATTTTACATCAAAAATAAAAGTAAATAATTCAACAATGTTGTCGCCATAGAAACAATTTCAAACTAAAATTTTTGTACATAAATTGTATAAAAAGAAGCAAGAATGTCATAAAGAAATATCTTGCAAAAAACTGCGTGTTTTTGTTTTTGTAAATTTTTTGCATAGTAACTTCTTTGGCCCTTTTTTGTGAAACTATTTAATGTTAAATAGGATTTTTTAATAAGTAATTGGCCGATTGGGAAGACGAATTTCTTTTGACCTGGAGCGAATAACGCAGATTACTATTGATCGCAAAGCATTTACACTCGGCTGGGACAGTATCAGTTGATTGGTGGGGTCCATTTTGAAAATTTACGTTAACTGTTACAATAAATTTAAGTTCAGATGTAGTTTTTTTAATTTAATTTTAATTTTATCCAAAAATAAAATTTTCGTATTTTTTTTTAAATTTATATCATTTTTTCAAAAAAATTGTGATGCAACATACCAATTGTTTTATATCACTATTTGGTGGCTATAAAGATCTACTAAAAACCAGAAAAAAATAATATGGTTGCCATTTAAAGAAAGTGTTGATAACGTCATCACTCGAAAACCAATGACGTCATAGAAAAAAATTGTATGTCAAAAGATGGCGTTTTAAAAAAGAAAATTTACCTGTCCGAGCGTTTTTCCTAAAAATGTAAAATAATGCGGTTATAAGCTTGGTTCGAAACTTTATGACCACACTGTATATAAAATCAAGAAGGTTGGTATTATTTTACAACGTTTTTAAAGAAATCTATGAATTTACACAAGTACTGTCGGTAGTGAGAAAATGTGGCTCATCTGGTCGGCCCTAACTGTTATATTATGGGGAACTTTTAGTTTGTAACGTACCGTTTAGCTGTAAGTACCTGAGGAAGCCACTGTGCTGGCGAAACAATTGTCGTGTTACGCTTAAATATTAAAAAGTGAAGATTTTAACCGTAGTTTTATTTCTATTTTATATATAATCAAGTTAAATTTCTTAACTAGATAATTATATGTATCGGATGTACAAAAAGATTAGTATTATATACTGCCATTCAATATTATGGACACATGATATTTACTTAAAATTTGAGCATGTCTTAAAATATATAAAACGAATTAAAAGTATATTGATGTTTTACTTATTACGAATATACGAGGTATAAGCTGAATTTATTGAGAATAAGAAAATCTAGTAGACTGTGAAAAACTATCATACAGTGTTTATTTAGAGCAACTCTTTATCTGTCATTTGACGTTTTATTGTGGAAGTTACGTTCCTTATAACTCAGCTATTTATTTTTTAGAAGTAAAAGAAAATGAAATTAACCAGAGAGCACTTTCGAATCATAGTTTATTATGATTTTATTAGGGGTTTAAGTGCTTATGAGTGCAAAGAGAGTTTATATTCAGTTTTTAGTGAACAATCACCTTCCTTAATTTAGCGACGGTATAAGGAATTTGAAAGCGAAATGAATTCTGTTCAGCATAAAAAAGGAGCAAAGCTTCCTCCAAGGGCTGTTACCGGCAAAAACATTGCTGCTGTCAAAGAAATAATTGAAGAGAACAATAAATCCACTTGCAATAATAGAGCATCAACCCAAGATTGGATCCTCAGCTGTTAAAGCACGACCACCTGCATTTAAAAAGAGTCGTTGCGTGCCCCATCACCTTTCTGACTTCCAAAAAGCAGAACGTCTAAGAATTTGCTACGATACTTTAAATTTCTTAAATAACGATGGACACCAAAGTTTTTCCAAAATGGTGAGAGGTGACGAAAGTTATATTCCCTGTTCCAACCTTTCTACTCGCCAAGAGGGTCGTGTATGGATTCACGAAGTTGAAGAAACTCCTACAATGACTAAGAAAAAGCGGAGCTATGAAAAAGTTATGTATGTGGTATTCTTCAGAAGTACAGGCTTAGTAAATGAAAATGAGCTAGATGAACAAAAGACAGTTACAGCTAAGTTGTACACTGAAAAATGTTTGCCTGAAGTGTTCACTAGAGTTCTAGACAAGGGAATTATGTTCCACCATGTTAATGCATCATTCCATACGGCAGTTTTTGATTAGAAAAAATTTAAAAGTTATATAACATCTCCGTGCTCGCCTGATTTAGCAATGTGTGACTTTTGGCTATTTTTTGGGCTTAAACGCAATTGCAGGGTAGGTTTTCTTCCGAAGAAGAGATTAATGCCGTAGTTCACGCTTACTTTGAAGGTATTTCCAAAGAAGATTGGTTGGGAGCTTTTAAACAGTGGAAAGAAAGAATGGTCCAGTGTATCGTTGCTGAAGGGAATTATTTTGAGCATATTAAAATAAATATTAACCGTGTTTTTTATTCTCAATAATTTCAGCCTGTCCATCGTATAAGCAAAAGAATAACTCGTTAGGTAGCAAAAACTACTTTCTGTGCGTAATAAATTTTCGTTTTGCATTAATCACAGCATGAACTATTTTATAACTGTTTCATTGTTATTCCCTCGATTTTTATTAAGCCCTGTTCCAGCTAAAGAAAAGTAGTTCCAATAAGAATGAAACTGTCACAATGTATTCGGAAAGCTATTTTGCTAAAAAATGTTCTGTGTTTTTGCCTTTAATACCTCGTATTGTAGATTCTTCAGTCTATAAAGTTGTTAACACACCATCATAGAAACACTTCAGCGCTTGTTGTCACAATACACGTTAGTATTTATAATCAAGGATGACAAAGGATAATGACATTTTGTTGTTGTTAGATATTGAAAAAATATTGGCAGTGCATGAAGTAAGTTGAAATAACTTCGGTTGTGTTGTCTTTTTTAATTTATCGCGAGTTTCTGAAAGACGTGTATTTAAAAAATACATTTTTTTATAAACTAAAAATATTTCTTTACTTTACTTTATATTCCCTTCTTTCAATAACAATCAATTTCGATGTTTCACATCTGTCAGGCGTCTCGTTTTTTTTCCGGAAGGACGAACTAGAACATACTATCTTGAAGTGATGAAGAAATTACTGAAGCGCATTTCTGGAGTGCCACCACAATATCGAGAAAAGAGTAGTTGGTACATGACAGTGCACCGTCACATTCTACACTAATTGTAAGGGCATTTCTCGCGAAAGAAGGAGTTGTTGAAATTAATCATCCACCCTATTCACCGGACCTGGCACCGACAGATTTTATCCTCTTTTCTACAGTGAAAAATGTCCTCAAAGGAAAACGATTTCAGGACGTAGAAGAGATTCAAATTTAACCGCCGAAATGAGCACTTTTTCTTCGGATGCATTTATTGACTGTTTTCAAAAACTTTTAGAACGTTGCAATAAGTGTATTAATGTGACTGAAATTACTTTGAACAAATATCAAACATTTTCTGTATTCCAAATAAATTTAGTACATCAATACGTAACTACGCGTTAAGCATTTGTTACAAATGAAACAAATATGTATACACATAACGTGTGTTCATTTGAAAAGTCAATCTAGGTTACTTTGGAATTTTGATAGAATAAGACGCAAATATATTAGTACGTGTTTGTTGTTCCGTAAACGTAAATCCAAATGACATTTGATAATGTCAATAAGATTTGTTATTTATTTGTATGTATGAAACTGTCAAAATATACGACTTCGTAGGTTAAGTAGTAAATTTTAATTTACGACATACTTCAAAATGTTCAATTATACGTCATACTAGATTCATGATAACACATCCTATATATTTTGCCGACAAGATGTCAATTATAAGATTATAAGATGTTAACTATAAAAATGTCAATAATGAAGCAATTAATTGCTTCTATTGTTTACAGAAACTTTTCGGCATTATATCTAAACTACGAAACGAGATAATAAACACAATGTAGTTCTAAAAGGAACTGTTTTTAAACAATCAAAATAAACTGAGAAAATGTACACAAAACTAAGCTTATTTGACAGATATGCTATCTTTCAACACCGCAAGTAACTATTACCATGTTAAAAATATATATACGAAACGTTTAGTATTGAAACGGAAATTATGTGTTTATTTGCCATGAATGTCTATATTATCATCAATTTATAACATTTTGTATTTAAATTAATGAAATAAAAGCTTCCAAATATAGTTTAAGAAACTAACTTTTTTAGTTTTTCTAATACAGTTATGACAACATGTAAACGTCACCAATGACGTACGTATTGGACTTAACGCGTTTTTCCTATACATATTTTTTCCCTTTTGTACCAGTATTGCTGGTTGAGAGAAAATCACTATTATTGATGTAATTTCTTTTGTCCGTCAGATGTCACGAATTTATCTGGTGCCATCTGATAGAACAATGTTTGTTATGTGTTTCGTTTGGGCGTTTGTAAGGGCGTTTGTAAGGGCGAGTCATTAATCGTCACTTCATTAGCCAGACTAATAACCTCTGGAAGACAGAAAAACAAATGTGCCTTTGGCTGAAATGAATTTTGGAAAATACTAGGTGTATGTCCATGTGTACAGATACAGATATAGCATCTGTCCGCTTGATGTTTTGACCCACGTCATTAGTTGCGTGGCGTTATCACGGATGCAATGTATGTATTCTCATTTCATTCAAAGCCCAATGATTAAACAAGGATAAAACTGAAACGAAAATGTGGGATTGTCTTCGTCGTAAGATCAATAAGATAGATAGAGATAACATGCGGACATCCGCCCGCCATGACATGCCTGTACTACGATAGTTGAATAATTAAATTTTGACGTTTGACATTGTACGTTGCCTTATTTTCGTTTTGTTGCTTTTCTAATTAATTTTCCTTCTATCTATCAAATAATTGTTCTTTTCAGAACACAAAGAACTGTTTTTAATACACTTTCAGTAAGTATTCTTATCACTATGTTATTTATTGGTTATAGGTTAAGAATTTACATTTATTATAGATATACCTGGAAAACCCCTGAATTCACAATCCCGGCAACTTGTGTTGAATGTCTTGGACTTTTTTGAAAGAGAGAAACTAAATGAAGCATCTCTGATAAATATAAATGCAGCTTTTGAAGTATTTATTATATTAATGTATTTTGAAATCATAATTAAGGTTTGAATTTTGCAGAGAGCTGCAGCTGCTCTTCAGATCTACAAACAAATTCAGAAATATTAGAGAACGTAAGGGACAAAACCCAATACTTTCTTTACCTGGTAAGACCACGTGCCAAACCCAAAACTGCAGATTTGCGAGAAACTTCAAAGATGGAAGTACGAGGCACTATTTTCTATTTTAAATAGTTAATTGACGAAGGAGATACTTGTTGAAACTTCATTATAACGCTAAGAAATAAGTAATTAAACTTCTAGTTTCAAAAATTCTTTGATTGTAAATACCACTACAATATTGTTTCGCCATACAATATTGTAGTGGTATTTACAATAAAAGAATTTTTGAAACTAGAAGTTTAATTACTTATTTCTTAGCGTTATTTTCTATTTTTATAATATGTATAAAGAGAGTTTGTTATTGTTTTATTAATAATTCACAATTTTAATATATTTGAAATTATTTCAGAGAAACGTTACTCTGTTGACGTTAAAACAGGAATTAAATACCAAAGCCATAATCGATATTGGCAAATCTTCCTTATCTATTTTGTTAAAAGAAAACCAGAAGGTTATGATGGTAAAAGGTTTTTATTTTACATGCTGGAGGTGAATCAGGTTTTATTGGAGGTAGGTGCAAGTTTAATATTTGCATCGAAAACCAAGGCAAACGATTATCATGCTAAAATGAACAGTTACAAGTTTGAGGACTGAACTTAGAACACAATTTATGCTGCATTTACGAAACAATTCGCTTGTAATAATGGACAATGCACCATATCATAATGTAGTATTAAATAAAATTCCTAATACTGCATCGAGAAAACAGGAAATAATAGACTGGTTATCCAGCAATAATATAAGTTTATCAGGTGAATTGACAAAATATGAATTGCTGGATTTAGTTAAGAGAAACAAACATGAGAAACGGTACTTAATTGATGAAATTTTAAGGGAAAATGGACATGAAGTCTTAAGATTACCTCCATACCATACCAATTTGGGCTGGAGCAAAGGGCCATTATGATACAAACATTGGTAGGGATGGCTATGGAGATGACAAAGTATTGAACATGTGGAACGAAGCATTAGAGCATTGCACTGCAAATACCTGGGAAAATTGTGTTGGACATAGGAATAATTTTGACTACTAAATAGTATGACCGAGAGAGACACTTGACAGACGTTGATATTCAGCCAATTATTATAAATCCTAATGAAACATCTAGTACAGATTTAGAAACTGACTAAAGTGTTTGTCATGTTAATACAATTATTTTAGTGTTACTTCTTTCTGTAACTTTTAAATCATCAAATTATAATTATTGCTTTATAAAATTCCAGGTATAAATTAAGTTTTTGTATTTCCTCTTCGTGAAAGACATATATTGAATTGTTTCTTATTGTTTTGAAATAAATTAACTAAAAATTTCAAGTTGAATACATAATACAGTCTTGCGTTAGATATACTTGCTTAAGATCAAACTCAGATATAGACAAAAAGCATTTATTGAAAGTAAATAAAAGCTGATAAACTTGTCAAAATTTTACACAGCATATAAATGTAAGCCTAAATAAAATAATGTTAAAACACTGTCATGAAACATGAGTTCTCAGTTATCAGTTCTTTTTCTTAACGAATGAATATCATAGGTTGTACTAATATTAGGTTGTACTTGTATTAGTGCATCTTAAAATATTATTTGAAGGACATTCGATCATTTTAAATTTGCCATGTTTCTTCTATATTAAATAAGCTTTTATAGTAAATAATAGTTATTTATGTACCTAGGTTCGTAAGTACAGTTTTATGGCCGAGAATACGTTTGCATATATTCGAGACCATAAAACTGTACTGTACGAACCCGTGGTGCATATGAGATTTTTCGTCATACCTACGTTTTTTTTAAATAGACGAATTTTGATGATTTTGCACTTTACTTTTATTATATAGAGTGTTCATTTGAAAAGTCAATCTAGTAGCATGTGATTTACTGAGAACATTTTGAAGTATGTCGTAAATTAAAATTTACTACTTAACCTACGAAGTCGTATATTTTGACAGTTTCATACATACAAATAAATAACAAATAATAGGTATTTATTGAAAACTATAACAAATGTTGAAAATGTTGTCCTTCAAGATCAATGCACTTTAAAATCTTCCGTTCAAAATTTCTGATGATATTCTGCAACATTACTGGATTGTTATTAATTTGCATGCATTTCTGTTCGATTCTCTGTAGCATATCATTCAAATTCAATATAGGTGTGAAATATATTATTTTTTAGATAAGGCCACAAAAAGAAGTCGCAAGGTGTTAAATCGCACGAACGTGCAGGCCAGGCAATTTCAGTATTTTGACTAATTATACGCTCAACAAAAAATTCTCTTAAATAATCCAAAGATTCTGCAGTACAGTGACAAGGTGCTCCGTCTTGTTGGAAATATGCATTTTGAAGTTCATCATCATGCAACTGATTAACAAATGGTTGTAAAATTTCCGTACGGTACCTATGAGCAGTTAACGTTCCCTGAAAAAATATTGGTCCAATGATTCGCCTTTGGCTTATCGCTACCCAAACACCAATTTTCTCTGGATGTAGCGATTCTTCATTAATTACATGTGGATTTTCACTACTCCAAATTCTTGTATTTTGTGAATTTAGGTATCCCGTTTTATAAAACCATGCTTCATCAGTAAAGATGACTCTTTGCGAAAGTTCTCCATTATTGTTCATATTTACAAATCAATTACAAAACTGTAGTCTACGTGGGTAATCAATTTCTAACAATTCTTGTACTGCTGTGACACGTTATGGATAAAGTTGCATATCTTTTTTTAATAACTTGTGAGTTGTACCAACAGAAAGGTTTATTGGTTGACCCAAATGTCGAACAGATGTTTGTTGTTCATTTTCCATTATTTCTTCAACATGATTGACAACTTGAGGTGTACGTTTCTTAACTGCTCCGCTGCCTGATTTTCTTAAGAGACTACCAGTTTTCGAAAAAAGTTTTAAAGTTCTATCCAAAGTATTCTTAAATTGTATATAATCTATTACAAAATGTGGAAACTCAACTTGAAATTCTACCATGAAATCTTGAACTGAATAAACCCATAAACCATCAATTTTATTACCACTTCGAAAATAAGCCTGGACTAAAAAAAATTTATGTTCTAAAGTGAAAGCCATTTTAAAACTGAGAAGCAATTTATTTAAACCAGAATCGACGCACGATTATTTTATGCACTAACTGATATTTGTGATTGACATTATCAAATGGCATTTGGATTTACGTTTACGGAACAACAAACACATACTAATATATTTGCGTCTTATTCTATCAAAATTTCAAAGTAACCTAGATTGACTTTTCAAATGAGCACTTGTTATGTATACACATTAGTAACATCAAGTCAGGAATGTTTGTCGTATCTATGGTAACCATGTTTGTGCCAATATAAATTTATATTTTTGATAAATGTCAAAGTACATGCAATATATTCTCAAAAGTTTTTGCTTTTAAATAAACTTTATAAATACGGATCAAATAGAGATGGAGGCTATTATAGCTTGTACTGAAATTTTGCTGGAGAAATCGTGAAGATGTCTTAAAATTTCCTAAATTGAAAGGATTTTTGAAGCATGAAAATGATGCGTTTTAGACGGTCTAAAACCATCGGCAACATTATTAGCAGATTCTTGGTCTGAAAAGATACGGCACATGGAAATCTTCCACCGTGGCAGAAAGATCTAATTGTTCGTTTACATTTAATATTACAAAGTGATAAGTTTTTGTACAAGGTTCTACTTTTACTAGTTATGTGTTTTTGTTAATTAAAATTATGTTTCAAATAAATTTGTTATAAATGTTCTAATATTGCTATTATTTACCTAGGGTCGTAATGAAATATTACAGCCCGCTACCATAGCAACTGTCAATACGGTATGTAAAGTGTCACTTACGTTTAAAAAAAAAGTGTTATAACTGTTTACTTACGCGGTAGGTATGACTAAAGTACATTTTATGTCTTCTATATTCAGACTGGCACGATTTATTGTTGAATACTTTGGTTCTTTAAATAAATACATAACCTACATGTCATGAGTAGAATGATTGACATCACGGAAAATTTCATTCATAACCACGCTGTTCTTGCCGTTTTATTAAAATAATTTTAATAAATATAACTAATTTTAGCTAATGAATAAAAAATCATATAAAATTTAGAATATTTAGGATATAAACATAATCTTAGCAGTTTACTTATAAATACAATTTTATTTTATTAGTAATGCATTTGAGCCAGAAGTGTTGATTTGGTTCATATGGATGAAAATTAATGGCGTAAGTCAAAACATCGAATGGGATTGATACTATGTATATGCTCAAAATGACATGGAAACTGCAACACCAAGAAGTGGTGCGAATTTTTTGACCAAACTTGGTAGAAACGTATAACTAGTCAAACGTAATAATTGATTAAAATTTTGTTGCGATATATCAAGTGGTCATGGCACTTCTGACACTTCATTCAGTTTTCGCTGACATTAATGTGTGGTGTATTTATTGTTTGTTTCAAATTTATTTCAATGGTTTTGTCTTATTATACCTTTGTTTAACGTGTTTAGAGAGTTTTATTATGCCTAGAGTGCGGCAACGTGGAAATTATCGCCAATTAAGCGAATTCGACAGATGTTGAATTGTTGGTTTGCGAGAAGGTGGTTTTTCATACAGGGAAATTGCAAATCACCTTAACCGGAACCAATCCACCATTATGCGCTGTTATCAGTCATGGACTAGGGAGGGTCAGGAAAGACGCCGAAGAGGAACCGGAGGCCGAAGAAGAACTAATGGGATACAGGACCGCCGCCTTCGCCCAATGGCACTAAGAGACAGGTTCTCCAGTACCAGATCAATTGCTGACGTGTGGTTAGGTAATCAAGGTCATCCAGTAACCCTTCGAACCGTTTATCGCCGAATTAGGGGTTTCGGCTTACAATCTTATCGTCCACATCTTGTGTTACCACTTACGGCTCAACACCGACAGCAACGTTTGGAGTGGTGTAGATTGCGAATGCATTGGATCGTGGAGTGGCATAAGGTGGTGTTTAGTGATGAATCTCGATTTTGTCTAGAGATGCATGATGGCCGTATGAGGGTCAGTCGAAGACGTGGGGAACGTAGTGATATTCAGTTTTCCGTTGAAAGGCATGTGCATCGAGCAGTGGGTGTTATGGTATGGTGTGCTATAGCATATGGGAGTAGGTCTCAGTTGGTGTTCATCCAAGCCACCATGAACGCCCAGCGTTATATTGATGAGGTGGTAGAACCACATATCTTCAAATGCTCGAAGACCAACTTTTCCAGCAGGATAATGCCCCTTCCCACGTAGCGAGAATTTCTATAAATCGCTTCGAAGAGGCTCATGTCAATATCTTGCCATGGCCACACAAATCCCCCGACCTCTCGCCAATAGAACATGTGTGGGACATTATGGGAAGAAAACTTATGAATTTAGCCAATCCCCCGCAGACACTAATAGCTCTCCGGCATGAATTACAGGTTGCTTGGGACTCCATACCCCAAGAGGATATCGACCACCTAGTCGAATCAATGCCACGAAGAGTGAGGGAGTGTGTAACTAATAGGGGCGGCTAGACACATTATTAATAAAAATTATGTTAAATTGTGTTCTTTGAAATTTTAATCAATTATTGCCTTTGAATAGTTATACGTTTCTACCAAGTTTGGTCAAAAAATTCGCACCCCTTCTTGGTGTTGCAGTTTCCATGTCATACAGTTGTTTCATTTGTATTTTTGTTGGCACACTTCGTATGTTGAAACAAGCATGGCGATTTCTGTCGTACGCTGATGAGGGTAAAGCAGCCCGAAACACGTATTCCTATGTTGGCAGTCTCCAAGGCGATTTTGGTATGCTTTATATATTCATTTGTACGCATACAGAATGTTTTAACATAAATGTATTTATCATATAAATATATAAATAAAACTCAAATAATCTAACGCGAGAAGAATAACTAGAGATTGTGCAAAAACGCTTGTAATTACCACAAGTAGTAGGAGTAGAAAATAATCGAGACTAACGTGTACAAACAATTTATTACTACTTTTATAAAATTTACTGTACAAAATAAAAGAATAGGTTCGCGTAATGTTTGAGAGTGGTTTCAGTCCATGGAACGATCCAAAGGAAAATGCTAAACTTAAATTTATTTTCTCCTAAAGTTTTTATTTATTTACTTAAAGAGCCATTTGTCTTTTATTCACAAGGTGTATCTCAACCATATTTTTAATGTTGGTTCCGATAAAAATATAAAATTCGCTGCCGTAAATTTTAATCTTACCGCAACTGCAATTTATTTTATCCACTTGAGCAGTTAAAACTTTAACTAGATGCTATTCGATTTATCTTTCGGAACACTTAGTAATTTATGTCTTTATGTGTAATATTAAATACAGTTTTTTTATTAGTTTTCTTTTTAAATGTGTATGCATATCTACAAATGTGCATAATGACATTAGAAACAACTAGTTTGTTCGATTCGTAAAGTAAATTCCGTTTGGTTATTTAAAAAAAAACACCAATACATGAAGAGGTTTTTATTATACAGAGTAGTTGGTCTTTCATTGTACACTCAATTATTTTGTTGAGAGTATCATATTTTAAAGAAATCAAAACGTATCTGATACTATTTTTTGCTCTCTGGCCGATCCTGTGAAATTGAGTGCTATCACTTGAAAAACAAAAGATGATCTAATGAATATTTTTTTAATTGAACACCCTATATATTATTGAATATTTGGCTAGCTAATTCAATTCTGAATATAGCATATATATTTTTTTCGTTGGGCAATGATATTATTATTATTCGATAAACTCATGTGTAACTTAAAGAAATTATTAGAACAGTAAAGATGTTTATGTTGGAGAAAATCGTTAGTGTTTGAGCAAACCAATAAGTTTGTACTAGCCCAGTACTAGCCCGGTACCGGTACGATATAATGGGACAATCTTGGAACAAACCTATCTAAAATCATTAAATTCGGTCAACCTGTTGAGTAGCTATGCGCGAACAAATAAGAAAAAAAATGTATATGACAAATTAATAACTTCCTTTTCGGAAGTCGATAAAAAATTTCCCCTCATGTTTTTAGTAATGATTTATTTTTGTGTACTTTTCAATGAATTCGTGACTTTATTTTCTATTTCTTAGGACGCTACTTACGATTCGTCAAGCAAAACGTATTGTGATGTGAGTCTTGCGATGACCTAAGCAATGATGTCACCATATGCGACTCCCGACAAATCTAGAAGATGGAGAGTCTAGATACGTCGAGGACTATATACAGCGCTCGAGAGGGAGGAAGAGCATAGAACCAGCACACGTCGTGTACTTAACATCGTAGTTAGAAATGTTTATATAGGCTTTTCACGATACGAAGCCGTGCACGTTATTTACCGAACTTTCGGCATGACAAATCTGTAGCAAATAAAATACCTATGTACACCTCATGTACACCACAAATTGGCAATTGGTCATTTAACAAATGTGTTCTATCATTTAATAAATGTGTTCTGTCAGTTGACAAATTTTTTCTGTCATTTATTTTTCTTCATTGTTTGTACGTTTTTATTAGTTTCCATCATTTTTATCTCGTCTTTATTACAAACAGTTATTCGTATAACTAAAGTGGAATTATTCGCTTACGCAATAATGCCGAATCCGTTCTCTAGCCAGAGTAAATCGCTAATTGCAGCTACAATCACGTATTTTAAGGAAGAACGTGATAATGGTATAACTATAATGAATTACATTATTTATAGCGTGTATCTGCAGCATTTCGCTTAAAACTGTTAGCAGAACTTCTACAGATGTTGGAAAGGGCAATACACTGGTCAGCCCTCAACGAAAGCATGACAGGAAGAAAGCAGTTGTTTCATATTGACAACTTTACTGAGTGGACGTTCCATTGATAATTCAAAAATAAAATGGGAAAGGGCATTGAATACAATTTTATCTGAAACTTGGCAAAACAGCATTCATTCAAAACTAGTACAAGAATGGTGTGATAGGAAAGTGAGTATAAATCGTGATGGACCTCCTAAATTTTTTATTAATGTTGGAAATGAAAGTAACAATGAAGATAGTTCAGACTGATGTGTTTTTAACTTTATTAATACAATTAATGATCATTAACGCTTGTTTATTATTATATTGATGAAAGGTATTCCATATTGCAGTATTTGTGTATAAATAAATTGCATCTGTTTCTATTTAATAAAATCGTTAAAAAATCAGTTTTCTTTATTAAAATGCAAGGGCTACTACATCTGATAAATAAATAACAGTATAAACAATAAATGTATTAACTAATATGTATGCATCTACTTCATTTGAATATATTTTATTATGAATTATGACTTCAACAAAATCAATATATCTTCCATGTCATGTCAATTATTTGATACATATAACCTATATTAGAGAATCATTATAAATTACGTAACAAAGATGTACATCTTGCTACACTGTGCAAACGTCATCAATGAGGTGCACGTCTTCGTATCGTGAAAGGCCTATATAAGTAAATATATATGTTGTTATTGGTTATTAATTTAATTGGTTATTATTTAATGTACTTTTATTTAATATAGTTATTTTTAATATACCGTGTGTTTTATTAAATGAAACGAACAGAAGATTATCACAGTTTATATTTATTTTGAGGCGAGTAAAATTTGCAGTATTATGTGTTTATGGAAGCATGTGATAATTTATTTCATAAACGTTTCTCAGAGTTTAAGTAAATCTAAATTTTAATTGGAAACATTGTATAATTTTAATTAACCGTATAATGAATACTTTAGCAATCGGTATTTACTCTGGATAATTACAAAACCGGTACATATGTATATAATGTATATTTCCACTTCGGGAAATTCAGTTTGATAATAAATTAATAATTAATTAACAATTATGAATACCTATAACAAAATGTGTATATAGTGCTACTTGTAATCGTTGATAGTGGATTAGCTACAGCGACGTTCATTTAACTACCATTCCCATTAAAGAATTTATTCTTATCACTCTACTAATCTCATTTATGATGATGACCCCATGCTGAAATAATTTTTGATTGAAAAGAATGATTAAAAGTTGTCCTACTTCTGAAAAACAACTAATTTCCAGCAGATATAACTTCTTTGTTACTTGAAAATCGTCAATTTCCTATACTATAGAAGGCATGTAGACCACAATTTAACTTGAATATAAGGTGGATCTTTAACATACACAGAAACTATTTTTTTGATAAATTTTGGGGTTTTTTATATTAGTTTTTCTTGAGTTAAATTTGGCGCAGACTCCCAAAAGGTTAGCTTGGCCCGTTCTATGTAATAAATAAAGAAACAAAATAAAAAATACATTATTTTTTTCCTTTTAGAGTAAAATTATTGTTTGCTGTGGCTTTTGTTTTATAGTTAGGTAGATACCGTAAAGGTATACTCTCATATGTATTTTATATTCTATCGAGAGCCTAGTTACATTTGAGAGATATTATACTGAAATAAGAGAATTCAAGTTGTTACGATTGTTTTATCAAACTACCCTTGCATACATTGTCTCGCTGTATGTGAAGGTCATGTTCGAGTAATGGGAGACGTGAAATACAGTTAACGCTGTGAACGTGCATATGGAGATTTTAACCCTTTGTGTTCCAACGGGACTTTTAAGTCCCACCAACTTTAATATGCTAAAAATAATTCAATACGAGCAATATCTCGTTTATTTCTTACGGGACGTTCAAGTACTCTCTAATATAGCATATAAGTAAGTCAGTTGTCTTCTAGATGGCGTTGAATGCTTGCAATAGTTAATATATCAGCCCACTGTTGAGCATGTAAGGTTATGTACAATTGTGCATTTTTCTAATTACTTTATTGTTTATTGAACAGATATTACGATATATATTTGCCCGATTTTAGACACATTGTGGTTCGAAAAGTCTGAATAGATGTAAATTATTCGGTTCGGGAATTTTATATTTCGGCTAAAACAGTTTTAGGGACTTGAAAGTCCCGTTAGATCTGAAATCATGTAAGTAAATATGAATGTATCTTTATTGTATACCATATTTATTTGAATTGCAGATTGTGTATGTGAAGTGTTATATATAACAAAATGTCGGTAAGGAAATTTTTAAATGATGAAGAACTGTTAGCCGCAGCTGAAGCTGAAGTTACCGAATTGGAACAGCAACAATTACGGATAGAAAATTTGCCGTTGGATAATAATATCGATACTGAAGAAGAAAGCAGCGATGATGAAGAAGATGATATCTCTCCATCAATAGCTGAAAGTAACCAAGCACAACAGCAATGTATGGAAGAGTTAGAAAGGGAAGATGAGACGAATAAGTCAGGGACTGTTAGAAACAATACACAAACAAAACACGGAAAAGAGGAAATAGATAGAAAATGGAAAAAAAGGGCAATGGACACAGTAGATTCTACTTATTCCCAGAAGGACCTGTAGAAGAATGTTTTATCCAATGTCATACAGGTACGGACTATTTTTTGAAAATGTTAGGGGCATCAACTGTAACTGATATTGTTTATCAAAGCAATTTGTACAGCACACAGAAAAACAAAATCTTGAATTTGAAAGAGAACGAACTATTAGCGTTTATTGGCATAAACTTTTTTATGGGATACCATGCTCTTCCTAGCTATAAAAATTACTGGATGTCAGCTGAAGATTTAGGTGTTCCATTAGTACCTAAAACGATGTCAAGGAATATATTTGAACAAATATTATCACTCCTGCATCTGAATGATAATGCAGCTATTCCTGAAGGTAATAAAGATAAAATTATCAAAATAAGACCGTTTGTAAATGCGCTAAATGAGCAGTTTGACCTATTATTCAATGGTACTCGAGAACTTTCTGTGGATGAAAGCATTATTTTATTCAAAGGCAGATCTAACATCAAGCAATATAACCCTATGAAACCCATAAAACGGGGTTATAAATTATGGTGCATAGCCGATCAAAGTGGATATATCAAAAAGTTTATCATATACCAAGGTAAAGATGAGGCAGTTCAAGATAAATTTAGAACGTATGGCCTTGGGGAACGGGTAGTCCTCTCTCTAACAGAAAGCTATTGGAATTAAAACAGAAAAATTTACTTCGATAACTACTTTACAACTGTGAATTTACGTGAAAAGCTGAAGACAGAAGGTACTTTAGCATGCGGCACAATTCGTAGTAATAGACGAGGATTGCCAAAGAATATGACAGTGGACAAACACATGAACAGAGGTGATGTTGACTATAGGGTTTCAGGGATGGATATCACCTTTTTCAAATGGTGTGACAATAGAGTAGTTCACATGCTATCTAATTTTCATGGAACCGGCATGACGAACATAAAACGGTTACAAAAAGATGGAAGACGCATTGAAGTAAATTGTCCAGATATTATACCTGACTATAATCGTTATATGGGTGGTGTTGACCACGCCGATAGACTACGGCAAGCCTACCGTGTAGACAGACGTTCGAAGAAATGGTGGCACAGACTGTTCTTCGGACTTCTGGATATGGTATTTGTAAATAGCTATGTAGTATACAAAAGCATGAATCCAGAAGAACAGATGTCATTGTTGGATTTTCGACGTAGCGTAAGCATGGGCCTAATGAATTACGGTTTTACCACAGTAGGTAAGTCGAAAGCAGCCAGTAACATAACGTCACACAATCAATCTGGAGGCTCTACAACTTCATTGGTCAAGCGTAGGAAATACAACTATAGTGTTTCTAAGGATGTCAGACTAGGGAACAGAGGATGTCACTGGACAGTATTCACAAAGGAGCGAAGAAGGTGTGAGGTATGCTCCTCAATGGCAATCGAATCCCGTCCTCACTCCAAATGCTCAGCATGTGGTGTATATCTGTGCGCCAATGAAAGAAAGAATTGTTTTTTGCAGTATCATGAAATGCAATAAAATGTTATTATAAATCTACCGACTTTTCTTATAGTTACTTCAATTCCATATTTTGGCCATTTTGAATACTGACGGGACTTGTAAGTCCCAGTGTCCCCTATAGTTATTATAATGCAAAAAAAGATTTAAAAAAAATGTAGGCATTTTGAAGTCCTCTGAAACCGAAAAAAACATAATTACACTATTTTTTTTATTTTTTAATACCATGGGACACAAAGGGTTAAGTGTCCGCGGACAAGGCTATAGCGGCTTAGTGGTACTTTGTGTAGTATTGGGAATATCGTGCAAGTTGCGAATAGAACACTTGTTGAGGTGAATATTTGGCCTAAATTTTCTGCTGCTTTCTACGACCACTTCCTGTAGATTTAATTCCAAACCAGGTTCGTCTAATTATCTGGTGAAGAGCCGACAACATTAGCGATTACCGGCTTTGTATTTCGGTCGAACCCAAATTAATCAGTATCAAGTTCAATTCTCGTGCCAGAATCAACTTAGCAGAAGCTTAATGATCGTCTTCGATGTTTGCGGGCTTATATTGAAGACTGTGTATGTTGAAACCAATTCCTGTTGGTTTCAACATACACAGTCTTCAATATAAGCCCGCAAACATCGAAGACGATCATTAAGCTTCTGCTAAGTTGATTCTGGCACGAGAATTGAACTTGATACTGATTAATTTGGGTTCGACCGAAATACAAAGCCGGTAATCGCTAATGTTGTCGACTCTTCACCAGATAATTAGACGAACCTGGTTTGGAATTAAATCTACACCCTCGCAAAATAAGCAGATAAGTGTTTTACAGAATTATTTCCGTGGGTTACAATTAATTGTTATTACAAATAATTAATATTTTCAGTGATTGTTTTGGTTTCCGTTTCTATTTCAATCGTTTTTCAATCGTTTAAACTAAAGTATTTCTTGGTTTCGTGTTAAAATAGAGAAAAATAATTTCGTGTGTTAAAATACCATTTTTTCTTTTTTACATGTAAAGACCATTAAAGTAACTAGAGAGAAGTTAATAAATATTATAGTGAATCTACTCCTCCCACGGAATAATTTGTAAGAGGTTAATTGTTACCAAAAGTGGGTTATATGAGCACAGCCGATTTAGAATTTAAGCCCGTTTTAGGCGTTCTATTTAATCCATGTCTAAATGATGCACGAGACGTCTGCGCAAGAAGGTCGCCATATTTTGATGCCGCTTGACTGCCAAACATAACCCTTGTGTCAGTTGATGGTCAGTTAATATTTTATTTTGTTAAAAATTATTGATTTTGAATTTCTAAAAATGTCATGAAGTCAGTAGCAAGCGTCGACGCTGATTGACTAAGTAACGGGTGTTCAGAAACATTCGAAGTCAAGTGGGCTCTGAACAAAAAATCGTATATCTTTACTTAAGTATCTGATTTGTAATAATTATTAAATGTCAACTGTTTTCTGTCAAAAATTGTCAGAATCTAATATCGAAGATACTAATTTATATTTTTTAATTTTGAAAATGGCATTTACTAACGTACACAAAGCATTCATTGTTGAAGCATATTTTCGAAATGGTCAAAAGATCGATGGCCAGTGGAAGTATTCAATTCAAGCTTGTTTGGAAGAATTTCGAGATGAATTTCCCAACCTTGCTTTTGATAATAATACTTTTCAGTGTACACTAATCAGAATTGTTCCAGTTTTTTCGACAAACTGGTAGTGTGGGACGCCAAGGGTGGGCGACCAAAAGTCCGGACAGAAGAAGTGATTGGGAATGTTAGAGAAATAATGACTGATGCCCCTAAAACTTCAGTAAGAACTCTTGCTCAACAACCGGGTTGTCAGTTGGTTCTTGCCATAAAGTTTTAAAAAAAGATTTACAGTTATTCCCATATCGTATAATTTGTTTGCGAGAAATCCTGCTCGATATTGATTATCCGCGAGGAGTAGTATTTTGCGAATGGTTTACAAATAATTTTAATGATGATGTCCTAGACAAAACTTTCTTTTCAGACGAAGCATGGTTTCATGTTAGTGGATATGTTAACTCCCAAACATGAGAATGTGGAGTGATACAAAGCCCAATAATTTTTATGTTGAAGCTCCTTTACATCCTCAGAAAGTTGGTGTTTGGTGCGCTATAAGTAGAAGAAGGATTATTGGTCCAATTTTTTTTAATGGTACCTTGACTGCAGAAAGATATCGACAGGAAATACTATTGCCTTTCTTTAATCAACTTTGCGATGATGAACTAGCTTTGGGATACTTTCAACAAGATGGTGCTAGAGCTCACACAGCGGGGGAAACAATGAATATGTTACAAGAAAGTGTTTGGAAATCGTTTAATTAGTTTTAACAGCGATCATGAATTTCCGCCAAGATCTTGTGATCTTACCCCGTGTGATTACTATTTATGGCCTTTTTTAAAATATTCAATTTATCAAGTACCAGTGCAAGATTATATAGATCTCCAAGACAGAATTATAAATAAAATTAGTAAAATTAGAAATAGTCCCATACTGCAAAATGTATTTAGTAGCATTTGGAGGAGGTGCGTAAAATGCTTGGAAGAAGGTGGTGGACATTTTGAACATCTTTTATAATTATGGTCATTATTGTTGGTAATTTATACAACTACAATTTATGATATTTATTATAAGGTTGTAATCTAAGGACCCTACAAACAATTTATTTGTTTCAAATTTATTTTAAGCCATTTCTTACAATAATTTATTGAATGTTAATATATTAAACTAGTACGATAACTAGATACTATTGTCACTATAAGATGAATAAAACCTTTACTTGTAAAGTTATTTCCTCTTAATTCTGCATTGTCTTTTTATATGTTACTACAGGTTAGTTGAGCTTTATTACACAAGAATGAAAAGCATATTAATTGGATTATGTAATTTTTTCCAGTTATCGCATGAAGAGGTGCTATTGTTCAGCAAGAATTCTCTAAAATATCAAAATACTTAATTTGAAATTTGCAAATTAATTACTGTTACCTTCTAAAATCATTATTTGACTAGTTTATAATTAATATGTCATATTAAAGTAATATATTTCGACATAAACTGACATTTGCGTGTATGATAACCTATAAAATTGTATTAAGTAAATGTATCAATCTATATCAGACATGACTTCATATTTTCAAGGACTACTTTGACTTCGAATGTTTCTGAACACCCGTTACAAAAATATCCTTGTTTGTACAATGTGACAAGCAAGGATTACAAGAATTGCTATTACAAATAATTAATATTTTAAGTAATGGTTTTGGTTTCCGTTTTTATTTCGATACATTATATAGCAGTTTTTTCTTACTCTTTCTTTGTAGATTTAAATAACGTAAGCCTTGCATTTATTTCTTTTGTATATTTTTGTATGTACGATCGCGGAGATCTCCGACAATTTTTTTTGTCCATCAGGACTGTAAAGTCGTAATACCTTACCTGTCGTATATGTCCAGGTCCTTTCATATTTTTATATATAAAATACTTGTTGATAGTTTTAGAGTATAGATGCAGTACCTTTCGTATTATATGTATTGGATATTTGTGAATACTTTTAAGAGGACACATTTCCAATAAATATTGTTATAACATTACTTAGTTGTGCGAGTATTAATTTGTAGGTGTAGTAAGATCTCTTTTATGGGGGTACTGAATTCGATTAGTGAAAACGTTGTTGCCGCTGTTAAATTACCAGTTGAGATTCACGGCCAGCTCATCGATATATCTGTTGACAAAATAAATATGGAAATTTAGTCAGGTAAGCATTGAAAATATTAATTTCTTTCGCTCCGTCTTATCTCTGTGAAAAGAGTTTTTCGTTTATAGTTGTGCTAAAAACTAAATACAGGAATCGTCTCTTATCACTCGAAAACAATTTGCTTTTGTGTGTTTCTAACGTAGATCCATGTATGGAGAATCCTTTATATGAAAAACAAATGTAACCATAACATTATTTTTTTCCTTTACATGTGTACTTATTGTAAGTACAATGTTTATAATCAATGACTTTTTCTCATAAAATGATTTTTAATTATTGTCTAGGCTATTTCGTGCCCCCTCTTTAATATCACCGCGACCTCCAAGTCGAGACACAATGATCTAAGCTATTTATAAAAGGTCCCAGTAGCATTTCTTTATATCGCAATGCAGTTATCGTTTCGTGAAAAAAAATTGGTTCTATAATTCACTTTCTTGACATTAAAATCCAAACACCTACTTTAATAGAGTGAAGACTAGATTCAACAAGAATATGTGGATTTTCAGCTGACTATGTACGATAATTCTGGGAATTAACATAGAACCAGGTTTCGTCAGAAGAAGCCGCGACACAAATCATCTTCCAGAGTTTCATTAAACCAGCGACAAAAATTTTGTCGTTGGTCGAAATCTTGAACACATAAATATTGCAAAACTTGAATTTTGTAGAGATGCATATGTAATTTTGTTAATGTTGTATGCGGACTTTCACGAGACATACCTGCAGTTCCATAAATACGTAAAAGAAAGTAATATTCTTGTGTACTTGTTTGAACTGCCAATTCTCTAATACCGATTTATTAGGACTGACAGTCATTCATTACCTAATATCCTAACAGCATCTTCTGTTAGCACAGATGGTGCTTGATCAGCCGTCCATTAGCGCCACCAGTTTCTATGAATCTCTGTACCAATCTATTACGATGACATTTAGCGTTTCATAAGGCATTATCACATCAGGATACTTATTTTGGAACTGTTGGAAGCAAGAAAGTAATGAATATTCCCAGTCTCCATTTGCTTTTAACTTAGCACTTCGAAAATGCGCCATAACAATAAATGTATCTTGGGAGGGGTTAAGAAATAATTTAAACCTGCACAACTTATAAAAATAAAATTGAATTATTTGTTTCCAAAGCAGGTATTTTTTGTGTTGTTAACCCCGGGCATTTGGAATTGGACACGGGGTAATTTGTATTCTATTGTTAGGTTGTTCTTCTTCTGAATCTTTGGGTTGGACGCCAGTAAGTCCAGGCACTTGAACACACTATTCTTTGCACCACCCAGTTCCACTCTGTTAGTCTTGTGTCCTCAATGAAAGCCACTATCCTCCTGAGGGGAAATTTTAGTACCTTGGTAGCATCCAATAGATCACTTCTGAAATGTTGCTGTCTGATTTCCTTTAGTTCCTCACAAGTACATATGACATAAAGACTAATTTCCTCCTGTTTTCAACATCTTCTACACCAGGGCTCGCCAATCAAACCAATGCTGTACATATGCTTTCTTGAAAGACAATGTCTGGTTATTGAGCCGATAATCATTTTAATTTCTTTTTTATTACTGCGAATTAATTTGGCTGAAAGCTTAGCGTCCAGTCCCCTTGGTAGTATCTCAGTATCTCCATTTCTTTTTTGTTTTCTTCCTAGCCATAACCAGATCTTCATTCTAGAGGAATCCTGTTCTGATTCTGGTTCTTTGAAGTTCCTCTTAGAACCTTCCTTGGCCAGTTCGTCGGCTATCCCATTGCCTTTAATCTCCTCATGTTCTGGCACCCATATCAGTGACACAGTATTGTCTTGTGGCTGTTCACTGAGGATATCGTTTGGTTATATTCTGGAGAGATTATATTAAAATATATTAAAATAAGACGTACCTACGATTGGTTTTCATATTGGCGCCGTTACGACTTTGTTTTTTTATGCATAATGTTTACAATATAATAGTAATATTCTAATAATTTGAAATATTTGGTGTGACATTTGTTAGTTACACAATCAGTCGAACAAATATTATTGATACGAGAAAAAATATTAAACGTTAGAATGAAGTTTTCAATTAATTTTAAATATCACTAAAATACCATTTGTATTGTATGTACCAAATAAAATTTGTATTTGTGTATGTGTATGTTGAATAGAATCTCTTAATTCCTAGAGTTTTAAAGAAGTAATCCAAAATAATGCACGACATTCATTTAAACAAGAAGGAGTATTTTAAAAAGTTTCGTCTCGAGGGCGAAAAACACTTATTTATTTGTACAACAAGCAGAATCTATTTTCAGAAAATGCTTTGTTCACGACGTCGTTTTCCGTAAATAAAATTCCTTTTAATTCGAAAATGTGTTCATCTCCTCCAGATATATACTCCAATTATGAACTTTTTTACTGTTTTTTAATTGATTATTTTTCTTAATATATTGCACTGTAATAGAGAGTTATTTTAAGGTAGACATCTCTCAGGATCATGTTAGGTTTTTCATTTTTATTTTTCATCCGTTCGCCTGTTATTTGTTGATCAATGCGCTGACGTAAATGGGAAATGCACGTGTACTTTCGAAGAGATCGCTTCCGACATTGATAGTTTTTGAAACTTTATTTCCTTGTTTTCCAAATTATTCGTATTTAGACACCACTTTTTTTTGGATATCTCTTTCTTTTAAAACTATATTCGAGGGTGACTTGACGGGGAGAGTGACCACAAAATTTTAGTAAATTGCTGGCTTTACTCATACCTTAGAAGCCTACAGTAAAAATTTCACGGAAATATGTTAAATAGATCAGTTTTTTGAATCGTTTAAACTAAGCTATTTGTTGGATTTGGGCTAAAATACTGAAAAAGACTTTCATGTATTGAAACATAATTTTTTACGTGGACTGACCATTAAATTAACTGGAGAAAAGTTACATAAATATGTTAAATAGATCAGTTTTTTGAATCGTTTAAACTAAGCTATTTGTTGGATTTGGGCTAAAATACTGAAAAAGACTTTCATGTATTGAAACATAATTTTTTACGTGGACTGACCATTAAATTAACTGGAGAAAAGTTACATAAATATCAGGTGGTATTCTATTAAATACGAAATTTCAGGCAATATGTGCGCGCTATCTCGGTTTCATATGGTGTACTAAATATAGTATTGTTACCAAATTTTTGTTGTCTCTGTATCTGAAAGGATTATAACCAAACATCAAAGTAGGTTTTGTTATGAAGAGTAGCGTTATTTTCCCCCAAAAATCTTCGTTGCTCATATTCTTGAGAAATCTGTGAATAAATATGGTTAACTATAAGAGAATGTGACATGACAACAGTGCACGGTACCGAGGATACAATAAAAATGCAAGTCATAATGGTGCAGTGTTTACAAATTATTTTTGAAGAGGAAAACATTTTTGGGTAATTTTGATTATTATTAATTGTTGTTTTGTTATTATTAATTGTTGTAGTAATAATTAATTTTAATATTTTGTATAAAAATTGACTTTTATAATGACTTTTCTAAGAACGCACAAATAAACTACTCAAAAATGAATAAGGAATTTTTACTTTTTTGTATTTTTTAGATAGTATGGGTAAATATTTGTAGTGTATTATATTAGATACATAATTGTACACAACAATTTAAAATTTTCAAGTATATTTATTCAGAAAAATCGTTAGATTACTAAGAAATGATCAAAAATGAAATAAGCAACATTTTTAACAATAGCTAAAATAAACATTTTTCTGTAACAATTAATTCTAAAATCGTGTATAATGGCCACGCACATCTCTCACAGCTGTACATCTTCGGGGCATACTCATAATGCAATTATTAATGTGTTCTTGTGACACTCTTCTCCAACACAGCGGTAAAATTTCCCGCAAGTGTTGCACGTTAACTGGGGGTGGATTATGTTCGTTGAGCTGTTCTTTAAGTCTGTCCCAAATGTGCTCAATTGGATTCAAGTCGGGAGACGTTGGTGGTAAAGGTAGATGGTTAATATGGAGGTCATTTATTTCTTGCATTACAATTTGTGCACGATGAGGTCTTGCATTATCATCAATAAAAACCATGTTTTCATTCACAGCCTCACGAAAGTCGGCCACATATTGCTGAATAATGACATCTCTGTAAATGTGTCCATTGACATTGTTTTCAAAGAGATGGAGGTTCGTACGTCCATTCAAACTAATGCCCGCCCACACCATGATACCACCGCAGCCAAAAGGCAACACAGCTTTTGTAAACTCGCGTCTATAACGGTCTCCTCGAGTTCTCCAGACCCGTACTCTACAATTATCACTAAATAATCAGAATCTGGATTCATCGGTGTATAAACCATGCTCCCATTGAAAATTTTCTGCTAGTCGTTGGTTAACCCAAGTTCTTCTAGCCATTCTATTGGCATTAGTTAATTTTGGGCGTCTCACAGGCCTGCAGCTATGAAGATCCATTTCCCTCAGACGGTTTCTGATGGTTTGATCCGAAACTCTAACTCCACGTAACTGTGTTTGCAACCATACAGCACTTCTAAACGGATTCATCCTTGTCTGAATTCGTATGTAGCGGTCTTGTCTCTGATTTGTTTTCCTCTCAGATCCACTACCGGGTCTTCTCCTTGCAGATCCTACCTGTTGGAATCTTGTTAGAGCCCTACTAACAACACTTGGAGATACATTAAAAATTGCGGCAATTTCTGCTCCAGATTGCCCTCGATGATGCAATAACGCAATTAAATCAAAAGTTTCTTTACTTAAATGACGTCTTGGCATCGTGAAAATGTGAAATGACGTTTAAAATGAATAATACTTGTCAAAAAATGCGATTTTTATAATTTTGTATTCTAAATTAATTTAAGGTTAAAATACAAGATTCAATATTATATTTCACATAAAAGACATTTACCAAATAAAATGTCCACAAACGACTGTGGGCCTTCTAATTTATCTATAGTTTGAGAAAATACGTTAAATTTAATCGAATTAGATCTGTTAAAAAAGATCTAATTCCCTATTCATTTTTGAGTAGTTTATAAATGTAAAATTCCAAGTTGCGAAAATCGATATTATTCCAATATTTTCCCTGATTCGAGTTATCAAAATAAACATTTCTTCACTCTTCCTTCTAATGATGGTGGAAAATAGGTATTGTTGAACTCTATTAAAAGTTTTTCAGGTATTGATGTTTTTTCGAATTAAAACAAATATATGTTTGCGAGGATCATTTTAAACGCCTGAATAATTTAGTGTCTTCTCATTCCATCGGGTTCAATTGTGAAGAATATAGTGGGCATATCTTAACTAATCTGCAATCATTTATTGAGCCTAAAAGTGCATTGGATACGAATGAATTAGAAGATTCTTCTCTAAGTGTTCTAATTCATGATGAGAATGGTTTTAATTATCAAGCTGTCACCTATGTATGTGGATTCCTCCTGAAAAAACTTAATTTACTCGATTGTGAGGTTTGTAACACATTTACAATGTTTAAGAATTTTAGTGAATCAAATAATCTTCTTTATCCCACTCTTAGTTTGGTATTATATGTTAATACCATTTACGATAAGATGGTTGTGTCGTTGAAATCTTTTGGCCATGTAAATTCTATTCACAAGAAAATGTTGGTAACTTTGCAGAAGGTTAGTTTTTCATGGTATACTTGTGTTAAATCTGATTATCAAACTTTAGTTCAAGAGCAGTTGTTAAATATATCTATGCGTTTAATTACTAGGAAATCTCATGATAACATTTGTCAGTCTTCTAATGATAGTTCTCTGAATCGAAACTCGAGAAATATTAGACAGCTGATGCATTTGTAAAAGATAATTTAGGTTCTTGGTATGTTGGCAAGTTTAGGGTTTTCTAATCCTTTGTGCATGTGAAGAATGGTCCTTATTTTATATTGCTGTGTATTAGAATTTATGTTTATTTATTGTTATGAGTATATAGTTTATTTCGTTTTATTGCAAGAATTTGCATTTTTTTTTTATATTTGTTGAATTTTAAATATTTATTTTTCTTACATAGAGTTTAAATTTATTTTTTAACAGAATTAATTTTTAGTTATATGCACATAAATACGTGTTTGTGATTTCTATATTTATAGTTGTATCGCACTGATGAGATCAAAGAAGATCGAAATATGTATTTAAAGCATATTTAGAATGAAAAAAAAACATTAATTTAAAAGTGCCGATAGTAATGTTATTTTTTCTTGTTGCATCAACTTTTAAGTAATTGAATTGATTCAGTTTTTAATAATGAAAATCCATAATTTAAAATAAAAATAAAACTAATACTTAAAAATCTTCACTTAATTAATTCGTGAAGCGACAATTGTTTCGCCAGCACAGTGGCTTCATTAGGCACTTACTAGAGCACGTTACAAACTGAAATCGGCATAAAATGAACAAGGATAATATTATTTTATCTAAGAATTTACACAAATATTATAGTGAAAATATATGGCCCAACTTGTCAGTCCTTACTATTATATTATAGGGTACTAAACATGTTTACAAATAATTTTTTTTTTAAATAAACTAAATGTACATTTCTATTATCGTCTAAACGGTTGTGAGTTATTTAAATCTAATTGATCGTTAAGTAAAATTTGTGATTGTTTTAATTTATGAATTTCTTTCCAGTAAATTTAATTTACTGCCTTTATTTTCTAAATGTAGAATTTGAAAATACTTATTGAATGTCTATTTTTCTTCTAAGAGGTGATTGCAGTGGCGGCTCTTGATGACGTACGATGTGCGCTACTGCACGGATGAGACTACTTCGAACTATTTCGGAAGATTTCGGCACGGTTACTTGCTTCTCTGTATATATGAAAGCTTAAACGAAGCAGTCTCATCCGTGCAGCAGCTCACATCGTACGTCATCAAGAGCCGCCACTGGGTGATTGGCAAAAGTAAAGTCTTGTTTTTTATTTCTAAATGAAGAACAATGTTCAGAAATAGGTTTGTCAAACGATCTTCCTGTTTGACCAACAGTTACCTAACCGTATCCACACGTTATCTTATAGACTATAGTTGTCTTAATTTTATCTGTTCTATCTTTATTGCTTTTAATGTGTTTTGATAAATTATTATTTGTTTTGAAAACCGTGTTTACATTAAGTTTTTTTTAAATACATTAAATATGAAAAGTCTTTGGAGATTGTGATGTGGTCCAGCAAAAACTCAAAAAAGGTATAAAACCCCTTACCGCAATTAAAAATTGTATCCTAAATACGTATTTCGACAACTAAGTTGTCATGATCAGTAGGTAAAACCACTCATCAAAGTGTCGCACATGGGGCACAGTAAAGCTAACACATATAAACGCGCAATAACTTTACACTGCGTCCACGCATACACTAACTTTAAAATAAAAATTCACAGACTAAAAAATACGACAAACTTATCTCTACAAAAAGGTTTTGTTTAAGTATGACAATACGTTAAGCACGTATAAAGCGTTTGTACAATATGAAACAAACATGTAAATAATTTACATATCTGTAACTATGCACATGGACAATACACCTCGTATTTTCAGCATTTACTTCTGCTTAATACATATGTTTCTGCCATATAGGCGTCCTCAGTTAGGCTAGTGAAGCAATGTATACAAATTAATACAAACCTGTTATAAACAACTGGTTTGTATCTGTATTTAAATTTACTGAAATAGCCCGCATAGATCAAGCAAGTTCCGTCCTATAAGAAGACAACTATTTAATAATTGACATCTTACGGGCGAAAGATACTTTGTCCGGAGGGCTACTTTCGAAGTATCTTTCGCCCGTAAGATGTCAATTATTAAATAGTTGTCTTCTTATAGGACGGAACTTGCTTGATCTATGCGGGCTATTTCAGTAAATTTAAATACAGATACAAACCAGTTGTTTATAACAGGTTTGTATTAATTTGTATACATTGCTTCACTAGCTTAACTGAGGACGCCTATATGGCAGAAACATATGTATTAAGCAGAAGTAAATGCTAAAAATACGAGGTGTATTGTCCATGTGCATAGTTACAGATATGTAAATTATTTACATGTTTGTTTCATATTGTACAAACGCTTTATACGTGCTTAACGTATTGTCATACTTAAACAAAACCTTTTTGTATATTTACCGCTATCTGGCAGGTTGTTAATGGACTACATCTACATACGTATTTTATCGTTTCCCGTAGCAGCATAGCTGTTCGAACGATAGGTAGCCCTCCGGACAAAGTATCTTTCGTCCGTAAGATGTCAATTATTAAATAGTTGTCTTCTTATAGGACGGAACTTGCTTGATCTATGTGGGCTATTTCAGTAAATCTAAATACAGATACAAACCAGTTGTTTATAACAGGTTTGTATTAATTTGTATACATTGCTTCACTAGCCTAACTGAGGACGCCTATATGGCAGAAACATATGTATTAAGCAGAAGTAAATGCTGAAAATACGAGGTGTATTGTCCATGTGCATAGTTACAGATATGTAAATTATTTACATGTTTGTTTCATATTGTACAAACTTATCTCTCTTAAGAAAACGGCATCACATGTGTTTATTCTCTGTTCTCCGCCCTCAACCTTTTCAACCTCTTTTTTAAGAATGAAACTTGAAAACAAGGAAATAATAGTCGTAACAAATGCTTATTTTGTCGAGCTTCCGAAAGATTATTTTTAGACGGAAGTTAAAAATTGTAAAGCCGCTGTTTGAACAAAAGCGGAAATTATGTAGGAAAGTAGATGAAGTATGTAGAATGTAGAAATATGTAAATATATTTTAATGATATTTACAGTAGTTTTCTTCTTATTCAAAAACGGACCTTATTTAAAAAATATTTCTCGCAGTTTCGTAAGGAGTAGGTACGCGCTTAAAATAAAAGTAAAAGACGCCTATGTAAATGCGTAACTTATTCCAGTATTTATTCATCGTGTTTTGATAAATAACAGAGGCCTGCGATGGTAAAATTGTCTGGATTTTATACAGTGATTTCAATAGATTTTTTGGTGCTGAAAATGGGAAAATTATTTAAAAAATTCCATCACGTAAGGTTTTTTTACAATCTGGGGTTTTTTGACCTATCTGCATGTATTAGTCTTTTTGAAAAGGACAATTTTCTTAAACCGTTGTTTAAATAAACTATTATAATTTTTTTACCTATGATGACGCAAGAAGTTGATATTCTGAATAAACATACACTAGATTTCTGATAAAGAAGTTACAAATAGAAATAATTGAGCATGTCGCAAGACATGACTCATCATCTTCCTGTTACTGCATCTCTACCTTCCCACCTCCACTACAAACATATTGCTATTCTAGACAAAATAGTTAGTTCATTCAATATCTTCTTTACAACTGTGGTGTGAATTTGTGTAATTAGTTGACATTTGTGATTAGTTGCTGAGTTAATTTAATTTTTATTTTACGAGTTTTTTAAAATTAAATTCCAATGGCATCAAGAGGCTGTGTCAATGTACCCAACTCCTTCTGCTATATTTGTGGAAAGTTTACAGTAAAAAAAACAACAAAGAAACATTACAGATTTTGTAAAAAAAGTATATTTTGCATATTTTGGTGTGAAATTAGGAGACCAAGACAAACCTTGGGCTCCTCATAAGGTTTGTTCAGCGTGTGTTGAAGAGCTTCGCCAGTGGTCACAAGGAAAAAAAACAGTCTTTTCGCTTTGGAGTGCCTATGGTTTGGAGAGAACCGATCAATTATAGCGATGATTGTTATTTTTGTTCGTGTGTAGTACACGGATTCAATTTAAAAAACAAAAAGGACATCGTTTACCCAAACCTTCGATCCGCAACACGTCCTATACCTCATGGACCAGAAGTACCTGTTCCTTCACTACCAGATACATTAGATGATGTATCTGATGACGAAATGGTTTCACGTACATGTGCAAGTGAACTGGATGAGGGAAGTGATTACTATGATACTGGAAGTGATGAGCCAAAACTGTTTGACCAATCTGAATTAAATGATTTGGTGAGGGACTTAAACCTTCCTCAGGACTCAGCCGAGCTTTTAGGCACAAGGTTGAAAGAAAAAAAATTGTTAGCAGCTAGCACATTTTACTGGTTTAGGAACAGAGAAAAAGAGTTTGCTCGATATTATTCCGAAGAAGATGCACTAGTTTTCTGTAATGATGTACCCGGGCTCATGGAATAATTCCACGTAGAATATAATGTTTCTGAATGGAGACTCTTTATTGACTCTTCAAAAAGGAGCCTTAAGGCCGTTCTTCTACACAATGGAAGTAAATATGCTTCTGTACCAGTGGGACATTCAGTTCATTTAAAAGAGTGTTATGAAAATCTTGAGCTACTTTTAATTAAAATTCGTTACAAGGATCAAGGCTGGACAATTTGTGGTGATTTGAAAGTTCTTTGTTTGTTACTTGGACAACAAAGCGGTTATACTAAATAGCCTTGTTTTTTGTGTGAGTGGGATAGTCGTGATAGAAAGCAGCACTATTGTAAAAAGATGTGGCCACCAAGACAAACCTTACAACCTGGAATGAAAAACATTGAAAGAAAAAGTTTAGTAGACCCGAGCAAAGTTTTGCTTCCTCCATTACATATAAAACTAGGGTTAATGAAACAATTTGTGAAGACATTAAAAAAAGATGGAGAGTGCTTCAAGTATCTTTGCAGCCAGTTTCTTCGCTTATCAGAAGCAAAGATAAAGGAGGGTGTTTTTGTTGGGCCGGATATAAGAAAGCTTATGAAAGATGAAAATTTTGAATCTAAAATGGAGAAAGCAGAAAAACAAGCATGGATAGCCTTCAAAAATGTGGTTACTAATTTTCTTGGCAACAAAAAACATGAAGATTATAAAAATTTTGTGCAAAATATGTTAGAAAAATTTAAAACCTTAGGCTGTAGCATGAGTTTGAAGGTGCATTTTCTAGATTCGCATCTCGACGACTTCCCTGAATATCTTCGTGCAGTAAGTGAGGAGCAGGGGGGAAGGTTCCACCAAGACCTAAAAGAGATGGAGAGAAGATACTAAGGAAGATGGAATATAAGCATGATAGCTGATTATTGTTGGATGTTAAAAAGGGATGGTCCACTACGAGATTACAGAAGAAAAAGCACAAAAAGGAGTATGGAAAGACAAAGAAAAAGATATTATAAGGACTTGTAAAGACATAAATAGTATTTTACTGTTTCTTTTCATTAGATTTAATGATATTTGTAAGTAATTTTGTTTTTTATATCCTTTGTAAATAAATTCAAAATGTAACTAAAAATTATTTTTAATTTTAAAAAAATATAATTTTAAGCCTTTTTATGAAAAATCCTTACGTGATGGAGAAAAATAGAGTTCATATTTGGATTCAGCGCCCAAAAATACATAAGAATCAGTGTAATAACTCGATACACGGTCATGTGTATGTGTAACACTTTGGCAAGGCGATAGCCTCCGCTTTAATACAAAACATTAATGTATTATACAAACACGACCTTACATCGTATTTGTTACATACACAAGGTTATGCATCAGGGTTGTACATTTGTTCTAGAAACAACTTGTAAGTGAGACAAGGATCTTCTCTGGTATATAAAGGTGATATTTTAAGTTAGATGGAGAGTAACAACCAGTCAGTGGTACGAACCGTGGGTACATCATAATACCCCCTTTCTACCCTGTCTTAGTTGATATAAACATAATGTGTATATCTTTGTAAATAGTACTGTTATCCATTTATAAGTGTTAACTAATTATAGTATGTAAACCAAACTCCGTTCGTGTATCATTTGATTCTCCGCCCAGCCTCGAACCTGCACAACAATGTGGTTGCACAAACGGCCCACATTACATCAGCTATCAAATTTAAAACAATTTTTAGAAAGTTAAAAAACCAGGCCTGTGTAGTAGTATCGTTACCCGTTTATTCTTTTTTTGTATTCCTGCCGGAGTAAAGGCAGGTAAAAGAAGTGAAACAGTAAAGTACACAAAAATATTATCTTGTAAATTATTCTTCTATTAACAATTCCCAAATCAATTTTCCAAATGCGGTCTCAATAAAAATCTCCGGAGATAATTCGTATTAAAGGGGAGCGGAAATTCGGAATTAAATTCGATTAGGTACCACGAAAAAGAGACGTAAATATACCCTGGAGTAAATTAGATGTTAGCTCGTACGTTTTCGGTGTGTCCCTTTTCTTCTTTTTTATTTACTTTATGTGCTCGGAAATGCGTGATCTTATTTCCTAATTGATAATTAGAAGGTTAGTGCATTTCAACATAAACATTTTTATGTAGTTACAAGGGCTGCTGGATTGTATTACAAACTGCCATGTGCCACTGTGTGTCGAAACAATTGTAATGGTATTTTAACAATGAAGTGAATTTTAAGTAATATTTTTTTTCAATTTTATTTAATCGATTATTTCCATCAAGTAAATGTTATTTCGATTCAAAATTTAAAATAATATTTTTAGAGATATGTTTATATTTTATATTCACGTTTATGTTTATAGTATATACAGTATGGCCCAAAATGACCGAAGGGGTTTGAGTTCAATATACTTCTTATTTAAGACATAATTATTAAATTTTTTTTATTTTAAATACAGTATATTAATGGAGAATATTTTTAATTTAATTATGAAAAATTATACAGTAGAATCCGCTTATAATGGATTTCAGGGGACTAAGCAAAACAGTCCATTATAGGCGAGTGTTCATCTCATCAGAATAATTACTACATAATAAAATTTATGTATTTCCACGTTTTTATTAAAAAAAGATAATTCTATAGGATATACATATCTCTATATAAGATAACTCTGACCTACATAATTTGAATATAATACATGAGGACGAAAATACAAACAAAAAACTTATTGTAATATGTACATGTATGTTACATACATAGTAGTAGGTATCTATGTACGTACACACATGTTTGCGTACATATTTAACATTACATGTTTTGAAAAAAGTTGGTCAGTTTTGTTTGAATCCACGGTTTGTCCAGATAATCATTTAGTATTGATATAGTGTCAGTGTTATTCTCTTTTTGCTGAAAATAACGCTGCAATTTTCTAATAGAAGTTATTGCGTCTTCAGTTGTTATCGCAGTTTCCTCCCCTTCTAGTCCTTCATCATTTTCCATGTGTTCTTCCTCCTGTGGTTCCTCCATTGCTTGCTGAACTAAATCAACAACCGATAATTGTTCCGTAACTTCTAAATTTTCATCAATACCCACATATTCGTCAAACTTGCTTAGAACCATTAGGTTACTGATGTTGACCAGTTCACTCAAGGGTATATCATCTTCTGCATCGAAATACATTGCTTCAGGATTGTAATTTACTGTATCAGCATGACGATAGCAGTTCCTAATTGTTTCTGAAGAAACACTTTCCCATGCAACGCTTAACAAATTCACAGCATCTAAAAGAGTTACAGCTCTTGTAACACCTTTTTCCTGAAGTGCCATAATTTTCGTCAACATTTGTTTTCTATAAACTTGTTTCAGAGACCGAATGACACCTTGGTCCATAGGTTGCAACACTGACGTAGCATTAGATGGAAAGAAATGTAGCTTAATGTTATGAAGTTCAACATTTGGATGAGCAGGACAGTTATCAACCAGCAATAATATTTTGCGTCTTTGTTGTGTAAGCTCTCTGTCCCATTTCTTCAAATAATCAATAAAGATTTGTGAAGTCATCCATGCTTTTTTATTAGCACAATAATCTACAGGTAATGTTTTTACATTTTTAAAACTCTAGGGTTTAGAAACTTTCCTAAAAGAGAACAGACAGGTATGACGTAGGTACAGGTTACATTATTGTAAAAAGACCTATACACTTACCAATAATAAATAGTTTTCGTTTTTCAGTACCGGAAGCATTAGCACAAACCATCGCTGTTATCCTTTCTTTTGACATTTTACCCCCTGCACAGGTTTCCCCTTTTATTTTATAGGTCTTATCTGGCATCATTCGGTAGAAAATCCCTGTTTCATCAGCATTAAAAACGTCGTCCATGGAGTAATCTTTACTTATAGCAGGCCAAACTTTAGAAATCCAATTATCAGTTACATTTATTTCTGTCCACTGAAGCTGACTCACCACAAACTTTTCCAAAAACAATATTGTGTCTTTTTTTAAATCTATCCAGCCACCCTTAACTGCATTTAAAATCATCTTGAATCATTCTTCCGAATTCCTCAGCTTTCATTTGTAGCATTGGGCCACTTACGGGAAAGTTATTTGCTCTTGTTTGCAAGAACCATTGAAATAACAAGTCATCTACTTGCGGGTGTGTAGAAGACCGCATCTTCTTCTTTTTATCATCGATTTTCCAATTACAATTTTTTATTTTGTCGCGGTTCTTCCATATGTTCGAAACAGTAGATTTCTTCAGCTTCGTGGTCGTACAAATATCTGCTTGGGTCATTCCTTTCTCAATTTCACTTATTATCGTAAACTTTTCATGCATTGTAAAGGCACGTTTTTTAAATTTTTCAGACATTTTCACGACCAAATCTTTGCAGCGAGGCACACTTGTCAATCCCCTAACATACACTGCAAGAGCGACATCAGTTCGCGCGTCTCAGCTTCTGTTCGATTGTGTCATATAATTCGGGAAAGTCCCCAATCGGTCCGCTTGTAATGGACATAATAACTAATTTAGGTTCATTATAAGCGAAAGTCTATTATTAAGCGAGTTCATTTCAACCGAGGATTTTACACGTGTTTGTGCCGGGACTTTAAAAAAGTGTAAATTATAGCAGGGTTTCCATTATAAGCGAGTTCATTATAGGTGGATTCCACTGTATATCGCAATGACCGAAGGGGTTTGAGTTCATTATAACTTCTTATTTAAGACATAATTATTAATTTTTTTAAATTTTAAATACAGTATATTAATGGAGAATATTTTTAAAAAAATTATATCTCGCAATGGATCGTTGATTTGAGAAATAAAGGTCAACGATTTTGGCACGTTGTTCAATTGTGTACTGTTCCATTTTAAATTCCCCAAGTCTTCTTTACAAAATACTGAAAACAACAAAAAAAAATTATAATAAAAAAGTTATAAGGAATTAAAACCCCTTCGGTCATTTTGGGCCAGCCTGTATTACTTTTTTTTAGCTATTTAGAGTTTTTGGGGATACATATGGTAAATGCATGATAAAAAATAATAGTCGTTTATATCAAATTTTACTAATCAGATTACAAATAATTCTTGTACAAAAATACCTTGTAAAAAATGAGGAGACACCAAGTCGCGTGGAAAATGTGACAACACAAAATATGAGGTACGACCTGAAAATATCTAATTCAGGACATATTCTTATGTACAAACCGGACACGTTCCTATATATCAAATATTTTGAGGTTATATTTACACACACATGGAAACATCCAAGAAGTATTATAGGTCATATTCAAAATTCCAGGTTATGCTTACGTAAGTGTTCCAATTATTATGTTCTGGATTCATATTTCATTTGATTTTTACCAAAATAATAACTGGGAAAAATTGAAATTTATATACTATAACGTCTATAACATATGAATTGAAATTTAAACTTTAAAAGAGGTGTCATATAGAAATTGGCTCTGAAAGTGATGAAAGCGGTGAGATAGTTGATAGTTGATGATTTTGTTATTGAAAGTGATCGTCAAACAGACTCTGAGGAATCATCATTATAAGCACGAAGCTCGTTCAGAAGAGAAATTAAATCTACAGGAACAGTGTTAATCTACCACCAAAGAATACTATTATGACAGGAATAGGTATCGGTGGTCAAAGGATACACCGAATTCAAGAGTATGAACGCGAGCACACAATATTGTAACGAATTCGCCTGGGCCAAAAGGTACTGCTAGAAATTTGGATAATAAAGCTGAGCCAATAGATATCTGGAATTTTCTGTTCACCGATGATATTCCCGATGAAATACTTACATGGACAAAAGAAGAGGTTGATGAGTACCGTCTCAAATTCAAAGAACCTAATAGGCATGAACTGAAATGTGTTATTCGAGAGGAATTCTGTGCAATTCTCGGTTTACTTTTATATACTCAAATTTTCAAGTCAAGTCATGAAAGACTTCAATCTTTATTTGCTGCAAATGGTACAGGAAGGGATGTATTTCGTTGCGCTATCTCTCGTAAGCGTTTTTATGTTATACTAGCTTGTCTTAGGTTTGATAATTTCCGTAGTAGACATGAACGTTTACCTGAAGTAACCGTTTACCTAGTACTGCGATATCTTTTATATTTAAAACATTTATTAAGAACTGCCAGTGTGTCTATACAGTAGGAAATTCGGTTACTGTAGATGAAATGTACATGCCTAATAAACTAACTAAGTTCAAGAGATCATTTTTCTTACTGACGCGCGAAATAATTATTTAATAACGCATATTTGCACTGTGGAAAGGGAAGTTATGGAGTTACTTTGTCTGAAGAGGAAAGAAAATTGAGTATTTCTGCGCAAGATGTAATTAGATTAGCCAAACCAATCGAAAAAACGAATCATAGCATCACTGGTGACAACTGGTTTAACTCCGTTGAATTGGTCCAGGAGCTACTCGGACGTGGACTAACTTACGTAAATACATTAAGGAAAAACAAAAGAGAAATACTTTCACAGTTCTTAATATCAAAGGAGCGGCCAGCTTTGTCTACAATGTATGGTGACACCAAAGATATGTCTTTGATATCATTTTGTTGTGGACATATTTACTATCCTTTTGTAATATTTTCTATTGTTCAATCTAGGATATAGAATTCAAACATAAAGATTTAGAATTTGATAAATATTTAACGTTAATTTTCAAGTTTAAACCACTGTATAACATATTTTTATTAGCACGTTATACACACGTTCTTTAAATTATAAGAAAGCGATATCCTTTACATTTGCAAATCTATTTATTACCTAGGGTTATTTAATAATCGGCATCTTTTTCCAAATTGATTTATTGCTTTATAGATCAGACCGCTTGTTTTATTACCTTGGGTTATAGTGAATAAAGGCTTTAATTTGGCGATTCATTGTTAAGATCTCCTTTCTTAGATATGTATAATAAATTTTATTACTCTAACAAGGGACGATCCGGAACTACATACTTAGGTTTATGAGACCTACTAATACTTAATTAGTAATAATATTTTATTATGTATTTATTAGTTAAGATTAGAATTTTAAGACTCTATCGTCAACTTTGTATTGTTGCCGTAGGTATAATTTCTACGAAAGAACACAAGAAATTCCCCATTATGACTAAATGAATGAACTAAAACACAGTATCAACTCAACATCAGTACAAGACGCGCAGTCTTAAGACAGCATTCTCTTCATAACATTCATATCAAACAACCATATTTTTACAAGAGACACCAGTCCCTACAACAGTTTTATGTTTGTATAAACCATTGCAGATCCAAAATAAATGTATATAGTATAAATACACAATACACTATTCAACCGATATGATTTTAATATGTAATAGTGTAGTGCTAGTGGTATATTTTTACCTACTTGAAAAGCAGTACAGAATAGATCAGTACAAACTCAATATCAGTACAATACACACAGTCTTAACTTAACATTAATATCAAACAGTATGAACTAAAACACAGTATCAACTCAACATCAGTACAAGACGCGCAGTCTTAAGACAGCATTCTCTTCATAACATTCATATCAAACAATCATATTTTAACAAGAGACACCAGTCTCAACAACAGTTTTATGTTTGTATAAACCATTGCAGATCCAAAATAAATGTATATAGTGTAAATAAATATATTTATATGAAAGTACATTTATTCATTTAACAAATAGTCACCGAAGATTTAAAAAGTAAAGTGTATACAGCTTTACAACCTGTGCACGGTGAACATAGGGGTCGTGATTCTAGTAAATGACGTTGAAGCATTACCGCTAGAAACCGGAGTCATCGCAAACATTTTGTCCACGAACCAACATCAACCATAACATTGGTTCAGCGATCCCCAACAAAACACATTCGTTCCAAGAAATAATAAAGAAGTTGTTATTTCTAGTATGCACCACAATGCTAGTTTAGATGAATCCATTGGAAAACCAGAAATAATTTGTTTTTATAACAGTACCAAAGGTTGGGTCGATTCACTAGATCAAAAATGTAGTGTTTATTCATTCTCGGGCCGCACTATGCCTCATTCCAAATAAGAAAGGACCATTGAGAAATATAGGACTTAAAATAAAAGCTTGTGATTAGTTCAAAGAGAGAGCGAATTTACGTAGGCAAAATCAAGAATTTTAATTTGTTCTGTTAAATTTTCTTTTGCAGTCAGTCACTGTTAGTACTGCTCAGTACTATCGACTTGCTTGTTTAGTTGTTTATTGCGCTATGTATTATTAATATTCATTATAGAGATCATAAAGTAAAATCTAATTTTCTGAAAATATTTTAGTACTTTTTTAAATTTTTCATTTATATAATCGCAAAGGCTTTTTAGGGCACGGATGACGCATATTTACCAGATACATCAAAAACTCTTAAAGAAGTTGATAGAGGTAGATGGCCTGCAAAGTGTATTTTAAGCACAAAGCTAAGTTTGACAGTCAAAGAAATTAAAATATCTCGAATTTCACATAATCCTTTAAGAAAACGAAGTTGCTTACAATAAATTTTGAAAAAAACATTTTGACGAAACATCAAATTAGATTCATATTAGAAGGCATGTGTATTAATTCTTTTTAAAAAATGAGTTACCAACTTGCACAGAAATATGTGAGGTTATTAGAGGGTGTACCTCCGATAAAAAGAACATGACTTTCGAGAATCTTAAAGAAGCTAGGATTCAAGTGGAAAAAAGCACACGAAATAACATATTAATTGAACGAAATGATACTATCTTATGAAGACGTCGTTAATTGACAAATATAAGAAAGTTTCGTGTAGAAGGTAGAAAAATCTATTTACAATTTTGTTCGCTGGTAAAATTAAAGCCAGATGTAAACATTTCTCCTGAGATAATTTTAACACATTCTTCACATTACGCACAAATTTATTGTAGATGCAACACCTTCAAACAAGAAATAAAACGTTATAAGATATTGACTAAAATATTTCATATCTGTCTAATACCTTGCATTGGTATACATTTGCCGCTTCTTGCTTCAATAAAATTATTAAAGAGTGCATAAACTTTCTTAATAATAAATATGTTAATAAACAAACGTAAAAGTCAAAAAAATATCACAGCAAACATATTTTACTTGAAAATCTATCCTACTCAGATTGCAGCGCCATCTGGTCCATTCTTAATTGGAATGACGTATAGACAATGGCCTGTAACATTTTTTTTTTACAATTGTGGATATTGCTTCATGTAACGCTTCTATTCTTCATTAATCCTAGAGATATTGTGAAAAGTTGAAGCGGTTTGAGTTTGTAAAACGCTTAGCAGATACTCTTGTAAAACCCTTTATACAAACAAGACATAACAATCCATCTATACAAACAGAGTTAAAAACAATCATGGGAACTATAATGGGCATAAGTGATGCTATACCGAATCCGCAAGTTGAAGTTGGTAATTCAAAAAGACAAAGATGCTACATTTGTCCATATTCTAAGGATAGAAAAACAAAAACAGACGGCGTACGGTGTAAGAAGTCAGTTTGTTTACAGTCCAGTAAAAATATAGATAATAACTGTTTATTATAAAAACTCCCGCTATAATTTGATGTTAGAATGTTTCAGTATTGTGCTTATGTTACTTTTGTATATGGTGTTCAATTTAAAACATTTATCTGCAAAATATAATATACTTTTCTGTATTTTAGGAAGCTAAAAACATTTCAGATAGGTGTTCTGTTCCGAAAATGTATCGATTTAGTTGAATTTCTGTAATATATATTTTCTAACACAAACGTACTTTTATTGTTCATATTTCAGTACAAACAGAAAGAATGATATGCGACAAACCTATTTTACCACAAATTTTCAAATATATATTCATATATATCTCGTAGATGTACACATAGGGTCTGACAGACCCTGGGTCACTACGAAAGTAACATAAATAATGTTCACCAGTTAAGGGTTAAAAAGGTTCAATAGTTTCGAAGGATGTATTTCCTCACAATATAAACGTATTGACGTTTGGCTCAAAGGTTTATTTGTTACCTATTGTAGAAATGCGATCCTCTTAAAGTTTTGCTCTGAGCAAGTTAGTTTTAGAGGCGTATTTATAACTTATGATATCGTTAAGCACCGATTGAATTTAGATTTTCATTCCGACAATGATTTTTAAATTTAACTTCAGAATCGTTGTTAGACGATTAAATCGTTGTGATATACAAACAGAGTTAAAAACAATCATGGGAACTATAATGGGCATAAGTGATGCTATACCGAATCGGCAAGTTGAAGTTGGTAATTCGAAAAGACAAAGATGCTACATTTGTCCATATTCTAAGGATAGAAAAACAAAAACAGACGGCGTACGGTGTAAAAAGTCAGTTTGTTTACAGTGCAGTAAAAATATAGGTAATAACTGTTTATTATAAAAATTCCCGAGTTAGAATGTTTCAGTATTGTGCTTATGTTATTTTTGTATATGGTGTTCAATTTCAAACATTTATCTGCAAAATATAATATACTTTTCTATATTTTAGGAAGCTAAAAACATTTCAGATAGGTGTTATGATATCGTTAAGCACCGATTGCACTTAGATTTTCAATCCGACAATTATTTTTAAATTTAACTTCAGAATCGTTGTTAGACGATTAAATCGTCGATACCTCTACTATCAGTTGTTAAGGACTGATGATTCAGATTCAGGTTCAGATTTTTGACAAATTACACTTATCACTTTCGATAATTATTCCTGTTAGAATTATTAGCGGAGTTACAAACGTGGGCAGATTTTAAGATATTTATATTGTATGATTATGCAACCAAATATACACCGACTGGTATTCCTGCATAATTAAATTCTATTCGTCATATCATTTAAATTTAGATTAGAAGATTAGAAGTAGCAAAATTTTAGCTTTATTTCATTTTTTGTAAAATTTTTATTGTTTGATATTGATTAAAAATTAACAGAAACACTTGCTACAAATAAATTTATTTGGTATGTATTTCGTAAACAGTAAATATTTCAACGTAATTATAGTATATTAAAACCAGTTTCATAAGGCACCATTTTGTCGCACGAGTGTTTTATACTATTTTTTCTATTTTGCATTATTAAATAGAAACTATTTAATCTAAAAGGTTGCAGTTTTATTTTTATCTAATGTACGCAATTGGCCACATTGATACTTGACATTTTCAAATTTAAATATTGCTATCCGCATTAATTTTCGTTGATGTTACTTACTATTTTATTTAAAAATATGATCATAAGTGAAATACAAACTAATATATCTTGTACTCCACCCCAGCTAAGTACTTAAATTCTTAATATCAAATGACAGCAATGATATATTTATTTCTTTGTTCGAACAATGCCAATAGTGAAAAATGAAAAAAGCGTATCAAAAGGGAAGCTCATTTCGATACTGTTTTAAGTGTCATAATGAGTTCATTACGAACGAAAAATAGAAAAAAAATATTACAGTAGCTGCTATCCTCCGTGGTTTTCCAAATACAATTAACCTCTTCTTCATGCTTTCAAACACGCTTTGCAATTCATCCATCGTAATGTCTTGTATTGCTTATTCAATAGCTGCCTGAATTATTATCGGATTAATAACCGGCCATCGTCCTTTAAAGAAATATCTGTACAGTATGGGCTTGGTTAGCGAGCCCTGGTGCAGGAAATGTAAAAAAAAAACAGGAGGAAACTAGCCTTCGTGTAATATACGCTTGTGAGGAATTGAAGAGACTCAGACAGAAACACTTCGGAAGAGATTTTATCCAGTTTGCGACATTAAAACTGTAAATGTTCCACCACTTTTTATAAATGTACGCCTTATTATTTATTTAGTAGTAATTTATTACTGTAAACAAACGAAGTGTGGTCAACGTTGTCCGGCGGCGACTGACAAAATATATATACGCGCGAGGATGAGGCGCTGGTGTGATGTTACTCGAATGAACCTCTCTGGCAATCACATAACCATCATGAATGAGATATTATATATCTAACTGTTTATGTGTTTACGTTTAGTTCAAGAAAAATTATTATTTATTTATGATTAATACTGATTATTTAAAAGCTTAAATTGATTGGTGCTGTTTAAACTACTTATTGTTAGTGCGTTAATTCATTTTTATTGATTTTTTGTTTGTTTTAAATTTGGCGCCGATTCCCAAAAGTTTAGTTTGATCTGTTCTATGTAGATAATAAAATAAAATAAAAAATATATTTATTTATTTTAAAATATATATTTTTTTTACCAAAATTGTTTTTTTCGGCCTTGTTTTTTTGGAAGTCGGTTCCATTTTGTTCCAATTTTTGTTAATAATATCATTCATACATCAGCAAATCTCCGTAATTTGCTTAATACGCTCTATTTACGTTTTGGAAATTTTATCAATTAAATAATTTTTATTAAGTTGCGGTGGGCTTAGTATATTGACTTCACATGTAAAAAACTTTTGCAAGCTGCTTATATCGTCCGAACTTGGACAACATTTTCCGACGTCAAAATATTAAAATCTTTCTACCTGCTGTATATGCTTTCTCAGACGTGATATTAGTCACCGAGGCCTTGCTGCGGACATGCAGAGGTTTTTCATTCCACAAAAACGGCTTTCTAGGAGTTTGGCAGATTTACAGCAAACCGACCCTTGACGTGAGGCACTCAAGTCATTAGAACTATTGATTTTTACCGTCATTGTATATGCACAAGTTGTCGATATATGCACATAATATTAAAAATGGGAGAATAATAAAAGTTATAGGATAACAGACATTATTATTTAAAAGTATGCATTCTAAACGGAGTAGATTGTTATTAACATTAGAATAGCTTTATAGCAACGATTAATTTATTTAATTTTCCAATTTTTTTCCTGGTTTTGGATGATGAAAACTTTTTTCTGTTAATGATACAAATAACTACACATGTGTTTTGTGTATATTTTTATCGTTTTTCTTATTTTTCTTATTTACCGCAGAGACGTTGAACAAGGATTGCGTTTGATTCATCGTGCCTTCAATATAAATTGGACTATATGGGATCAGTTGCGTACGAAGGCGGATGCGTGAGCTGCGGCCCGCCCCGGGTACCAACTCTGGGGTCGTTTTATTATATAAAATATGTCAAATAATTTACATGGGCTTTTACCATCGCTTATTGCACCAAATTGCGGGTGTACGATGTGATGCTGTAATGATTTAGTATTATTGTTTATCGAAAAGTGTCTTACAAGAAGTCAACCACGCTCATTAAGTATTTACAGATTCTTGGATTGAACTTCGAGAAGTCTGTTATTAAGAGGGCAATTCTAAAATTCTCTTTAAAAGACAAATGAAATGACCTTGTTGAGTAAGCTCTGCAATTTGCAAAAGACACATATGAAGAGATGGGCATTCCTATAGAAAAAAGAAGAAATGTCAAGAAGAAGCAAAGTATACTCGGAGAGAAGAGTGCTGACTTTGGACAAACAACTGAAAAGGTCAATGCTATAATGTATTGACAGGTTTCAATACAGTGATACACGTTGCGAAGGCATGGAATGTATATAAAATCGGTTTGTAGTCTTAGAGCTTAGCAATTTGAATGGAAACTGAATTTACCAAGTATGTACAAAGTTAGGTTGGAAATTACGACGGTCTTTCTTCAGATGGTATCAGAAATTACACATCTAAGAAGATTTCTAAAAGCCACCAAATTTCCAAAAGAAGAGTGTCTTGGTTGGACTTCCTTAAGACTCTTAGAGTTTGTGGTTGAATATGAACTTTTCGACACTGTTCCCAATTTCACTTTAGCATTTAGATTTTTCTAAACTTATGTGTTTCTATTGCATCATGTGTTCTCGAAACTCAAACTAATTAAGAATTATCTCAGATTCACTATGAACCAAGCAAGATTCCCTAGCATAGTAATTTTGTCAATAGAAAATCGCTAATTGCAGCAAGTTGCGGGTGCTGTAATGATTTAGTATTATTGTTTATAGAATAATGTCTTACAAGAAGTCAACCACGCTCATTAAGTATTCACAGATTCTTGGATTGAGCGTCGAGAAGTCTGTTATTAAGAGGCAATTCTAAAATTCTCTTTAAAAGACAAATGAAATGATCTTGTTGAGGTATCGATTTTAGTGACGCAGTTTCAAAATTTGCTGAACAAAAAGTTAGAGAAGAAGAGCAGCATTCATCGGTGAATAAAACTATAGCACAGAAGTTTACATTTTCTGCTATACGTTGACAAAGCCAAGTGCAGAATGTAAATACGCAGGAGACGATTATTTTGGTCAATTCTTATACACGCTGAATATGATACGGCTGTAATAAATTACTTCTCAAAATGCTGCGTATCGTATTACGAGACGCCACTACCTGTCTTGCGGCATCTCGTGTGGATTTACCTCCTGGATTTATCAACGATATCCAGTACCTCTTCTTCAGCGCGTAAGATTTTACGGAACCTTTCACGCCCGCGGGCTTCGTAATTTGGTAACAAACTTCCTGTTTCTATTAATCGGAACACGACATCCACACACACGTAATTTTTAGAGATGGTGCTCGACGATTTGGAAAACGCTCCCTATCCATACGGCAAGTTTGGCGATCATTTCCACCCGTTTCACCATAAATTTAAATACGAATGTCGTATTCAGACTGACCCATCGTATTCAAAGACCGCAATGTTTATTTTTATGAAAGCGATGTTTTGTTATGCCGAGGGTTCGATAATCTGAGTCAGCTGTTTGCTACGGTGGTAATACCGTAACGATAAAAAAAATTAAAAAAAGGAAGAGAGGAAAAAACAAAGTTTCAGGAGACGTGGATTGCCCCACCTACCCGCTCCTGTCAATGTCTAGCGGCCAACCGGGGCTACAAAAAGAGCCTCAGCCCTGGGGTGGAAGACATAGAGGTACTAAAAAGCTAAAAGGAGGTGGAAAAGGGCGCCACCGAATTTGGTACCGCTAGACGCCGCAAATTCGGAAAATGAGATCACAAAATACAGGCAAGCCACGCAGCGGGTAAATGGCGCAACCAAGCCGTCCGAAACGAAATCAAAAGAAAAGAGAGTTTTCGGTTCAACTAGTCTACGCTTTATTTAGAGTGAAATAACAATAAAAGCTAAACCGACAAAAATCAAATAATAAATTAGCAAAAGGAAATATTTAATATAGCTCTATATCTTATTTATAGCAAAGTCTAAATAAAAAAAAAGAAAAAATGCAATACGTAGAAACTAATTCACAAACTAGATACTATGCCCAGAAAATTATTAAACCCCATCGAAATACGTATTTGTCTGATTCACAGTTATTCATACAAAATTGTAAGCCAGATCTAATGGACAGACCTGGTATATGTATGGAGGTTTTTGTTATATATTATGAATAAACGTGAAAAAAAAAGTGAAAATTGACAAAGTTGAATATTGGAAATAAATTAAACTAATGTTGACGGTTTTATAATATTAAGAAAAAAAAAAGGAATGAATGATTATAAGTAATTAAATTGACAAATAATTGAGAACAGGTAAATCTTAAATTTTAAATCACAAATTAAAAAACTAGAAAACTGAAACGTATTTTTAACGTGTAGCTGTAAGAAACACATATCCTATACACGATTTCTACTTTGCGCAAAAATAATCACGAAGAACTCAACGGACAGATCTTTGTACATTTAAGGCAAAAGTTGTTTTTTGTTAAAGAGTAACATGTGTGTAATTACGTTGTACTCTTGAAATAAATTTTAATCGTTTAAAATATAGCAAACCAGATAAAAACTAATCAATTATGTTATTAAATTTATTAAATAAAATTGATATGATGCTTAGAATTACGTAGCTACAAAAATAAAGAAAAATCGAATATGTACAGAGAAAACTAAATCTTAATATTTTAACACGTAGAACTAAATTGAATATTATTTACTAGCTAAATTATAATTTTTATCGTGTTGCGTACGTATGTAGCGTGTAACAAAAAAAGAACTTAAATTAACTGACGGTGATAAAGTTAAATAAGAGAATGCTGAATCTAGTGAAAAACAATAGAAAATCTTGGCTTGTGTGTCCGTCTCCGTAGGAACAAAATAACTTTGATTGCTGTGTCACATTGTCCTTGGTAGCAGGTCACGGTAAAAACTCCTACGGTAAGCCGGAAAAATCAACGTGAATATTACAACGACCTGGAGTACGACGGTCGCACAGGCCAAAAAACCATGTGTTATAGAGATGTAGAGGAAAAAACAAAGGAGTAAAAACTAAAGGAAATAAATTGATTTCAAAATTACGTACCAGATTAGCTCGGATGGTTTTTTATAACACAACTATATCTTGTTAGTGAGAAACGATTCGCTTCTCGTTCAAAAAAGATACCCTACGGGTAATTGATGCTTTCAATTAAAATAACGTGCTGCTAAAAAAAATACCTGAGGATAGGAGGCTACGAGCTATACTCTACATAAAGAGAATAATTAAGCTCTACAAATTAGCCAGGATGTGTTGAACGAGAGCGATATCGGTGTCAGCCTTACAACTCTCCGTTCGATCGAATCTTCGCGATCGGCAGAGAGAGTGGGAAAAAGCAACAAAAAAACTAATACGTAAGTAATCATTTTTGCAGATATAGAAATGTGAGCGGATGAATATAAAAGTAAGTACACAATAAATAGAGCCGAATAAAATAAAGTAACACGCTAATTGGCGACGAAATAATGAAGTGTCTACAAACACGTAACATGTTCATTTATATAAATTTATACTTGTAAATTTTTAAAGCTGATATATTGAAAGAACATGCAAGATGTGTGCTTTACGTGCATTTATGTTACAATCTACAACCTTTAATCGAAAAATTGTAACAATCGACAACAGAACGAACTTAAAGCGAGATAGGTATACAATAACATTCTATTTATTTTGCTATTGTGGGTCGCCTTTAAGTTTCGTCTACGATAGTATTTATGATATATTCAGTAACACAATTTTTGAAATATTTTCGTCATTTGTTTTCTCGCTTATGAGAGGGAATTTTGGGAAAATATTCTGGATATATATTCTATAGGATTTAATCTTTCCATTTTTCATACGTTGTCTTGTTATTTCAATAACACCCGGTATAGGAAAATTGAAAATCCTTGAATTAATTTTTTTTTAATAAAATAAAAAAGAAATTGTTCATGTTCAATTATATTTTCATATTCTTACTCATACATTTTTTAATTATATTAATGGCAATTATAATTGTATTAAATATTAGTCATTTCTAATAATGATTATTTACGCATACTACATCATACAGACAGCACCTGCTAAAGTGTTGCCCATAAGTTAGAAATATATAAAGAACATTTTCTATTCGACTGTTTGTTTATTTTTCATATTCGATGCTTACAAATGTATTTACTGTAGTCGTATGATTGTCACGACTTTCAAATTTATTCTGTAAACTTAATTTCCCTTCGTAGCGGTAATTCTTAGAATACAGAAGTTGCATGTTTTTTATTATTGTTTGCGTTAGAAGGTTATGCACTTTGAATTTAGTTTGAATATAATACTTCTTAAGTCGATACCTACTAAGTCATAAGTAAATTTAATTCTAACTCTAACTCATTAACATAAATCAAATTCGACATAATATTTAAGATCGTTGTTATAATATATATCTATAGTATTTTTACGATAAGAGAGCAGTTGCGTCATAAAAAGTAATATCAGTTGTGAAAACCTAAATGCTTCAATTTACAAATGTAGTATATGCAACTTCTCCAACATTTTACGAAATTTGTTTTATCACTGTTACCTATTCCGTACAATGTTGTCACGTATGATCATCGCATAATATCCGCCTGTGATCTGTCAGTCGCCTTTACATATTACTATTCGTCACTTTATTTTTCTCGTATTATCGTCTCTCACAATAAAATATTGGTTTCTATTTCAAGAAAGACGTATCTAAACGAGCATTGATGGAATTGTCTCATGTCGTTTTGAAATGAATAACGTTTTTGCAACAATATATGTAAACAAAACAAGTAGGTGGCAAAAGGTATTAATTATTTAAAAAGTAATAGGCACAGGCAATATATCATTGACTTTTGTTTTGTACGTACATAGTTGTACATGCTGGTAATAGTAATGGTTTCATTCCTGGAGCAGAAGTAATATTCGCAACGAATAGTAAAAGTATGGATTACTACGGTGATATAAATCGAAAAAATTTTGTATAATGGTTCGAAAATCAGCTGCTTGAACATTTAGAAAGTTATTATGATGGAAGCTATCATATTACAATAATAAATAAACCTCCAACTTCATCTTCGACAAAATACAAAATTCAGGAATGGTTAACCAACAATAAAATCAACTTACATTTCCGATAAGCGTCTCCAAGAATTTATTAATGCTCTTCCCATACATCCAGGCCGAGACAAAATTCCAGGAAAAGCTAATACCTTAAAACTTCTAAATAAATACAAAAATACATTTTACCAGAAAATTAGGAGTATATGTGTTTCTTTGCTATTCGGAGAAATTTATTCCCATATTCGAAAGTAATTTTATTTTAAACGTCATTTTACGTTGGCTTTTCGAAGTGAAAACTTGTGAGTTGTGATATATAATAGCAAAAATTCCAAAAATAGCGACTGTGCCTGGATGGATTGCACCTTATTCAGAATTACGTATGGATGGAGAAAAAGTGTTTTGCGTAGCATACTGCAAGATTGTGAGTAAAATTTTAAGTTTATTTCCTCTTATTAATTAATTAAGTTTTTAGTTATTACTTTATATTTTACTAACATTTATTTTATAAGAAAACAACCGATGATGTGATTTTTTTGCAGATTACAAGTAAAAGAAAGTTCCCAGTCAACCAACATATGCTCATGCTGCAAAACTAACAAAGATGAAATTGGCGAAGAAAAGTCAGCAAACATTACTAATAATGTTGCCATCAACTTCTAAAAAATTGGAACAAGAACAATTTAATGAAGATTTGTGTCAAATGTTTGTGTCGGCAGATATTCTACTACATAAATTAAACCATTTAAATGTCAATTTATTTTTGCAAAAGTACAACAGCAAATATAACATTCCCGACGAGAGCACGTTAAGAAAAAAAAAATTCGATGTATCTATGCAGAAACATTGAATAGCATTAAGAAGGTTGTTACAAACAATTATCTTTATATATGCGTATATGAAACTATTGATTGTGTGGGCCGATACATAGTTCATTTAATGATTGGTATCCTTAACGTATCGGTTCCAGCAAAATCTGATTTAATTTCATCCAAACAATTGGAAAAGGCAAATAATTTGACAATAACAAGGTTTATACAGGAAGAACTGGCAACTTTCTTCTTACCAGAATCGATTCCAACAGAGAAAATTCTATTGTTTTTGACGGATGCTGCACCATACATGGTGAAGGCAGCTTTCAACTTGAAAATCTTTTACCCAAATTTAATTCACATAACTTACTTGGCACACGGACTAAATCGTGTTGCAGAAGAAGTCAGAAACCATTTTCCCTTAGTAAATACTTTAATTAGTAATGTTAAGAAAGTATTTTTAAAGGCCCCATTACGAGTTTAGTTTTACAAACAACATCGGTGTTTCGCTTCCTCCTCAAACCAGTAATCACACGATGGGGAACGTGGTTGGAGGCTGCTATTTTTCGTGCAAATCATTATGAAGGAATAAAGACAATCATGATGGATCTTGATAGGGATGCACAATCTATGATAGACGCCTAAAAGGTGTATTCGAGTAAAGAAATACTTCAACAGTTGGCGTTTACTTAAGCCAATTACAGTTTTATTTCCACTTCTATATTGCAGTTGGAAAAACACTTTATGTCGCTAATCGAGAGCGTTGAAATAATAAATAAATTTGAAAAGTCATGTTTTGATGTTAAAGGAGGAGTGGGACAGTCTGTGTATGAAAAATCTTTAATTGTAATAGGAAAAAATAAGGGTTTTAAAAAGCTAAAGGACATTGCTAAAATCTTGTGTGGTGATTCAGTAAAAAATATTGAGTCGACAATAGGTGATATTTCTAATTTAAAATATGTTCCTATAAAAAGCGTCAATATATAAATTCATGTTTTCAGGCAAGCGTCACATTTTTTCTATTGAAAACTTTGAGAAATATATGATTGTAAATTGTTTTCATAGTTAATTATGTTGTAAAATGTTATAAATAAACTTGTACTAAACATAATAGAATTTTTTTTTCTATAGTATTCCATTTTCTAACATTCCTCTTATTTTTTTACCTGCATATTTTTCATAAGGAAGTGCATATTTAGGCTAAAACATCTGCATATTTGTGCGCATATTTTCAGTTTTTTTTTGCATATAATCCGGCCTTTAGTGATAAATATACAATATTAACATTCTAAACAGTTTAAGATATAATCTAAGTTTGAAGTTTTTAACCGATCTCGTAACATAACCTATAACCAAAATGGCAATTATTTGCAAGATGTAAACAATAAATTTGTCAACGTTGTGTGACGCTCATTGATGACGCAACTGCGTTCTTATCGTAAAATACTATATTTTAAGAATGGGTATAGAAATATTGTAATGAATAAGTGAAATATAGAAGTAAAAGAAAGCAAGTGTTGCTATTTCTTATCAACGGTGGAACACAATTTCGAAACGAAAAAAAAAATAATTAAACGGTCAAAAAGAGAATAAATAAAAACTATTAGTTATGTGAGAATTATTTAATTTAAAGCAAATAAATAGTATTAAATTTAGTAGCGAATTAATAAATAAAATTCAAAATATCACATTAATTGTTTTATGCATTGTTTCGCCCTTACCTGTTGCTCAACTCTGTATAATCTCGCACCGACAGTCATCGGTTTAACGTTGCCGACCCTGTCGATTCCAGCTAGGTAGCTTCCCGGTTTTCCCAACGTTTGATCGAGTCGCCGCTGAAGTTCCTGTTTGAAATAATACAAGAATGATAGCATAAAAAAGGTAAAAGGGGAAATATCCAGCGACCCATCAAGTAATAGCGGAGAGTAAACCCGGGCAAAGTAAACTCTGTGAATTATGTATCAGGTCGTCGCATTGCCACTGTCGTTCATCCAGTTCGACTCACCTTTATTCGCACCATCATGTTTAGATGACCCTGACTGTACTGTTCTATTACGTCTCGGACGTCATACGGCTTTCGGGCCTGTTGAAATTTCCTCCTCGCTACGAAGTATTTTATTTTTCTTATTGCTCGGATGGCATTCTTGTGTGCTTCTGTTAATCTGCAACGATAAAATAGAATATGTATGCGCACATTATTGGTCTGTATGTATGTATTATGGATTGTTATACGAAGTATGTTTGTATACGAGGTGTGGCTATAAAATAACGAGACAGAGGTTGCTACATGAGCCAAAGTCGAATGATAGACAGCTGTGTAGCGTAAACCCACCTCTTTCGACTGCTGTCCTTTCCATATCTATAAACATAATAGTCTATTCGTGGCCTGATTGTAAAAGATTTATTTTTGCGTTTTGCCGGATAAATGAGAAGTGTTGCAATAGAGAATCGAATTGTCGTGAAATTTCATATGAAACTTGGAAAAACCGCTGCTGAGACTTATCTTTTATTAAAAGAAGTATAGCTACGAATGCTTATCACGTGCGCGGTATTTGAGTCGTTTAAGCGTTTCAAAATGGCAGGAAAGACGTTGAAGAAGCCGAGTGAGTTTTTGCAGCATTATAAAGAATGTTCGAATAAATTTTACCTCGAAGTTGCCCATGGAAATTATATTTATGTCTTAGCTTTTTACTTAAGTTCTTAATTTTCTTGGTTATAAACTATTTGAATGATACAAAAAGGTTTTAAGTATATCAATACGTTATATGCACGTATTACGCATTTGTTACAAATGAAACAGACATGCAATATACATATCTGTAACTGTACACATGGACAATACACCTCATATTTTCAGCATTTACTTCTGCTTAAGACACGTGTTTCTGCCATCTATAGGCGTCGTCAGTCAAGCTAGTGAAGCAATATATACATTTCACTGAAATCGCCTACAAGATATAGCAAATTTCGTCCTATAAGGTGGCACTAATTTAATAAATGACATCTGACGGACGAAAGAGACTATGCCGAAAAAGGTGACCTTTCGCTTGACTAGCTATGCTAGTACAAAAGCGAAAAAATACGTGTAGTCCATTAACACGAGCCAGATGGCGGTAAATATACAAAATGGTTTTAAGTATATCAATACGTTGTATGTAATATTAATATCATTCTGAAATTTGACACAATCTGAAATAGATGTAATTTTAGAAAATATTTTCAGATAATCCGCATAAGTTAAAACATAGCAATGTAACACGGAGTAAATCTTTAATAAAAGTCCGAGATTGTAGCCTTATGGCTAGAGAACGGACACGCTTACCACCCAGTGTAGTACTGGCGAAAGGCTGTATTTCTAAAATATTTAATTTTATTTACATAATTGGAAAACGAACGGGTGGTGATCTATAAAATTACGAAATACATATTTATTTGTTGAAAAGTTGTATTTATAAAGTTTTTAATTTTATTTATATAATTGGAAAACAAACGGGTGGTGATCTATAAAATTACGAAATACATATGTATTTGTTGAAAAGTTGTATTTTTAATGTTTTTAATTTTATTTCTATAATTGGAACATTTTTATTTGTTCATTTTGTCGTTCAAGTTGAGTAAAGGAGTATTAATATTGACTAGCAATAGTTTCTCAAGGTTTTCTTCTGTCAATTTTGTTCTCTTTGAATTAAGTATATCCTTATAAATAGAAAACGTCCTTTCTACATCGCAACTGGTTATAGGTGCATACTGGAAATATTCTTTTATTTCTTCATAATTAGCCGTTAGATTTTGTGGAATTGTCTCCATACATAATTGCTGCAATGTAATTAAATCTGGATTTCTATTAAGAATTGCTTCAAACTTTTGCCGAAGGCCACATCCGAAGTCACTTGGAATACTTTTCAAATTATTAACAGCCACATCTAATGTGGTTAATCCGTCATTTAATTTGAGATTTCGATTTTCAAAATAAGTGATTAGTTTTGGCAATTTTCCAAAGTGTTCGTGAAGAAAGTACAACTGATTTTTTAAATTTGGGATTTGTGTGAGCTCCTTGCACTCACCAATACTTCTAGCATCCTCCTTTAGCAGTGTTACGAAATGTTTTAGACTATCGAAATTCTCAGCATAATAACTAGTAGCTTCCAGCCATGTTCCCCATCTAGTTATTACTGGAGAGGGAGGCAGTGACAGGAATGGAAATTTTTCCCTGAAAAGAGCTACTCTCTTGCTTTTCTGAAAACTTTTATAAAAGCTGATACAAGTCTATCAACTTCCGGAAAAGTGTCTCTGATATATTCACAGATTCTGTGGAGAGCATGTGCTACACAAGTAATATGCAGCATATTAGGATATGTTTTCTTCAATAGTCTGCCTGTTTTTAACATATGCGCAGCACTATCACTGACAAATAAAAGTATTTTTTCTTTGTACGTGGCGTCCGAATGAAGCATTTTTTGCATATTCTCCTTAATGGTTTCAGCAACTGTTTCCGCATCAACTCTATTTATAACACTTGTTGCTATTACATATGAGTTATAGGGAATAGTTGGATGTAGTACACCAGCTACAACATTTACCACACAGCGTCCTAACATATCCACCGTTTCGTCGGCGTTTAACCATATGTATTGATTTAAAAGATGGCTTCTAATGCGTTCTACTGTTCTCGTATAGCACCTAGAAACATAATATTTGCGTAGAGTTGATTCATCAGGAACATTTCGACCAGTATATTTTTTCAGAAATATTTTTAAAGTGGGATTGCTATGTTTATTTAATGAAATATTAGCCGCCATAAAAGTTTTACAGAGTTCGGATGTGTTTGCGATCCTAAGTGACGAATTTTTGACGATATTTTACGGATTTTGTAATAAATTTCGGAATCACTGACAATGGACATACAATCAGTATGACCGTCAATCCAACTCGCCATTGTTTTACAATGCCGTTCTCGACATTCTTCCATATCATGTCTGAAAAAGTAACTTAAACAATGCTCTAGATCTAAATAAATGAAAAGTAAAAATGTGCGCGTAAGTTATTGAAACTGAACGAAATTCAATGCACACTCTTACGTCGAAATAATTGGTAGAAATATATTCAATCAAACGATATTAAACAGGATCTATCACAAAAATTACGATGTAATTAACAGTTAAAACTATGAAAACAAGAAACTTAGTCACAGCACTTTATTTATCTTACGAAATATAAACTAATAAATAAAATACATTATATAACCCCCGCTTCTATCTACGCTCATGAAAACACTTTAAAAAACACTATATTCTCCGAATACAATAGCTGGCTTGTCCATTGTTATCGCGGCGAGACCAGGTGTCCGAGTAAGTCAAACAAATACTTCATTGAATTACGCCGGGATGTACTGAGCGACGTTATACACAATTCCAATTGCCGATTGCGTTTTATGGAAATTGCGTCCGTTCTCTACTTATGGCACACCAGAGGAGGATTTGAAGGAATTCAAAGTGAAGTCATTATATGACACTAATTCGGTTGTTCAAGCAAAAAGCAATCAAGTCGACTACTCCTCAAGAAAAACCCGATGACGTCTTGGCAATCAAAGGAGAGTGTCAAAAACCTTTGCAAAATCAGTGAGAATGATATCGACTTGTTGACTCTTGCCAAGGTATTCACTAAGAAACCGAGTAATTTCAGTCAAATTCGAAATTGGTGGAGACTGTGGCTTGTAATCTGAAACAGAAATTAGAAAAACACCCTAACCACAATATATATCAATAAATACTATATACGTATTTCGGCAACTAAGTTGCCATCTTCAGTAGAATAACCTTAAAAACTGAAAGCACTTATCCCACTGGCGATTTGGTCAAGAGCATATCTTTTAAGGTTTACCTTAGCTAAGAACGCTAAGTTTAACATTTTTCAGTTTGTAAGGTTATTCTACTGAAAATGGCAACTTAGTTACCGAAATACGTTTATAGTATTTATTGATATATATTGTGGTTAGGGTGTTTTTCTTATTTCTGTTTCAGTCAAATTGGTCAGTGGAACGCAAAATCATAAATCCATGGTGTCCAATTGAAAAATTCAATGTTAATATTACAATCAGCATTTGTGAATATCAAATCTAGAATTATATCATTTGACATTTGCGATAGTTATGTTGTTACTCTGATGCAAATCTAAAAAGACCATTTACAACGAAAAAGGTATAACTCGAAATCAGTTTGTGACATATTGTTATTAAAATTAGATTTTAGATTATTCATTACGGGTTCAACAATAGCCAATGTCACCTTTGCTTGTTGATGCTATGCTGATCTGCTTTTTGAATATTTTGTTTGATTTATTATTAATGTTCAACACATGCGAAAAATCTTGGAAAATAAATTAAATTAAATCAACATCTTTTAGTGTTTAAGTATTAATCAAATTTATTCTGTGTCAATGATTTGATCGTATTAACCCATTAACTTCCAAATTTTTATTATCGACATTTTTTGTAAATTTAAATTAAAAATAGGATTATATTAAAGGTAATAGGTCAATTTATTCGTTGGCAAATAAATATACGCCATTTCTCTAAAAAAAATTTAAGTCCCATTTGGGACCCATGGCACTTGCCGTTACAAAAATTGAAAAAAAACTCAACCAACATTTCAAACTAAAGAAAAATATTTATAATTTATGCCAATTAGGAAAACATTCCATATGCAGTCCAATATTGCATTTTTTACACTGTTTGCGAACGTTTGTGTCACATATGGCACATTTTCTTTGTTTTCCATCAATCGTTCGCTCCAAAACATGTCCAATGGGATCAAATCTAACATCGTCAGGCACGCGGCTTTTCCTCACCTTACTAGAACTTGTCTTCCGGCAAATTTAGGATCGGATGATTCTTTCTTCAGATAAGTTCTGGCAATAATGCGTCTAAAATCTAATAATGGGATGCTTCCATTTACTGCAGTATAAAAAGCGTGGGCGTTAACAACCGCAACGTCAATCGTATTTGTGAAAAGAGGGAAATACCATTTCTTACCTCTAAATTTGATTCGATACTTTTGCACATTCCAGTCTAACTTGTCGATCCCTCCCATATGTTTATTGTATTGTCCGACAATGTTTGGTCTATCGACACGGCATTCTTTTTTTTCTTTCTTACAATATCTTTTCACTTTTTCTATAGGTTGCAATCCTAAGTAATTCGATAGCATTTTAACACAGCTATTGTCATTCCAAATCAACGCAAATATTTTACTTTTTTCATCATAACGATAATCATATGCCCCGCGTTCTTCTTTTTTTATGATATTATCAGATTTCAAAGGACACTTGTTCATTCTATTATAGTGTACTGTTACAGCCGCCTTTATATTTAGTTCTCTCAACTTCAACAATAAATCAAAGTTGGTGAAAAAGTTATCGAAAAATATTTCATATTCTGACGAATATTGCAAAAAAGAGGTCATCTTCATTATCACAAAAGCTCCAACACCACTTACAAGTACTTCTTGGCTCTTTCCTTCATAAATATCCATATGAAAACAATAGCCAGATTTAGAGCAGCACATAGCCCATTGGTTTTCCCCTAATAAACTGTTTCAGGTAATGGTGGCCATAGTAACGCACCATTTGCTCGTCAATTGAAAGTTTTTGTGCAAATATACCGAACTTTTTGAAATTTGTGTTCAATTTGTTTATCAAAGGACGGATTTTAAATAGTTTGTCTTGTTTATCGCTGGTGGATATGAGACTATTGTCGTTAAAATGCAGGTTTTTTTTTATTACCAAAAACCTGTGCTTAGGCATGCAGTTTCTAACGCATGTAAGATTTATATCTTCATCCTCCGACCAATATAACTGCTCTTGGGGCAACGAATGGTACCCTGATAGCAAAAAAATTCCCATAAACTTTTTAAGACAATTTGTGGAAAGTTCAAAGTTATGTCTGTTGTTTTGTCTAGCGTAATTTACACTTTGGATAGCTGTATGGTTTAGTAAATCTTAGTCGAAAATTTCTTCAAATGTCTGAACCGGTGATTTACCTTTCAAGTTTTGAATAATCTGTGATTTCAATTCAGATACATTGTTGCTTTCAAATGATGTATTAGTCAAATTTATGTCCTGCTTTTTCCATTCACTTTTTGGCAAGAATTTACCTTTTGATTTTACTATAGATGCTTGATTTTGATCAACATTCAGAGCGCTGGAATGGATTTCTAGTTGTCCAGGAACGTCTTGTGGAACAGTTTTTGGCAAGAATTTACCTTTTGATTTTACTATAGATGCTTGATTTTGATCAACATTCAGAGCGCTGGAATGGATTTCTAGTTGTCCAGGAACGTCTTGTAGAACAGTTTTGGCAAGAATTTACCATTTGATTTTACTGTAGATGCTTGATCTTGATCATCATTCGGAGCGCTGGAATGGATTTCTAGTCGTCGAGAAACGTCTTGTGGAACAGTGTCTTCTAAAATATTATCGTCAAATTCTTCGCAATCTGATATAACATTGATATTATCGGGCGGCAGTTCGACTATATCAATGACTTCTTGTTCCAGATCAGCAAAAAATTCATCATCTTCCAATATTTCCTCAAGTTCTGCGATAGTAAGGAATTTTCTAGAACCCATAGTGAATTGGAAACAAAAAAAAACAGCAACTGTGAATAAAACTAACATAACGCTCTCCATATGATTTATTTACATAGTAAATTCCATGATCCCCAAATGGGGATAAAGGTGTTTTGTACTATATTTTTTATAATAAATATTATATTTGCTCACCTGTTATTCTAATATCAACTAAAGAAATGTATTATTACTTTAATTCACAAAACTGGCACAACATTAATCAAATAAGCACAAAAAATATTATTAGAAATAATGTAAATATTCGACCATCAACTTTTGTGTATAGGTTATAAAATAACGCGCATAACATGCTTACAGGGTTACCAACACTAAAATATAAAATTTGTCCAGAAAGTACAGAGTATTCATGTTCAGTTAGTATATATTACACTAAAGATAATAACATTTTAAAATATGTTAAAAAATAAAATTCGCGAATCCCCATTTGGGCATCAGGGAAGCTAATGGGTTAATCACAGAAATATGTTGAAAAAGTACGTTAAATTGATCGAATAATTCACTTCCTTTACGAATTCAAGTTATTTCCTTCAAATTTATCAGTTACAGAGAAGAAACTCAATTTTACCTCGCTAAATTTGAAAATAACTAATAGAATTTCAACGTTCCTTTTCAACAAATTACAATTTATATTTTAAGCGAGATTAAACTGTAAATATACATGTATATCTAAACACAAGGATAATATATCTGAACTTGACAAGACAAGACACGACAGACTTTGTAATACGATTCTTACTGTGTAACTCTTGGAAGCTCTCCGTCAAGGTCGTCGATTTCATCGCTGGCTGCTTCCGTCACCGTACTCGTCTGACTTGTGAAGATGGCACCCCTGATGCTTTCTCTGTCGCCCCTTCGCACCCTGTTCGGCGTACCTGTAAAGCGCACAAATGAGTTTCTAAATATATCTATCTCTCTGGGAAACTTTAATACACCAGCAACCCCGGTTCTAGAACCGCCGAGTTCGCTTTAGTGCTATGCGAAATTCATTTCAAATATACATCCTGATTCGTAATATTTAAAATGTAGTCGATGTGATGTCTTTTCAATTGATGTAGCAGGTGTTTGACATGGAGATGATGTACATATTTTAATGTTATACAGGATATTTTGAACCATCTAATGCCGGGAATTTGTATAATGTTACTAATAGTAAGTTGTAAAAATACTGTTTCGTCATAAAACGAAATTTGTTATATGCTAGATATAAGTAAATCTAGTATAAGAATTAAACTATAACATTTCCAATTTTATTACTTCATAATTTAGACCACTCGTTCTATTACTACCCCTAGGTAATTCAGTGAATGTTTTGAAAGTTTTTAATTTGGCCATCATTTGTTAAACCCCACGTTTGCTAAATATGTACAGGGTGGCCTAAAATGACCGAAGGGGTTTCAATTCCTTATAACTTCTTTATTATAATTTTTTTTTTTGTTTTCAATATTTTGTAAAGAAGACTTGGGGAATTTAAAATGGAACAGTACACAATTGAACAACGTGCCAAAATCGTTGAACTTTATTTCTCAAATCAACGATCCATTGTTTTGACTCAGCGTGCACATCGTCGTTATTTTAATGTGCGGGTTGGACCCTCAGAGTCAACAGTAAACCGTCTGGTTGCAAATTTTCGAGAACAAGGGGCAGTAAGGAACCTTCCTGGTGCCGGCAGACGACGAACACGGATGACAATATTGAACGAGTACAGGAGAGTATTCGGGAAGATGGAGAAACATCAACCAGGAGACGTTCGACACAACTTGGCCTCTCAAGAGGGTCGCTGCAGAGAATTTTGCATACAATAAGAAAGTTTCCATACAAAATTCAGCTTGTCCAACAATTGAAACCGACAGATTACCAGCAACGACTTCATTATGCAATTTATTTTCGTAAAAAAGCAGAAGAAAATCATGATTTTATTCATAATTTAATTATGAGCGACGAAGCCCATTTCCAATTAAATGGGTTCGTTAATAGGCAAAACTGCAGGATATGGGCTACGGAAAATCCAAGAGTAGTTCAACAGCGAGAATTACACCCACTTAAGTGTACCGTTAGGTGCGGTGTTTCGTCGGAAAGGAATATTTTTTTGAAAATGAACACGGTGTCGCCGTTTCCATCACTGGTATTAGATATCGGACAATGTTGGAAATTTTTTTAAGGCCAGCCGAGGAAAACCATCCGCAAGTATGGTTCCAACAGGATGGAGCCACAGCGCACACTGCGAGGGACACAATGGCTCTTTTACGCGACATCTTTGGTGAACGAATTATTTCCCGTACAAGCGATTTTAACTGGCCTCCGCGTTCACCGGATTTAACCGCTTCAGACTGTTTCCTTTGGGGTTATTGAAAGGAAAACTCTATATTAATAAGCCTCGAACCATACAGCAATTAAAAAATAATATACGCGACGAAATCAACAACATAACACCTGAAGTTTTGCGAAAGGTTATGGAAAATGTTTTGGAAAGAGCACGAATATGCGAAGCGCGAAATTGGCCACCACTTGCGAGATATAATTTTTCATAATTAAATTAAAAATATTCTCCATTAATATACTGTATTTAAAATTTAAAAAAATTAATAATTATGTCTTAAATAAGAAGTTATAATGAACTCAAACCCCTTCGGTCATTTTGGGCCATCCCTGTATAATAAAAGTCCATTTCCAAACAAAGAAAAATACAGCCGGAACTAGTATCAATCCATTCGATGTTTTGACTTACGCCATTAATTTTCAACCATATGAACCAAATCAACACTTCTGGCTCAAATTCATTACTATAAAATAGAATTGTATTTAAAAGTAATCTGCTTTAAATTATGTTTATATCCTAAATATTCTAAATTTTATAACATTTCTTATTCATTAGCTAAAATTAGCTATATTTATTAAAATGAATTTTAATAAAACGTCAAGAACAGGATATGATTATGAATGAAATTTTGCGTGATGTCAGCCGTTCATCTCATGACATGTAATTTATGTATTTATTCAAAGAACCAAAATATTGAACAACAAATCGTGCCAGCTGAATATACAACACATAAAATGTATTTATTTACTATAAAAGCTTATGTAATATAGAAGAACCATGGCAAATTTAAATGATCAAATCTCCTTCAAATAATATTTTAAGATGCACTAATTGGCACTAATAGAAGACCGGAATAAAATTCAGCCTGCATATTGTAAAAATTAGCACAACCTATTATATTAATTCGTTAAGAAAAAGAACAGATAAGTCTTACTCATGTTTCATGGAAGTGTTTTAACATTATTTTATTTAGGCTTATATTTAGATGCTGTGTAAAATTTGGACAATTTCAACTGCTTTTATTTACTTTCAATAAATGCTTTTTTTCTATGTCTGAGTTTGATCTTGGGCAACTATATCCAATGCAAGACCTTTTGCAAGTAAGCAATACACCAAAATTTTTCTAGTGTATTTTGCTCAAAAAATAAACTTGACATTTTAAATTAATTTATTTCAAAACAATAACAAACAATTCAATATATAACTTTCAAGAAGAATATAATAAATACTTCAAAAGTTGCATTTATATTTATCAGAGGTGCTTAATTTAGTTTCTTTCTTTCAAAAAAGTTCCAGACTTGCAATACAAGTTGCTGGGATTGGGAATTCAAAGCTTTTCCAGGCATACCTGCAATAAATGTAAATTCTTAACCTATAACCAATAAATAACTAGCGATAAGATTACTTACTGAAAATGTATTAAAAACAGTTCTTTGTGTTAGGAAAAGATCAATTATTTGCTAGATAAAAAGAAAATTATTAGAAAGGCAATATAAAAGGAAAATAAAATAAAGTAAGATGTCGAACGTCAAAAATTAGTCTACTATTGTAGTACAGGGATGTTATGGCGGGCGGATAACCGCATGTTATTTCTGTCTATCTTATTGTCTTACGGCGAAGACAATCCCACATTTTCGTTTCAGTGTTTTATCCTTGTTTAACCATTGGGCTTTGAATGAAATGACAATACATACATTGCAGGTGCCCATGTCCGTGATAACGCCACGCAACTAATGATGTGAGTCAAAACATCGAGTGAACAGATACTACATACTTAGATTTATAACACCTACTAATACTTAATTAGTAATAATATTATATTAATTTATTTATTAATAAGATTTTTAAGATCCTATCATAAACTTTGGGTATTGTTGCCCGTAGTTACTATTTCTACGAACGAATCACACAGACAAATTCCCCGTTATGACGTCGAACACTACAATGCACAACGAATACGCGCATTTAATTATGTAATAGTTAGGGTTAGTGGTATATATTTACCTACTTATAAGGCAAAACAGAACTGTATAAACTCAACAACAGTACAGAACATTCTCCATCATGACATTTATATCAAACAGTATCATATTAATAACGAAAGACATACAGTCTCATATAACAGTAAATAATTTTAATTTTAAGTTTATATTAAGTGTTAAATTTGTGAGATTACCTTAATAAATTAGGTTTAAGTGTTTTTTGTTAAATAAAATATTCAGAAACACACCAAGTTTCAATAGAACTGCCATCAACCGAAATAAATAGTCAGCTTATACGGAAGTTACGCCACGTGAGAGGAGGATCAAAAAACTATTTATACATGATCCTTCATGAGCCGAATACAGCCTAACATTTGATCCTTCGGGAGCCGGATGTAAATCACACAAATACTAATATTGTATTCAAATAAAATATGAAGTATAACATTAATTATTTCTATCACTTCGCTGCTTAAAAAATAAGACCAGAATCTCGATTTCATCCACAAGTTGATAATGGGCGATTTAATTGGCTAATTAAATGGTTATGTTAACAAGAAAAACTGTAAGATATGGGCTACGGAGAATCCAAGAGCAGTCCATCAGCGACAATTACACCCACTCAAGTGTATTGTTTGGTGCGGTATATCTTCCGAAAGGATCACTGGCCCATATTTTTTCGAAAATGGAGGCAGTGATGCAGTTACCATCAATGCTGCTCAAAATTGGGAAATGCTGGAGAAATCTTGTTGAGGCCAGCTGTGGAAAACCATTATCGACTGTGGTTCCAACAAGCTGGAGCTGCAGCTCACACTGCAAGGGACATTATGGCTTTGTTATCAGAACAAAATAAGCATTTTAATGGAGTCATGGCCAACTATGATTGCCATTTAAAAAGCATAAGTTTATTTTATATCTTGATATTCAAGTGTGTCTTGAACTATTTCATAAAGATTTCATAAGATGCCATTTTTAGCTTTGCTCTTCTTGAATGGTTACGATAACTGAAAATTTCGCCAAATTTCAATTTTCCTCAAATATCTCAACGGAGATAGAAAATGGGCACTCTGTATGCCATGCTTACAAAAATAAATAATTTTCAGAAACTTCCGCTGAACCTTTTCAACATCATTAATAGCCTTGATGCCAATGATGATAACTATATTGAAAAATAATTTAAAAATATTCTTGCATGTAGAAATATATTTTGTTTTAAATAAATAGTTTTTTATGTTTTTTTTCCAAAACGGAATTTACTTTCCGGACAAGCCCGCATCTAAAACCTAATTTATTTATTTAAATGCAGTTTTTACATTATTCTTAATTAATTCAGTGAAACTTCCTATTAAAAGTGTAAGTTAATAATAACATAACATACTTTCATTAAATTGTTTCACTCATATAGAATCAAGTCTGGGGTGAAATGAATTATTAATAAAGCTATCGCGATAAAAATATCTCAGAAATCGAGTCCACTACTGCCCTATATGCGGTAAATACGGTATTCAAAATAGATTATACAGGTCTAGTTATGTAAATGTACCTATTTACATAAGAGAATATACGTATATAAAGTCCCCTTATTAAACTGACCTGCTTTCGGTTCCTCCATGTAGAAAACGACGTCGGCTTCCGAGTCACAGCGGGGTGGTGCGTCGCCTTGGGGTGTTCCAGGAGTGTCCATCCTGTTCCTAGATTTCCGCCTTTTGAGCACGGATGCTTTCTTAGCAACCTGTAATATCAGGGACTGACCCAACCCATGCAGACTTAACACCAAGACACCGAACACTGCATCTAGAACTAGCCTAACAGAACAAAACACTAACGTCCAAATTACCAAATTTTTCAGATATCTTCTTTTTAGTTCTTTAACCGCACGAAATACGATATTTTGAAATTTAGTTTTATAAATGAGCTTTTAAATAAGATTTTAATTAAGATTTTTTTGAGAATTATACAATCGTATTTCTCTTAACCCTTATGGCGCTAAACTATGCATACACATTTGTAAATTGAAATAGAAGAACAGAAAAATTAACACACATTTTCTAGAAATTGCAAATTTATGAAACAAATATTGCTCATGGATACTTTTGTCACTAATTCTGAAAAATTAAAACTTTCTTCTACTATTCAAAGGATGTAATGCTTCAGGTTACACTTTAAAAGTTCTCGAACGAATGTATGCTTTTTTGTTGTTTTTAACAGAATGAAAACTTTTGTAAATGAATATTGTGGTAATGTCTTATTTATAAAGAGCTACGTTTTTTTATGAAGATATTTTTTATTAAAATTACAGGATTTTAAAGTTGAATAATAAGGGGTGGGTTATTTGCTGGCTTCTTTTTAAATCACATGTTATTTTGACACTAACAGCTATTTCGTAGTCAAAAAAGTGACAGAAACTCAGTATCCGCAGTACGAAATGGATCGCTTTACGTTTGAACAACGTTTCTAAATATTAAAAACTTACTTCCAAAGTGGATGCTGTGTTGCCGAAACAGTGCGAATTTTAAAAAGAAATTTTGGTCGAATTAATGCACCAATCGCACCTTGTATACGTAAATTTTTGAAGAAAGTGCTAAAAATTGGCATGGTAATTGACAACATAAGCCATTCTCGTGTTCGTCCAATCCGTTCAACCGACAATATTGTAGTTGTTGCCCATAGTGTGCGCATGAACCCGCGACCATAAACTCGCCGCAGATTTCAGCAACTCAACATTAGCCTCACTAGCCTGAGGAGAATTTTGGATCTTATTCGCTTATAAGGTTCAATTAACTCAGAAATTGAAGGCAATTGTCCATTCGTTTCGATATCGCTTCACTGTATGGACTCTGGAACAGTTGGAAAGTGACGGCGATTTTTCTCAAAAAATCTTTTCGGATGAGGCGAATTTTCATCTCGGCGGCTATGTTAACAAGCAAAATTGCCATATTTGGGTCTCAGAAAACCCACGCATAGTCATAAAGAAACCAATGCATCCTGAGCGTGTGACTGTTTGGTGTGGTTTTTGGAGTGGGGGTATTATTGGCCCATTTTTCTTCGAAAATGAAAACGGCAACAATATTACAGTTAACGGAGAGCGCTACAGAGACATGCTGAACAACATTTTTTGACAGCACATTGAAGAATTGGATGTGGACGAGCTCTGGTTTCAGTAAGATGGCGCTACGTGCCACACAAGTCGTGGAACAAATTCGATCGATTTACGCACTAAGTTCAATAATCGTGTGACCAGTCGTTTTGGTGATGTAGTTGGCCTAAACGAAGCTGCAATTTGACACCGTTAGTAGTTATACTAGCGGGATACTAGGCCAAGTTTGACCTTGAAACTTTGTGACGGTTATCCTGACTGTATATGACCCTAGATCAACTAAATTTGTCCGCGGCGATAAGTTTATCTCTGACGTGTAGATATGAGTTCCCAAAGCAAGTATAGCGTGTTTTTTTCGTCTGGCTCTGACGTAAGCGAAAAATTTGTCAAAAAAAGTGTTGCCCGGTGTGTCTTTTTCATCTGGCTCTTACGTAAGCGACTTTTTTAGATATACCGCCATTTTGTTGTATACGTTTCTCGATGGCGGCAAATGCAAACTGCAATTTTTGCAAGTAGCAAAAAACGGGCTGCCGTAATTACTGGGAGGAGATTTGAACATAGTTCGTGTACCTAAGCAAATGTGATTATGAAAGCCTAATTAGCGCCTACCTGGATCTGCCAGCAGCCCGATTCTTACCTGAACTGTTTAAATCGAGTAGCAAGTGTAATTTTTTCGCTTTTTTGGCATAGGTGAGACCAATCTCGTCTAGGCTGGCCTAGCTCATATTTTCTTTAGGGGATTGAAGAAAACAAAGAAAACCATTTTTTTAAAATTTAATTTATATTTATTTTATTTCTCAATAAACCAGTTAAACACAATAAATATACTATCCTACTATAATTAATAAAAGTCAACAATTTTTTAAAAAATGTATTGAGCAAAATGTAAACATTTTGGTTAATACATTGTCAAAATTGCACTTCACCATCGAGAAACGTAAACAACAAAATGGCGGAATGTCTGAAAACGCCGCTTACGTCATTTTCTTAGATACAAGAACTATGTTAAAATCTCCTCCCAAGAACAACGGCAGTCCGTTATTTGCCATTTGTCAAAATTGCACTATTGAATTTGCCACCATCGAGAAACGTAAACAACAAAATGGCGGCATATCTAAAAAAGCCGCTTACGTCAGAGCCAGATGAAAAAAACACACCGGGCAACACTTGTTTAGACAAATCTTTCGCTTACGTCAAAAGCACGTTACCCTTGTTTTGGAAACTCTTATCTACACGTCAGAGATAAGCTTATCGCCGCGGACAAATTTAGCTGACCTTTGGTAATATACAATCAGGATGACCATCAGAAAGTTTCAAGGTTAAGCTTGGCCTAGTATCCCGCTAGTATAACTACCGTTAGACTTTTTTGCAGGGTGCCGTTAAAGATCGATGTTATGCCGACAATCCAGAAACGATTCAGGCATTTAAACACAATGTTATTCGTGATATTGCTGAAATAGGGGCCGAAACCATCGGGAATGTGCTGCAAAATTGCGTTGACAGGATAGGCTGCAGCAGGGCCAGCCGAGGCAGCCCTTTGAATGAAGTTGTACTCCACGATTAATCGGAACGTTTACTATTTGTAATAAAACAAAAATCAATGAAAAATATTGAACGGTGTTTTTAATAGCATTTTTTAAAAGAAACCAGCTGATTACCCACACCTTGTAACCTATTTTTTAAGTTACAATTTTTTATTTTTAAAAAGTTTAGTATTTAGTTTCTATATATATTAGATCGTGCATATGAAGCGTTTGGCTTTTCTTTCGTACAGAAACACTGCACAAAATTGTGTAATAGTTATAACAGAAAGAGAAATTTGTAAATTCAATTAATTCGGAGGCAATGGCCGATTTTATAAAGTTAATTAAAAGTAATCCTCCCCACAATGTAGCCTGCATACTGCATATGATTTCGACAACTAAGTTGCCATCATCAGCAGTAGAAAGCTATTACAATCGAAGTATAACAAGAGATGTCTTCAGTTTTGCATATAGCCTCACCTTAACACACTTGGCGATCAATGCCCATAATATGCGACTGTCAAAAATTGAATTGCGTCATTCAAAAGAGGAAAACTTTCCGTTGAAGCTGAGCAGCGACTAGGAAGACTAATTTCGGTGTCCAACCTGACGCAGTTCGTGACGCGATATTGTAAGACCGTCGAATTGGGTTGAAACATATAGCTGAGGCACTAAGATTGTCACGTCGATTTAGATATGAACAATATTTCTGCAAAATGGATTCCTAAATGCTTGAACGCCAAACACAAACGAGCAAGAGTGAAAGTATCCTGGTCAATCTGTGCCCGTTTTGAAGATCAAGATTTTTTGGAGCGTCTTCTGACTATGGATGAAATATGGGTCCATTTTTACGACCCTGAAATAAAACAGCAATCGATGGAGTGGAAGCATCATGGTTCTCCAAGGCCTAAGAAGTTTCAAGTTCAAAAATCCGCTGGAAAATATTTTACTTCACTTTTTTGGGATATTCGTGGAATAATTATGATCGATTACCTAAAAAAAGGTTAGACCATCACTGGAGATTCTTATTCTGAGAGAGGAAATTAGGGAGACAAGACGTGGCATGTTAGCAAAAGGTGTGTTGTTTTTGCAGGACAATGTCCCTGTATACAAATCGCTCATTACCATGAATACAATTCAGGATCTAGGGTTCGAATTACCGAAACACCCGCTCTATTCCCCATATTTAGTCCCCTCAATCTATTATCTGTTCCCTCGACTGAAAAAAAGTTAAAAAGGACATCAATTTTTGTGTAACGGAGAGGTAATAGAAGTTGTGGAGGGCTGGTTTACAGACCAAGAAGAATCTTTTTTTTAGAAGGGTTAAAAGCATTGCAGAATCGCTGTATTAAGTGTGTTAATTTAAGAAGAGACTATATTGCGTAATAAAATATTCCAAGTCCCAACTTTAAATTGTTTCAATTATAGGCTAAGAATATATCAATACCCCCTCGTATATAGACTTTTGTTTATATTCATAAATATTAATTGCTTAAATCTTGTTTATTGTCTTATGCTTTTTTATATTTAGGAGGAGTTAATATTTATAGTATTGGATATAGTAATGTAGTATATTATTTTGATTAATAATGATTTATTCTCTAGAAACCAAATAAGTAGTTTTATTTTTTAAAATCTTTGCCAACACATTTCATAAGCATCAACGTAATATATTCTGTATTTGCTATGTAGTTTTTAAAATTTGTTTGCATTTAAAAATTGTTTGTCCTTTTTTCGTTGATCCTGTTATACATATGTAGATCGCATTTAAGCGTAAAATCTGAATTCTGCAAATGGCCATCACCAACTGTGGCTTTGTGAATATTTATAGGTTACTTGTTATTCAAAAAAATAAATGGAAAATACAATACGAATTAGCTTATTGATTTTGTTCTGATTTTTATAAATACTGCCCTCGATGCGATATGAAATGAATAAAATTTCTGTAAGAAATGATCAAAAAGAAAATTTTTATATTATGATATAGCAAATCAGATCTATTGTAGTTTGGCAATTTTTAAAATATATTTTAATTTAAAATAATTTTGAACATAAATAGATGGTTCAGAATCATCTTTTCGTTTTCAAATTTGTATACAATTATTCAATTACATGAACTGTTATGAATACATTGAATGCACAGAGACTACCAACGGGTTTATATGTTTATAAAATAGGTAATATTTCGGTGTAGGTTGTCTTAGGGTGAAGAAGGTGCGATTAGGTTCGGGACGGTTGGCAGTTTCAGCTGCAACCATGGTTTGGACTCCGCCAGACCGTGTGTAAAGTGATATTATCAAAATGACCAATCGATGATCCACACGCAGAGGAATTTTAAAATTCGCTTTAACGTCTCCCAACATACACTTTTACCTGACTTCAACGCAATCCTTCGGTGAATAAAGTGGCATTAGACAACAGGTAGTCTCACGAGACATCAATTGGGAGGGCGGAGGATAATTAGAACCCCCGAAAATTTCGACAGAGTGAGGATGGTTAGACAGCAAAGTCCGAAATGTTCTGTTCGCTTGTGATACCGCAAACGACTGTGAGACGAATTTTAAAACAGGATCTCAAGTTAAGTCTCTATAGAGTTCAAGAGGGCTAAGAAATCTTAGAAAGTCATGTCTAATGTCTACAATTTACAGAAAGAATAGTGGTAATCCTCGATGACAATGATAAAACTGGAGGTTTTCTTAATAGCGATGAGGCTCATTGTCACCAGAAAGGCTCCGTAAACACACAAAATTGCCGATATTGAAGAGAACACAATCTCAGAGGGTTGTACACAGTCCCCCTATACAGTTTTAAGACAACAGTTTGGTGTGCAATAGAGGAAAGAGGAGTTATTGGACCGTATTTTTTTTGAAAGATGGTGGTTAGGTTGTTACCGTTAATTCCCAGCGCTACACTAGCATGTTAAATTTTTGCTTCCCCAGTTGCGCCGACAACGATTTGCAGTCAGAACCATGTGGTTTCAACAAGATATTACCACTGCGCATACTTTTCGTCAATCAATCGACACAGTTCGTAGAAAGTGTAATTTGGCTGTGTAATTTGGGGTTTTGATGACATGGCTTGGCCCTTCGCTTTCCTGATCTATCGACGGGAGATTTATTTTGTTGGGATATTTGTAGTCTAATGCTTACAACAAGTCTCGGACCATGTAAGGGTTCCAGAACGAGATTCGCTAAGTACTTAGCAAAATTACTCGACACTTTGTTAGTCGATGTAGTGTATCAGGGAGCGCTTAGATGCCCCCATCACTGGAAATGGCCGCCATTTTCTGAATATTATTTTAATTTTGAAAATATGAAACAGTAGATTATTACTACAACCTGCATATTAGGGTGGAGCGAAAAATTTTTTTTTTATTTAGTTTTTCCTGTATTAAACATCGATGCTCTAAGTACTTAAAAGTGTGGAGAAAAAATCTTATCTTCCTAGGTCAACGTCTTGATGTGGCGCACAAGACTTTAATTTGTGGAACTTTATCATTTATAAAAAACTAAACAGTGTGGTTTAAATTTGTTTTTATTCAATAAATTCAAACAGTTACAGTCTTTTATTTACTCACATAAAGCATATTTAATACAAAAACAAAAATCATTCGTTAGCAAATTGTAAAGGATCTCGTTGTTGAAAAAATTGAGATTTCGACTCAAACAGTGGTATGTCTTGCCTTGCTTTATCTCTAGAGCGAATGAAACCGTCTCTCGCTTCTGATCCACAAACAGATATTGAAGCTTCAGTGACTAGCTTGACACACCTCTTTACTGCTTGGGTATGACAAGGAAACATCCCAAATTGACTGAAATTATTTCCCGAACGAATCAGGTTTGAAATTTCTGTATTAGAATATTTCATAGTCATTGGTGGTTCAGTTATTCTCACATTCGACCAATTTATTAACTCATAGTAATTCGTCGCATTTACTTGAAGTTGTGGAAGGCGGAACTCGCGAACTTTCTTGCTTTTAATACACACATTTTCTTTTCTTGCTTCTAATACTCTTCGGAGAGCCAATTCTCTAATTTTTGAAGTATCATCTTGAAGCATGGCCAACAGCATATTTTCTGGGTGTGCGAAGAATGAATTTCTGTTTATAGTTTTTAAAACAATACTCTTAAGGTCATCTCTTAAATATAAACTCCTCTTGACCATGTTGAAAACATGAACTGGACCATGGTTACAAGATGGATTTGACTTTATGTCAAACCATGTTGGCGCGTATACTTTCATAATGAAAAGTGCTAGTTGCTTAAGGTTTTCTGGTGGTGTAGCCATTCCTATGTATAAGCGAAGAATCCTATTGGCGCAAGTTAGCCAGCGAGAGTGTGCTAATTTCCCAGGGTCTCTTTCAGCTAAACTTGGTGAAACTAAACCAGACGAAATGGAAGAACAAATCTCGTAAAGACATTTTTGATCAGTGCTTAGCAACTTTATATCAATATCCGGCAATTCTGCAGGAATCGCTTCAAAAGCTTGTAACTTAAAATTAAGGCACTTGAGGAGGTTTTTACCTATAGCTCCAGAAAAGCTATTAGGACCTGCTGTGTTTCCATCAAGACTTAAAAACAAATGGCGGACTGGCAATTCATTTGCGTGTAATAAGCACACAAACCATTGCAATGGTCTTTTTAAATGTGTTTCCAATAAGGCAATGACTCCATTTTTATACCCTGTGTTGACAGCCGTTCCATCACATCCGATTGCCACCAAAGATGAATTACATTTATACTTTTTATCTAATAAGGCGACAATATTCCTCATAATATTAGCTGCTTTTCCTGAATCTATTGTGAAAAGTCCAATATATTCAGAATTTGGCTCAGATACCATTGAAATATGTTCTTCGGTAATAGTCTTACGCTGTGACTTATTTTCTTTTGAAAATATAATTAAAGTTTTGTCTTTACGACCATCAAAATAAATAGAAGTCAGAGGTTTTTCATTTCTAATAGAGCTCAACTGCTTTCGAACTTTTTTCCTTTCTCGACGTATTTTACTACGATCTATTACCCTTGATGAGTTTTCCGCATCTATAATGCTTAAATCAACCATTACTGCGTTTACAACAAATGCTGCAGATCGATCTGAAACTCCAGTCCTGTCACAAGCTGTAGCAAGGGTTTGCAACTTTTGTCTCATCTGCTTATTTCCCTTTTGATTTTCTCTTTTGTGAACTTTTCTTTTTCCTTCATTAAAGCAAAAATCATCTTGCTCTGATTCTGATGTTTCACTTGAAGTGCTACTGCATGACCGATGTAATTCTGACATAGACGAAGAAGTACTTGAAATCATGTTTTTTTGAACGAATTGATCATATTTTCTCTTTCGAACTTCATTGCGTCGTATAGATTTTGTTGTCAACCTATCCACACAGCCAATATACATTCTACGCTCATTTAGTTGGTCCGTTAAAAACTTTTCCTCTGCTGGAGGTATTTTTGTCACACATTTACATATGTTTCTGGACGCGCACGTACAGGTTGCGATGTTAAATAATTGTTTTTGAGATTTCTTTAAGAAATTTAGTTTTTTTACTTCACTGCGCAGTTTCTTCATATTTTTGTATTTGTTGTAATAGGAAATCAATCTTGCTAAGATTTGTTGATGACTTATTATAGGAATTAATGCCTTTTTCCATATTTGTTCAATATCAGTAGCAATTATTTCACATATGCACTTAATTGAAGGATCTTTTCGGTTGTTCAATTCAAGCATATCATTTTTTAGCCACAGGTAATATTTAATAATATCACAATGCGTAGGCAACACATTAGCACTTAATGTAATTGGTTTTCCAAATACAGAGCAACACAAATCTTTCCTAGTTTTAGGCATTTTAAATCTTTACTCAGCAATCATGTTTTAACTTTTGGTAACGAAAATTTTACGTTTGATTAAGTTTTATAAACTTTTTTAACACGTTGCACTTCTAAATACTATGAAGAAACTGAAAGAAACTGTTTAAAATGATACTTTATTTTATGCACGGGAATCCCCTAACTTTGTTTTTGAGTAATAAACTTAAGTGTTGCCAACAGTTTTATTTAATGGTAGATAAAAAATATTTTTAAATTGTACTTTTCTGCCTTTATGTAAATTAGGTTATTTTTCAAACTTCACCCTTCATGCACCACCTCGAAATAAAGTCGCAGAGTCTCGTTATTTTGCATAAATAGTGCTTTCTAATAGGGTCATCAATTAACAATACAGGAGTTTTCAAAATTAAAAAAAAAAATTTTTGTTCATTTTCACTCCACCCTAACGCATATCCTAATAAATATGTTGATTAATAAATACACATTGAGTTATGACAGTTGGAAATTCATATATATCTGTTAGCGGGTCTAGTACGAGAGTAGTTCGGAAGCTATGTGGCCTGACAAAGAAAACGCAAGTTTTTTTGACAAAATACATTTTATTTTTCAATATAGTCTCGTGATCATTCAACACACTTATTCCAACGATATTCCAAATTAGTAATGCCTTCATTGTAGATCGATGAGTCCAAGTCCTCGAAATAGCTATTTATAGCAGCGATTACTTCGGAATTAGAAGGAAATCTCTTACTGTCAAGACATTCTTTCAGCTTTGGAAAGAGATAGTAATCGCCGACAACCAAATCTGTGGAATAGGGCGAATGAGGCACTAATTCAAATTCCAATTCATGAGTTTTTGTCATTGCAATCGCAGAGTTGTGGGCAGGTGCGTTATCCTGTGTGGAAAAGCATTTCCTTCTTTGCCAAATGAGGCCGTTTCTCTTTTATTTGGCCGCTTAATTGTTGCAACAAATTGGCATGATACTCCCCGTTTATTGTTTTACTCTTTTCTAAGTAGTCGACCAAGATAATTCCATAAGAATCCCAAAAAACTGTTGCCATCACCTTTCCTACTGACAATACCGTTTCTGCCTTCTTTGGTGGCGACGGAGAACCTTTTTTTGTGAATTGCTTGGATTGTTTTCTAGTTTCGGGAGTGTAATGGTGGACGCAGGTTTCATAGACGGCAATGAAACGGCGAACAAAGTCCTTCTGATTGCGGCGAAAAAGTGCGAAAAGGTCGCGAAAGACACTCAAACGATTCAGTTTCTTCTCCGGTGCGTGTCACTGTGGCATTCAACGTGCTGAATAATTATTCATTTCCAATTCTTCAGTGAAAATTCTGTGCACACTGTTATTTGAGATACCAACGATGTCTGCTATCTCGCGCACTTTTACTCGACGGTCATCCAACACGATTCGGTGGACTTTTTTAATCATACCTGGAACAGTAACAATATTTGGACGTTCACTACGGGGTTCATCATTTGCGCTCATACGACCACGTTTAAATTCGGCAATCCTATTTTTAACCATTGAAAACGAAGAAGCGGGTTCTAATAGTGTTGAATCCAGTTCTGGTTTGATTTCGGTTGGTGTGAAGCCTTTCAAATGAAAGCACTTTATCTCTGCTCTCAGCGCAGTTTTTTCCATTATTACAAAATCACACGGGACGTTCACTTTAGCGTACTGTCAAAAACAGACTTATTGACAGATCGCTCTGTACTGTCATATTTAACCTATTAAAGGATGATTAAAATGGGAAAGAGATTCCTCCGATTTCGCGCCATCTCTGTGTTAGGCCACGTAATTTCCGAAAAATCCTCGTATATGTATACGTTCCCATGAACGCTGAATAATATATCTCTTGTGAACGAAATTCGATTAGTTAGTTTCAGTATAAGAAGACTAATTCTTTAGTATACCATATTTTGAAGTAACTATGATGTGTTCACAATGATTAGGGCTCTGACAAAGTATTGAAACAAGATTCATCATTTCCCGTCTGGAGGAAAAACATACACTCTTACTTGCAAAAGAAAATCTGGAAAACATTGTCCAGTAGATATATAATGAATGTGAGTTCATAGAGTTAAGCTAGCCTTATAGCCCCTCAAACAGTGATACTTTTATTTGAAAACTTGAAAGACATCTCAGGAAAAGCATTTTACATTCGATAAAGCACTCAAGGAAGCTGTTTAAGAATTGCTAAAGGAATTCTTATTGAAGATATTGAACAAATACATAATGCATATGATATAACACCAACAAGGACATACAAAAAAAGACTTAGTTAGAGATATACAAAGTCTGGATAGAAAAGTATAAAATTTTATAAGATGGAAATAAACGAAATAAAGACGAAATGTTTGAGCATAAAAAAACGAAATACACAAACCTAAACTAAAAACACAAAGATATAACGTTGAAGTAGTAAAGTTCTTCCAATTACTTAGGAGATACGATGGGATCAACTAGGGGGTACAGAGTGACAGCAAAAATTTTGAAGCCATACCAGGCTAATGCTAGGAACAAATCACCACTAAAGATCAAAATACTAAGCAAGAGCACTAAAACAAAAATATATAAAACTTCGATTAGACCAATTTATTTATTTATCTAGCGTATGGCGTCTAAACACATCTGTACATCTGTACACGAAAAGTATAAACAAAAAGTATTCATGACACAGGGGGCAAACCTCCTGCCTCTGTAGTAATGTTACTATTCGCTCTCTACATGCGTTTCTTGGATTGCAATCACGTCAGTATCATTCTAGGCAAGTATATTCCTACTTATGTCCTCATTCATTATATGGCAGACAAGACTATTGTTCCAAGTGTTCTAGTCAATTGGTCCTTACTGTTTATACCGTTGTTTACAGCCATTCATAATATGCTTATAGCTAGGAGATCCAGGTGCTTCCGGATTATTTGGCTGCATTTATCCCACCTACGCAATGGAAACAATGGCTATAAACAGAAAAGAAGAAGAAAATCTGAAAATATGGAAGAAAAATAATGCTAACAATAACGAGACCAAATATAACAAATAATATAGAGATGAGACTGAAAAGGAACAAGGAGATAGAAGATAAACCTGGAAGAGAAAATGTAATAAGATACATAAAACCAGAAATATTAAATGGGCAAGGCATATAATGAGGAGAAAACAGACTAAAATGTTCAACAGAATATCAAAATGGATTCCAATTTGGCCAAGGAAGAGAAAAAGATCGGGGTAAAAATGATAGGGCTCTAGAGGAAAATGCAAGCGAGATGGGAGTGGTGGATTGAATCAAAATGCAAGTATAGGAATAAGTGGAAGAAAATAACACAGGCGACCAGGACCCACAACAGATTTTAAAAGAAGCAATGAAGATGATGATTAAGCCTCCATAATTCATGAAGATTAAATAGACTAATGACGATGAAACAATAAGCGAAGAAAATTGATTAAGTGTCTAATGTAAAAAGTACGTGCCATAAATATATTCAGAATGTAAGGGGTAACCTATAATTATTCACAAAACTATATATATATATATATATATATATATATATATATATATATATATATATATATATATATTTCACTTTTGAATAGTAATCTAGAAAAACTCTTTTACAAATGAATTAAAAATATAATTAAAACTTTAATATTGACTTTATTCACAAAGAAAACAGGTTAAACCTGTATGAAATCAATAGACATTATCCTATAATTTAAAATAAACTGCTCTTGGTCATTATAATTATTAAATGATTTCTTATGTATTAAAAAATTAGAAAAACGAAAACACTATAACAGCAGGAATTTAATCAACATCAAATTTATAGGACTACCTTTTCCATTAAATCCGGCAATGTGGCTAAAAACATTTTCCGTAACATACTTTAATATTCTACATGTTTATCTCGTTAACTGTGTTATAATCTTCAGTAGGGAGTGTTGCATCATCTGTAACCACTTCACGGTACGGTCATTCTAGTGTGGTTAATCTTAGTGTTTTTCATGTGGTAATTGAGACGTGTTTTATATGTGTAACGTGATTGTAAGTGAATCAATTACAACATTTCCTTACTTGGTTCTGAAGATGAAACAGAACTTTTTGAAGTGTTTGTATATAGAATATTACATTATTTTTCAGTAAATGCTTTCTAATAATATATTTCCTTGTTCGGCATGTACTGCATAAAATTGAAAAAAAATAAGCCTATGATGCTTTTCCGCAATATAGCATAAATTATAATTAACCTTGCACTTAAATTATATTTCATTACTTTGTTAGAACCAATAACTATTTTTATAATCTCGAGAGAGAGTGTTTTGAAGTTTAATTGTTAAAATTACTGTTCGTCTAATTCATTTCTTTAATTACTTACGTTAATTATAGCCAATATTTATTTAGATGTAAATGACATAGTGAAGACATAAGGGTTAGTTGTATTGTGATTTGGACGACAGCTTAGCTTAATGTAGCACCAATTTTAACTTCATTTACCAAGTCTTTCAAACAAGATGCGTTCTGGTAAGTCTTTATATGCATACGTTTAGTGTGTATGAATACAAAGACACTATTTTTAATGTTTTCCCATGCTAACACGTGATGTATGTTTGATGCTATTATTAAATTTTCTGAATGTATATAAAGGTAACATCGGAAGCTTCCGAAAGATGGCAGTAGATGTCTAATGCCATCCGTCGGAAGCACTCATAGTATGTTGAAAATATGGCATTTGGATCGACAACTAAGTTTGAAAGATTTAGAAAATTATTCTTTATTTAATATTTAATCTAGTGTGCAGATTCCGTTGTCGTTGTTTATAGCCTCTTCTCCGTTTTTGGATTTGAACCATGTCCTAGATACTTCTGTCTTTTCTGCTGGCGTTTTGTCCACAGTCGTGATGGACGTTTTGTTGCATTGAAACTGACTTTCAATGGAGCAACGAAAATACCAATCCTGAATAGCTGAATATTGTCCTGAATATATGAACATTTTCCTTGAAAGAGTAGACGAAACGTTGGCAGAAGAGGAGGCAATGCTAAGGATGCGACTCTAGCCCAGAAACCGAAAAGATATTATTCTTTGTCTAGTTGCAAGATGCGTTTAAAATAATAAAGTTTGTGAAAAAAATGGATTTTGCAGGAGAATATTTTCGCTCGCACAATCATTCCTTACGATTTGAAGCGATAACAGTACACCGACAATGACTTAATGACTTAAATGGTATACGTAATTGGAACATGGGTGTATCAGTTAGTGACGCTTTCTGTAAGGAACCTACTGACTCAATGAATTATTGATGAATATAAAAATTAAGCAAGACAAGATGGTTACCTTTTCTTCGTCGATTGAGTTTGATTACAGAATTGTCATAAGGCAAATACATAATTATTTGCTTCAGAAATTCCGGACTGGAACCGTGTTTTTGGAATTTCGTATTGAAGGCTGCTACTACTGTTGCACTGAAGCACTTTCAGTACAGCAACAGTAGTAGCAGCTCTGAAGATGTCCCTTGCAACGGTGAATAAAACGTTGCCCAAGAAGGGAGAACAGCGACTATGTCAGATTACATAACTATTTGTTTGCCAGAAGTGTTTGAGAAAGTGTCTTCCAAACTACTGTTTTTAGAGAAAATGTGAAGCTGCATTATTCTGTACCAAGACCTGCTCATATTTAAAATAGTGGAGCTAGTAGTCCTGATTTGATACTTTGCATCTTGTTCCCCTTTCCAACAATCAAAAATAGAATGCGTGGATTGGGGTCCAACAATACTGAAATGGTGACCGCAGCTTGGAAACAACTGTTCTCTAAGGACTTGTATAAATCTAGCTTTGGTGCATTGATTACTGATTCTAATAAATAAAAAAATTCATATTGTCAAGCTAATATTCTGAAGAACAATAAAATCAAAAATATCAAAATTTTGTGTCTAATTTATGCCTTGGATAAAGTTTTTGGTGTTACCTCCATATATAAACTTGTTCAAATTTTATTTGTGTATTATACATATCTAACAAAATAGATTAAATTAGTTGAATGAAAAACTTTGATTCGATTTAGTCATAATTTGGTATTAAAGTCATTCATTTATTAGAAAACATCGTAAATACACGCTGCATAGGAAAACATATTTGTTTAACTTATTAACTATCATACAATTGCATGTTTTACCAGCCTCAATGCATGGAAATTTGTACACTGGATAATATCATAATTGAGAAATACAAAAATAATACGAGATTCAATGTGATACTTTCCCGTTTATAAAAATCAAATATATTGTAAAAGTATTGGCTGTTACTGTACTTATGCTAGACTATACAAATTTTAATGGGGGTTTTATATTCTAGAGAAGTCAGACGTCTAATTTGTGGAGAGACTGAAGGGAGTTGATTTATTAAATGCAATGTGAATTCAAGCACGACATTTTAATCAGGTATGTTCTACAGATCGCACAACAAACATCTAGGTTTCACAATTTTTGAAATCCAATTAGTTCATATTACTTTTCCTGGAACTACGTAATTTTTAAATAGGAAAAGATATGTAAGGAAAGATTCGCAACATAGGTATTAATACTACCACACATTCATTTAATTAACAGCAATAATTTATGTTAATGGCCCATAATATTCATGGCTCACGAGGAGTTATGACACGTGGCTAAGGTTCAAAATAATACACAAAATGAAAGATAAAAAAAGCGAAATGTTAGATGTAAATTTGTACAATAACAACAATTATTTTTTCCTATTAAATTCGTATTGGTGAAGACTATGGCTTAGAAATCTGAAACAGAACGAAACAAGAAAAATCGCTAACCACAATATAAATAATTAAACTCTAAATACGTATTTTGAAAGTTGCCATCTTCAGTAGGACACTCTGAAACAGAAGAAAAATAGTATTAAACGTAGCGTCTTTGGTTAAGGTACAACCCTAGAAGATAGCCTCTTCACCAAATCGCCAGTTGGATAACACTAAATTCCTAGCATTAAAACAAACCCTTATGTACGGTTGATGAAACCCAAATGTGAACGCCAAAATTTAATGGTATAATTTACATTTTGCACCATAGTCGTTTGTCGCATTTGAATATGACAGATCGTAATAATTTTTGTCAAATAATTTTTTTTAAAAGCCTCAGCATTTAACTGGCTCAAAAGTCGAAGGCTATAGCAAAATTGGAAGAAAATTGGTGAAGTGGCAGCTGATTTAAATTTCAGTAAAAGCTGCATATTTTACGTCAAGAAACGTTGGCAAGAACAACATAGATTGCAAAGACCTTTCAGACAAGGTGTAGGAAAGGTCTCTAATGAAAACGAAGACATGCTCTTGTAGAATATATCCGTCAAAATCCATTTAGAACGTCTGTGAAAGCACGAGAAGAAACACTATTCCCAGGACCTATTAGAAGAGCTCAATTGCGTTTAAAACAAGCTGGCTTAAAAAACTGCGCTGCTGCCCCCAAAGTTTTTTTAACGGCAGAAAATAAGCGCTTGAGAGTGCAGCTTGCAAATGAATATATAAATTACGGGGAAGAATTTTGGAGCAATGTGGTATTTTCCGATGAAAAGTCGTTCCAATCTTCTAACAGTGGAAGGTTACGCGTTTATCGATCTAGAAACTCAAGGTTCGAGGTAAATTATACGTTGGGTACTACTAATATTGGCCGCTTTTCCGTCAATATTTGGGCGTGGATACGCGTTAACAGTCTCCTGGAATGTGTTAGCAAATTGATTCGCGATTAACAGCCGATAACATAAACATCTTAGAAAACGTGATGTTACCATCAGTAAGAGAAGCTTATCCTGACAATTTTACCTTTCAACATGTACGAAAACAGTATGGTAGATATTAAATGTTTATAATAAGTGATTTTTGTAACAGGATAATTCTCCAGTTCATACGGCTCGAATAGTAAGAGAGTGAGTTAACAACAACAACATAAATCTCTTGCAATGGCCAGCAAGAAGTCCTGACTTGAACCCAATTGAAAATGTTGGTCAAAAACATATACCATAGATACTTTAGGCCTGCAAACCGCGGTCAACTCTGGGAATTTGTTGAATATGTTTGGGAAGAGCTCGTAAATTCCTACGACATGCGACATTTAATTTTGTCCGTGCCAAGAAGATTGGAATGTTGTTGTGGCTTTGCAATAAAATATTAATAATAATATTCCAATTTTGCTATAGCAATTTTCTCTTGTAATAAATGGTTCTTGTAGTTTTATATGCGTAGATGATACATTCATTTTGTAAAAAAAAACACTGTTACTGAAATTTTATATTCTTTTTCTCCCGACCGAGAATAAAGTGTTATCTTATACATCTGACAATTGACATATATTAGACTACTTTATTCTTTAGGGAATAAAATATTCGATTTTCCCTAGGGAATAAAGTGAATACTGTAGTGAATGACTTTTGGTTCATTTTTTTAAGTCAAAATTAATTTAACTGTCAGATTGACGAAGCATTTAAATATATCAATCAATTTTATTTTGTAATCGTAATAGTAACATTAGATGAGTTTGCAATATTTATATATGGACAATCATCTGATATCTTAACTTGGCGGTTGCTTACAGTAGTGCTTGTGCAAGGCTCGTTCTCATTTACTTGTAAACTCGTTTTACCTTAGTAACCAGAAACTATGCACATTTTCATGACAAACCAACTTAATTCAATGACATCAGATCAATCTATCAATCAACTGTCAAACTAATAATGAAATAAATTATTACATTTATGGTCGGGAGAAAAGTTTTGTATGTAATTCGGGAATAAACGTCTATAATCCCTCAACAGAAAATGCCTGAGCGACCGAAGGGAGCGAGATTGTCTCGGGATTAAAACTGTCGTTTATTCCCTTAATACATAAATATCTATTATTGCACATTTAATGTAGATAATACCGATTCGCCAAAAAGGCATTAATAAAAGTAAATATCTTTATGCTCTCAATATTATCCCCTCTCTTTGTAATACCACTGGCCAAAGCCAGAATTACAGTAATGAATTTCAATAAGAAATCCCATGACAACCAAATAGCATTTACATTTGGGTTGCGCCGACTGTACTTCTTAAACTTAGTGTAAAAATTAAGGACTCGGGAAGTGTGAGAAAACATGAGGCGTAAAAACTACAGTCACAATAAGGTATACATGGACTTGGTCCATTGTTAGAATTCATTAAATTACTCTTATCTCTATGTATACAGGGTTAGGCAAATCGAATATTTTTGATATGGTTACTTAGATTTTAATAAGACTTTCCATAAATAATTAAATGTAAATCGGAGATTTGATGAGTACATTAGACTTCAGATTTAGCCGGAAATGATGTTAACTTTTTTGTTCTAAACGAAACATCCTGTATATTTTTATTAATTTAAATAGATCTCTGCTCTGGAAGATCAGTAATAATAAGGTTTGGCAACCTTTTGTTTAACAATGGCAAAGATATTTAATTAAAGCTGATATTCTAAAATCATGTTTATGTGGAATTAAAATTCAGTACTTGACTTAAACAATCAGAATGAACTTCGTAGACGTCCAAATATTAATAATGGTTCAATTAACTGAAAAAGAACGTATTGAAATGTTGGCGATGATTGGTTCTAGTGACCGCGTCAGAAGTCATGAAGAAGTATACGATTTATTGAACAATTTGCATCAAAATCGGCATCCATTATCACGAACTGTCGTTGGTAAAACTTTGAGAAGGTATAACTTGACCGAAAATGTTAGAAATTTTCCGAAAAGTGGACAACCTAAAGTCATTACTAATAAAGTTATCACTCAAGATATTGCTATCTATACCATTAGAAGAATTACCACAAACTTCTACTACATCCCTTGGACTAAACTATGATGTAAGTTGCCGATCAGTAGCCTGAATATTGAAGCACGAAATATATCATCCGCATGTTTATACGGGAATTTTGTGCAAGAATTATTGGACGGAGATTATGATCGTAGAATTGAATTTTGCGAAAGAAAAAAGGAGATTTGCAAAAATGACCAATATTTTCCATGCAATTTTCTGCTTTCCGACGAGGCTATGGTAAGTTTAATTGGTACCGTTAATCGCCATAATTTTGTTGATATTAATTAATAGATAACCCTCATTGGATGCTAGAAACGCATACACAACATCCGCAGAAATTAAACGTTTGGGCTGGTATTTTCAGGAACCGTATTATTGGTCCTTTTTTAATTCATGATACACTATCTGGATAGATATATTTAGATCTTATACGTGATCAGGTTTTTCCTAATATAGAGGAAGATAGGGAATTACCTATTAGTGTTTGGTGCCAACAAGATGGAGCACCCCCTCAATACGCCCTTAACGTTAGAAGTTTTTTAAACGAAACATTCCCAAATCGGTGGATTGGTCGCAGAGGATTCATTGAATGGCCTGAACGGTCACCAGATTTAAATTCTAGATAATTTACTTTGAGGTGATTTAAAATCTGTGGTTTATACTAGACGACCGCATAATCTGGACGAGTTACGGCAGAGAATAAGTGCAATTAATTCGCGAGGAGGCTTTGGCAAATTTCATTCAAGAATTTGTTCACAGACTTGCATATTGTCAAGCAGTGAACGGTCATCATTTCGAAAACTTTCTTAATTGATATTGATTTTGTTTATGTTTTTTGTGTTCATTTTTCTTGTTCTCAATAAAATTTGTATTTTTATATTAAATTAAATATCTCTGTCGTTGTTGAACAAAATGGTACCAAACCTTAACCTCAACTCCCAGAGCCGAGCTGTATTGAAATTCGTAAAAGAATAAGAAAAAAAAAGAAAGAAATTTCGTTTAGAATAAGAAAGTTATTATCGTTTTCGGCTGAACCAGAAGCTTAATTCGGATAAAAATATTCTCTTCGAATTCCTCATTTGCAGAAAATTTTATTAAGTAGCCATATCAAAGATGTTCGAATGGATCCATACATTTGCCTAACCCTGTATAAATACTTTCGTAGGTATCTAATATTCTATAATTATTTATATTTATTGTTTTAATTAATCTAAGATTATTTGGAGACATAGAGTCGCCTGTATACCAAATACGTCGGGCAATGCTAGATTTTTTACTAACCGTTGTTGCTTCACTGGCGATTTAGTGAAGAGTATATCGTCTAGGGCTGTACCTAAACCAAGGACACTACATTTAACACTATTTTTATTCTTTTTCATAGTGTTCTACTGAAGATAGCAACTTAATTTCCGAAATACGCATTTAGAGTTTATGAATTTATATTGTGGTTAACGGTTTTTCTTGTTTCTATCTGTTTCCTACCAGATTGTTCGATAGAAACATGTTTAGACTGTGCAGTAATTCATCGCCATGTCAGCGAGATTTAATTATTTATGTCGTTTGTTTGTATACTAGTGACGTATCTGCAAAAAATATTTACAATTTGATGTTTTTTAGATGTTGCGATTAAGTGGGAAGGGAGCATTTATGGTGAAAAACTTATTCAATTTAGTCTAGGTGCTATTATCCAATTTTCACCCTCGGAAGGGCGTCGGTCAATTAAATTTAAATGAGAATGAAAGATGAATATGGTGGCTAATGAGAATAACTATGGCCACCTTGGTTGGGTTTTAATGGTGTAATAAATTTCAACAAAAAGGAGAATATAGTTGTCCCGTCTAGGACAATAAAGTTTCATTATTCATAGGTTTTGGCTACTATAAAGTTGCGGCTTAGTGAACTCCACGACTAATGAAGAATTTGTATTTAGCTTTACTACCACAGGCAGTTGATATAGTATATGGGTAACATCTTTTTACATCGAGGTTTTGCTGCGGATAAATTTAGTGATATCACTACGAACCAAAGTGGAATGGTGCAGAAACTCTGTAGGCAGAAAAATGTCGATTTCGACTGGTGACCGATTTTTTTTAATGAGGTGATACCCAAAAGAACTTCAAATGTTGCAATAAATAAAATTGCAGAATACCTGAATTTCATTCAAATCTATTACCTTCAAAGTCCTCCCCTTAAGAATGCGAACACCGATACCGGCGTCTTTACCACGGAAGGAATGCATTGTGGATATTTATTTTTGTTAATGTGTTCAGCACCGTCTATAATTCAGCTTTAATCTCATCTATCGTGCCGAATTTTCGACCTTTCAACTTTATCATCATCTTCCTGTGAGGCGAAAAAACTCGCAAGGGGGTAAGTAAGACAAGTACGCTAGATTAGGAACAACAGCTAGGTTATCATGGTAGAGAAGCCAGTCATTTCTACACCACCTTTCTGGAAGTTTCCTTCTCATATCTTCCCTCAGCCGCCTCAGGCACGATAAAATTTTGCATCAATCACCTAATCTGGAGATATATACTCTTCGTAAATAATCCCATCAATATGGTAAAAGAAAACAGATGAGCAAAGACTTGATGTTGCTTGTGTCTTGACCGGCTTTCTTTGGGATATACACCTCGTATTTTATCAACGTTTACTTCAGTCAAAGACACATGTGTTCCTGTCTTACGACGTCATCAGTCTGGCTAATGAAGTATCGTTTAATAAATTTAACATTTGGGACTTACTGCAAGTGAGAATTAATGAATATTAAATCTCATTCTTACATGTAAATGTCGACTTATGTGATGCGTTCATAACTACAAATGTTAACTATATATACCGAAAGTATAGAAATGAAAAGCAATGTCCGTCTTCGAGGAATTCCGTGCATTGAAAAGTTCCAACTAGAACGAAACGCGTCTGTACGTTTCCCGTTGATGGACTTGTTTTTTTCAGCAATTCTATCGTTTAATAGCTCGCGCTTCGGAAGAGATAGTACAGGTAGCATCAGATAAACTCGTGAGCTCGTAAACTCATCTGACGGACAAAAGAGACATCGGTATTATCACAGAGCTTTTGATCAAAATATATAGGTAAATTGGACTACTAACACAAGATAATTGTGACAGTAGTCACAATGGATTAGAAAACTGTTTGTTTGTCCTTATTTAGCAATGGTAGGTAAATCAATAGAACTGAGAGGCATAAAGATATCTGCGTATTTGTATATGTAGATTAAATAACTAATTTAAAGTTTCAAATAATTTTAATTCACGGCAATTATTTCGCCAAACATTGCCTTCATCAGGCGGTTGACATACGTAATACAGATTTTATCCAATATATATACTGCATAAAGAGTGAAGGGGTAGGCTTACAAATTATAATACTGCATAAAGAATCAAGGGCTTACAAATTATAGTAATATTAAATTAAACGGAGGCGAGATGTTCATGTCTAATTGATCGTTTAGTATAGAACCTATTTTTTTTTATATCTGCTAATTTTTAGACTTTCTAGTAAGTTAAGTTATTACTTTTCTTTTCTATGCGCGAAATTTTTAAATTTGTCTTGAAATTATATTTATACAGGATGTCCTTGAAATATGAAAATGGAAAGATGTAATTATGTAGAACATAAGTTCAAAATATTTTCCCTAAATTCCCTCTCATATACGAGAAAAAAAATTACAAAAATATTTAAAAAATCTTTGTCACGCCACTGTGCGATTATAAAAAGTATCAGAGACGATATCTTAAAGTTGACCGACAATAATAAAAAATAATAATTTTGTTGTTCTCCATCTCATTCAGCCGTTACATACGTAAACATACGCTATAGCGTATGTGTGTGTGTGTGTGATGTATTTATTATATTATTTATACACGTTCTGAATATTTCGAATTCATAGGCGTCATGTAATACAATTTTCTGGGTGTTTTTAATTTCGGGGTTCGCGTCGTAATTGAGTCACAATATTTTGGAGTTACATTCTACATAATTACATCTTTCCATTTATCATATGTTGTCCCTTTATTTCAAGGACAGCCTGTATACTAGAAAATGGTTGGCGAATGTAGAATCAATTTTCTTGTCTTTGTAATTCCTCAGATGTTCTTTCGTCCTTAATTCAAATAACATGACTCACCTATACTTTATGAAAATCTTTCCAATTTAACGCCCGAGTTCAACCTCTTGTCCATTCTAAACTTGTTATTTTTAATGAATCTATGAAGAGAATGATGTGTTTTAATGTTGTTAATGAATGTTGCAGTCGCTTCTTGGCGAAGCCATCGCTAAAAATCTAGATTTTTTTACCAGAGTCCTGGAGTTCGTCAAGGTTCCAACTTGGGCCCACTTATGTTTAATATATTTATCAATGACTTACTAGCATCACTTGACTGCAATGTGCTGGCACATGTAGATGACTTTAAAATATATCACACTATTACGAACGTAACTGATGTAGAGTTTTTGTAAAGGGCCTTGAATACCATCCACAGTTGGTGTCGTATGAATAAATTTAATTTAAATATTTCCAATTGCTGTGTTGCGAACTTTTACAGGGAAATGTATTATATAAACTCTCTTTATTATACGTATCTATAATAATATTATAGAAAAATGAAGTTCTTCAAAGGATCTTAGTGTTACATTCGCCGGTAAGGTGCCCTTCAATGATCATCTCTTAAACATTACTAAATTTGCTGTTAAGTCTCTGGCTCTTATTATTAGAATATCTCGAAATTTCATGAATTTTGGTACCATTAAATCTCTCTATTTCGCATTTGTCTTTAGTAAGTTGGAATATGCGTCTACCATTTGGCGCTCAATCTATGACCTACATGTTGCATATCTATTAAAAAAGGGAGTAGGGATTTTTCATAGAGGAGGTTGGTATAACGGATATTGTAGGAATATGGAGAAATAAAGAACCGTTAAATGTACTGTGAATATATTCTATTCCTACCCGTATTTATTACACTACATACACAACAGTTTGGCGACGAGGAGGGTAGAAAAGTGAACCTTACGATTACGAAACAATACTTAGAAGAAAATACATACGTTTAAGTACCTGAATTACAAAATGTCCGACTCAAATCACACAATACATACGGTATTTTCTATCTTCCAACCGTATCTCCATTTGCAAATACGCTTGTTGTAAATCTAATTTAGTAAATTTATCGCCACCGGCTAATGTGGAAAATAATGTATCAATTGTAGGTAATGGGACACGTGAATCAAATTGAACGCGTTCAGAGTAAATTTTTAAAGTACTTGAGTTACAGGCAAGACTGTGTTTATCCAGAACGAAATATAGACTACGGGGATTTGATTGTGAGGCATGAATTGGAAATGCTAACGGTGCGAAAGCAAAGAAAGAGCGCATTATTGGTGGGGAATCTCCTAAGGGCGGCCGCACATTTACTACAGTTGGATCCGATTGTCTGAAACGATTTCAAATCGGACCACTACCGCACACTGGCGACAAAATATTTCCAATTTTATTTGACAATACAGTAACATACCTACTGTATTGTTACTGTAGCAATACAGTAGGTATGTTCTCACACGCCGCATAGAAAATGGACGTTGAAGAGTTATTGGCAATTGCTTTTCTACTTTCACAACTCCTGGTAGTCGGATCAGACTTTTAATAGGTCCGATTGGTAGGACGCACTGCTCTTGCATCCGAGTCGGACGTCCGATCCGATATCTGATCGTAGGTGTGCGATATGAACGTATCAACTTATAGGTATTTGAGCGTCAGACAATCGGATCCAACTGTAGTAAATGTGCGGCAAATAACGGGATTGACTCAGCATCGCTGTTAGGACGAGTAAATTTACTGATACCACGCATTACTGCTAGACACTCCGCATATTTTGTGTTTTCAACATCAAGAAGTAATATATTGTGGAGGGTTCCATTGGAGCATTCATCAAGAAACGCACAAAATATTTAACGATGTCTTTACGTTTTTATTAATTAATTTATTTATTTATGTATTGTGACATAGTCAAAATTTTGTTGTCCTATTTGGATTAGTCTGTTGGGCTAAATAAATTATTATTATTATTATTGAAATACTGTATTGAGATATACTTAATACAAATTAAAAAAAAAACACTTAATATGTTTACTTGTTTTATTTTATTGTTCTAACAATATTGTTTCGGCAATTTTTACGATTACTAACCGTCTGTATGAATTAAGATAACATCGAGTTCGAGTTAAGTAGAATTTACACAATAGCACTGAATAATGGTTGTTCAAAAATCATGGGTAGCAATGTCCTTTTACATAAACTAAATCCAAAACTCAATCATTAATTTACCTACACACAGAGCAAATGTTGTCATAACTATATTACCATAACATACGAGGTGCAATCAAGTTCTAAGGCCTCCTGTTTTTTTTCTCCAGACTGGAAAGAGATAGAAGCAAGTGCATTATTTTAAAATGAGCATGCGTTCGTTGTCAATACGTCACAGAGATGGCAGCACTGTACGGCAGATGGAATTGTAGCGGCAGCGTCGAGAATGAGAACTGTTTTAGATACTTCAAATGGCTACGTTTTCCTTACTTGAACAGCGTGCAATCATTCGTTTTCTGAATTTGCGTGGTGTGACACCAATTGAAATTCATCGACAGTTGAAGAAGACATGTGATGATGGAGTTATGGATGTGTCGAAAGTGCGTTCGTGGGTGTGACAGTTTAATGAAGGCAGAACATCGTGTGACAACAAACCGAAACAACCTCGGGTTCGCACAAGCCGGTCTGACGACATGATCGAGAAAGTGGAGAGACTTGTTTTGGGGGATCGCCGAATGACAGTTGAACAGATCGCCTCCAGTGTTAGCATTTCCGTGGGTTCTGTGCATACAATCCTGCATGACGACCTGAAATTGCGAAAAGTGTCCTCCAGGTGGGTGCCACGAATGCTGACGGACGACCACAAGGCTGCTCGTGTGGCATGTTGCCAAGCAATGTTGACGCGCAACCAAGGCATGAATGGGACTTTCTTTTCGTCGATTGTGACAATGGATGAGACGTGGATGCCATTTTTCAAACCAGAAACAAAGCGCCAGTCAGCTCAATGGAAGTACACAGATTCACCGCCACCAAAAAATTTCGGGTAACCGCCAGTGCTGAAAAAATGATGGTGTCCATGTTCTGGGACAGTGAGGGCGTAATCCTTACCCATTGTGTTCCAAAGGGCACTACGGTGACAGGTGTATCCTACGAAAATGTTTTGAAGAACAAGTTCCTTCCTGCACTGCAACAACAAAAACGTCCGGGAAAGGCTAAGCGTGTGCTGTTTCACCTAGACAACGCACCCGCCAATCGGGCTAACGTTACGCAACAGTTTCTTCGTGAAAATAACTTTGAAGTGATTTCTCACCCTACTCACCTGACCTGGCTCCTAGTGACTTTGGCTGTTTCCAATAATGAAAGACACTTCCGTGGCCGCACATTCAGTGGTCCAGTGGTCGAAACAGACTTGTAAAGAAGCCTTTGCCGCGGCCATGGAATCATGGCGTCGACGTTGTGAAAAATGTGTACGTCTGCAGGGAGATTACGTCGAGGAGTAACACCAGTTTCATAGTTTTTCGGGTGAGTAATTAGTCGGAGGCCTTAGAACTTGAATGCACCTCGTATATTGAAAATAATACTTTAAAATTAAAAATTTTATCCAGAGAAGTAATAAGGACATATACACGTTGTCCCTGAAATTCTGAATACGGGCTTTTCAATGCATTATTTGGCGCTTAGCTACCATGCTAGTTTCTTGCATAGCTGAGAATATGAGTAATGTAATGCGTTTGTACGCACTGTGATTTACACTCGATTATTATAATAGGTTGTCATGGTTGCTATTGCAAAATGCATGTAAATTTGACTTATTGTTAGATAGCTTCAAATTTGATACACTCTAATACAATTACGTGTAGTTAATTTTTCTTTTCAAAATGTTAATAACGGAACAGAAAACTCAAATTGTTAAATGGTTTTATGGAGGCCAATCGATGAATGCAATCGCAAATAATTTGTTTGTTTTGGCATATTATGTGACAGTAAACAACAGTTCGGTCTTCCATGTTATACATTTCTTTAATGAAACTGGTTCTGTAAATCCACCATGTAAGTGCTCAAAGGAAAGGAGGCGTCAAACTGAAGAAACTGAAATGCGGGAAATTATGGTTCGCAATGTGATAATAGAAAATTACACTTTATCAACAAGAGACCTTTGAAAAAAAAAACAGAAAATAATACCGGAAAATCAGAAGCGCATAGAATACTTAAAAGGAGTAGTTTCAAGTCTTTAAAAGATAAAACGACACAAGAGGTTTTCCCGGCTGACCATGGTCGTCGAATGGAATTTTGTGAAGATGTGATAGAGTAAACAACAATTACGAATTTCTTCGAAATCTTCTGTTTAGTGACGAATCGACTTTCCCATTACATGGTCGTCATAATCCTTCGGTAGTGAGATATTGGTCCCAAGAAAACAAGCACCGAAGAATAAGTTTAAAAACTCAGTACTCCTAAAAACTTAACGTTTGAACTGGTATTCTGTGGGACATTGTTATAGGACCATTTTTTATTGACGGGAATGTGAATGGCCGAAAATATTTGGAACTGCTTGAGAGTGAAGTGATGCCAGCAGTACAAGGCATATAGAATATTGATATGACCATATCTGGTATCAGCACGACGGATATCCTGCTCCTAATGCGGTTCGTGAATATTTAAATCAAATATTTCGTCGTCGCATTATTAGCAGCAACAGAGACATAAAATGGCCACCAAGATCTCCCGATTTGTCCCTGAATTATTTTTTTCTTTGGGGCCATATAAAGCAAACAATTTATACCCATCAGTATCTAAGACCTAACAACGTGTATGAATCTCAGATTAAAAATTCTTGAAGCTATTCAAAATAACACACCTGCGATGTTAAGAGCAATGCGACAACAATTTTATGATCGTGGGATATTTTTTGGCTCAACAAGGTGATGTTTTCGAACATTTAATAAGATGAATGTTGTAACTATTTATTATTCGTTAACTTAGTATTGTGTTTGTTGTAATTTAAGTATAATTTGCAATAAAATATTTTATAAATATTTTTCACTTTGATTCTCTATTTTATTATAAATTAGATATTACTAAGTATTTCCCGTGGTTTAGTGAATTGAAATATTTGACTCAGCTATGCAAAAAACGGGCATGGTAGCTAAGCGCTAAGTAATGCATTCAAAAGCCCGTATTCCAAATTTCAGGGGATAACGTGTATATAAAATTATATAATAAAAGATGAACTAACATCAGAAAAGTTACAAGGGCAAATATTAACTCAACATTCGCCAACACTAATTTCAAAATTTTACTTGTAGAAAATATAGGTAAAAACTAGAAAGTTAAAACATATCAAAAATAAGGCTATGTACTAAACGACCAATTAAATATAAACAAATATCTTAGTTACTATTTAGTTACTTACTACCTAATTTACCTAATTAATGTGTAACCTTCACCCTTAACTCTTTATGCAGTATATAAATTAGGTGTAATCTGCATTATGTATGAATTTGTCAACTGCCTAACGAAGCCAATGTGTGGCAAAATAGGTGTTGTGAATAAAAATTATTTCAAAATTTAAACTAGTTATTTAATCTACATCTAAATGGAGTTTCTTCGTAAATAAATTATATACAGATATATGATTACAATGCTTCTGTAACATGTGATGAAGAATGACTCAATCTCTATAGACCTAGTAGATCCAACAGTTTCTAAATCCAATATAATTAGCAGAACTATTTAAAAATAGAATACATTTGGAAATATAAATTATGTTTTGTGTTTGGAGGAATAGCTAATTTTCCTTCCTATTTTGAGTTAGCGCCTGAAGATGGAGTTATTAATTGTATGTAAATTATGAACTTATAACTATATTCGTTTAGATAAAAAAAATTAGATGTTATCTAGTGCACAAACAAAACATGTCAATTTTCTAAAATAAAAAAAAAATAAGATCCATTTCAAAATAAATGTAAATTTAACACTTTGATAACCATATAAATAAATAACATTATTTAAAGTAACAAATTAATTTCATACCTATTAGATTTTACGACATTTTAACTACGTCAGTAATATCCATGCGCGACTTTTATTTTTGAGAACAATTGTAGTTATTAAAAGTAAAACTAGTTTTAGGGCACCCAGGTCGTGATTGTTCCGCAAACGACTACGTGAACATCCGGAAGACGTATCTTTGTTAGGAGTTTATGTCATGTTAAATTGATACATCTATAAACCATTGCCGGTTCCCATCAAAGAGCGGCTCATTTACCTTAAGGCAGGAATAGACGTAAATGGAGAACAGCGTAGCGATTTTGCGATAAGAACAAAAATTGTTAAATTATATCTAATGATTATCGCAAATACAATTTTTAGTAGGATGCAAGTGTCGCAAATATTATTTGATTTATTTTATTTGATTAAATTTTACCATTTAAAGTTTTTGGCGTAGTTTTGGTGTTGGTATGTACAGGTGTACTACAAATTAGTCGAGGTATTTAAAAGTTTCTCTTGAAGAATCTGAGATGAGTGTATATGTAAAATGGATTTTTTTGTTAAACAAAAGATTAAAATGTTAATTTATTAAAATTATTTTTTCACATGGAGGCCTTTCTTTATACAGGGTGTAAATGAAATACGCCGACGTACGGTAATATATAATAGATACGTAAGACCAGCAATTCAAATATACGAAAAAAAAATTTTATCGAAACTATAAATTCTGCGGAAATTTAGGAACACAAACTTTTCAAATACGGTCCTGTATACAGATTGAATCTAAATAAATAGAAATTATATGTTTACATGTTGTCAATCCAACAAACAAATAGGCGTTTATTTATTTAAGTTCACTAAAAAATCCCCTTCTCATTTCAGTAACGTCTCTGTGTGATAAGTTTATAAACATGTATTCATTCATTTCTTAGATACAGCAGCTGTTTTGGTGTTATTTATAAGTAAGTTTCTGACCTTTGTAACATTCTGAATAGAATAGAATACCAGTTTCTTTAAAAATTTGAAAATGTATAACCGTTTTGTGGTGATATGGAATTTGTAATTTAGTTTTCTTAATATAAATCCACGCCGAGAAATATTAAATTACATTTGTAATTTTTAAGTGAGTTCTCTTTTCTTCTTTTTTCAATGACGTCCTAAAAATGGCAGATTTGTGTGAAATACGCCTCGGTCTTCACGGATATGGGTCGCAGCTGGAAAAATACGTTGCCGAAGATCATCCTTCACGCCCCAGCCTTCGTTCGGAAACCGCTCTTCATAAATACGTCTAGTAGCTTTAACATTTCCACCTGTTATTGGATAGTATGACGATATAAGTTAATTCGTGATTGGAGCAAGCCATACTTCACGGAAGTTGATAACAGACTGACTTCTGATTACAGTATGCATCATTGCATCTACAAGTCCCACCATTACGTTTCAGTAGGGGTGCGTTGCAGTTATAAAGTAATACTAAATGTGTTAGAGTCGGTTCGAGCCATGCGCATTTATTTTTTTTTTTTACTTTGATCTCGTTCGTAATAGAGTTTTCGTGCATTAGCGTTTTATGCTTAATATTATTAGTTATTACATATTAAAGTTAAAGTATGTCTGCGTATTTAGTTTACACCCTGTATACACATTTGTGTCGATTTTATATATTTCGTATTAGAAGCGATGTTGAACAAAAAAAAAAACGAAAACTAGATATTACTGTACAAATCATTTTCATGATAAAAAGGTCATAAAAATAATTTATATGTTAATATCTAAATTTTTCAACCAGTTCATTGCTGCAGGAGTTGTCTTGTTCAGCTCGTGGATGCCACGAGTATATATATATATATATATATATATATATATATATATATTAGTAGGAATTTCATATTTGCTTGGTCGTAGTTATAATACTAGATAAAAAATAAGTTTTTCTTGGGACTAGCGGCCGGGTAATTAAAATTGTTTTCCAAACACGGTCAATCAGCATTTTAGTCGTATTTTTAAATGCAACCATACAGTACAATAAAATTTGTGAAAAGGTTCTATATATATATATATATATATATATATATATATATATATATATATATATATATAATCAAAAATTTATTTAAATTCGGGTAAGCGGTCAATTAAAAAACTCCTTTATTAAATTACCCTATATTTCGCAACACTTTGTCGCTTCTTCTGGGGTAAAAAATGTAGAGTTAAAAAATAATAAAATTGACGTACAAAAAATATAAAAATGATTCATCATTAATCATTTTTATATTTTTTGTACGTCAATTTTATTATTTTTTAACTCTACATTTTTTACCCCAGAAGAAGCGACAAAGTGTTGCGAAATATAGGGTAATTTAATAAAGGAGTTTTTTAATTGACCGCATACCCGAATTTAAATAAATTTTTGATAATATATCACGGTCGATCATTTCTTTTCAATTATATATATATATATATATATATATATATATATATATATATATATATATATATATATATGTATAACATTCAATGGAAATTTAAAAAGCCAAGGTTTACTGAAATAATGAAAACCAGCTATCATTGTCCTTTATTTGAAATAGTTAAGTTAATATTGTTTCTTTAAGTATATAAGGGAACAAAATTAAAATTACGTGACTTATATCATACTTAGGTCTGCAATAACTAGATAGAAAAAAGAGTTTATGCCACTAAAATGCGAAGAGAAGATACAAATACTATCAATTCAGAACCATAAAATATATTTAAATACCTACATTGTTTCTTTAAGCCTTTTGAGGAATGAAACTAGAATTACACAATATTATATCATGCTTAGGTCTGCAGTAACTTAGTGGAAAAAAGAGTTTACACCACGAAAGGGAAGCAATTAATTAAATGTAAAGGCGAGATAATATACTCATACAATTCGGAACTACAATTTGAATGATAAGAAGAGACTAGATTCTAGGAACATTAACACAAAATAATGTAATTCTTGAATAAGCAGTGGAGATCATACAAGCTCTTGCTAATACTTTTTCTAAAGTTTATTATTCTCCTAGTCTTGCACAGCCTGATCAATTAGATATGGATCTGAATTCAGTTTACTTTGATATTAGGAGGTTTACTGTAAAGAAAGTACTGCATAGAATCAAGAACCCGAAACCTAAAATGACTTCTGATGATGACGATCTACATGGCTATTTCTATCTATGGGATTATTCATATTGCGATGAGTCACCGATGATCTCATACGTCGAGAACCGTCCAAAAAAATGTAAATGCGTAACACATGCAAAATCTAGGCGAACATCGAATATGCCAGAACTTTTCCCGTTAATATAAATAGCAGTTGGGAGGGATTTATGCGATTCCATACCAACTCATCGCCGAGTGAACTTACATAAATATAAATACATAAATGTGCTTATTGTTAGTAATTAGCTTTTAAATTGTTATTCGCTTTTATTATTAATATAGTGTGTGTCTAAGTTACCGTTAGTTTTATTTAAGAAACCGAAAAGACAAAAACATGCCAATAGGTATTCTGTTATCCACTAAGCGCAATATTAAGTTCATGTCAAGTGAAGTACATTTGAATGGAGATGTACACAAACAAAATTGAATATTAATATTGAAATGATGAAAACCCAGGTGAATTGCATGCAAAGGCATTACATAGGCCGAAAGTTACGGTTCTCATATGTTTGTCATTATACGAGGATCATTTAAAACATTTTTGGCATGAAACAAGAAACAACGTTGTCGTAGTTTTCTTCATTCATGGTAATTGTTCGACGCCCAAAACATGTAAAAAGTCGACAGATTTACCTTGACAAGATACAAAGTTGTCCTTAAAATTCTATTTAACTAGAATATAGAATATATTTATGGACATTATCTGTTGTATACCGTGAATATAGCATACGAAAACGCTGAACAGTGCAAAAAATATGTCACAAAGACACTATACGTCCTGAAACTAGTAAGGTCGAATCGGTTTCGTATTTTGAAGGGATCAGTCAGACGGAGAGTGGTGACCTTGGTGAACTAAGGATTAGCAATAGATGCATTTTTTTGACAGGTATTTATACAGGCTGTCCATTAACACTCCTTTGACACCAAATAATGTAAATTTTGAACAAGTAGTGGAGATCATACAAGCTTTTGCTAACTGCTCTTGAAAACCCAGGTGAGTTGCATGAAAAACCATTAAATAGTCCGAAAGTGACGGCGTGGTGTGCACTTTCATGATCTGGCATTATTGGATCATATTTTTTCCAAGGCAGTAGAGGAAACGTCACAACTGTTAATGTAGACTGCTACACCTACATTGTCAGAACATTTTTGATGCAACAGCTTCCTAGGTTTCAAGAAATTATTTTTTGCCAGCAGGATGGGGCCACATGTCATACTTTAAGGGAACTCTTCCCGGAGGGACTCATACCCAAACATGGCGAGATTTTGTGACCTACCAGATCCACACATTTTTACGCATGCGACTTTTTGCTTTAGGGATGGACTGCAAACCATAACGGGAATTAAAAACTAATATCAGACAAGAAATTCCACGGATTCAACATGACCTGCTTCGTCGAATGATGGAAAATTTTGGATCAAGATTAGAAGAGTAAAGATTCTTCTAATCTTGATCGACAATTTTCCATCAAAAAGTAAAATGGCATATTTTACTCATCTCAAATCTGTAAAAAAATTCTTACAAGTAAAATATGCCATTTTACTTTTTGATGGAAAATTTTTAATCAAGATTAGAATAGTAAAGATTCTTCTAATCTTGGTCGACAATTTTCCATCAAAAATAAAATGGCATATTTTACTCCTCAAATCTGTAAAAAAATTCTTACAATAAAAGTTTCATGAAAAAATTGGGTACTTCACTGGCAGACTCTGTATGTTGTCTTATCTATTTAAAATGAGAGGCACATATTGCAGTTTGTGGATAAACTAAGACTTAGTTAATAACTTTGTTATATTTCAATAATCCTCAGAAAGTTAATGAACTGAAATATTTTTACTTTTCAAAGCGACATATTGAAGAAATGGTAGTCGTTACTATTTGAACGAAGAAAAAAGAAGTCGAAAATTGTTTGAAATAAATTTCTACCAAGATGTTTCGTTCTTCTTTTTGAGACGAAATGGGCTGAATTCAATGTGCTCCGTTTGATGACGTCTGACGTAAACGTAACATCATTAATTTTATTGCTAGAGAACATAGATCTTAACAGACATTTTAGTTTTTGTAAGTCATTTATCACCTCATTTCCGCTCCCTGTATTTTTCCTTTCCTAAAGCTAAATGTGCCTGTATTGTTTCACCTCGAGCGATTTAAATAAATAAATGACGATAATAATTTACATGAAATAAGAGACCTCTTTAAAACAGAATAACTAGATTCGTAATAATTCCACCGTCAGGGCAATTTCCGGATGGTATATGTGCGCTGTTAATTCGAGGAAAACGAGGTTTGTATTTAATTATACAATTGCGGAAAGTGCGTTTATGTTGTTACAGCGTAAGTAATTATCATTGCCCGCATCATCATTATATCGACTAAGGGTTAGTTTACCGTAATATTGGCAATTATATATGGTAATTAGAAATTAATTGTACCGATTTAATTTTTATTATGACTATAGTAAGAAATTATTTTGAAATATGGGGACTAGACATTGTTACAGTATTATACTCAGTTATTTAATATATTGTCTTAAATAGGTTGTTCGGTCAATATAGATTAAATTTGTATTTTTAGTTTTATTTAAATATAATCAAATAGATTTACAGTAAAACCTCTAATTATGGACACCTCCGACAATCGGACACCTCTAAAAAATGGACATTTTTTGTGGTACGAAATTTTATAATGGGTTTTCTTAACAATAGTCACTCCTAATATTGGACCCTCCATAAATCGGACGCGGACACCCTTTATTTCACCGAAGCAATAAAACATCTGTTAATATATCTCTTAATTAAGGACAGACAAGACGGGCGGCGCCGAATAAAATTTTGCAATTATGTATGTATGTATGTACTTTTAGGAAAAGTTTGGTGTCGGAAAGTCGCAAATTAGTGATATAGTGAAAAACAAAAGTGAAATAAAAGAACTTTTCGAGAAAAATGGAAACCTAGGTCAAAAAAGCAAGTTTCCAAAAACTAGTGGTTTAGCAATCGACGGAGCAGTGTTCAACTGGTTCTGTAAGGTGCGAAACAAAAATATTTCCATGTCAGGACCCCTACTCAAAGAAAAGGCGCTGGAAGTAGCACAAAGTTTACAACTCACCGAATTCAAAGCGTCTAATGGTTGGTTGGAGAAATTTTGTCAAAGACATAAAATATCATTTAAAAGTGTGTGTGGTGAATCTGCCTATGTAAACATGCAAAATGTAGACGATTGGAAAGTCAAGTCGCAATCAATATGCAAAGATTACTCTCCGAAAGATATTTTTAATGCTGATGAAACCGGTTTATTTTTCCGCGCCCTTCCGACAAAAACATTTGCGTTAAGAAGTGATAAATGTGCCGGAGGAAAATCTGCAAAAGAACGACTAACTATATTGTTGTGTTCAAATATGGAGGGTGATAAGGAAAGGCCGTTAGTCATCGGTAAAAGTAAGAAACCTAGATGTTTTAAAGGAGCTCATGTGGATAAGTTGCCGATAGGATGGATATCTAACAAAAAAGCGTGGATGACTTTGGATATTATGTCAGCTTGGTTAAAGAACTTTGATAACAAGATGAAGAAAGAAAAAAGGCATGTAATTTTGTTTCTTGATAATGCCACTTCTCATCCGAAGATTTCATTGGAAAACGTAAAATTGGTTTTTCTGCCCCCAAATACTACCTCGCATTGTCAACCTATGGACCAGGGTGTGATTCAAAACTTTAAGGTAATTTACCGGAGCATGCTTGTAAAAAGGCTTTTGGCGTTAATGGATACTGAAAATTCACTAGAAATGGTAGAAAAAAACATTACGGTAGTCACTGCATTAATATGGATATCAGCTGCTTGGAAAAAACTCTCGCCTGTGACCGTAAGAAACTGTTTTCAAAAATGCGGATTCAATCAAAGTGACAGTGATCTAAGTGCAGAGTGCGATATAGAAGATAATATACCTTTAGCATTTTTATTTCCCAATTTTAACATCACTAATTTAGATTTAAGCACATACGCATTAATTGATAATGAGTTATTTACTGAAAATCCTAATGTTTCCATTATAGATTGTATCGATGAAATTACTGATATCAGTGATGAAATGGAAAATGAGATTGAAGAGGAATTTGTAACTAGTATATCAAATATTTCGGAAGCCCATCAAAAATTAAAAGATCTTGAGAACTATTTCTTAAGCACTAACAGTTTTAACATTGCTAACAATATTTCTCAAGCTCTTCTTGAATGTGAATCTGAGATATTTAAACATAAAATTAAAAAAGCAAGACAAACAACAATTAATGATTACTTCAAGTAAAATCTAGCATAAAATATGTATGTATGTGTATTAAGTATTGTAAATTTTTTTCGACTTTCGTCTTAGTATGTGTGATTAAATTGATATGAGAATGAATATTTTCTTTCGCTTTTCTTTTAACCTCCACATTTTGGACACCTCCATATATTGGACATTTTAGGATTCCCCGTCAGTGTCCATTATAAGGAGGTTATACTGTAGTTGTATTTATTTTACGTATTAATTCATAGGTTTTAATTTTGTTCTATTTGCAAATATAAAGTGTATAGAAAAGTCTTTATAATAGCATAAGTTTTATTGTTATATTTCATGTATTGTATTGTATTTAATTTATTCATATTTTTACGATAGGTTTAGAGATTTCGGTTTATTGCATTTTTCCTGTATTATTCGAATAATGTACGTTATCTCTAGCTAACTTCCTGTTTATTGTAATTTACGTACTTGATATATTGCCATTCTATACCTGTAACAATTGTAATGTGTATTTAGTATTTAATATTTATTTTATTTGCCCATAATTAAGGTTTCATGTGCATATTGTTTATTTTAATCCATTTATGACGTTGGTAAACTACAACATATACTTTTCCTTGAAGAAGGGTAAAATATTTGCATGAAAATTTCAATATAATCAATTTAGTTCTTCTCCCCTACCTTGTACTGGCGGGGACAAAACTTTCTTTGCAAAAATAAGTTAAAACAAAATTCAGTTCCAACCCAGATCTCAGCGATCTCACTACAAGAAAATATTATGTATTAGGTCTTTACTATTAAAACCAGATTCATGCATTTATATTAGGTTTAATGAATCTCCAAGATTCAATTAATTATCTTGTAAATAAATTAGTGTTATTCAAACAATTGCATTATTTCAACTCATATATTTCGGTCGACACATACCGAAAATTCCTTCAGACCAGGAGGAATAAACATAGGTAATATACGAGAACGAATTGATATACGAGGTATGTCTTTTATGTTTTGCATACTGGAACAGAGTGGGCTCCGCTAATCAAATGTCAGTCCTAAAAATTTACCTCCATCTTTAGTGTGGTGTTGTAACTACACCGAACTGTCAAAGTTGATAAGTTAGTTTTTTATAATTTTCGAAGACGATTATCTCAACAAGATTGCCACGCCGAGCTAGTTTATGCTTTTGGTAATGAAGCACCACATCAGTCAACAATTTCTCGTTGGTGTGGAGAGTTCAAACGTAGACGGATTAGTCTCGATCCAAGAGCAGATGCACCAAAAAACGGTAGTCATTCAGAAAAACGTCGATGCTGTGCGCAAGCTCATCAACGAAGATCAACATATCGAGAGTGACATATCGCGAAATCGAGGCATCATTGGGGATTTCAAACATCTCAATTTAAAAAATTTTGCATGAAGAATTGTGTGTAAAGAAATTAGTTTCCCATTGGATGCTGCATGTGTTGACCGAAGAACAGAAACAGCTAGGGTGAATTGGTGTCAAAAAACTCTATACCGCTTCAACGCAGGAAACTTTAAAAACGTGTACAACATCGTGAGTGGTCATAAATCTTAGATTTACTCATACGAGCCAGAAAATAAACGCCAGTTGTCTGATTGGGTGTTCCAAGGTGAAGAAAATCTGACAAAAGTCCTCCGTTCTCTAAGTGTCTCCAAAAAGATGGTCGCGACATTTTTCTCGAAAGCAGGTCATTAAGCAACAATTTCTCTACAAAATCAAAGAACTGTTACTGCTGATTGGTATACAACCATTTGTTTGCCGCAAGTTATCGCGGAACTCCAAGAAATCAACCCACAACAACGAATCATCCTCCACCAAGACAATGCAAGTTCGCACACAGCTCGCAAGATAATTGATTTTTAACACAACTAAACGTTGAATTATTAGACCATCCTATGTAAGGCCCCACCTAGGTCCCAACGATTTCCTTACTTTTTCAAAAATCAAGGACGAACTGCGTGGTCAAAGGTTCCAGTCGTTGAAAGGAGCAGTCGATGCCTTCAAAAACCCAATTTTGACGGTATCAACAAACGTGTGGATTAACTTCCAAAGTTGGTTCGAGCGCTTAGCCTTTAAAAGCTATCTACTGTTTTATTTCACCTCTGTATGCAACATATAAAAGATAACCCTCGTATAAAGTCTCCAACTCTATGAAATAAGAAAGAAATAATGAAATCATTCTCAAAATGAAGTAAATTGATTGTACTACCAATGTACATAATTATTTTTCGACATTACCATTTAGTGTCATATATTTTTCCAAATGGTGAATCTATTTCTCCATTCTATCCATGAAAAACCTTTTTGTTTACTGATCCGATTACGAATAGCAGCCCGAATCAGTGTCTGATAAAAAATGCTGACGTTTCAATACCTCCTCCAACTTTGAAGATGCCAAATCAGGACTGCACAGAGGGTGTGAAATGACCGTGAATTTTAGACTTGTTATTGTCTTTCGTTGCTGCTATGCGGTCTGGCGTTGTTGTAGTGCTTGTATACGTTAGTGATCGTAAGGTACTGAATTAATTGTTGATTCCGTTCGTATGCCCTCTTTGACTGAACGCAAGATTCGTCATTTAAATGCTGTTAAAGTCTTGTAGGCTAGTACATCCAGGTGATATAAAATGCTTCGGGTCAGTTTTCAGTTTTCCTTTGTTGTGGAACGACCTCTCATGTTAACTTGCAATGGAGTACCCGTATGGTAAATAATAAACAAAAAGAACCTTTTCAAGATACCAAAAAGTTGTTGGTCTGAATGTGCCGGCATGAGGAGTGATACGAAGTCTTTGTAGAGGCGGTAAACCTTTATGTCGCCAATTCATAGTCTGAACTTTTGACTTTGAGAGAAAGTGATATATGCTTTCCTTTATACATGATTTCGTCTCACTAAGTCTCTGGTTCTGGTACTACAGCCTCTAGACTTATTGTGCTTAATCTGTCTTAGCATATGATACCAACTCCAGTATTCTAGTACTACGAGTATTTACGAGATTGTACCATGGGCGACATAAAAAATGGGGACAAGTTGTAATAGTGAATTTAGCATTATTTAACTATTGTGAATGGGACTTTCAATATATTCATGTATTTGTTTCTATTGTAACAAGTGAAATAATTTCTTCATATTCTAAACAAATTTATTTATATTACGTTCTTAACATGATTCATAAAATAAATTAATAAAAAATAAAATAAATAAAACTAATATTTTGTAAAACTACCGTTTTGATCAATGACGCTCTGAAGGCTTCGTGGCATTGAATAAATTAAATTCTGTGTGTATTCTGGGGTAATTTCTTCCCAACAGTTTTCGATTGCTTGCCACAACTCTTCTGAATTGTGAGGTCTAAAATTGATATTATAAATTTTTTTAACCATACTAGCCCAAACATTCTCAATAGGATTCATGTCGGCACTGTTTGCCGGCCAAGGTAATACAGGCACTCTGTTCTCTTCAAACCATTCCGTAGCAACATGCGAATGGAGCTGTTATCTTGTTGAAAAATAAAATTTGCATCAAATATAGTTCTGTAAATATTTCCTGTAAATCGTTCGTCTATTCTCCAACAAATCCCTGGTCCTTGAACGCTGATCCAAGCCCAAACGTTTACAGAGAAACGTCCACTTCTTTTTACTTGTTGAACGTATTCCTGTGAATACCTGTTACTGTTGCGTGGTCTATATAATCTTACTCGACCGTTATGACAGGATTGAAAAATCTTTTCATCAGAAAAGATGACATTTTCCCAAAAATTATTATCCATATTTACATATTCTTCTGTAAACTCCAGACGTCGTTGTTGATGCGCTTGAGTTAAAAACCCTTTTCTAGCAGCAGAATAGTTTCTTAAATTAGAGTTTTTAATTCGACGAAGAGCTGTTCTATGCGATGCAGGAAATGCAGTTTCTTCTTTTGCTGCTACAGCGGTAGAAAAGGGATTATCCCGGAGGTAGTTAATAAGTGCTGCATCGGTATCCGCAGTAGTAATCTTTGATCTTCCTGATCCAACATTTCTTGTTAATCTTGCTTCATTAACCCATCTCTGCTTAATTCGCAAGATAGTATTTTTACCCACATTGAACTCTTGGGCAACTCGTCGTATTGACCACCCGTTTTCCAACATAGTCACCACTCTAGCTTTATTAACTGTGCTTAAATGTTGAGGCATTTTCAAATCGAATAGACACACGGAATTAAATACAGATGTCAAAATGACAATCAATGATAATTATTAAATTAATTTCCGATTTAAAAAAAAATGACTTTTTACAATAGAGCAACTTAAGTATACCCATTTTTTTGTCGTCAATGGTACAAGTCTCTGATCAGTGTTCCACTGTCACTGTGGTTAGCCCATGACTCATGACTACGACGCAGTTGACTGAGTCCAACGTCTCCCTTGTATGCCTGTACCAAACCGATTCATTAGCTTTTGCACACGGCTCGGCATTTGACTATCACTGACGCCACACGCTGTATCAGACGCTTACAAGTGTTTCGTTAAATAATTTACTCCAAGACCATGACGCTATTGCAGAAATGATTGGTCGTAATCCTGATGAGTTTAATCCATTTGTTGTGCGTTAGTAATAACGCCATAAACATTTAAGTAAATATTCAAGAAGAAAAATGAGGAAAACGATATCTTCAGTTCATCTGCCTTCACTCCCCATGATCGATTCATCTTTCCACTGCCTAAGTTCGGAAAATTAATTTCGGATAATCTGGTATGTAGGCTTTTGCGGTTGTTGTTCATGATTGTTTCTGGGATTCCGGGGTGGAACTGCGTCCTTGGCACAACTTTCTTTTTGGCTACCGTTTCGTCTACTGTTGCAAGGGCATTTTCAAAGCTATTCAGTTTGTTTAGTTTCAGTGTAGTAACAGTAGTAGCAGTTCTGAAGATGTCCCTTGTAATAGTGGACCAAGCGTCAGCCAAGAAGGAAGCAGTGCAAAGTATGCAGTTCCAGCCCAGAATTCCAGAAGCAATTCTGTATGTATTATTAATTCTAACATAGCAGTGACAAGCTGCGTTGTAATTACGGCTACGTGTTTGCTACTAAATCCGGTATTCTATTAGCCTTAGCGTGTCAGCATTGTTTATTAAAAGTGGATCTTAGCAAAGCAGTTTTCGGAATTTTTGAAATTTTTTTTTCATAATAATTGCTTTGCTCGCACTTATTGTAACTGATGTTTGAAGTTATTAAATCATGTTCAACATAGGATAGAGGAGGAGATATAACGAGCTTATAATGAGATGAAAAAAACGATGTATAAATCAATGCGACATCAATAATTAAAATAAATATATCCAGAAGAGGAAAATATGGAGAGAAACGGCGATCAAGTCATGGTCCACTAGGCCTGCAGTGCCAAGACGTCGGAGACGATCTCAAGCACCAGCCAGCGACAGACTAGCTCTAGATTATATTAGACAGACCAGCTCTCTAAATGACAACTGTGATGTCGTTGAAACGTTGGGACAACGGTTTATCTCAGAACACATCTGACACGAGCCCAAGATCCCGAGAAGTCAGATTCTCGATTGTATGCAGTGTAAGATTTACTTAACTAATTATAATATATAATAGAAAGAAAAACAAGATATTCTTCTAAATATTTTCTATTTAACAATTTATTATTAATGCCAATGAAAATGAAAAGGCTAAGAATAATAACACGAGTGTTTAATGAAACACATTTATTATACGCAATTCATTTCACAACTCTCCGTAATAAATCAAAATTCTAATCGCCAGCCGGGAAGGGAATTTGTCCATGTCAGAAGATTCTTTGAGCGAGTTTAAAAGCAGAATTAATCCTTATCCGATTATTGAATGGAAAAAGAATATCACAAAAGAACGAAAGACGCGCATGAAGTAGGATTTGAAATCCCAGTGTAGTTTTCAGGCGAAAGAGAAATTCCTGTTATAGTGTAAAAAGGAATTTGAATAATTTTAACAGGATTTGCCTAATCCAAATGGAAGCATAGTTTTTTTTCTTAATAAGAGAGATTATGCACGGGAAGACGAATCACTTTGGAAAATTATAACTTTATTAATCATTGTGAGATTATAGTATTAATGTTATGTAAAGGATATTCGTAATTATTCAGAAAGATATGCAAAACAACGTTACTCAGAAATATGTGGAAACAATTCCAATATTTTCCAATATGTCATTATACGAGGATTATTCAAAAATTTTTGGGTATAAAACAAAAACAACATAGTTTTCTTCTTTTATAGCTAGCTAAAGCGCCCCCATAGATAGAAAAAATAATTAATTCATGGTAATTGTACAACGTCCAGAACATGTAAAAAGTTGACAGAGTTACCTTGAAAGGATACAAAGTGTCGTTAAAATTTTATTTAACTAGAATCTATTAAAAAAAGTTAACGCTTTGAATCGATTGAAAAATTATAAAGTTTGCAGGAATAGGTTATACAAAGAAGAAATCAATATCAAATGATTTGTCAGTATACCTGTGTATATATATATATATATATATTTATGGACAGGATCTGTTGTGTGTCGTGAATATAGCACACGAAAACGCTAAATGGTGTAAAGAAAACATGTCACTAGTAAGTACTAGTAATCTGTTTTGACTTAAAATGTTACGCATATATAAGAATGTTTAATTCTATTTTTAAATTATATTTATTTCTTTAAATATCTCACTTTTTAAAATATTAAACTTAACTTAGACATTTTTCTATGTACATATTCGTTTGTAAGTAGAAAGTCTTTCTTTTGTGGTCGTTCAAGCCTGTAGACCCTTTGTCTTCTACCTGCTTACAAACATAACGTTCACTTTGGAATTCTATATACATTTCATTCTAAATTAACTTGTTTTAATTTAATTACGTACGTCTTCTTTTATATATGGTGTATCATATCATTTGGAAGGTTGACTCACAAGGGATATTTTAATAATATTTATGTCATCGACATCAAAATTCTTCGGGTTGCGCTTTTGATTAAATTATTAGTCAAGACATCGACAACCTCGATCCCTCTCTTAACGTAGAGCAATAAAATAGACCTTTTCCAGACCAGTGTTACTTCGACACGTACTTAGTCGTCTTCTCTTTAGACCACTCCTAAGATACACATCTTACCCGTAGTACTGTTCAAGTATACGATGCCACCCATCACGCCGCCCGGCGTCTGTCGCTTCTAAGGCAATCTGTATTGTTCTATATAAATTATTGTTTCAAGCCAATTCATCATAATTTAACTAATTCATTTCTTATTCCTCCGGCCAAACATCGCTCTACATATTTGTCCAAGTATATAACGCACCACGTAGCCGACCGTCTTCGCAACTTAAAGGTAACTCTCTATTGTTCGATCCAGAGGTTATTTTATATTAATCATAATTAATTAACATTTAATTTACTGCCAAATTCAACATTCCTTGTGTATATTGCTCTTATTTAATTACTTTTAAATCTATCAAGCTGAATTTCTTTTATGTAAATAATAAATACAACAGAATCAATGGTCATAGCAAAAGAACCCACTAGATGTAAACTGGCTGTAGATGACAAACCCATCCGAGAATGTATGCGATGCACGTACCTGGGAGTCGAGATCACATGCTTCCAAAAACTTACAACAGGAAGTCAGAACACAAATGAATAAAGCCTCAAGAATTTCTGGCTACCTAAGGGACCTCATATGGAGGAATAAATACATGTCCACCGAAAGTAAAGTCCGCATATATAAAACAGCCGTAAGACCGGTGATTACATACGCAATGGAAACCCGAGCGGATACAACAAAAACGAAGAGCATGATGAGAGCAACGGAGATGAGGACCTTAAGGAATATCAGAGGAGTAAGCTTGAGAGATCATGTAAGAAGCAGGGATATACGAACAGACCTCAAAATTCAAGACGTGGTGCAATTCACGAGAAATAGACGAAGATACTGGCGAGACCATGTCGACCGAATGACGGGGGATCGATGGGCAAAATGGTCAAAGAACGAAAAACCGAACTCAAGGAGACCTCCAGGCCGACCTCCAAAGAGATGGTGCGAGAGCTGGACATCTGCTTCCCAAGAGGCTGAACAAAATTGAAAATAGTAGAAGAAACAAGACTAAGTCTTAAGGAAAGAGAAAGAAGAAGAATAAATACAACTTTAAGGACAACGCTCCTGTGTTTTATTTAATTAGTAAGCTGTAATATATTTATTTAATTTAACCATTATCATACATCCTGGACCTTTGATGAAACTTCATCAGCACCACCAATTATTTTATTTTAAATAATTCATATTATTATTAGCAACCACAGCCAGCCCAACCAAATAGCGCTAGTTAGTAATAAGTGGCACCAAGACGAAAAGCTCGTGTTTGTAATAAAAAGATGGCGTCTTTTAAAGGAAAGACAGCAGGTAGCGACCTTGGTGAACTAATGACAAGCAGTAGCTGCATATTTGTGAAAGGTATTTCAGGCTGTCCTTGAAATAAAGAGACAATGTATGAAAAATGGAAAAATATAATTATATATGTGCCGCCTATGAATTGAATGTCAGAATGTCTATAAATAATAAATGCCTCTATTGAAGTTACACACACACCATACTTTACAGCGTATGTTTACATATGTAGCAGCTGTCGATGTTATAAAAACTATGATATTGTTGTATGCTAACGTCGACAACCTTTTAGAACTGACCTAAATCAGCTATTTCATGTATATTACTTCAATGTTTTTTTTTGTTACTAGAAGTAACAAATATAAAATATCGTATGATCAAAAATGCCGAATGTGGATCGCTATTGCCGTGGAATTTACGAGATAGCTATGAAATTATTTATTTCAGTTAGTTTCTACATTTACTTGACAACTTACAAGTCGGCTGATTATAATTCAAAATGTTTCAAACAAAACGTAACATTTTTAATACTAAATCATACTACAGTAATGGAAATCTTGGCGAAAATGGTAATTGGGTTTATTCGCCTCGTTTATGTTTGAATGAGTTCTGTGAGAGATTTCCCAACATCGCCATAATCAAACGATATTTTTTTCGGCAATTTCAACGAACTGTGGACAAATTTGAAGAAACTGGTAATATAAGTGACAGTGTTCGATCTGGAAGAAGAAGGGTTAGAAATGATGATGTTATTGATCAGGTTAGGCAAGGCGTGCAGAAAGAATCTACCTTATCCTTGCGTAGATTGAAACAAGAAACCAATTTAAGTTTTTAATAACATGGGCCGACGTGTTAACCTGTGTAATCAAGAACAAGGAAGACATTTTCAACATTTTTTAACATTTTTTTATTGTAAAAGTGTACCTGCCTGAATGTTATTGTTTCATTGTTAGAGTTCTTTTCTTACCTGTAATGAATCTGATTCTTCTATTAGTTATTAAAGCGTTGTTTATTAACAAATAGATTCTGTATTCTCTATAAATGTTATAAAATATACATAAAATGCTACTAATTACCATAACCTAAAATCTATTTTATTTGTGGCTTATGTGTACTTCAAAGTAAAGAAGTACAAAACTAAATAATTTTATAGATGGTTTTTACACTTCATGGCTATCACGATCCAAAGACTTTTTGATCAAACGTTACTAATGTGGATATAAAAAAGACCGCTATTACAAACATGTTTATCTTTATTGAAGTTCTAGAAGATAACATTGTGTAGACAGCTTTGTATTGTAAGGGTTCGATAACCTCGTACAAAAAGTCAGTTGTTAAAAAAAATTTATACCTTTAGTTTGTTTGCATGTGAATTTTTAAAGGAAGATGTATTAGAGGAAGGTGTAAGATGTGGAATTTCACGTTCAATTTAGTAACAATCTACCTTTAATCGAACACGTATTAAAATCAAAACGGATTAAGGATCAATTTACGATAAATAAGTATTTGATATATTCATAGACCTAATATTTGAAACTCTGTCATTGAAGAATCAGTAAGACATACATAATATTTATTTTATTTTTGAGATAAAATGCAGCCCATCAAGAATAAGATGTCTGATAGTTTTTAATATTCCAAGGAAACTTTTATTTTCCGGTCCTCCTGTGTATACATCCAATTTTTTCCCCTTTCACGACGGCTAATATTAATTAGAAATGAAAGTTCATTAATTAAAACACTATGGAAGCTTTTGCATGTTAAAAATTGAATGAATGGAAGAAGGAATAATATTGACGCTAACACATGTTGAATTTGATTGATCTGCTATTAAATGAGTCTCGTGGATGTCCGTTGTCGTTGCTGTTGAATAATAATAGACCCGCAGGTGCACAGGGAATATACAATAACTCATTCCAAACAGATCGACAAGCAATGAAAATTAATTGTAAAGCTTAGTTACTTCATTTTACGTTAGTTATTTTTAGAAGGAAATACTTTTGAACTCTGCAAGAGTTTCAAAACATTAAGATAAGAATTAATGAACTAATGAAAGGAAAATGCGAATATAAATGTGCTTTCAATTTTAATTGCAGAATGTATATGGAGAGATGTGTAGTAAATTCTTATTTTGGCAACTTTATTTAATATTATAGCTATAACTTGATTATACAGGGTTGGGAAAAGTACTGTATATCGCTTGCAAATTTTGAATGAGCAATTTAATTCAAAAATTACTTATACAAATCATGATTCATATAATAAAATAAAATAAAACAATCACTTTGTTAAACCACTTTATTCACATATAATCGTGACCGTGGTTTCGACATACAATGTCATTATCAAACTGCAAAAGTTACAGGCCTACATAGAACTTATAAATGACACAAAAATATATGGGGGTGGTTTATGATGTTATTTAAAATTACTACTATATACTTAACTATTATATATATATAACATATAATAATAATAACATATAATAATATACAACATTGGAAAAGAGGTGTATATATAAGATCCAACTGGTCGTTTAAAACGATATCTATTGTGTCGTTTCGGCTTTTAAAAATTTCTAGGGCCTCTAAAAGATTTAATTTACGACCTTTCTCGGCCAAATGCAATATTTTATGATGACCAAATGTATGCCTTTCTGTAATAAGATGGTTTGCCAATGTTGAATTTGTCTTCTTTAGTTTATATGACCTCATGTGTTCTTTTACCCGTATAATAAAACTTCGACCAGTGTGACCAATATATACACTTTTACAATCATTACAATATAATTTGTACACTCCTGATTTATTATTGATATCTGTTTTAGGTTTTGCGTTAAAAATGAAATTACTTGTTTTTACATATGGTTTGTAAGCTATACTAACATTACTATTATTTTTTGAAATTATATTTCCAATTTGCTACGTTATTTTACCGAAGTAAGTTAACGAGACAAATTGTTTCAAATTAGCACTATCTTTAGGATATACTAAACTAAGGGCCACTTGTAACTGTTTTTTCTTCAGTATACTGTCAATTACGCTACTTTTATAACTATTGTTTAAAAACAGTTACAAGTGGCCCTTAAATTAGTATATCCTAAAGATAGTGCTAATTTGAAACAATTTGTCTCGTTAACTTACTTCGGTAAAATAAGCGAGCAAATTGGAAATATAATTTCAAAAAATAATAGTAATGTTAGTATAGCTTACAAACCATGTGTCAAAACAAGTAATTTCATTTTTAACGCAAAACCTAAAACAGATATCAATAATAAATCAGGAGTGTACAAATTATATTGTAATGATTGTAAAAGTGTATATATAGGTCAGACTGGTCGAAGTTTTATTATACGGGTAAAAGAACACATCAGGTCATATAAACTAAAGAAAACAGATTCAACATTCGCAAACCATCTTATTACAGAAAGGCATACATTTGGTCACCATAAAATATTGCATTTGGCCGAGAAAGGTCGTAAATTAAATCTTTTAGAGGCCCTAGAAATTTTTAAAAGCCGAAACGACACAATAGATATCATTTTAAACGACCAGTTTGATCTTATATATACACCTCTTTTCCAATGTTGTATATAATATCTAAGTATATAGTAGTAATTTTAAATAACATCATAAACCACCCCCATATATTTTTGTGTCATTTATAAGTTCTATGTAGGCCTGTAACTTTTGCAGTTTGATAATGACATTGTATGTCGAAACCGCGGTCACGATTATATGTGAATAAAGTGGTATAACAAAGTGATTGTTTTATTTTATTTTATTATTTTCAAAATGAATTACCACAAAGTTACGGCTACCAGTATTAATTCATATAATATTTAACATCACTTGCTAGCATTCGTTTTTTTTTGCGTTCACAATTTTAATGCAAGGCCAACTAACTTTTTTTTCTTAAATAGCGCAATATTTTTTTTTTTAGAAGCTGTTTAAAAGCTGTAGAAAGCTGTTTAAAAGCTACTGGAAGCTGTTTAAACGCTGTTTAAAAGCAGTTAGAAGAAGTTTAAAAGCTGTTAGAAGCGGTTTAAACTCGTTTAAAAGCTGTTAGAAGTGGTTTAAAAACCATTAGAACTTGTTTAAACTGCTTCTAGCATCCTTTAAACAGCTTTCTAACAGCTTTTAAACTGCTTCTAACAGCTTTTAAACTGCTTCTAACAGCTTTTAAACGGCGTTTAAATAGCTTCCAGTATCTTTTAAACAGCTTTTAAACAGTTTTAAATAGCTTTCAACAGATTCTAACAGCTTTAAACCGCATTTAAACAGCTTTCAACAGCTTTTAAATAGTTTCTAACAGCTTTAAAAAACTTAACAGTTTTTAAACACCTTCCCCTCAAATTAAGTGAAGTTTTGGCCTTACTTATTAGCCTCGGTAAGAAGGTAAGTACTAATCAACGTGAAGTTAGTCGTGTTACTCAGCTATGACGTCACAGATCAAATGACCTTGAACGTCGTTTTAGAACCTCCATAAGAAAATATATGGGATTTTGCGCCAGAACTATCATAGCTTATCTACTATTAGAACATCCGCCATATTCACTTGATTTAGCAATGAGTGACTTTTTGCTATTTTTTGGGCTCAAACGCGTCTGAAGGAGAGATTGATACCGCAGTTCACACTTATTTTGAAGGTATTCCGAAAGAAGATTGGTTGGGAGCTTTTAAACAGTGGAAAGAAAGAATGGTCAAGTGTATCATTGCCGAAGGGAAATACTTTCAGCACATTTAAAATAAAATCCTTGAAAATATTAACCGTGTTTTTTATTCTCAACAATTTCAGCTTGTCCTTCGTATAAATTGTCCTGCGTTTATCTATTCTGTGCTGAATTGCTCTGTATTGCACTAAACTGCCCTGTGTGTCAGTATACGTCTAGCCTGATTGGCCAGATAACGGGTACACGTGTTTTGGTCTTATTAAAATCATACTGCGCAATGTAAAAAAAAGTAATTTTTAAAGGCTCCCATATCTACCAAAGTTTTTGCCGGAACCCAGTATTTATTACTTATTGCAAAGTAAGAAGGAAATGTTTTACATATACCTATATTTTTCTACGTTTTAATTAAATTAATTACTTTAATTAATATTATTTAATACTGTAATTTGTTAAGATTAAAAAATTTTGCAACTTTGAAATAATTTTCGCCATCATCAATGTGAAATTAAAAAATATGTTGAAATTCTTTTTCAATTCCTGAAGTATGTTTGGGTTAAAAGTGTTAAATATACGTGAACTCATACAGGGCGCTTCCATCCACACAAGCTGGAATATGAAGGAATTATTTTAAAAAATATATATAGCATTTAGCGCGTTTCAAGATATTGGATCAAAAATTGGAATGCATTTGAAGAATAATGCAAAATGAAATTATATTTCATTCTAGCTTAGATTTCAGTGACTGCAATTTACAATTTAAGTAACGTGTGTTCATTTGAAAAGTCAATCTAGGTTACTTTGAAGTTTTGATAGAATAAGACGCAAATATATTGGTATGTGTTTGTTGTTCCGTAAACGTAAATCCAAATGACATTTGATAATGTCAATCACAAATATCAGTTAGTGCATAAAATAATCGTGCGTCGATTCTGGTTTAAATAAATTGCTTCTCAGTTTTGACATGGCTTTCACTTTAGAACATACATTTTTTTTAGTCCAGGCTTATTTTCGAAGTGGTAATAAACTTGATGGTTTATTGGTTTATTCAGTTCAAGATTGCATGGTAGAATTTCAAGTTGAGTTTCCACATTTTGTAATAGATTATATACAATTTAAGAATACTTTGGATAGAACTTTAAAACTTTTTTCTGAAACTGGTAGTCTCTTAACAAAATCAGGCAACGGAGCAGTTAAGAAACGTACACCTCAAGTTGTCAATCGTGTTGAAGAAATAATGGAAAATGAACCACAAACATCTGTTCGACATTTGAGTCAACAAATAAACCTTTCTGTTGGTACAACTCACATGTTATTAAAAAAAGATATGCAACTTTATCCATACTGTGTCACAGCAGTACAAGAATTGTTAGAAATTGATTACCCACATAGACTACAGTTTTGTAATTGGTTTGTAAATATGAACAATAATGGAGAACTTTTGAACGGAGGATTTTAAAGTGCATTGATCTTGAAGGACAACATTTTCAACATTTGTTATAGTTTTCAATAAATACCTATTATTTGTTATTTATTTGTATGTATAAATCTGTCAAAATATACGACTTCGTAGGTTAAGTAGTAAATTTAAATTTACGACATACGTCAAAATGTTCTCAGTAAATCACATGCTACTAGATTGACTTTTCAAATGAACACTTGTTAATTATTTTTCTACAAAATTTTTGGTCCAAACTCTTCAATTTTATCCCAATGCACCACAAATACTATACAACATGCTCGCACATCGATAAAGTAGAATTTATGTACCAAAATCTTAATAAGGAAAAACTCACCTTCGATAGGGGCATGTTTGTGTTATTGGAGCTAGACGGTTGATTGGAAATACTACCGGTGTTGGTGTCTTTCAGGTACACCTGCCATGTTGCGCTAGAATTGAAGCTCTTGTCGGCAGCAAAACATCGCCATAGGCACTGGATGAGCATGGCCGCGGCCGGGATTTGTCTGTTGAAGTGCTTTTGACGTTGTTTCTGTTGGACTTTCAAGGCGAAGCCGGATCCTAAGATACCCTTAAAGAGAAATTAGTATTTATAATTAGCAATTCACTAATTTTGGGGATAGCAGTGACCAATTGAACAATTTTTTTTTCTTTATTATTCGAACGCAATTTATTATATTTAAATGTTCGTGTATTAATGATGCTCATACTATAAACCAAAGAAACATTTAATAATAACAATAATAATATGTAATGATTTATTTGCCCTACAGGTTCATACTAAATAATAGGGCAAAAGTACATACATATGACAAATCCGAAAAAGAAAACATGTTAATAATAAATTTACAGATAAATATAAATAAACAAAAACTATGTGTAATATGATCTAACAGTTATGAAATACTTATAGGTACACATACATAAACTTATAAAACGAGTTCTCCAGTAAATATGTCGCTGTAGATGGTATCAGCATTCCGCATTAAGTGGCATACAGGTCATTACAGTCTCTTTGGAGACTGTGGTTAAGTAAAAACTCAAAAAAGGTATAAAACCCCGTACCACAATTAATAATCGTATTCTCAATACGTATTTCGACAACTAAGTTGTCATCATCAGTAAGTAAAACCACTAATCAAAATGTCGCACATAGGGCACAGTAAAGCTAACACATATAAACGCGCAACAACTTTACACGGCGTCCACGCATATATTCATCACAGTGTGATCTTACATCGTGCAACTATTAAGAAATATATTTTTTTTTAATACGCGTAAGTTATAATTATGAGATGTATGGGCATTTATTGTATCTGAGTTGTGTTGTATTTGCAGTTTACTATGGAGTTTTCAGGAGACGGCAAGGTGAAGTTTATAAATCTAGAGAACGGCAGATGATTTATAATGCCTTTAACTATTTTAATAAAGCAATTGGTGTATCGGCAGCAGTTGATGAAACTTGTAAAGCTCTTGGTTGTGGTCAAACCATTGTATATGCAGTACGAAAATCACAGAGATTTACAAAGCTCACGTAAGATAAATGCCGAAAAGAAAAACACTAAAAAAAAAATATATGATGAAAATGTGCAGCTTAATTATTCAACGTAAGGTGCATAATTTCTTTTTGAATAATACTCCACCTACGTCAAACAATTTTTTTGCTGTTGTTAACAGTGATGCCGGTTTATCAACATTTATAAACTGACATTGTACCGATTGTAGAGAATAGACGAAATAGAAGATAATATCGAGGAGTTTATAATACTAGTCCGGTTAAAATAGACATTTCAAATAGCAAAAACTCCGGCAGAGCTGAATTTTGGTAGAGACCTTGGGTACAACAGTAGAAATAAAGTTCCAAAAGTCCCCATCGATACATGTGTGCTAAAGAAGTTATTCAAGGTCAAAGGTCAAAATTTTCGGTTTTTTTGATTTTTCTCGAAAACGGTAAGTTTTATCAAAAATATAGTTAGTTTATATAAAAATTATAGATCATAAAATTATCTATAAAAATGGTCCCTATACTTTTTTTCCTAGAATCACCATTCCTAAGATATCGCGATTCCAAAAGTTGAAGGAGTTACATTCTACATGATATGCACACATTTCCACACCACCTGTGAGGTAGTGTACTTGGCGCGTTTTTTTGAACGTGGTTTCCCCGGTAGGCCTACTAATTTTCTTCATAATTTTTTTTCTCCGATGAATAAAACTTTACTTCCTTTATTTAATAATGTAATGTTTTGTGCAACCTACATAAAATTTTTAATCTTTGTGGCAATGGATAAAGTTTATTTGAAATAGCCTAAGATTCTTTCAATATGTTGTTATAACATAAATGTAGACAATAAACAATTTGTTTCTTGTATTTAATTCTAATAATGAAAACTTCAATTGTTTATTCTATACACAATAAATTGATATATAATTTTATTTATACCCATTAAATGAAAATTTTACTTAAATCCATTAAATTAAAAACTAATGTAATTTTTCAATAAGCTTCTTATGCATAATTTGCATAATATAAAATCGCCCGGCGGATCGGCATCTGCTGACCTTGAGGCAGCAAACAAAATCCCAGAGAACTTTATATAATAATTAGAATAATTTAAGAAGGAGGATATCTACCACAACAGATGTTTAATGCGGATGAGACGGGACTGTTTTGGAAGAGAATGCCGAATAGGGCTTTCCTTTCCAAAACAGAACGGTTAGCTTCAGGCTTCAAGGTGGCAAAGGATAGAGTTTCTCTTCTCTTGTGAGCAAATGCCTCAGATGATATTCAGATAAAGCCGACGATGATATATCTATCCCTAAATCCGCGAGCATTGAAGGGAAAAAATAAAAATCAGTTATCTGTTTTTTGGCGAGCTCTTGAAAAGTGATTGGTTACTGGTGTTTTATTTCAGGAGTGGTTTAATGATTGTTTTATCCCTGAGGTAAAGAACTATCTTGCGCCTCAAAACCTTGACTTCAAAGTCCTTTCACTAATCGATAACGCACCTGGACATCCCTCTACTCTGATAGGAGCTCTTCATAATGTTAAGGTGCTATTTTTGCCCCCAAATACGACGGAATAATTTCAGCTTTTAAAGCCTATTACTTCAGGTGATGTTTCAAGCGAACGGAATAATTTCGGAATTTTGGATTCAATTGAGCTTAATTTAGAAGAAACAGTGATTTCCAGATGGAAAAAGTTTAACATAGCGGATTGCATCGCAGATATCGACGCCTCATTAAGAGAGTTGAAGACAAGCTCTATCAATGCATGTTGGAAGTATCTTTGGTCGAAAGTGGTTGCTAAAGAGAACCACCTTCCGCCTATAACAAATCAAGAAGAGGAGATCATGGAACTTGCCTATCAAATAGCAGTATATAGTATAGTAAATAGTATAGATTTGAGGATATAAGGCAAGATGAAATTCATGATCTAAGAGAATCTCAGGGAAACTGGCTAGCCGAAGAAGAGCTATTGGAGATGATGGAAGACAAATAACAGGACTTCGAAGAAGGTGAAGACGAAAAGGAGGATGAAATCTCAGGCAAGCGTTACGGAATTTCATTTCTTTATCTTTTTTTTTACCATATTTTTATCCCAGGTAAGAAGTTCTCGTTGAAACACCTAAGAGAAATTTTAATTTCTTGTTGTAATTAAAAATTTAATTACAACAACAACTTGTTGAAAAAGCTCTTGTATTTGATCCGTTTCTTGTTCTTAGTTTGAAGTTTAAGAGAGAAATCGAGGCTGCGTTAGAACTTGAACGTTGAACGTCGAACTTGAAAAGTTATAGAGGCAATCAGCCAAGCTATCTCAGATTAGTCGTTATTTTCTGCCCTCAACAAGCAACATTTAATTAAACTATATAATTACATATAGATGTAGATTAAAATATAAGTTTGAAAATGTTGTGTAATGAAAAAGAAACATATACAAACCTATTATTATTAAACCGTAAAACAAATCACATATGTTCTGCACCTTTATTTACCATTATGAAACGTAGCCCCCCCATTTACACAGAAAAATGGACCCAACATTCGCGAAGTTTTTCTTGAACGTAACCCTCGAGAATGTTAAGGGATTACTGTATTACAACCCCAAGGTAAAATTCAGGGTGGGATAGCCTGCTCTTATACCTAACCTTGAATAATAAATGGAATAAACTAAAATTACTGCCTATTGCTATACTTATCTAAATTTGAAATTAAAAATATGAAAAAAAAAAACATTACTAATTTTACTTAACATAGCCCTACTTAATTTCTTATTCATTAATCAATAATCATTATTATTCCATACATATTTATATCTTACATAGAAATAGCAGTGGGTGATATATAGAGTGGACCAATCCGGAGCGAAAGCAGAGGCGCGACTAACGAATTGGTTCCCGCGTGCCCCATCGCACATACGATTACCTAGTATGTTGTTCACGGTCATCGTGTGTACACGTATAATAGCAGCAGGAAAGTGTATTCTGTGTATTTAATAATGTTGAAGGCGCGTACAGTAAAAAAACCGCTATCATTAAAGTTAGTCAATGGGTTTATTGAGAACCATCTTAGTTTATCTTACAATGGGGTAAATGTAAAATGTTTAGTGTGCAATATATATATAAACCATTTAACAAAATCAAATTTGCAACGCCACGTGCATAGCGCAAGACATAAAGATAGAGACACTGGTGCCGATACAAAATACGAAGTGTTCTTATTTCATTTGTGTACAATGATGGTTGTGTGTAATTTGCCGTTTACTTTGTTACGCAATGATTCGTTTATTTCATTTCTTGAAAAATATGGCAATGTAGAATTACCGAGCTGCACCCACTTACGACGTTATTTAAAATCTGTTCCTGTACATTTAGAAAATAAAATTAAGGCTGATCTGAAAAATAAAAAAGTGTGGTTGAGTGTGGATGAAACAACTGATAGCAAAAAAAGATCTGTACTTAATGTTATGGTGCGTAAAATGGAACCAAATCAATCGCCATCCTCAATTTTATTAGCTAGCAGACAAATAGAAGAATGTACTGCGCGGGTAATTTCAAAAGTGGTGTTAAGTACATTGGAAAAATTTGAAATTTCCAGAGATCAAATCCTAATGTTTGTGACAGATGGTGCCGCAACCATGCTTTCTGTAGGTCGGTCTCTTAAGGAACAGTGTGGTAACTTTACATATTACATGTAAAATCCATACCCTACATCTTGTAGCAGAACGGATCCGTAAATGTTACCCAAATGTAGATGCCTTAATATCGAGTACAAAGGCAGTATTCCTGAAATCTCCAAAACGTATTCGGAAATTTCACGAATTGTATCCCCATACCCCTGAGCCACCACAGCCGATTCTGACACGATGGGGAACATGGCTACGAGCGGCATTTTACTATCATAAATATTTTGAGGATGTAAAAAAAGTGGTTTTATTATTAAATCCGAAAGATAGTGCCGCTATTGAAGAAAGTCGGAAAAAATTTCAAAATAGTCAGGTTAAAAGTGATTCACAAACTATTCACAACAATTACTTCGGAATAGTGCAAGCATTAGAAAACCTACAAAATTCTTCGCTATCGTTACAGGAATCAGTGCTAGTTGTGAAAGATACACACGCACAGCTATGTTCGATAGAAGACGCAAGAAATGAGTGTATTTTAAGTAAGTTTGAAAGTGTTTTAGATAAAGATTTAGATTTTGCCAGACTTAGACAAATTTGTAAAGGTTTGTCTACAGATGTGTTAAGTTGTTTCAAAGATTATTTTAATTATGCAAACATCACATCACTAGATGTGGAGCGATCGTTTTCTTTATACAAGCACATATTTTCCTCACGGCGGACGCGTTTTCGAGAAAAACTTTGGAGACGCACCTTATGTTAACAATATTTCATCGCGCTTCTCCAGATTTTCAAGTCACAGAAAACGCATAAGACGGTAAGTTTTTTTTTAATAATCTAATTACATACATTTTAGATTTTATTTTTTATACGTATCATCGAGAACGTTTCATAATCTAGAAAAACCGTCTTACATTTTTTTTTATATCTAACATAATAACAGCACCGTTCGTGATAGTATATCTCTAGATATTAATAATGTTTCGCATGCGGGAACCAATTCGTTAGTCACGCCTCTGCTTTCGCTCCGAATTGGTGCACTCTAGTGATATATCACATCATCATACGACTCGATAATATCGATACATCGATGTATTGTTTTCGATATTTTTTGAACATCGATATTCATATTTATTTGTAATTGATATTTATGCTACATATTAATAACATCGATGTTTTCCAACGATGTCCCAACTCTAATGTACAACATATTACACAAATATTAAGATAACAGTTTGCACAATTTAAATTGTACACATATTTTATCATTACAAGTTAGGTCATATATTAATATTTATTTATGTATATTATGCGTATTATAGATATTTGTACACAATGTGAAATATGACACCAACATTTCACCAGCTAATTACACGCATTAGTCCTGCGTTTATGTATCCCTTTAATCTCTCAAACGTATGGAGATTAGAGCAACCCAAACAACCTCCTTAACAAATTCGTCCATTATTTAGGTCTCCTTCTAAACTCATGTATATTATTTATAATATTAAACCTATTTAAGCTATATATTTTGCACTGTACGGCATTTAACATTAATTAGTATCTATAAAATCTAAACGAGATTTGTTGCTTCTATTAATTATCATTGATCGTGTTTGATCTGATTGCCTTTAAAATGATATACACCAAATACTGGAGCTTTAAATGGAAAACTATTGTTGGTGCAAAGGAGTATTAATAATAAAATTATAATTAATAACAAAACGGATTAGTTTCAAAAAGATGTGTGATTCGGGACTGTCGGACGGACTTCGTATAACTTTGGAACCCATATAAAATATAATACTTTTTTATTTGCTTAATATTAAAAGCTTCGATTAAAAGAAAACAGTCCAAACTGTGAATAAATTATAGGGTTTCATGTCTTGCTTTATTATTTAAATATATGCTTTCCATATGCTAAACGTTATATTAAAAATAAAAACTGGATATCACCAGAAGTATTGCAACTACATTAGAAGTTGTTATTTCTTAAGGAAATGTCGACCAAATATGAAATATTTAAAAATGAATTCAAGAACTTTGAAAAGTATTACAAGTATTATGTTGAACAATACAAAATAAATCATAACAAAAACTATGTCCATAATTCAAAAAATAAGATGAAAGCTATCAACTCATACGAGACATACATAAGAATACCTGTAACAATAAAACTGTTGTTCTACCCCATACTTTTGCAAAAGAAGTGGATTTATGTACAACATTTAATAACTATTTCTCTACAGTTCCTTCTAATATAGTTACTACTAAGTTTTCTAGTAATGAAAACATGTCAAATATTAGTAAATATTTATATAATTTCTCATGAACTTTTTTTGTAACTCCGGTGACAAACTTAGATGTAATTGAGTGTGTGAGAGGCTTAAATTCATCAAATACATCTAATGAGAAAGAACAATATATTTTTATTTTTCTTGAAATGTGGTATAGAACATGTTGCCGCACCTTTAAGGTGCCATATTATCGAATTATCTTTCCAGAAGGGAATATTTCCTTCAAAACAAAAAAAACTCTATTGTACATTATAAGAAAGTGACATAAACTCTATTGATAACTACAGACCAATAAATATTCTGCCTATATTTTCCAAAGTGTATGAATATTTGATGAACAAAAAATTAATGTCTTTTCTAATTATAAATAACATACTAAGTGAGACACAACATGGCTTGATGCTTGGTAAAAACACCGATACTGCTCTATACCGTGTGTCCCAATTTCGATGCTCATCATTGGTATCTCGGTTATTAGAAGATATAGAACAACGGTTAAATGGGGAATGTTTTGCAGAATTCAATACTCGCGGCAAATCTCATTTCAAATTTGACCTAACTTCTTAAATTTTTAAAATATTTTGAAAAATCAAAAATTTGCCGATTTCGTTATTCCTCAATAACTCGATAACGCTTAGTCTGACCTCTTTTAAAGTTTTACATTGTTCAGACACTTTTTTAAAACAAATTATTTGATACAAACAGAAACCCCCGATTGTCATTTGTTTTTAAGTTATTACCACTATCTTTTGTTTTTCATATGGCGGCCATATTGGATTTTGGGTTTGTTAGGTAGTCCTCAAAATGTGCTTTTCAACGATGTATAACATGCCTGAAAAATTTTTATTTATAAGGAAAATATTAATAAAAACGTAAATTAATCTTTAATATGAAATTAGTAGGCTGAAAAATTAAACACAAATGTCAAATGAAAGTGAAAAGATATTCAAGTAATACTGTAAACAAACGAAACGATAAAAAAATTATAGAAATAAAAAGTAAAGATACAGAACTTAAAGTTCACATTCACTTAAAGAAATTGTTCAATATGACGACCATTCTGTTCCACACAATTTTGACACCTTGTTCGAGTAGAGTTACAAACTCTACGTAGCGTGTTTCCGTTTACTGATCGTAGCACATCTAGTACTCTTTGTTCTAAAATTTCCCGAGTTTCTGGCGGTTCAAAATCAAATACTTCGTTTTTAGTGGTACCCCATAAATAAAAGTCAAGCGGGGTAAGGTCGGGTGATCTCGCAGGCCATTGCACGGGTCCATTATTTGAAATCACTCTCTCATTAAAGTTTTCTCTCAAAAAATGTTGCACGTTACGAGTGTTATGGGCCGGGCAACCATCTTGCTGGAACCAGATGTTTTGCATGTTCTCGGGATTAATAATTTGCCTCAAAGCAGGCATTATCTCGTTTGTTAGTAGCTCCAAATATCTGTTACCAGTTAAATTGTAATCAAAGATGAAAGGACCTATTAACTGATTATCTAAAACGAAAAAAAGAGTTTAAAAAACCAAAAAAAAAGTAAACAAAATACCAATTAAACCGCACCAGACATTAAAACCAAATCGAACTTGAAATCTTCTTTGATTTACCAAATGTGGATTTTCAGTAGACCAATGATGATAGTTATTCCTATTGAACACTCCACAATTGGTAAATCGTGTTTCATCTGTCCATAGTATTTTCCTAGGAAAATTAGCGTCAAATTCACATTTTTGAAGGTACCACCTGCTAAACTGTAATCGTCGGAGATTGTCATTATCACTTAAACCTTGTACAATTGTTGGTTTGTAAGGGTGATACTTGTTTTTCGTCAAGGTTCTGTGAACAGTAGATTTTGAAATCCCTGTTTCTCGTGTCACACGACGAACTGATGTGCTGGGATTGTTCCTAACGTCCTGCAAAATATTATTTCGACGTGTATCAGCATCATTAACTTCATAGTTAGCTCGTTTTTGTTCGAAGCTTCCAAAGTTTTTTAATTTGCTAACTAGTCTTCTAAAAATTGTCCTGTGTGGCTGTTGTCTTTCTGGAAAACGCTCTGCATAACTCGTGCACGCATTTTTAGTGTTTCTATTTGCTTTGAAATACACTTCCAACATATCAACTTTTTCTTCGTTTGAATATGTATGTGCCATTATCAATACTTATAAATCTTAATACTTGACAATAATTACTTATCACTAACTACAAGTAGTTTTAATTAACTTATCTCTGCAGCACTAATTGTACTTTGACGGAACATAATGTCTTTGCTAGTGATACACGCTCAGAGGTTGAATTATCTGACATTTGATGTAAAACCAAATACAAATCTCCCCACTACTTTTAATCCTGCGCGAACTTACCCCTCCTCGCGCCAACATAATTGGCGTTTGCTATACTTAGAATATCTTTTCACTTTCATTTGACATTGGTGTTTAATTTTTCAGACTACTAATTTCATATTAAAGATTAATTTACGTTTTTATTAATATTTTCCTTATAAATAAAAGTTTTTCAGGCATGTTATACATCATTGAAAAGCACATTTTGAGGACTACCTAACAAACCAAAAATCCAATATGGCCGCCATATGAAAAACAAAAGATAGTGGTAATAACTTAAAAACAAATGACAATCGGGGGTTTCTGTTTGTATCAAATAATTTGTTTTAAAAAATGTAAAACTTTAAAAGAGGTCAGACTAAGCGTTATCGAGTTATTGAGGAATAACGAAATCGGCAAATTTTTGATTTTTCAAAATATTTTAAAAATTTTAAAAGTTAGATCAAATTTGAAATGAGATTTGCCGCGAGTATTGAATTCTGCAAAACATTCCCCATTTAACCGTTGTTCTATATCTTCTAATAACCGAGATACCAATGGTGAGCATCGAAATTGGGACACACGGTATATATCTTATTAACAGCTATATATAAAAATTTGGATAGTCGTAAGCCTACATTGGGGTTGTTTACTGATCTATCCAAGGAATTTGACTGTGTCAAAGGGTGTGCATTAGAGGAATTGCTCACGACTGGCTTCGATCATATTTAAATAATCGAACACAAAGAGTACGTTGTGCAGGCAATACATTTGAGGATGTAAGTATTGATATCGGGGTTCCACAGGGTTCAATCCTTGACCCAACACTATTTTTAGTCTTTATTAATGACATCTCTTCATGCCTTGCGGGAATTAACTGTACAGTCATTAATTACGCCGACAATGTAAGCGTAGTTATTACGGGAAACACGATAAATGAGCTATGTCATTTAACTGACCTTGCATATGACAATTTATGTCTATGGTTTGAAGCTAGCAGACTTTCTGTGAATAAAAAAAAACAGCTTGTGTTATATTCTAAAATATAAAATCGAATTTGGTAACAGATATAGAAATTGGATTAAATTGTCAGCAGTTCTCCATCAATGATCAGACTAGGGTGTTGGGTTTAGTGATAGACAGTAATTTGAAATGGGAAAATCATATTCAAAATTTATGTTAACGATTGGGTAAAATATGTTTTTCATTGAGGTCCCTGAAAAGAACATGCAGTTCGGATATATTAAAAATTTTTTATCACTCAAACTTCTTATCAGTTCTGCGATATGGCATAATACATTGGGGATGTTCGTCGTCGAATCGAAGAATATTCTTAATGCAAAAAAGAGCGATCCGTATAATTTTCGGCCTAAAGACAGCAGAGTCGGGCAGGCCTTTGTTTGAGGAACATAAGCTTCTCACTTTCTATGACTTATACATACTTAATGTACTGTGCTTTGTGCATAAGTGTTATAATAATTTTAATAAAGAGAAGGTAGATCATACATTTAACACGAGGTAGGCTAATTATTTTTTACCACCGAAATATAATATTTTCTTTTACCAAAAGGCATTAGAGTTTAGAGGATGTATCCTCCATAACAAATTGCCAAAAGAAATAAAAGCTATTAACAGTTTTTATTTATTTAAAAGAAGTGTCAAGGAATGTTTACTGCATGTTCATTGTTACACAATAAATGATTAGTTGGTAGCATTTCCATAAGATTCACACATTGTATTTTGCTGTACGAAGATGTCTTCGAAATAAAGTGATTATTATTATTACACAATTAATGTTTGTGAATAATTGTAATGTCTACCACTAAAAAAAGGTTTACTCTTTGTTACGTTAACAAATGGAGCAGGTGATGGAATGAAGGAAAGTTAATTAAATAAGCACCTTGCAAAATTTAGGGCAAAACTTCCGAAAGGTCAAAATTTCTTTTGAAAACGCGTGTAATAGATTTTCAGAAAGTGGAAGCGTTGAAGGCGATTGATAATAAAACAGAAATTCGCCGTTATAAATCATGACGTCCTGACAGTAGCCATTCATCTACTCGCGTTCTGTTTATTGTTGGTTTATGTATGCAGAAGATAACCTCGAAATCGTGTAAAATACGTTCTGTATATAGAAATCGCAAAAAATTGATCAAATTCAACACTGGCACCCGTCGATAACGAAAGTTATATAATGAGGAATGAACAAGCACGAAATTTTCACAATAAATATTGTCCGCAGTTAATTTATTTGTATTGTTATATTATTAAAGATGACTAATCGTTTCTTTTTTATAAAAATGTTGGCGAATTAAAATTTGTTCTTCACTAAAGTTCCGGCAAAATTGTATTTATAAACTCTTGGTGGGCTACAGAAATAACTTTTTTGCGACTCTATTCAATTCAAATTAATGGAAACGTGTATTATCAATATGTAATTTGTATAAGAAACGAAGCTATCTGAAAAAGTATTCCAATATTAATGATTATTTGCAAATTTGTTTTACTAAAATTGATTACGAATACATTTAATAGACTAATGTCGATACATTTTGGTGCGTCTTAAGTTTTGTAAAATATGTAAACATGGATATTTTTTAATAATTGAATAAAATCTTTATTACAAATTTAGACAACTAGAATAACACTTTAAGTACCTCTTTAGGTGTATGAATTTAGCTTAACTTTAATTACTTAACCCTAGATCATGTAAGTTCTAAGCAAAACGTTGTTAATATCGTTAAATTATATAATGATCAATTGTAAAGGAAAAATATAATAGTTCCTGTTATCTGTAATGATTGCTAAGAGAGCCAAGTACTTTGTAATATATATTGCTAACTTTGTTTGCTCTAAACTGGCATTTTGAAATATATAACGATATATAATCAACGATTCTCCTTTTGACTAATCGGGTAGTTGGAAATAGCAGTTATGGAAGTCTTGTGAAGGACCAAAGATGTTGGATTTGGAGTTTTGAGGTAAACAGGAACTGGCAAAGCTTCTATTTTATTTTTGTAGGTTTGTTAATTATAGGGAAGCGTCTAAAACTTGAAAAAGGTTAATAAAGCTTATATTTTTTTACTAATAAATTAATAATTCGGAGCACCGAAACTACGTGGTCTAACACTTCACATAAAAGGATGCTAACTGCTAATTGTTTTTATTTTTGCAGGGCATCTTCTTTACTTTAGCAAATTTTGTATTAATTTTGACTGTATTTCTTTTAATTGGTTTTTATTAACGTATATCAACTGTTTTATTTGCTCTAAAAATTACTAAACTTAGTTGTAATATACCTTGCCATTCCTCCGTAATTGACATGTTGCTGTCGAAAGTTCTGAAGCACAAGTTATTGTTATTATTATTAAACTTGAATGTATCTTTGAATATTTTAGTTTTATCCATGACAACTACAGATATATAAGTTTGACATTGATATACTGGCATTTATATTTTTAATTTCTTTGATAAAGGCATTATGCGTCGAAACATATAAGATTATTTTAAATATACAGGTTGCCCATTTTCTCATCTCCGTATATGGGTAACTCTCATACTATTGCAAATACTGGATCGGTTAAATTAGCAAAGTTGCTCAGAATTTTGATGAGTATTTGATAGCATTTTCATATTCGTCCTATGTTGCACACTTTTTGAGATATTTAAGGAAAATTAAAATTTAACGAAATTTTTAGTTATACATATCTTCGTAACCATTGAAGACAGAGCAAAACTAAAAATGTCATCTGATAGTATTTTTTTCGTAGAATTTAATAATCTTTATTAAATAAATATTCATAGCACACTTAAATATTAAGATATAAAAAAAAATTAATGATTTTTTAAATGGCAATCATAGTTGGCCATGACTTCATTAAAATGCTTATTTTGTTCTGATTTCATAAATATAAGGTTTGGGTATGGCTATCTTTTTTAAATCTTTATTATAGCGAAAGTAATTCAAATACTATTACTAATTGAAGAAATGATAGCCAAATGGGCTTTTGAAAAACTACTTTAATGCATGGATAAAATTATCCAAAGATACATTCCATACAAAAAAGGGATATTTATCAATACGTTTTTGCCGTATTACGCAGTTGTTATATAATGAAACAGATATGCAAAATACATATCCGTCACTGTAAACATGGACAAACACCTCGTATTTTTAGCATTTACTTCTGTTCAATACATATGTTTCAGCCATCTAGGCCTCATCGGTTGAACTAGTGAAGCAATGTGTATACAAATTAATACAGATCTGTTAAACAACGGATCTGTATCTGTATCTACATTTACGCTAAAATCGTCTCCAAGCTATAACCAGTTTCGTTCTATCAGGCGACATTAATTTAATCAGTGACATCTGACGGAAGAAAGCGACTAGGCCAGAAAAGGCGATCTTCCGCTCGAATAGCAATGCTATTACGAAAAGCGGAAAAATACGTATATTGGTGCTGTATGTATTGGTGCTGGTATGTATTGAACAGAAGTAAATGCTAAAAATACGAGGTGTTTGTCCATGTTTACAGTGACGGATATGTATTTTGCATATCTGTTTCATTATATAACAACTGCGTAATACGGCAAAAACGTATTGATAAATATCCCTTTTTTGTATATTTACCGCCATCTGGCGTGAGTTAATGGACAGCACCAATATACGTATTTTTCCGCTTTTCGTAATAGCATTGCTATTCGAGCGGAAGATCGCCTTTTCTGGCCTAGTCGCTTTCTTCCGTCAGATGTCACTGATTAAATTAGTGTCGCCTGATAGAACGAAACTGGTTATAGCTTGGAGACGATTTTAGCGTAAATGTAGATACAGATACAGATCCGTTGTTTAACAGATCTGTATTAATTTGTATACACATTGCTTCACTAGTTCAACCGATGAGGCCTAGATGGCTGAAACATATGTATTGAACAGAAGTAAATGCTAAAAATACGAGGTGTTTGTCCATGTTTACAGTGACGGATATGTATTTTGCATATCTGTTTCATTATATAACAACTGCGTAATACGGCAAAAACGTATTGATAAATATCCCTTTTTTGTATATTTACCGCCATCTGGCGTGAGTTAATGGACAGCACCAATATACGTATTTTTCCGCTTTTCGTAATAGCATTGCTATTCGAGCGGAAGATCGCCTTTTCTGGCCTAGTCGCTTTCTTCCGTCAGATGTCACTGATTAAATTAGTGTCGCCTGATAGAACGAAACTGGTTATAGCTTGGAGACAATTTTAGCGTAAATGTAGATACAGATACAGATCCGTTGTTTAACAGATCTGTATTAATTTGTATACACATTGCTTCACTAGTTCAACCGATGAGGCCTAGATGGCTGAAACATATGTATTGAACAGAAGTAAATGCTAAAAATACGAGGTGTTTGTCCATGTTTACAGTGACGGATATGTATTTTGCATATCTGTTTCATTATATAGATACATTCCAGTTTAATAATAATAAATTATGCATTAGTATTCTAAAATAGATAGACAACAAAAACAGGGAAAAGCAAGACATGAGTTATTATTATGTATGCGCCCGTGGAACGACTTAGGATGTGTTAAGCTGTCGGCATTCGCCTTAAACGAGAATGAAAACCACGAAAACCTATTCGGACATCCAATCAGGGATCAAAACATGGAACTGTCAGCATGATAAACAATGTATAGATACTTAAATAACATTAGATATATAATTATAATAATAATTATAAGGGATTCACAAGGTGATAGTGTGTGTGAGAAGACGTGTATATATCAGCTCCGGAATTCGAACCCAAAATCGGGAAATACCGAGTTAATAATACGCGGAAAGGAGACAAGTGTGAAGCAGGAAAAAAGTAGAAGAAGTGATACAGAAATATAAGAGGAAAGTAGAAGGTAAGACAATTATATTCAGGATAAATAACATGTGTTTACTGCCTCCGAGAGGTTGACTCGGGCATTAGATACGTACGGAAAACATTTCAACAATAACAACTAAGAAAAAAGTACGGTGCTGCGAAACAAATCAGAGTGATAGATAAACAGAAATAATAAAGTACGGTACCCTGAAGAGAAGTCGGGCGTCAACAAAAATAAATAGAGGCGATAAGAAGGAAAAGATGAGCAGTGACGAGGCAAATACAGACGAGGGAAAGAAAGGAGCATACAGTAGAGGAAATGCTCAGGATTTTGGTAAGAGTAATAAAACCCATAGAACACCGATTAAACACGTACATAAGACATACTCAGATAACGATGAATACTCTACGGATGAGGGAAAAAGAAAACGAGGTGGACAAGAAGATGAAAATGGAGGAACTATGAAAGAAGCTAAGAAAATAGCCAAAAATTCTGAAAGTATGATAGATGGAAACGATGAAAAGTTTGACAAGATTATGCAAATGTTAATGAATTTAACCATAGAAGTAAAACAAATCAGGGAAGATCAAGGAGAGTATAAAAAATTACTGCAAGAAGTGAGGACGGAGAACCATGAAATGAAGGAGGAAAACCAACAAATGAAACAGGAAAACAACCAGATAAAGAGAGAAAATGAAAAGATAAGAGCAGAAATCCGAATATTAGAAAATAGAACGGAACACTTGGAAAAGGAGAAGAAAAGAAATAACGTAGTTGTATCAGGCATGGAGGTGAACGAAAACAGTCCAACCAAAGTACAAGAGAGAGTGGAAACCTTTATAAAAGAAAACTTACAAATTGATGTAAAGATAAAGGCGGCGTATAAATTGGGCCGGTCAATATGTTTATTAGAAATGGAAAGCGCACAAGAAAAAACAAAACTCATGCAAAACAAGGCCAAACTCAAAAATATAGACAATCACGTATATATGAACAACGATTTAACAAAAAAAGAAAGGGAAATCGAAAAAAAGATAAGACAGAAAGCACACAACGCAAGAGAACAAGGGGCCAGAAACATTAAATTTGGTTACCAGAAATTAATAATTGATGGAAGAGAGTGGAAATGGAATAGAGATAAAGACGCTCTGCAGGAGGATACAAACAAACAGGGGACAAAAAACTAGCTATAAACACCGCAAATATTATAACGATGACGACTATGACAAGGACAAAGGAACAAGACGATGGAAAAGAAAATGATAAGAAGAATAGGAATAAACAAAGGAAAAGTGCAACTTACAAGCCAAAAGAAGACACATGGAGCCAGAAAGTAATACAGGGAAAGAAAATAAAATACAAAGACAAATACGAGGAGGAGAAGAAAAAACGTACAAATACCATGAAAGGAAGTGACAATACAATAAGAAGTCAAATTTATTCAACAATTAAGGAACACGAAAGGAAGAGGAGGCATACTATTATGTGGGGTACGTGGAACGTAAGAAGCGTAACTGGAAAGGAGGATGAAATAGTCGAAGAAATGAAAATACAAAAGATAGACTATCTAGGGATAACCGAAACGAAAAAGAAAGGACAAGGAATAAAAGAGTTGAGGGAAGGCTACCAAATGTATTGGTCTGGAATAGATGTGAGGAGCAGAGGAATTGGAGGAGTAGGTTTCATTGTCAAATCAAGCAAGGTAAAATCAATTATAGAAGAAAGATTTATAAGCGAGAGATTACTAGCGATTAAAGTAAAAATAGATGAAAGGAACATATGGTCTATAATAGTGGCCTATGCACCGAACGATAATGCAAAGAAAGAGCAGAAGGATGAATTTTACGAAGCTTTACAGGCAGAAATAGATAGAGAGGGAAGCAACATAATGATAATGGGAGATATGAACGGAAGAGTAGGAAAGGATAACACAGGAATAGAAAGATATATGGGAAAGAACGGGGAACAAACTAGAAATGATAATGGAAATAGACTAATAGAGTTGTGTGTCGCAAATGATTATGTTATTACAAACACAAAATTCATGCATAAAGATATACATAAGTTCACCAGAGAGGTGTACTCGAGAAAAGAGAAATCTATTATTGATTACTTCATCATAAACAGAGATAATTGGAAAAAGGTAAAAGATGTACGAGTGAAAAGACATGCAGAAATAAGCAGTGACCATTACCTAGTGAAACTAGAGCTCACGATAATTACACTAGACGCTAAGGAAGAAAAGAGGAAGAAGGTAACAAAAGACAAAATAAAGTGTTATAAGCTAAAAGATAATAACGTACAAGAAAGATATCAAGAATATATAAATAAAGAAATAGCTAATAGGATCAATACCCCTAAGAATATAGATGATAAATGGACCCAATTTAAAGGAATTATTTTACAGGCGGCAAAAGCTGGATGCGGAGTAATAAGAACTGCAAATATAAGCACAAAGAAAAGCAAATGGTGGACACCAGATATTCAGCAAAAAGTAAAGGACAAGAAAAGAAAGTGGAAGATGTACATACAAACAAGATCAGAAGAGGATCATAATATATACAAGCAGTTAAGGACTGAGGTAAATAAAATGGTTAAGCTTGCAAAGAGACAGTCATGGGAAGAATTTGGTCAGAAGATGAGGGAAAATTACGCAGAAAATCAGAAACTGTTCTATAGCATGTTGAAGAACCTACGACAAAAGAAACAAATAAAACTGAAAAATATAAGGGACAAGGATGGAAACATAATAACAGAGGAAAAACTAATAATGAGAAGATGGAGGGAGCACTTCAAAGAACTAACAGAAACAAATAGCGAAGCGCACGAGAAAGAAAAAAACAAACAAGTAGAATATAGTACAGAAATAAATATTCAGCCAATTATAAAAGAAGAAGTAATAGAAGCCATTAATAAACTGAAATCGGGAAAGGCACCTGGGGAAGATAAAATAACAGCAGATATGATAAAATATATGGGAGATAAAGCAACAACTAAATTTTGTAATCTGCTGAACGATATATTAACAAAACAGGAAGTACCGAAAGATTGGAACATGGCAATAATACTACCACTTTATAAGAAAGGAGACATGAGAGAATGCGCAAACTATCGGGGAATTGCATTAACTAGTATACCTGGAAAAGTACTAACAAGGATACTAGAAAAGAGACTAAGGGATATAATAGAACCAACACTAGAAGAACAACAGCATGGATTTAGAAGAGGTAGAAGTGCACAAGATCTAATATTCATAGTTAGACAATTAGGAGAGAAATTTCTGAAAAAAGGAAAAGAAATACATATCTGCTTTATCGACCTACAAACGGCGTTCGATAGAATTAAAAGAGAAGACATCTGGAAAGCCCTAGAAAACAGGGGGATAGAAGGATATATTATCGATACAATAAAGGCCCTGTATAAAGGTAATAAAAATAAAGTTAGAACACATAACGAAGAATCAACAGAATTTGAAACAAAAATAGGATTAAAACAAGGTTGTGTTCTTAGCCCTCTTCTATTCACGATATTAATGGACGATGTTATAAAAAATTGTAAACAGAGATGTGAGAAACTGATAGTGGGTAGCTGGAGAATGCACCAAATTGCCCTACGCGAATTATTGTTCGCAGACGACATGATTGTAGTAGCAGATTCAGAAAAGAATCTACAACAGAATCTAAATATATACCAATCAGAATTCAGAAAAGTAAACATGAAAATTAACATAAGCAAAACAAAAACGATGATAATGGCAGGAAAGGAAAAGATACACAAAATATGCTTAGGGGGAAGACAACTAGAACAAGTTAAAAGTTTCAACTATTTAGGTACAGTAATAGAAGAAAATGGAAGGATAGATAAAGCAATAGCAGAGAGAATAGGAAAGATAGGGATAATTTTTAACATGCTTAAAGATACATTTTTTGGAAAAAAGGAAGTATCAAAGGAAATAAAAACAGAGATATATAAAAAAGTAGTAAGACCTTCACTAGTATACAGTTGTGAGTCTTGGACGATTTCAGATAGAAACAAAAGCAGAATAACAGCAGCAGAAATGAGATTCCTGAGAAAAATTGAAGGAATTACAAGGAAGGACAGAATTAGAAATGAGGTAATACTACAAAGAAGGAACCTGAAACCGGTTAAGAGAATTATTGAAGAAAGACAGCTGGGTTGGTTAGGACACTTGCACCGGATGCACGAAAATAGACCATCAAAACAGGTGTATGAAGCCAGAGTACAGGGAAAGAACAGAATAGGAAGACCTAGAATACAATGGGAAGAACAAGTACGACAGGCAGCCGCAGAACGTGGTATACAATGGTGTGAAACAAGGAACTTGGCACAGAACAGAAACTTGTGGAAGGAAAGAATAAATGCAATAGTAACTTGAAATGTAGTAAAAAAAATCCGACACCTAACGGTATAAGGATGTATAGTTTAAATAAATAAATAAAATAAATATAATTATAAAACAGCAACATATATTATGACGGTAAATTGCAGATCGTTACATAATTAAGTTATAGTATATACTGCTTAAATTTTTTATACCACTTCTGTTGTTAATTGAATTTTTTTTCCTGTTTAATACTAATCATTTCTTTAATTTCCCTTTTCATTGTGTGTTGTTCTTTATCAATTATCTGTTTGTTTTCAAAATCGAAATGGTGATCGCGTTGTAGTTTGTGTGTAGATAAAGCAGTTTTGTCTGTTTTAGAGTATTTGTGGGCTTGTATTCTTTTGTATAAATATTGTTTAGTTTGTAGTAACTATCGCAATCGCGACATGGTATTTTATAAATGACATGTGTTTCTCGATTTTTTCTATTTTAGGTTTAAGTTTTGAAAATTGATGTTTATTAGTATTACTACTATTAGATTAATAGATGTTTATTAGTATTACTAAGTTTATATGTTGTAGCTATATAATGTTTTTCTAAAGTGTGTTTAATTTTTTCTGAGAATTGTGGAACATATGGAATCGTGATATATTTTGTTTCATTGTTTAAATTGTTATTGGTGTCTGCAGTGTTGTATATTTGGTGGATTCTTTTTTTATTTGTTTGGTCTATAAGTTGTGGTGGATAATTATTATCTGTTAAGATTGTTTTAATTTTCTTGATGTTATCTTTTCTGTATTGAGTATGTGATAGTTTTACTGCTCTATCAGTCAGATTATTTATAATCATTTTATTGAATACTGTAGGTGCATTTGAATGGCAATTCATATATCGAAAAGAAGCTGTGGATTTATTATACCAATTTGTATAAATAGTACCTTGTCTATCACAGCTTAAAGAAATATCAAGAAAATTAATACTGTTATTAATTTCTTCTTCAATAGTGAATTTTAATTTGTTGTGAAAATTGTTGAATTTATTTAAAAGATAGTTTATTTTATTTATCGGAATATATGTTATGATGTAATCTACACATCTTTTGAAGAAAATGGGGTGGAAGTCTAATGAATTGATAACGTTTTGTTCCAAATGCTCCATTACCAGATTTGCAGTAGCAGCAGCTAATATATACCGCCTAATTCTGAGCAAACGCAACGATGCGAATGTATGAATATTTCTCCCGCTTCGAATACAAATCCCCTGAATGCGTTTAGCCAATCACAAAACAGTCTGTCGCGCAACGATTTGACAATTAATGTCACAAATTAGTGTCACCACTGTCACCCTATACGGAGTCTCTTAAGCGTTTGAATAGTGATAATGCCGCGTTATACACTAGAAGAGAAAGCCGAAATGATGAAATGGTACCATGCTGATAATTCTTATCAAAGAATATGTGACTTATTTGCCGAAGTTCCTAATGATACGTTCATTTTAGTATGCGCTGCAATAGAACTAAATTCAAATTTGACACATAGCGATATTTCCAACGATTTAGGCATATGCTGCTTTTCCGTTAACCGCATACTAAAATTAAATGGTTTTCGTAATTATAAATATTCCAAACATCATCAATTATTTTACGGTGATGAGTTTAAACGGATGAATTTCCGTTATTATATAATTAATTTCTCATTATGAACAATTTATTTTATTATCTGTAAGAGTAAATTTTTCTTTACATTACTAGAATTTAATTTAGTTTTTATTTATTTCTGAAGTTTATTTAGTTTACTATGAATAGTTTTTGTTACCTTTATTATTAAAATTTAATTTATTAAATCTCTTGATGCCTTATTTGCAATTTTCTTAACCGCTTATTAATAATTTTATTACGCTTTGTGTGACCATCGTCAGTATAACGTATTGCAATTTATTTATTATAAAATCATTACAATAACACAGGACTAAACAATTTATAGTCCTTTAATAGTAATTTGGTAATCAGATAATTTTTCTTACGCGGCTCCATAATATGTAAGTATGTATGACATATGACATCGATGTTGACACGCCTACAGCATTCAGGGGAATTCTATTTGGAGCGGGAGAAATATTCATACAGTCGCATCGTTGCGTTTGCTCAGAATTAGGCGATATATATATATATATATATATATATATATATATATATATGTATATGGTAAATTCAATCAGTTGGCGATTTAAGGTCTGGCTTTACTTTAAAGTATATATATTTAAAGCAACCCTACATGTTTCGGCAATGATGCCTTTTTCAAGGATATAAAATATAAATAGGATATAAATTTATATTTTATATCCTTGATAAAGGCATCATTGCCGAAATATGTAGGGTTGTTTTAAATATATATACTTTAAAGTAAAGCCAGACCTTAAATCGCCAACTGATTGAATTTACTATATCATTCCAAGGTCACGAAAATATTATATTTATATATATATATATATATATATATATATATATATATATATATATACATATAAAGATAATTATTTCGTGACCTTTGTATGATATGGTAAATTCAATTTGTTGGCGATTTAAGGTCTGGTTGTTTTAAATATATATATTTTAAAGTAAAACCAGACCTTAAATCGCCAACAAATTGAATTTACTATATACATACATACATATATATATATATATATATATATATATATATATATATATATAATAACTTCGTGACCTTGGTATGATATGGTAAACCTAATCAGTAGGTCATATTTTGTATTCTCTTGAAAAAGGCGTATACAGCCGAAACATGTAGAGTTTTTTAAATACATATATTTTGAAGTAATATACAGACCTTTAATCGCCTACTGATTAGGTTTACTATATATATATATATATATATATATATATATATATATATATATTGTTATGGTTCTGAACCATTATATTTAGACGAACCAAAATATGTCGACATAAGTCTATGATAGGTATTCGTAATCAATCATCGGAAAATAAATTTGCAAAATAATCAATAATATTAGAATACCCTTTTAAATAGCTTCGCTTCTTATACAAATTACCAATTGATAATACACGTTTCTATTAATTTGAATTTAATATAGTCAGAAGAAAAGCTACTTCCGCACCCCATCAAGAGGTCATAAATCCAATTTTGCTTGAACTTTAGTGAAAAACAAATTTTAATTTGTCAATATTTTTATAAAAAAAAACAGTTTCTCATCTTTAATATAAAAATATAAATAAATTAAATGCGAACGATATTTCAATATACAGAACGTATTTTGCACGATTTCGAGGTATCTTCTACATACATAAATCAACAATAAACAGCGAGCGAGTAGATATATGACTACTGTCAAAACGTCATGTCATGATATAACGGATTGATTTAAAACACCTTGAAAAAAGGCGGACGTATATATCAAAACAGCATTATAATAAAATATAAAACATAAGTATGACCTAAACCATACCCCACTTGTTACTTCCTCTTTTATATCCTCATCATTACATCTCGAGCTGTTTTAGAAGAAAATGTTATGAATACATGTTTTAGTCTATTATTGTGTAATTTAATTCTCCTTTGTTCAATAAAATAATTAAGAATATGGAAATATAGTGCCTTTTCCTTTGCTGCCGTCAAAAGTAAACATTATTATTATTATACTATTATTATTGTCACGGGAAGTTGTTTTACACACTCTTTTTAAATAAAAAGAAAGGAATGGGTTAACATCCCCAATATTAAGCTTTTTTATTTATCCCGTTTTTGTGCATTAGAATTGGCTCGACCTTGCAGTCAATTACTTTCAAAGATTCCTAACCTAAATACGCGACAATTTCATACCTTTTTTTCACATTACTTCAGAACGTTTTCTTCGTAATGACGAGAAAGTTCATTATCCTCTTCATATAATTTTATTCTATTACTATCACAATCTATTACTGTGAAAAAATCGAAAGAAGCGTTGGAAAAGATAGGACTTAAAATAAAAGCTTGTGATTGATTAAAATACAGGGTAAATTCACATAGATAGATGTGCAGGTAAATAACCTTAACATATGACAGCAACCATATGTTCTACTTGTTTGAAGTTCATGTGTAAATTACACTCAGATTGCAACATCATCTGCTACTTTCTTATTTGGAATGAACACTAGTTTCAAATAACTGTACAACAATGTCGCAGGGCTAATTTCAAATGAGCTCAATTTATGCAAAAGCGTAAGGCGATCGATTGTGTTAAATGTACTTGAAAAATCCGTATAGATCACATCTATCTGCCCACCATTATCCAACTCCAATTCAATTCCCTGTTATTATTATTAGAACTGTGACAGTTGAACATAGAGTTATAAAGCCATGCTGTAATGGAAATAGAAGGTGTTACCTATGTCATGATAAATCGATATAGCAAGATGTAATTTCTAACATTAGTAGCACCACCCTTCTTAAAAACAGGGCATATTCTTGTCATCTTCCAGCGTGTAGTGAATGTAGATGTCTTTAAGGGTACATTAATTATGTAAGAGAGCGGCTTAGAGAAAATACAAGAACAATCTTTGAGTACAAAACTGGGAGTATTGTCATTTCCAGCAGTGCCTGTGTTATGTAATAATATTATTATTATTTATTTTAATTATTTTTATTTAATTTTAAATAATTTATCTTATTTATCTGTAGATAGATAAAATAAACACTAAATTTAAAAATATTATATATTTTTTTTTAAAGTTAGTGTATATTATATACTTGTTGAAGTTTATTGAAGTTTCTATGAACGGAATGATATATTTATCTATAAACACTAGCTTCAATGCCCAAGTGTATGTGTGCCAGAGTGTATGAAGGCACTGCAATGAATTTAGCCAACTCATTGTATCCTGTTTTAAATTAACCTCATGAGTCCAGAATAAACGCTAAAGTATACCCATTAAATTATAAGTAATTAGGAGCTGAGTTGTTCGCAGACTATGAGAAATTTTGAAGCAACTGGAAGTTAATGATAGCGTTATTTATCCAAATAATACAGTCTGACATGCAAGAGCTTTGTATGCAAATGCATGAAACAAATATTGTTTGTTAGTAGATATGAAAGGATAGCATGAATTTCTAGGTACACTGGATTTAAATTTTCCATTCTTTTCTATTTGTTTTTGGAGTGGCATTATTAATCATTTTTGACTGCTTGATGCAGTGTTCGTAGCGCTTTTGTTTGTAAAATGAAAGTATCTTGAAAAAGAAATTTTACTATAGATAGTTCCAACCTCCGTATTCAGTATGGGATATAATAGCAACTTTTATCTCTTACTATCCTTAGTTGCTGTCATTAACGCTATCCGCTTCCGGTTGCTATGTTGCAACTTATTGACATATGCTGTCGGCATCGACAACAGTATCTATCTGTCTATTAATATCAACTGTCAACCGTCATCGTCCTACTTTTAAAATGTTTCGTTAAATTGTTAATTCGTTTATATAGTTGCACAAATTGAACACTTCTATCTTTTTCAAGCGTGCACAGGGTAATATGGGTATTTTTATTGATTTTTTTATAAACGTTATAACATAATATAAATGTAATTAACAGTTTTCACTGCATTAATGGAGCCTGTAGGAAGAAAATGGCGCAAAGGAGACAAATTTAGCCGTAAGGAGAAGTGTATGATTGCAAATGTTTTCAATTATTTCAATAAATCAATGAATGTGAGTGCTGCCGTTCAAGAAGCAAGTAAAGCTTTGGGTATCTCAGACCGTGCAATATATCATGTAAAACAGGAGCAGCGAACTGGTTTATTATCAAGTCCAAAAAAACTTAAAAAAAGGAAAGGCATACAACTAAATGATCGACTACATACATATGATGAGAACACGCAAGCAGCTATTCCACGTAAAGTGCATGGCTTTTTTATACAGAATATGCCACCTACATTAAATACAATTCTTGCTGCTGTCAATGCTGATGATGAACTTCCTAACTTCATTCGAACAACTTTACATAGATTTTTACACGATACGGGTTTCGAATTTAAAAAAGTAGGACGAAATATAATATAAAAAGATATAAATATAAATATAATAGGAAAAATATACGTATTTGTATGATTCCAGTTCTTTTTGTTACAAAAGTGGAAACTATTATTTGTTAAAGGATCATCATCGTTTTTAATTTAATAAGTAAATATTCACTGTACGTTGCATAGATACCGTTCATATGTATATTTGTTTAGAAAAGTGTGTAGTATTGCTAATAAATATTGAAATACAGCTATTTTCCTTGTAGTATTCTTTCCTATAATTTTACATGCAGCGAATTCGCTATGCACTCTGTTAAAATTTAGTTACTTTAATAAAAAATATGCAAAATGTCATATGAATCTCAATAATTTTGCACCTTCAACGTCAAAAAACGTAAATAAATGTTATGATTTGATCGCGTGAAATGTCAAATAATTAACCGGAAATGGTAATGTACAGCTGATTGGATGATTTGGCAACTATGAACCAAATTCCCATAAGACGTATACTGAATACGGAGGTTGGAACGATCTATAGGTATATATCTAAAAGCCATTTCAGTTTTACAATTTGCCAATTTCTGTAGATTGTATTAATTATTGACAAAAGAAAACGGAACGTCAAGTAGAAAAACAAACGAGCATTTTCAACATAGCGTTTGGTTCGAGTTTAACAGAGAAAGCCGCTAATAATCGTAATTGGGAAGAGCAGCATGGAAATAGTTTTCTCGATTTAATTAGGGCAATTTTAACATAAACGATTTTCCACGTTTAAGAGGACCATCGGACCTTCATGAAGATAATAATAATAATAACTCTTTATTGTTCAAAAGGTTTAATACCTATTTACAGAACAAAATAAACAAAAATTGTGCAGTGCATAAAATGTAAATAAATTCAATTAACACATATATAATGTAATACTCAATTTAGCTACAAAAATAACTATGCATAGAGACTGTCTGCATTTCTACACATTACAGTCAAAGGTGTACGTTGTAGGATATTTATCTTCTGTTGGGCGATGCATATCTGGTAGAATACCTGGACGTGAAAAGTTAACCTTGATAATAAAAATTAACATTTGATCTTGTTGTATATCAGAATCCACATAAATTTGGCACAATGTTCACTCAAAACTTTGAAATTTGCCAAGCTAAATAACGTATGGAACATAAGTTTTGAGAAAAAATTCAAGGCAAAAATCGATTAGTAGCAAAAATTTTATTAAAACATAAAATATTGAAAAATTATTATACACTATTGCGGCATACAAAAACTAAATTCACAAAACTGATAAGGGCCCATGGTCCTCAATGGCGCGCAATTTTGGTAGAATTCTCCCCATCATTCTCTGGACGACGTTTATATTCACTTCTCGGATCTTCTGAAATATTCTGGCCCGTAACGTGCTTCATTTTGGATTTCCTAACCCTTGTCATAAACCTTCTTGCTCAGTACGTTGGGGGGGTTGTCTTCCTTACATACATAATTTACGTCATGTTCAGTTAACCAGTTCTGAGTGATTCTAGCATAATGGCATGAAGCCAGATCGGGCCAGAATATTACATCATCATTTGGATGATGAGCATTAATTAAATTTATCAGTTTAGATAGACATTTGCGAATATAGACGTTTGCATCCACAGCTTCACCTCTAACTCTCCTAACGTAAGGTTTTGAAATTCCTGCTTGAGAAATAGAGCATCGGATCATAATCTTGTCGGCAAATTTCGCTTTCGGTTTGAATTTTACGTTGTCAGGACAATTTGCAATATTGGACGTGTAAAAACCATCGTTACCCTTTATTTCCGAATTGGATAATGTGAAATATTTCTCATCGTCTAAAACAATAACTCTGTTGCCAATGAAATGTTAACGCCTTCATGTTTGACAGCATCTGGGAATTCTCCCTAGCTGGTTGCGGTGTATTTGGTACATTTCCTTCTTTTTCAATATTTTAATCCATTTTTAGTCAAAATTCTGCCAATAGTTCTATGCGCAATTTCAAATCTACGGCCTAAAGTGCGCGTAGATGTCCCAACCCTATCTCGAGCAGATTGGATGAGTCTGTGTACTTCATGTGGAGTCATAACTGGAGATCGTCCACTTTTCCGTAAATTCCTGCATGGCATACCTTCTTCACAGTCCTTAATTGTGCGGTAAATGGTTGACAGTCCAATATTTTGGTCTCGTAAAATGTTAACAATCTTGCGTTTAGGTACTCGTCCAACTAAATTATATAGACTTTCGTATTTCATTCTTGTATGACATCCTTCCAAACTATTTCTGACAAATCTAACATGTCACTATAGTAACTAACAAACGAGCATCTTTTCTAGCCCAGTGGTAACTAATTTAGACCATTTTTGGTAATAACATTCGTCGTCAAAACTTTTTCTCAAAACTTGTGTTGAACGCAGAACGAACGTAGAACTGTCGATCAATAAAAAATTAACCATCTTCGACGCAGATCACCCAGTTATGTTCAATATATTTTATTTTTTGTAAAAAATTTGAAATTACCTCATATTCTTCTTTTACACATGTTGAGTGAGCAATTGGAACGGGAGCATATTTATTTCCATTATGTAGAAGAACGGCTTTTAGATTTCGTTTACTACTGTCAATAAAGAGACGCCATTCACTGGGCTGATAGATTGTTAAACCCATGAAAGCCAGCAAACCACTCACATTACAGCAATACACAAAATTTTCATCAGATGAAAAAAACTTCAATAACTTTCCCTCTCTCGTGCGATATGTAGACACTCGAACATCTGAGGAAAGACAATTTTTTTCTTTTAATCTTGACGCTAGTAACTCAGCACGTTCCTTCGAAAGATCTAAGTCTCCGATGAGGTCACTAAGCTCATTCTGCGAAAATGGCTTAGGATCTGATGTTATTCCGCAGTATTGAAAGTCATCATCTACTTGGGAAGAAATAGGTATTTCAGCTTCATCCTCCTGAGATTGCTGCACTACCTGGTGAAAAGCTGGTATTGGAACATTTTCTGAATGAGGACAGGTCTTTGTACTGAAGAAATATTGGGGTATTTCCATTTATGGCGATTGTTTTTGTTGATGCCCACTATATTAATCATACAAAAGTAACAGTCGTCATAATGATTTTTTTGTTCTCGCCATATCATAGGCACTCCAAACTTCAAAGACTTACGTTTCCCTCTCTCCCATTGTCGAAAATGTTCAACGCATATTTTACAAACACTATGAGGCATCCACACTTTATCTTGGTGTAGAATTTCAATACCGAAGTAAGCAAAATACAAACGACGCACTGTGTTTGCAATCGATTTACGCTGATTTTTCAGTATGTATTCACCACAAACATAACAAAATATATCAGGATCGTTAACACAACGTCTGGACGTACTAGCTATAATGAAATAGTAACACAAACTTTATCGATGATATTGTAATAATGACTAGTTACGAACAAGGCATAACAAGACCGACAACAATTCACAATGAGGGTAGTAGGTAAACCAGAGCTGATGAGTTAAAATGACGTATGTCAATATACTGTACATTACCTACTTTATCGACTATTCAAACAAACAGAGATGCACCAAAAAAAAAATTTTTTTTTGTAGGCCTGTGTAATTATTATTTTTTCAGATTATACAGGTTTTAAATATAACTAGCGAACAAGATAATTTATAATCAAATCATTCATAAATCCGAAATCGTATGTCGTTACTTGAACTGCACACAATACAAACGTCAAATAAAATGTCAGTCGAATATATAACAATGCAACGGTTATACCGGAAAAGACATATAGACTCAAATTCATGAATGACTCGATTACAAATTATCTTGATCGCTCGTTATGTATATAATTTTACAATATTTAATTGAATGAAACGCTTCATAATCGTTCTAAAATGCAAAAGTTATTGTTAATAAGATTTTATAACGAAACCGTAATTATTTTATCTTAATAATGAGTCCAACCCCCATTATGTTCAATAACCTCTGCTAAACGTATTAGCATAGATTTCATTTATCTTCGACAGTAATCGGGAATTATTCTTTCCCATGCGTACTGAATATTTTGGAATAATTCATTGTTATTTCGTGGGTACCCTACAAAATTATCATACATATTTTTTTCTATATAATCCCATAAATGTTAAATAGGATTTAAATCTAGACTTTTCGCAGGCCATTCCAATAGACAAAACTATTGTTGAGCAAATCCACTAACGAATTATATGAGCTGCATGAATTGGGGGTGTTGTTATGTTGAAAGACAAATTGATCATTATGAATAATTTCTACCGATAGCAACATTACGTTTTCCAAAATAACTCTCTATTGAGCGCTTGTCAACTGATCATTGATTTCCTAAATGGCACCTGATCCTTTGTAAGACAATCACCCCCAAACAGACATACATTAATAAATTGCTGTGCTTACTTTAATTATTAATTTGCTTTCTGAAAATTATGAGATCTTACATACATAATGTTAATTAATCTGATTTAGTTTTTTATAAGTTAGTTTTTAAATTTTATTTTTCGATATTTTTTAAAATTTTAAAACAGACAGCACTCGAAAAAAAACTATATTTTTAATAATATATTGAAATAAATAGAAATTTACACATTTCAACAACCAAAACTTTCAAATAACAGCATTTTCGCTGAAATTCAATTTTTCCGCAGACTTAAATATTAGGTTAGCTTAATGAATGACACTTGGAAACTCTTACTTACTTACTAGTAGTACGACATGAAGGTTAATTCACTTAATCAATCTAACACATAACTGATATTCACTTTTTTGTGGCTCACTAAATATCTATTCCCCTTGGACGATTAACTTGATTTACACTTGTATTTCGCACAGATATTGATATTGAAATGTTGCTTTATCAGAGAAAATAACTGACTTCCAAAATTGTATATCCATTTCTCTATGACGCAATGCAAAATTACACTTTCTTCACTTTAACCTTTCTGTTAATGTTGTTTTCATAGCAGCATGAGAACTTTTCAGATATACGCAGTATATAAAAGTTATGTCTGCCTCCGAATATTATGTACTGACGAGTTATAATGAGAACGAAATGCTAGTATATGCACGTTTCGAGATAGACAGACGTGGCTTCATACATTCTTTCATTTATTCTCACTACCTGGATGGTCCACCTCCCGACGTGTTGAGCCTAGATTCTTTGGCAGGGGTAATCTTGTCAGATTGCAGAATTAACGCAACAAATCAAGCGACAATTGCGTGTGATATGAGATTTTAATAATGATTTATTATCACATGCATTAAGTTCAACATGTTAAATCAGTTCGTCGATGGAATTAACCTAAAGGCTGTACAAAAATAGGGTGATAAGGTTAAAAACAAACTCTAAGTTAACTGAATTTCAACTAGTTTTCGTAATTTTATACAACGTGTCCACTTAAGTAGTGAGACAAATGGGAAATATTTTTATTTTTGATTTCACAGAAAACTTTATAGAAAAGAAAAGTTCGTGCATCTTAAGAAACTTGATATTTTGTATTCAGGGTTGCGTTGTAGTACTTGGTTAGAGGAAAAATTAAAAAACATTGAAGTTGCCGTAAGAGTACATTACACTTATTTTTAAAGATATCAAAAATATTCATTTAAAAATGTTGTTTCAAATTTCAAAATATGCTCAAATACGAATTGTTATTTAAAATTTCGAAAAAATAAAAATTAAATTATCGAGCAATAATAATAGCAAATACGCAATAGTTTTTAACATTCATCTATGTGACAGTAGTTCTATGGTTGTCATTTGTATTGTCACTTTAGTAATAAATTTTATGTGATTGTCAGATCCGCTGTCACTTTAATAATTAAGTAATTTTAAGACAATTCATTAAGTTATTACCTACCAACTATGGCTGAACGGTTAACTATGCAAGAGCGAGCTGAATTAATTCTTATTTGCGGAGATAACTACAAAACATGTAGAGACGCAGCTGATATTTTTAATGAAAGACATCCCAACAAAATTATTAGTTTCCAAAGCGTCTCAAGAATTTTAAATCAGTTTAAAGCAACTGGTAGTTTAGAAATGCGTTACAAAAAAAGTAAGGAAAAGCAAGTGAGACATTTCGGAAATTCTTTACGTGTTATGCAAAGTGTAATTGAAAATCCCAAAATTTCTGTTAGAAAAATTGCAAGCAATTTGGATATTAAAAAATCATCAGTAAGCAACATTTTGGTTAACAATAGATATCACCCCTATAAGCCAAGATATATTCAAACTTTGCAGGAACGGGACTACAACAATAGATTTGAATTTTCTATGGATATTCAAGGTACATTAGAAACGCAGAAAACGTTTTTCAAAAGCATTTTGTTTACTGATGAAGCAACATTTACTACTAATGGTGTTGTGTGTGCACAAAATTGTCGTTGGTGGTCGTCTGACCACCAACGACAATTTTGTATATTCAGAAAGGCCGTTTCAGAATTTAGAAGAATTGAAAAACAAAATAGGAGATGCGATACTGTTCTTAAGAAATAATCCTATTGTGTTACAACATGCATGCGAGGATTTCTACAGGCGTACAAACATATGCATTCAACGAGAGGGGCATCATTTTGAATAGCTTTTTTTTTTGTTTGTATTTCTGAATTTGTTGTTTTTGTTAATTTCATATTTATTTTGTAATATAAAAAAGTATTTTCATAAAGTTATATGCAAATGATTTTTGTTTCATTCTATTGCATTTCAGCGATAAAAATTTGATATCGAATGTAAATGATTTCACGTGCAATTACATAAAATTTATTATTAAAGTGACAATACAAATGACAACCATAGAACTACTGTCACCTAGATGGATGTTAAAAACTATTGCGTATTTGCTATTATTATTTCTCGATAATTTAATTTTTATTTTTTCGAAATTTTAAATAACAATTCGTATTTGAGCATATTTTGGAATTTGAAACAACATTTTTAAATGAATATTTTTGATATCTTTAAAAATAAGTGTAGCGTACTCTTACGGCAACTTCAATGTTTTTTTAATTTTTCCTCTAACCAAGTACTACAACGCAACCCTAAATACAAAATATCAAGTTTCTTAAGATGCACGAACTTTTCTTTTCTATAAAGTTTTCTGTGAAATCAAAAATAAAAATATTTCCCATTTGTCTCATACTTAAGTGGACACGTTGTATATAGAAAATATATAGGTAGAAATAATAAAAAAAATATCGGTTTTTCATTATATTTGGCTTGTATAGTTTCTCTATATCTCAATAATTTCTGAGTGTCCCTCTCGTGTGTTGGTGTATTAAATGTATTTTGATAAATATAAATTTAAGAATTTCCAAATTCGTATTTTCCAATAGACAGAGGGACAAAATATAAATAAAATCGGAAACAAAATACAATGAAAAGATAATTAAAGAATAAAAATGTGCATTTTTACAATATGTACGCTTGTAACAACACGTGTGCAATATAAAATTATGCCATTAGCTGACATTCTGTTGTAAACGTAACATATGTAGAAATTTTACGTCATATGGACACCAATGTATTGTCATGATAAACGCGTTTCGGTGAGATGATCACATATTATTGAGGGGCGGCAGACGCGGGGATTACGCGGATCGTTGCCTTGATTTCCCAGGAGTAAATAAAGTCAAAGGCTGTCAACTTTTCTGAGCGGCGACAATGCTCGTTCGCCGGCGAAGCTGGAGTACACAAATGCACTCGCTGACTCTTCTGGTTTTACGTCATTCGAAACGAGTTTACATCGCGGCGTATTTGGATAAAATTCGATTTGTTTAAAGCTAGAAAGGATAGTGTAGTTGGCGAAAACGATCGTTGCTTGTCTAAACTACCAAAATTAAATTCTATCGCTTCTATTTTTTTATGGTCAAATTACAACGGATTGTCGATTGAAACGTTTCAAGAACCTATCCAACAACTAATAAAGAATGTTCTGATTGTTACATAAGAATTACATAAGAAAGTCATTTCTGATTTAGTATTGATAAAATTCGTAATATTGGGAAATATTACGAATAAAAAGTTTATTTGAATTTAGAGTATCTGAATATACAAAATAATACAAATCTGTATAAAAACAAATTTGTATCTGTATATGCATGGACACACAGTACGTATTTACCAGCTTTTGCTTCAACTACCAGACGCATGCGTTTCTGTGTAACCACTTTGTCAATGATAGGTTTACGAAGACAAAAGACTGTAGGTACACTTGCGGTCATGTAGCAGTGGTAGTGGTGTAGCAGTGATGTAGTAGTAGTGGTTACACAGAAACGCATGCGTCTGGTAGTTGAAGCAAAAGCTGGTAAATACGTACTGTGTGTCCATGCATATACAGATACAAATTTGTTTTTATACAGATTTGTATTATTTTGTATTAAAGCTTGATGTGAATTGTCGCATCGACATGCAATTTGTTTTTGCTATACTACGCCACCTGGCGACGAGTTAATGGACTCACAGTAATATGCGTATTTTTTCTTCTTTTCCACTAATAGCTTAGCTATTCGAGAAGAAACACTTTGCACCGGCGTGGTCGGTTTTGTCCGTCAGATGGCATGAGGTTATCTGAGGTCTTTGGATAGGACAAAACTTGCTACATGACCGCAAGTGTACCTACAGTCTTTTGTCTTCGTAAACCTATCATTGATAAAGTGGTTACACAGAAACGCATGCGTCTGGTAGTTGAAGCAAAAGCTGGTAAATACGTACTGTGTGTCCATGCATATACAGATACAAATTTGTTTTTATACAGATTTGTATTATTTTGTATCAAAGCTTGATGTGAATTGTCGCATCGACATGCAATTTGTTTTTGCTATACTACGCCACCTGGCGACGAGTTAATGGACTCACAGTAATAGGCGTATTTTTTCTTCTTTTCCACTAATAGCTTAGCTATTCGAGAAGAAACACTTTGCACCGGCGTGGTCGGTTTTGTCCGTCAGATGGCATGAGGTTATCTGATGTCTTTGGATAGGACAAAACTTGCTACATGACCGCAAGTGTACCTACAGTCTTTTGTCTTCGTAAACCTATCATTGACAAAGTGGTTACACAGAAACGCATGCGTCTGGTAGTTGAAGCAAAAGCTGGTAAATACGTGCTGTGTGTCCATGCATATACAGATACAAATTTGTTTTTATACAGATTTGTATTATTTTGTATCAAAGCTTGATGTGAGTTGTCGCATCGACATGCAATTTGTTTTTGCTATCTGAATATACAAATTTAAAGACAACACGTAAATACACGAACAATTTGGTAATAAACATCATGCTGCCTAATTTAAAGCATTTGGAAAGAATCGATGCCAATAACACAGTAGATTAATTTGAAATTTGGAGTTAAAATATAAATTTTAATAAATACCGAATAACAAAGTACATAGTAGTACATGCAGTGCGTCCATAAAGTATGGACACAAACCCGTAATAACGTTATTATGCATTATTTGTGTAATGGGACACATTACGCCCATCTTATTTCAAAGCAGTTATATCCATTTGTAAAATTTTAAAGAATATTAAAATTAATTTATTTAAACTAAAAAAGTCACATTGTATAAATTTTAATGCTTTTCCCGCCATTAAATATTATTGCAAAACATTTCGCAATAATATTACACACGTATTTGAATCAGTTCCTTCTATGCCAAATCATCATTTTGTATAGTTAAGTGTGTATAGTTAGCCATACATAAACTCCATTAGAATAACCTAGTGTCACATATACGAATCGTTAGAATCAATGTATTGCATCATCCACGAAACCAGTACGATCAAGAACTCTATAAGGAAGCCGGGGAATCACCAAGAGAAAACCGAAGTTCGGACGCATCAAGAAAAGCAAAACGAATCACTCGACTCAAGTCAGTCAAACGAGTCAAACGTGCTACCCCTTAACGTGATAATAAAGTGAGGGAATACTGCAATAAAAGTACTTGGCTCAAGAGAGTCAACCTAGTAAAACGTGCGACCCTATAAGCAAGAGTAAGAAAGGGTTAACCTCATTTTGTGTACTTAAGTACAATAAGTACGCGTAGCAAAAGTATCACATGCCTACAAGTGCAGTCATTTATTTAAAAGTGAATCACCACGCTTAATACATCAGGGCTCTTGTCTGGAATATCAGGCACCCTGAGGCGTGAAGAAATAGTGTTAATACAGTCAACAAGTGCATCAATCCAGAAGCACCGAGTCAACGATAAAGTGAAATGGCCATTAGTGCAGCGATGTAAAGGTTAGTCTTTATAAATACTGTTTATTAATCTGATCAGACTAAACAGTTCAAATCTGTGTTAAATTTACTGTATCTCGCCCCATATGTATATTAGTAATTAGTAAACTTTTCAGAATAACCCTAAGTAAATTTGTAATTAATCATATGTAAATTAACTAGCTTTATTTATCAATATAAGTACATTTAGTGATCATTTGTTCTTTTATTTCAATTCATGTAATCTACACTTTAATGGAAAAGCATATTAAACAAAAGGAATTGATCGAAACATTTCTTAAGTAAAAAAAAGGGATTCATTTCATTTCACCTTAGTTTTCATACACGCTTTGAGAGAGAAAGGTGTAAGTCGCATTTCGACTTACCCGCTTTATTTAGAGTCTTTTTTCTATATCTCTCCGCTATTTTTTTGCTAACCGGCAATTTTAAAAGTACAATTATACCTTAGAGCGGGTAATCCTCTTGGCGCCCGACAAAGTGGTAATTGAATAAGTCAATTACTCAATATTCAACTTTAATCTATGTCTCAATATTTAGGATAACTGCGGCATTTAAGTATTTTCAGCACCAAAGTTATCGTTTGTACAGCAACCTCGAATCCCTCGAAGCCGGGGACATTATTAATATAAAGCCCAATGTTAAGAGTTAAAGAGAACTGTTACATTTGACAAAATGCAAAGATATGTCGATTAATGTTTTTTATTAGCTATATTTAGATCTACCGTTTTGTTTTTCTCCGTTAATCTTGAATAAGTTATGACGTCATTAATAATTTTTTAAATGTCAACCCAATTTTTTTTATGGATTTTAAAAGCTTTTACAATTCTTTATTTGATGATGTAAAAATTTTGGTATGTTACATTAGAAAATTTTTGAGTAAATTGTGTTCTAATTCTAAGTTTTATTTTTGACATTTTCAGTATCAAATTTATAACAAATGCTCAAAATATTTTCCTTCATTTTGTTGACAAAATCCTAAGCAATGATAAATTCCATTTAGATATTTCGGGAGTGATTAGTCTGGTTTCAAAGATGATGCGTTGTCGTAAAACGTCCAATTTTTCCGGTTGGGTCGCATAGACTTTTGATTTTAAGTGACCCCACAAGAGGAAGTCCAACGGGGTTAAATCTGGCGATCAAGCTGGCCATTCAATTGCCCCTTTTCTTCCAATCCATCTGTTAGGAAATTTTTACTATACGCTACCTTACTGGCAGCGTATAGTGCGGAGGAGCACCATTCTGTTGATACCAAATTCTACGATCTGGCAAATGTGGATCCTCATTATTTGGAAAAAAAGCTGCTAAAGCGGGTGCCAATTCATTCCTCAAAAAATTGAAGTATATTTCCCCAGTCAAGTTTCCATCAAAGAAGAACGGTCCCACAATGCGATCGCCGATAATCCCTGCCCATATATTTAGTTTTTGCGGGTATTAGGTATGTGTCTCTTGCATCCAATGAGGATTATCAGTCGACCAAAATCGGCAATTTTGTCTATTCACAGAGCCATTCAATGTGAAAGTAGCTTCGTTAGAAAACAAAATGTTGAAGAGAAATAGAGGGTCATTTTCACAAATTTGCATGAACCGTTCACAATATTCCAAACGCCGTTCAAAATCGTCTTCAGACAACTCTTGAACTAAATTCATTTTATAGGGATCATACTTTGACTTATGCAAAAAGTTTCCCAACTCTACCCCTTGCTACGTCAAATTCTCGACTAAGTTGCCGTGTGCTTGTGTGAAGACGTTCTTGAACTGTTAACAAAATATCAACATGAGTGTCTAGGGCCGTTGATGGACGTCCACTTTTTAGTTTATCTCGAACAAATCCTTCTTCCAAAAATTTTCTGTGGATTTTACTTACAGTTGAAAAACCGATAGGGTCCAGTTCAGGATGCGTTTCATTAAACATCTCCTTAACGTTTCGACGTCTATCTCTAAACTCAATCATCATGAGCACCTCAATGCGTTCCCGTTCAGATAAACACATCTCAGAGAATGAATAATTAAAACCCTTTACACCAACAATTAGGATTAAATAAAAATGTTGTGATTAGGATTATTTACAATCTGTCAAAAAAAATTACCTTGTCACTTTGGGAATGACAGATAATTGAAAAATGATTACTCAAAAATTTTCTAATGTAACATACCAAAATTTTTAAATCATCGAATGAAGAATTGTAAAAGTTCTTAAAATCCATAAAAAAAATGGGGTTGATATTAAAAAAAAAATTATCAATGACGTCATAACTTATTCAAGGTCGACGGAAAAAACAAAATGGTAGCATTTAAACATAGCTAATAAAAAACATTAATAGACCTGTTTTTGCATTTTGTCAAATAATGCACAATAACGTTACTACGGGCTTGTGTCCATACTTTATAGACGCTTTGTATAACTGCTGGATACAAAGCGAGAGATTGTTTACGAAGTCCATTTGACGATACTGTGATATTTCGATAGAGAACGCTAGGATAATAGGATAAACAATGACAAAGTATTGAGACAAATTTATAACAAATGCTCAAAATGTTTTCCTCCATTTTGTTGACAAAATCGTAAGCAATGATAAATTCCATTTAGATATTTAGGGAGTGATTAGTCTGGTTTCAAAGATGATGCGTTGTCGTAAAACGTCCAAATTTTCCAGTTGTGTCGCATAGACTTTTGATTTTAAGTGACCCCACAAGAGGAAGTCCAACGGGGGGTTAAATCTGGCGATCAAGCTGGCCATTCAATTGCCCCTTTTCTTCTAATCCATCTGTTAGGAAATTTTTACTATACGCTACCTTACTGGTAGCGTATAGTGCGGAGGAGCACCATTCTGTTGATTCCAAATTCTACGATTTGGAAAATGTGGATCCTCATTATTTGGAAAAAGAGCTGCTAAAACGGGTACCAATTCATTCCTCAAAAAATTGAAATATATTTCCCCAGTCAAGTTTCCATGAAAGAAGAACGGTCCCACAATGCGATCGCCGATAATCCCTGCCCATATATTTAGTTTTTGCGGGTATTAGGTATGTGTCTCTTGCATCTAATGAGGATTATCAGTCGACCAAAATCGGCAATTTTGTCTATTCACAGAGCCATTCAATGTGAAAGTAGCTTCGTTAGAAAACAAAATGTTGAAGAGAAATAGAGGGTCATTATCACAAATTTGCATCAACCGTTCACAATATTCCAAACGCCGTTCAAAATCGTCTTCAGACAACTCTTGAACTAAATTCATTTTATAGGGATCATACTTTGATTTATGCAAAAAGTTTCCCCTACCCCTTGCTACGTCAAATTCTCGACTAAGTTGCCGTGTGCTTGTGTGAAGACGTTCTTAACAAAATATCAACATGAGTGTCTAGGGCCGTTGATGGACGTCCACTTTTTAGTTTATCTCGAACAAATCCTTCTTCCAAAAATTTTCTGTGGATTTTACTTTCAGTTGAAAAACCGATAGGGTCCAGTTCAGGATGCCTTTCATTAAACATCTCCTTACGTTTCGACGTCTATCTCTAAACCCAATCATCATGAGCACCGCAATGCGTTCCCGTTCAGATAAATGCATCTCAGAGAATGAATAATTAAAACACTTTACACCAACAATTAGGATTAAATAAAAATGTTGTGATTCGGATTATTTACAATCTGTCAAAAAAATTACCCGTAGTAACGTTATTATGCATTATTTGACAAAATGCAAAAACAGGTCTATTAAAGTTTTTTATTAGCTATGTTTAGATGCTACCATTTTGTTTTCTCCGTCGACCTTGAAAAGTTTTGACGTCATTGATAATTTTTTAAATATCAACCCCATTTTTTTTATGGATTTTAAAAACTTTTACAATTCTTCATTCGATGATGTAAAAATTTTGGTATGTTACATTAGAAAATTTTTGAGTAATCATTTTTCAATTATCTATCAGACAGATAATTGAAAAATGATTACTCAAAAATTTTCTAATAGACCTGTTTTTGCATTTTGTCAAATAATACATAATAACGTTACTACGGGCTTGTGTCCATACTTTATGGACGCTTTGTATAACTGCTGGATACAAAGCGAGAGATTGTTTACGAAGTCCATTAGACGATACTGTGATATTTCGATAGAGAACGCTAGGATAATGATAAACAATGACAAAGTATTGAGACGAATAATTGCTGTGCCAATCGATATGAATACTTATTTGCAATTATGAAATTAGCCCCACGTTGTTGCGACGATTAATTCGATTAATCTTTTTTTTTCAATTTTTAGAGAGCATGAGGTTCTTTTCAGGGCACAAGGTAGATTCTAGTGAGTCAATAAAATCTACTTTAATATTATATCTTTGTTTGATTGTAAGGAAAACAAGTATTTTATAAAAATCCGGTGTATATTTTCACAAATCTAATCTTCAAGTACAAGTATAATGAACTTACTGTAAATGAGAACTGATGAGCATTACACGTAATTGTCGCCTAATGTGCTGCGTTCATTTCTCTACATTTTGACAAACTAAGTTTGTTCCAGTATGCAGAAACGCTACATGTTGCGATGTCACCTTCCTGGTTGTTAGCATCATGAAAAATTCGTAAAAAGTCGCATCTCTCCTGGAATGTATGGACACATTTCGATCTTATTGGAGGTAGTCAACACACAGTATCTCAGACTGACATGACTTTTCATTTCTATACTTCGCGTATACAGTATAACAACTTGAACTACGAAAGCCTATTGATAGGAGAGGGTGGTGGGAGGTAAAATTAAATGTATTCATTTAGCTTATTTAGCTACTTATAACATGTTTTTTAATATAAACGTGTAGTGTTTGTTAAATTAAGTTTATATTATGGGAAAACTGAAATTGTATTGCATACTAATTGCAACTAAAGAACCGTCAAATAAAAAATAAGTCCAATAAAATAAAATTTATTATCATAATACAACTTTAATAAACAATACTTTTAATTAATTACGTGTTCGAATCGTGCACCTTGAATTTCTAAACAATACGCTACCCGATCCTAAAAACCACGTCTAACATTTGCCAGCATATCGGGCGTAATCGATGCTAAGAAATTTCTTATTTTTTGACGTAGTTCATCTAAATTATTTGACCGTTGATGTTCGAAACCGTAAATTTTTGACTTTAGATACCCCCACAAGAAAAAATCATTAGGGGACAAATCTGGTGATCTGGCCGGCCATTCAATTGTACCGCCTAGAGAAATAATTCTATTTCCAAAGGTATTTCTTAAGAATTGACGCACAATTGCACTGTTATGTGCAGGACATCCGCCTTGCTGATACCAAATACTTCCTATTTCAATATTGGGTATGTTCTGAATAAAAGGAATAATGTCATATTGCAGCAATTGTAAATATTTTTGTGAATTTAACACGCCGTTTATAAAAAATGGACCAATTATATTGTCCCCTAACATTCCAATCCAAACATTCAATTTCTGTGGGTATTGTGTGTGAGCTGTATACGATTTATGTTTATTGTCTTTTGACCAATACCTTATTAACATAGGATTATGTCGACCGTGTAAAATAAATGAAGATTCGTCAGTAAAGAGAATATTAGAAATAAAATTTTCATCCACACCACATTTCTCAATTATATACAAACAGAACTGAACTCGGTTATAATGATCTCCAGGAAATATTTCATTTACTTTTTGTACATGATACGAACGGTATTTATTCTTCTTTAATACTTTTCTAACAGTTTCACGGGAGACATCGACACTTTCACTAATTTGGCCTAACGTTTGGTATTCATTTTCTTCAACAGTAGCGCATATCATGATATCCCGATCCGCATTATCATGTGCGGGCTTTTTATGTAAAGAGGGAGAGACACATCCGTATTTTTCAAAATTTTCCTTAATTCGATGAATTGTATTTAAACATGGAACAGGACGATTAATGAAGGCAGTTCTCCAAATATTTACAATTGATGAAAGTGTGTGGCCTCCATCATAAAACCACTTTATAATTTGCACTTTTTCATTAATTGTGTATTCCATTAGGATAAAGTTTGATGGTTCGCTAAAGTATTTCACATAACCACTGACATTCCTGTCATATAAAAAGTTGACAATACTAAAATGGATACATTTAATTTTACCTCCCACTACCTTCCCCTATCAATAGGCTTTCGTAGTTCAAGTTGTTTTACTGTATATAGTTAGTATAATGAACTTACTGTAAATGAGAACTAATGAGTATTAAATCTCACATTACACGTAAATGACGCCTAAATTTCTACATTTCGACAAACTAAGTTTGTACCAGTGTGCAGAACCGCTACACGTCGCGACGTCACGTTCCTGATTGTTAATACAAGGTGGTCCAAAAAGTTGTTTATATTTGCTTGTGATGTAGAAAATTTTATACGCAAGGTAGAGAGGTGGGGTCGGTCTTAAACGATAGCTCGGCTCTGGGAAACTTAGTCATCATGCAGCGCTACACAGGAGAGGAGCGCTCGTTTTGTGTGCGCGAATATTACCGTAACAACAATTCTGCCACCATTGCGCGACGAAGATATCGACAACACTTCAATTTGCACGATATTCAGCAATGTCCAAGCATTCAGCTGATTAAGCAATGGGTTAATAAGTTTGAGGAAACTGGTTCAACGTTAAATAAGCGCGTTTTAGGACGTCCAAGGTCGGCGAGAACCGCTGAGAACATCGAGAGAGTGAGTCAGTCTGTGCGCGACCAACCAACCGTATCAACTCGAAAGCGCGCAGCTGCTTTAAATGTGACGAGAACCTCGGTGCTTCGCATTCTTCACAAAGATTTAGGCATGCATCCGTATAAGGTTCAAATAGTGCAAGAACTGAAGGCTACAGATCCCGCTAATAGAGTTTTATTCGCTAACGAAATAAGGAACCGAATTCCAGCAGCAGTCGACATCTTATTCTCCGATGAGTCCCATTTCCACCTAAATGGCCACGTCAATACTCAAAATTGTCGCTACTGGAGTACTGAAAACCCTAAACGGAAACATGAAAGGCCTTTGCATAGTCCGAAGGTCACAGTATGGGCTGCAATGTCGGCATCCGGAACAATTGGCCCTTTTTTTTTCGAAGACCAACAAGGTCGCGCAGTCACTGTAAATTCTCGGCGTTATGTAGACATGATTCAAACTTTCCTCACTCCTGCTCTTCAAGAATTTGAAGGATACACTCAGGACACCTGGTTCCAACAGGACGGAGCCACCTGACACACTTCCAATCTTTCTTTGCCTGTCGTTCAGGGGCTTTTTCCGGGAAGACTGATTTCTCAAAGAGGGGATATTGAGTAGCCCCCCCGAAACCCTGACTTGAGTCCCTGTGATTTTTTTTATGGGGTTATCTCAAAAGTAGAGTGTACAGCAACCGCCCTGCCACTCTGGAGGAACTAAAGAACAATATTCGACAAGAAATCGAAGGCGTAACTGCAGACACTTGCCGCCGCGTTATGGAAAATTGGAGAGGTCTTCTTCAAGAGTGTCTGGACACAAATGGGGCACATTTAGATAACCTAATTTTTAAAAAATAAATTTCCCGTTATTTCTGTAAGGCTTAAAAATAAATTTGTTCAAGTAGATCAATTTGTATTGTTTTTAATTCTATTCAAAAAGTTAATATCTTTATGGACCACCTTGATAATGAAAACTTGAGCAGCCCTTTCTTTTTATTGTAACCAATTTTGCACAATATTGTTTTGTGAATGGTGATAAGTTGATATTCTTTCAATTATACGAGAATATTAAGACAAAATGGCTACAGTATTTTCAGATACTTTTTCTAAGACTACCAAAGTATTTCTAATCGTAATCAACAGATTTTTAATTTCCAGAAAATATCTATTCAAATTAAATAACCCCAAATTTTTTTACGACTCTATATTCATTTCGTTCATTTTGATATAAAATCAATGCACGATAACACAAAACTGACATAATATAATTAATAATGTTGGAAATATTTTGTAAATTGGCACACAAGTTACCATGGCGTGTCATGTTAAAAACCGTAATAAGAAATTGTATTAAAATTTTGAAACGTCTCTTAAAAGTTATTTCTAATAACATATCCGCTTTAGTTGAATTGGGTAAATGTTATTTAGGGAGAATTAACTCTAACAGAACAAACTTTAAAAAGACTCATTCATTTTCTATTGACTAAGCCGTGTTTTATACTAGTCGCGCGTGAAATTCGAATCTTTTAACCATAAATATTCTGTTATTCCTAAAATTGATATAACTTAAAATAAAATACTTTCATTGCAAAATATTTTGACACAAATATTGTTATGCATCGTAAAATTGTCTAAAACTACGCTTTTTTTTAAGAAAAAAGGAGATACTTACGGCTGGAAGAGCGAAAAATGAAATGGCAAAGACACTGAAGCATGACGCCACGATCTTGCCCATCCAGGTCCTGGGGACGGTATCTCCGTAACCTATGGTTGTTACAGTGATAACGCCCCACCAGAGAGCGTCAGCATAACTAGCAAAATCACCAGTATTTTTACCGTCAGTTCCAACCGCATCCTTTTCTGCTAAATACACGAAATAACTGCTGAATATAAGTCCCAGGAAGCCGATGTATAATGTTGTTATTAATTCCTGTAATTAAAGAAAAAAATAACAATAATATAAATATTATTAACTGTTTCTGCAGTAGATTCTTGGTGAAACATTGTAAATATTTAATGCAGTAATTAAACATATATAAATAATTAAACAGTACATTTAGAATTATTATTAAGACTTTATATACTAAAAATTATTGTTTCAATATTTTCTGTAAATTGAGGTTTTATATATTTTTCGTTTATGCATATTTTTTAAAATGTGGGCACTGTTTTAATTCGTTTATAAATTTTAATTAAAAACTAAAAAATGTATATAAACCGTTTTATCTTTGAATTAATTTTTAAATAATTGTTTTAGCGTGTATTATATCTTATATTGATTCGTTTATTATACATATTTTAGCGATTCAAATTTGTTTTAAGTTTATAATAATTATTCCTACTATCGTTTTCCCCCTTTTCTGCTATATAAATTAATTAATGAGTACTACTTTGATAATTGTTTTTTATTGTATTGATATTTAATCTACTGAGCGATAAAAATTAATAAATAAATAAAATAATAATTACATGTACATTGTATAGGCAATAGGGTCACATAATTTTAGTTTCCCAAAGAAAACTAATAAATACCTGTTTTTTAGGAAACCGTATCTAATACTTTAGAAAATTGTCTTCATTACATTGTTAATTATTTTTACCAATTCTTAATCATAGACGTTAGACTTACTTTTTATTATGTCAATATTGAAGCAAAAGAGAATAAAGAAGAAAGAGGAAGCCATACTTGGAGTTATTAGGAGGGAAACCCATGCAAGACAATTTATAAATGAGAAGAAAATGACTGTTGTCCCGAAAGCTTTACTAAAATTGGTACCTCAATTTATTAAGAGACTCGTTGAAAAGATTATTAAAAAGTAAATATTTTATTATCCATAAACGTATAAATAAAAACTTAAAAATAAAAATTTAATACACACATTTAATATATATATATATATATATATATATATATATATATAATAACTTCGTGACCTTGGTATGATATGGTAAACCTAATCAGTAGGCGATTAAAGGTCTGTATATTACTTCAAAATATATGTATTTAAAAAACTCTACATGTTTCGGCTGTATACGCCTTTTTCAAGAGAATACAAAATATGAATGACAGGATATAAATGTCAAGTAATTAAGTTGCTATGGTTTAAATTATTCAAAGATACATTCTAGTAATAATAATAAATCATGCCTTAGTATTCCAAAAAATAGATAACAAGGTGTGAAAATATGTGTTGTTCGCTGCTAGCAATTTGTGTCTCCTTCTGGGTATGAACTTGTGTGTTGGTTGCTGCTGGCAGCTTGCGTCTCTCTATGGGTGTGTGGTTTTGTGTGAGAGCGTAAGTGTAGGGTTTTGTATGTCGGTGCGTTCGTGCGTGTGTTTAGTGATCGGTCGCATGAATTTAGAGAGGTCGGATAACCAGCCGTTGCGTAGGGCCGCCAACCCTTTCCCGACAACTTCTTTACAATTCCGTGCAGTACTTCGACGGTCTGACCCCCGCCCCAACGAGGCAAGGCGCAGACAGGCGAAGCGCACCCTGTACGGGGTTGCTCATCGCAACTAAGGGAACACTCTTAGTGGCTACCTCGGTCGACGATGGTCACACTTATGCCATCTTAACGTTTTCCGCCGAAGCGGGGGCATAGCACACACATCGAACGTGTACGTGTGTGTGCTGTTAACGGCAGCCTAGCCAGGCAATGCACACACCACTAGGACCGGTCCTGGGCGACAACCTGGCTAGGCTGCCGTTAACAATAAATATGAAATGAAAGGTAAACATACGGCAAATCTTGGGCGGCATATACAACGGACGCATCCTGAACTATTCAAGAAAACTCAAAATGAATCGTCAACATCTAAATTGAGTCAGATCACCAATAAAAGAGCAAGAGCGGAGGAAAATACCCTTGAACAGTATTTAAATATTATCAAGATAAAAACCTGCAAACAAAGTTTCATTGATTCATGCGTAAAATTAGTAACCGTTAATGGCCGTCCTTTCACAATCTTCGAAGATTCTGGCATGAAAGAAATAATCGATCCGATTATGAATGCACTAAAAGTATCAGTAAATAGTCATAATATAAGTGATCTTGTTAACAACAAAGCAACGGAAATAAAAAACTAAATTAAATTGGAAATATAAAAAAAAATTATTTCAATTAAAATTGATTCTGCTTCTCGTCTTGGTAGATGTATTGTAGGGATAAATATTCAATATATTTTTGACGGAAAAATAAAACTACGAACTTTGGACATGCATGAGGCTCAAAATCGTCAGACAGGAGCCTACATAAAAAATCTTATCATCAGCGTTCTTGATTGTTACGACATAAAACTGCAGCAAGTATATTCAATTACATCAGATAACGGAAAAAATATGATCAAAGCTGCTGAATTATTAGAAGATGAGTATCAAAACTTTTGAAATGGAAGATGAATTTGATGCAGCTGAAGCAAATGCGCTTTCTTATATTGAACTGGAAGGAGCAGAAACATTAGCACATTCACACCCAAATATTATTCATTTCAGATGTGTTGCTCATAGTTTACAGTTGGCAGTGCTCGACACAATATCTAGTCCTCCTTTTAAGAAAATTCTTGATCAATGCAGAGCCATTTGCAAAAAATTGCGAACACCAAACATTTATTCTTTAGCTAAGAAGCTAAACTTGAAAAAAGCCGTACTAGACTGTCAAACTAGATGAAATTCCAGTTATGACATGGTTTAAGCCTTAATTGGAATACAGAAGTTTTTGTTCGGAATTGCTGGATGCTGAATTAACTATGACTGATAGTACTTGGAATATTTGTGAAGAATTCGTAGAAGCTTTTGCACCTGTTAAAAAAATAACGCTGAAACTACAAGAAGAACAGATGAATTTAGGCGATTTTTATAAAATCTGGCTTACTTTTAAATTGGAGTTAACAAAAGATGACAAAACAAAATCATTTTCAAAAGAATTATATTTAAATATTATAAAAAGAGAACACAACTTTATTAACAATCCACTTTTGATTGCAGCAGTATATCTAGATAGCAGATTTAAGGTCATTCTAAGTCCCGAAGATGTTGAAAATGCTAAAAAACATAGTTTGAAAACAATAAAAATTTTGAAAAATTTACAAATGGAAAGAGAAAAAGAGACTTTGTGAGAAAATCAATATCTTTTTCTTCAGAAGATGATGAAGATATGCTCGAACAAGTTCTAAAAAAGAAGGAAAGGTTTTATAAATCAAATTCTTCAAATGTAAATGTCACCGCTTCGATTGATAATTTAGTTAAAAATGAATTTGCTATATATGAAAAATATCCAAGACTGGGAAAAGAAAAAAACATTTTACTATTTTGGGAGCAACATAAAACGGAAACGCCATTATTGTATCAAGCGGCTCAGATTATAATCGCAATACCTGCTACGCAAGTAAGCTTCGAGAGGGCCTTTTCAGCCTTGAAATTCATTTTATCCCCACAAAGAACAAATTTAAAAGAAGAAAACTTCAAAAATATATTAATTGTACAAATTAAACGAAAATTTCTTTGAAAAATAAATTTTCTGCTAATTAAAATTAAACACATGTTTTTTTTATAAACTTTGAACCCGAACCCTGAACCGAACCCGAACCTGAACTTCTTATTTTGATTAACCCGAACCCGAACCTGAACCCATTTTTTTCATGGTTTCAGTCCCTGTTTAAAATACATGTTTATTAGTATTGTTAAGTTAGCATGTTGTAGCTATATCATTTTTTAAGTATATTTTATTTTTTCTGATAATTGTGGAACATATGGAATCGTGACATATTGCAGTGGAATTTGCTTTTAAATTGCTTATTAATTTTTATTCACACTACAGCTTATGTTGCCGGCTATTCAGTCTAGTAGAATCCACGAACTCCCATCTCACGGATCGTTCCTTGCGGAATTTGTCCAGTTTATATATATTGGAAGTAAAACAATAAATGTCAATGAAAGATCACAATTAGTTAATTTACAAATTTTTATTAAAAAAAAATCAAAAAAAAACCCTTTACCGAGTGTATAGGGTGCTAAAGCATCATTAACAGTAGCAATGGGAGGAAACACTCTTTGTGAATAATGACTCGCACAAAGAGAAAAACCCCCTATGACTCTCGAACAAATATAAAACTAATAAATACTGGAGAAATTTGTCAAGTTTGACCTCTACTTTAACCCCTACAATCAAATGTCAAAAACAACAAAGTTTTCAAAACCCGCGAAAATTGAATTTTCGTGTGCGCAAAATAACACGACAAGGTCAACCCACAATAAAAAAATCCAACCTTGAATTCAAAACGTACTAGAATATTATTTTTAAGAAAAAACTCCCCTTTCAAAAAACATGACAATTTTCTCTAATACCCATATATTAACTTCAAATATCAAAATTATTACAAGAAATACATGAAATTATAATAATAGTAATAATCGCAATATCAAATATATATAAATAAAATATTTTTATCGAACTTACATAGATCTATGCACTAATAACAAAAACTACGTGAGAGATATCTTACTTATACGATCATATTATAATCACCAAAACTCTCGCAAAAATCGAATTAACATTCACATGCACCTCAAACAATTGCATAAACAAAATACAACCCGATTTTATAAAACAAAGAATAAAATTGAGTATCTTATTCTTTAACAACCCGATCACTGTCGAAGTCTAGATATCTCTAACAAAAATGAAATTTTTTAACATCCGCCTGGACATCCCCTCCAACTATAAAATCAAAAATATACAGACAATTCACATTTTAATAATAATACAATATCCGGGGTAGCGGCAATTTTAATCATCAGGTCAACCTAAATATACGAGGATGGATCAAAATTTCAAACATACTAGAATTCATCACTTATAATTAAATATATTTATAACGATCCCCGTCTGAAATAAATAAACATAAAATTTGAAATAGATAATTTTAATAAATGTACTACACAAAAAAGTTCAATATTGTTCAATCATTTTTCCTTTCTTGTCCAAGGATAAATCCATTGCAATATGTTTCATTGTTTAAATTGTTATTAGTGTCTGCAGTGTTGTATATTTCGTGGATTCTTTTTTTAATTGTTTGCTCTATAAGCTGTGGTGGATAGTTATTTTCTGTTAAGATTGTTTTAATTTTCTTGATATTGTATTTTCTGTATTGAGTATGTGATAGTTTTAGCGCTCCATCAGTCAGATTATTTATCATCATTTTGTTGAATACTGTAGGTGCATTTAAGTGGTAATTCATATATCGAAAAGAAACTGTAGGTTTTTGTGCCAATTTGTATAAATAGTACCCTGTCTATCATAGCTTAAAGAAATATGAAGAAAGTTAATACTGTTATTCATTTCTTATGTATTTTCTTTATTAACTTTTAAACATTTTTGTTTATCTCTTCTTATTTAAATTTATATATTTTCCTTTTACATTATCACTTAACACTTTTTTTTCATTATATTCAATGAAACTCGCAAGATAAGCACTTTTTATAAGCTATTCCAAAATTTGTATGTCTATTCTTTTCAAAATTTTTCCTTGCTATCCACAATCAATAATACTTTTTTTCTTTAAACGAAAAGTTCTGACTACTTATAATATATAAAAAACAATTTCCTGAATACTTTAACCAATAATTGTCAAATGTATTGAAATAACATGAGAGCAAAATTAATTGAGGTAGTAGGAGGCTGCGGTTCGCTGATCGTATTTCGTGAATTATAAAGTAAATAAATCTTACTGACAGCACTTAAATGTCTCCTTGATACAAATTTAATTTACAACTTAAAATATTTATAAAATGTCATACAAATGTCATGTTTTATATTTTATTGAAAAGTTTACAATAATTGTTGAAACTGTTGTCCCTCGGCATTCAAACATAAATTTACGCGCCGCTTCATGTTTTCAAAAACCTTTTGTAAAATAAATCCGTCTACTAACTCGCACTGTCGCACGATATTGTTCCGTAAATCGTCTATTGTATGCACTGGATTTTTAAAAATAGATTTTTTAAGTATGGAAATAAAAAGTAATCCAGAGGAGTTAATAATTTATTGTTTCACGGGCAGTGTGTGGTCGTGCGGAATCTTGCTGAAAGAAACCTAACTGTAACTCGTCATCATGCAGTTGATTTATGAATGTTTCCAGTATATTATTGCGATATCTTTCACCATTTATAGTTCCTTCGAAAAAGATCGGACCAATAAGCCTTCTACGTGACATGGCACACCAAACCCCTATTTTTACAGGATGCAACGTTGTTTCCCTATAATAATGCGGATTGTCTGTTGCCCACATACGCATATTCTGAGCGTTTATGTAGCCGTTCAGGTGAAACCACGCTTCGTCGGTGAAAAACGTTTTATCCAAAACATCGTCGTCGTTAAGATTTGCATTAAAGAAACGACAATAGGCAACTGTTCGAACGTAATCTGACGGCAATAGTTCTTGATACAATTGAACCTTGTAAGGATGCATACCAATATCGCGTTTAAGAATACTGCGGCAGGTTCCATAACTTATTGTAATGTGGGCCGTTTGGTCGGCCACATTGGATAGCAGGTTAGGGCGACTTATCGTAGTAAATGATACGCACAAAGTTCGGGTAACATATTATAATTAATTTAACACTTACAACTGGTTAACAAAGTATTTACATCGTTTACTATGTTCAACTCAGACAGGGTAGAACGTGGTTATTAAGTACAACACCGTTCGTACCACTGACTGGTTGTAACTCTCTAACGTATAGTTACTCTGACTATTACTATGACTGTAACTGTGTATGTGAATCTCTCTTACTTAAACTACTGTCTATATATATTAGAGAAGATCCTTGGAGTCTTTTCTAGAACATAACACAAACCCTGACATATAGTCTTGTGTATCCAATAAACACAGAGTAAGGTCGTGTTTATATAACACGTTACCGTTTGTATTAAAAAAGGCGAGGTTGTAGCTTTGCCGAGAGTGTTATGCATATACATGACTATATTGCGTTATTACACCATCCCCCTTGGGGTTAAAGAAAACTAACGCTAAGGTGTTTGTTTTTCTTTGATCGGAATCCCTCTAACTATTTACTTTTCCCTTACAAATATGGTAACATTGTTGGGATTATAAATTTACAATGGTATTACTTAAACAATAAATTTGCTAAAATTACGATAACTACAATTCTAAAATGAAATCGTTATCGAGTATCACACTATAATAAGTACCTGGTAAAATGATGGATAGTCTAATCTATATACAATAATAATAAATATATAACGAATAGATATATAATATAAATCTTAAAATGATAAACATCCTAATATAAACTGTAATAAATATATAATATGGATTGTAAAACTTTAAATAGTAAATAACAAATTTTCAAGGTACTGCTAAATAGTACGTTTTACATTGTTGAAAAAAAAAAATTAATAATAATAATTAATAATAATTGGGCCTTTGTACACTGTCTCAATTTTGCTAGTCTGTTTGCTTTTTTGTATTTTGTTTCTATATCATGTGCAACTTATATAGAATAATTGCCTTGTTTCGCAGTTTGGTTCTTGTTTCCGATTCCTCATGCTTGATCTTGTGGTTTCAATTCTTGTGCATGATCGTTTGCTCCCAATTCTTATGCTCCCTTTCCAACCATACTTTAAAATAAATCGACTCTCCGTTTTTCTATCTATTTTCCTCCATGGAAAAAATTATTCTGGAAATCACTCATTCGTGTATTTCCCTGGACAACACATATTCCGTGTCTGTCATGTTCCTGCGCAGAACTATCTTTTGAAGCTTATTCTGGCTACAGTAAGGGTGCTCGTGCAGCGGAAATTCCCTTATGCTGTAAGCCTTTTCTTCAATACAGAAAAACTTGAGACCAGTTAACAAAACACACTTTTGTTATAACTGTAATCTCTAAAAAAATTCTGAGAGCGTTTTTTGTCGTGTAGGATCACTTCCTGGAAGCGCATGCTTGCTTCGTCACGACCTAGGGGCGAATTGGAGTCTTCTTTGCCTTTCTTCTACTTTTGAAGTTCGTCTGATTCGGTTGGTTATCGTTTTCGCCAGTTCCACAACTCTAGGATGATCTGTCCTGGGGGTTGGTGGAAACTGTACTGTTGTTGGTGTCGTAAAGGTACAATCGATAGGTCTCTGTCGTCTTATTGAGCTCCTGACGTGATTAGGATGCTATCGAATCGTCCCGTTACTAACCATTATAGCATTGGAATCAACTTCTAAGGCATTTGTTACAAAAATTTCGAAATTTATATAAATAAAGTTAATATACTACTCCTCGTATATTGGTTTCTTTTATTAATTTATTGTTATTCTCTTTTGTTTGCGAGAAACTTTCTGAATATGTCAGCAATAACTTCTGTTCAATGCCACTATGCGATCGTTTACAAAATAAACATTGCTTGTGCATTTTATCAGTGACCTTGACTTCGTGGATTCCTAAACTGTCTTGTCGGTACATACATATTTTAAATCGTTGTTTATTTACTCGCGATTAGTTTAAATATACAAGTTATTGTTTATACTTTTGTTTATATAAACTATATGAAATATAACCTTCTTGTATGGCGCTTATTAAAAAGCATAAATGAAGACGCATGCATTTTTTATGCACGTAATTGAACTTATGAAAAATATAACATATTTTGCTCTGTTTTATATATATATATATAGGCGCCTTCTTAAAAAAAAATATATATTTAAACTTCTGCGTTAATAACAAAATTGCGAAGTGTACGGCCAAAATGTAGCATTTCTAAATTACATTGTACATATTAGTTTTCAAATAAACTTGATCTTTAAATATAGAATACACTATTACGCTACATTATGTTTGCGTAGGCAGAAATAAATGATACACATATTGTGTATATGCATTAAACTAACATTATTGTTCCTTACAATGCAAATAAACATTTCCACTAGCGAAATGTACAGAGTTTATATCTACGAAAGTTTTATATTGTTCATTCACTTTATACACTTTATTTTAAAAGGAATACCTGTGTTTCTTTTTTTTTTCTTCTCGCCGTGCGGAGCTACTGTTCGCTCTTGGAGATGACTTCCTCCTTTCTTTGTCGCGTGCTTGCCCATTTCTTACTCTGGCCTGCTAAACTGTAGGTTTTTCTTCGCTGGTTCGTTCCGGGTTCCTACACGTTCCCAGCAGTCTTAAACGACTGGCAGAATGGTCCTAAGCCGTAGGTAGGCAGAATCGCCATGTAATGTGGTGGGGCCCTATGTGATAAGGTCCTATGTGCCTGGAGGATCGGCATGTAATGTGGGCCGTTTGGTCGGCCACATTGGATAGCAGGTTAGGGCGACTTATCGTAGTAAATGATACGCACAAAGTTCGGGTAACATATTATAATTAATTTAACACTTACAACTGGTTAACAAAGTATTTACATCGTTTACTATGTTCAACTCAGACAGGGTAGAACGTGGTTATTAAGTACAACACCGTTCGTACCACTGACTGGTTGTAACTCTCTAACGTATAGTTACTCTGACTATTACTATGACTGTAACTGTGTATGTGAATCTCTCTTACTTAAACTACTGTCTATATATATATATTAGAGAAGATCCTTGGAGTCTTTTCTAGAACATAACACAAACCCTGACATATAGTCTTGTGTATGCAATAAACACAGAGTAAGGTCGTGTTTATATAACACGTTACCGTTTGTATTAAAAAAAGGCGAGGTTGTAGCTTTGCCGAGAGTGTTATGCATATAAATGACTATATTGCGTTATTACATTATATCCAACTGTTGTGCCAGTCTTCTGACAGATGTTGTAGGTTGTTCTCTAATTGCGTTTCTTGCATTATTAACAACATTTTGGGTCCTAACTCGAGAAGATCTTCCCCCTTTCCATTGTCTTTTTACAGACCCAGTTGTTCGAAAGTTATTTATAATTCTCAATAGGTCACGAGAAAAGTTCTTATTTACTAAAACAACTTCAGGAAAACGTTGTTGGAATTCTTCCTTGCACATTTCTATTGAATAATACCATTCGCCGTTTGGCAAACGTCGACTGTTACGAAAGTAACATTCTAAAATGAACACCATTTGTTCTCGAGTAAACATTCTGAATGTGATTATTTATTTATTTTTTTTGAAATTGTATTGAAAGAATTAATAATTCACACTGACAGTCTGTCATTAAATGTTTGACAGAAAAATATTGTGAATATAATTCACGAAATACGATCTACGAACAGCAGCCTCCTACTACCTCAATTCATTTTGCTCTCATGTTACATTTGACAACATATAAAATATTTCACACTGATTATTCATCTAAACTCTCTTTCCAACAATGATTTCGTAAATATATATATATATATGTACATATATATATATGTGTGTGTGTGTGTGTGTGTGTGTGTGTGTGTGTGTGTGTGTGTGTGTGTGTGTGTGTGTGTGTGTGTGTGTGTGTGTGTGTGTGTGTGTGTGTGTGTGTGTGTGTGTGTGTGTGTGTGTGTGTGTGTGTGTGTGTGTGTGTGTGTGTGTGTGTGTGTGTGTGTGTGTGTGTGTGTGTGTGTGTGTGTGTGTGTGTGTGTGTGTGTGTGTGTGTGTGTGTGTGTGTGTGTGTGTGTGTGTGTGTGTGTGTGTGTGTGTGTGTGTGTGTGTGTGTGTGTGTGTGTGTGTGTGTGTTAATGTAAACCAGAAATAATAAACAAATTATAACTGCTAAAATATGTATAATAAAAGAATTAATAATAGATAAAATACAAACTAAAACAACTATTTCAAAATTAACGCAAAAATAAAGTGCTTTATAAACATTTTTTAGTTTTTAATTAAAATCTCTGTACGAGTTAAAATAGTGCCCACGTTAAAAAAAAATATGAGTGTATAAATGCATTAACAATAATTATATAAAACCTCAACTTGTAGCAAGTATTGAATAATTTTTATTGTGAGCACTAATTAAAATTAAAGCCTTTTTAATTTTTAACGTGCATTTAAGAAAATGATCAGTTTGTTGAGTAATGTAAAAGACTATAATTTAGTAACTAATTCATAATAAATTAATATAATTTCTTTTATATGATTACTATTATGATATAATCGATGTTTTATAGTTTATTTTTTGCGGTTGTACACACTATTCAAAAAATTTTATGCAAGTTCATATTTTTAAGGGTTTTCTTGTAAGGATCACTCCTTAATTCGAAATAATAAAAGTTCGTTGAATGTTTCTGAATCCAGCCTAGTGATGTAGTGATGTACACCATATTAAATGAAGTCACGTAAAATATATTAGTTTCGATGCTAACACACTCTAGTAGGAGAAGAACGAGAGTTCATTGGAATGTTGAAAAATTGGAAGTTTTTCTAAGAACTAATTTTGTAAGTGAAACGATATTTTACGTATAGAGTCTAGTTCTTAGAAAAATTTCCAACTACACGACGTTGCAATGAACTTCCGCTCATACATAACACATATATATTTTGCAAGATGTTATTATATATATATATATAATATATATATATATATATATATATATATATATATATATATATACAAATAGATAATTATTTCGTGATCTTTGTATGTTATGGTAAATTCAATTTGTTGGCGATTTAAGGTCTGACTTTACTTCAAAATATATATATTTAAAACAACCCTACATGCTTCGGCAAATGATGCCTTCATCAAGGAATATAAAATATAAATGACAGTATATTAATCATATAAATAAATAATAATTTTAAATATATATATTTTGAGGTAAAACCAGACCTTAAATCGCCAACAAATTGAATTTACCAAATATATATATATATATATATATATACATATATATATATATATATATATATATATCTATATATATCTAATCAAAAAATTTAAAAGCGGGCAAGCGGTCTGTCAATCAAAAAACTCATTTATTAAGGATCCCTATATTTCGCAACAACTTTGTTGTTTCTTCCGGGATAAAAATGTAGAGTTGAGAAAATAATAAAATTGACGTACAAGGTCAATAAAATTGATTGTTATTTAATTGACAGACCGCTTGCCCGCTTTTGATTTATTTGATTCAATATATTACGGTCGATAATTTCGTTTAAATTAATTACATATAACTATATATATAATTAATTGACAGACCGCTTGCCCGCTTTTAATTTATTTAATTCTATATATATATATATATATACAGGATGGCCCATTAGTGCGAGGAAGTCCAATATTTCGTTTATTACAACACATATCAAAAAATGTTTCAAATAGAAGTTGTAGCAAATGGGCCACTGCATATTTGTAAAATAATTGGAGCTATACAGGGTGCTCAGATTAGTCGAGGCATTTAAACGAAATATTTTTTTAAATGTGCATGGTAGCTATATTTTTACATTATCGCAATCAGTATAGCGGTGTACATAAGTCACTAGATTTTTTCGACAAAATTTTACCGCGTTGCCAAATTATTGCGAAAAGTATGAAATTTTAGAGAAAATTACATGATCATAAATGTATCTCATAAAAGTTTACTAATAACATGTAAAGCGAAATTCTTCTTAATTACAAAGAGAAAGAGTTTATTAAACATATGGCACAAGAGTATTTTTTTTTCATACACAGGGTGTTTAATATGAAGGCACAAAATCATCACATTTTAATAGGTCAAAACTTTTTTTTTCAAACGAAACACCCTGTATATTATTGCACAATTTTGTAAAGCTACTTAATCCCTTCAATTTATGTATATACCATATAGCCTCTAAAACTAATAGTTTCACAGAAATTACCGTTTTATGAAATTCTTATTCTACATAAATTAATTTCGAAATGCGACATAATTTATAAAATTTATTAACCCTAAGTAAAATATAAAAACATAAATTTCTTTTCTTCTAGATATCTACAAAACAGTTACTTTATTAAATGCTCAAAATGGCCACCATTTACTTCTAAACAATAATACATGCGGTCATTGAAAGCTCTGCTAACATTTCTTAGCATGGTCTCATCAATAGTTCGGAAAGTGTCTCTTATCCTTTGTTTCATATCTTCCTTTGTTGTTGCGAATGTTTTGTAAACTTGACTTTTAACATAACCCAACATGAAAAAAACTACTTTGTTTAATTCCGGGGAACGGGGTGGCCATTTAACTGGCCCTCCTCTGCCTATCCATCTTTCAGGTAGCCAGTTATTTAAAAACGTATTGACTACACCGGCATGATGAACTGGCGCTCCGTCATGTAAATATCTCATCCTTTGCTTGACTTGATTGGGCAAATGTCGTATTAAATGGGGTAAATGGATCTGCAAAAAATCCAAATAAATTTGAGCAGTTACCTTCCCATCAAAAAAAATGCGGCCCAATCACATAATTTCCTATTATTCCACCCCAAACATTCAAGGACCATCTTGTCTGACTAGTAGTCTTTACATAATGTGGTTGTTCGGTGGAATAATAGTGAAAGTTATGTCTATTGACAAATCCATTTTTGTGAAATGTCGCTTCGTCAGAAAATAAAACATGATTGAAAAATTGTCTGTCTTGTTCAATTCTTCCTGAAGCCCATTCACAAAACGTTATTCTTTTTTCAAAATCATCGGGTAATAGCTCTTGCATCATTTGTATGTGGTATGCATGCATCTTGTTTTTGCTCAGAATTCGTTGGACAACAGTGCGACTTATGTTTGTCTGATGCGAAATTTCTCTACTAGATGTGTGAGGATTTTCTATAACCTTTAACATAACTGTCATCTCATCATCTGCTGTTATTGCAGTCATTGTTCTTTCACCTTTTGGATATGCAACATTTCCAGTTTGTGTACATCTCAACAATAAACTTTCAAATGCTTCTTTTCTAGGCTGCCTTCTAAGTGGATATTTTTCATGATATAATCTTGAGGCAAATAAGCAATTTTTTAAACTTTCACCCAGGCACAAAAATCATATCTATCAGTTCTTGATTGTCGAAGTTCATTTTTGCAACCTAATTTACACGAAATGTAGAGTAGGTATACTAAACTACTTATTCTTGACCGTAGTATAATAATAAATTAGAAAATGTCACCCCCACCCCTACTTCTGCCATTGGCCAGTCCGAAATCACCCAGATCCCTACTTCTGCCATTAATACCGTCGATCTCCAAGTCCCGATACATCGACATCCATTCTCACTGCGATATCTGTTCTCGCAACATCGCAGTTGAGTGCATCTACGACGATAAAACGTCAATACGAATCCGGAAGAAATGGCCGGAAGATATATCACCAAAACCATAACGAATCTAACTCTGAAGAATAACTTCAAAAGAAGATGTACGCCGCAGCAACGACAAGACGCAGAAATTATCATTAGCCAAACAACCGACGAAGAAGATATCCAAAACCTTCTACAAAGGCAACCGCAGATATTCATCGTCGATCCCGACCAGCCAACGTGTAAAATAGAATTATTAGTATTGCCCGAAGAAAATGAAGAAGAAGAAGATACAAGCCCGACAAACCCGCCCGACAACAACTCGGATCACATAATCAACGTCCAACTCCTAAACGTTTTTAAAATGGCGAAGAAAACGGCAAAAAAACAAAAAACAGAACACGCAAATACACCTATCGAAACAAAAAACGCATACAGTGTCCTCGAAAAAACAATCACCGAGGAAAAAATGGAAGAAGAAACCGAAATCACTACACAACCGTTAACTTCATACAACAGCACTCCCAGGGTAAGTGATAAGACATACACTACACAAAACACAAAAACTGAACCAAAAAAAACACACAAAATCGCACCAATTATCATAACCGAAAAAGACAAATGGTCACACATACGAAACATACTCAAAACACACAGCATTAACACAGTACAAAGCAAAATCGTAAAACCAGGAATACATATCGAACCGACAACTGACGAAGACTACCGAAAACTTAAACACATACTTGACAATGAACAAATTCAATTTTACACGTTTCAATTGAGAAGCGAAAAGACATTAAAGGTAGTTATGCGTGGTATTCCTACCTTTATCACCGAAACTGACATTACAGACGACTTGACGGACAAAGGCTACCCGACAATCAAAATTAAAAGGATGAACGGCAAACAAGGCATACCGGCACCACTAGTATTAATCGAACTAACGAGAGAGTACAAATCTATACACAACATACACGACTGCTGCGGACTCGCAATAAAAATCGAACAACTAAACAAACGGACAGACATTATACAATGCCACAAGTGCCAGACTTTCGGACATCACCAAAGAAACTGCAACGTTAACTGCAAATGCATGAAATGCGGAGACGGACATTCGACACACTTATGTACCAAGACAAAAACAACCCCACCAAAGTGTGCAAACTGCGGTGGCCCACACTTATCCACATTCATCAACTGTCCAAACAATCCAAACAACCCAACAAACAAAACCACACCCAAACCTAAGTACATACCAGCACCACCCCCAACAACTAATTCCTGGACTCAAAGACAAAACAAAACAACACTTAACACAGTTGACGAATTAGCACTTGCCTTAGGCAATATGCTAATAACATTACACTCGACAAACGCAACAAACGAACAAATACAATGCTTTGTAAAACAAACACAGACAATAATAGCACTTTACAATAAAACACATTAAACACACACACAACTGAAACGCAAAAAATGTGATGATGACCAACAAACAAACACACATTACTTAAACGCAAAAACGCGACTGACGCACAGACTGCACATACAAAACACATGACCGCACAAAAAACACAACAACGCACGATTACTAATCAGACTCAAACACATCACAACCCTAGGAGATACGAAACAATGGAGTGGAAATGGAGGCAATCTTCGACCACAAAATAAAATTCAACGACCCATACAAAAGTCCTGATATCATTCGACGACGAGAAACCAAGGAGAATACTTCGACCTCGCCGCTAAAGATGTTGTTGTGGACCGCATGTATTATTGTTTAGAAGTAAATGGTGGCCATTTTGAGCATTTAATAAAGTAACTGTTTTGTAGATATCTAGAAGAAAAGAAATTTATGTTTTTATATTTTACTTAGGGTTAATAAATTTTATAAATTATGTCGCATTTCGAAATTAATTTATGTAGAATAAGAATTTCATAAAACGGTAATTTCTCTGAAACTATTGGTTTTAGAGGCTATATGCTATATACATAAATTGAAGGGATTAAGTAGCTTTACAAAATTGTGCAATAATATACAGGGTGTTTCATTTGAAAAAAAAAAGTTTTGACCTATTAAAATGTGATGATTTTGTGCCTTCATATTAAAACACCCTGTGTATGAAAAAAAAAATACTCTTGTGCCATATGTTTAATAAACTCTTTCTCTTTGTAATTAAGAAGAATTTCGCTTTACATGTTATTAGTAAACTTTTATGAGATACATTTATGATCATGCAATTTTCTCTAAAATTTTATACTTTTCGCAATAATTTGGCAACGCGGTAAAATCTTGTCGAAAAAATCTAGTAACTTATGTACACCGTTATACTGATTGCGATAATGTAAAAATATAGCTACAATGCCATTTAAAAAAATATTTCGGTCAAATGCCTCAACTAATCTGAGCACCCTGTATAGTTCCAATTATTTTACAAATATGAAGTGTTGCATTTGCTACAACTTCTATTTGAAACATTTTTTGATATGTGTTGTAATAAACGAAATATTGGACTTCCTCGCACTAATGGGCCAACTTGTATATATATATATATATATATATATATATATATATATATATATATATATAATAACTTCGTGACCTTGGTATGATATGGTAAACCTAATCAGTAGGCGATTAAAGGTCTGTATATTACTTCAAAATATATGTATTTAAAAAGCTCTACATGTTTCGGCTGTATACGCCTTTTTCAAGAGAATACAAAATATTTTGTATTCTCTTGAAAAAGGCGTATACAGCCGAAACATGTAGAGTTTTTTAAATACATATATTTTGAAGTAATATACAGACCTTTAATCGCCTACTGATTAGGTTTACCATATATATATATATATATATATATATATATATATATATATATATATATATATATATATATATATATATAATATTAGAAGGAATTTCTTATTTTCTTAGCCGTAATTATAATACGAGATAAAAGTAATATTTTTTCGGAGTAGAGGCCGGGTAATTAAAACAATATTTAATTTGACATCAAATTAAATATTCTTTTAATATACTTTACTTTTATCTCGTATCTAAATGTAGTCGGTAGTTAGACTTGAGAAGGACGGGTGTGTCGGAGTTCCAATATCCATTCATCCATCGTAATTTTCATGAGTCGTTCGCTTTTGAAGTGGTCGAAGTTGCCTCCATTTCCACTCCATTGTTTCGTATTTCCCAGGGTTGTGACATGTTTGTGTCTCATTAATAAATAATCGTGTGTTGTGTGTTTTTGTACGGTCCTGTGTTAAGTGTGTGTAGTCTGTGTGTTTGTTGCCTTTTTGCGTTTCAGTCATGTGTGTGTTTGCTGTTTGTCGCTTTTTTGTGTTTCAGTCATGTGTGTGTTTAATGTTTGTTGTTGTAAAGTGTGATTATTTTCTCTGTTTGCGTTACGAAGTATTGTATCTGTTGTGTTGTTGCGTTTGTGGAGTGTAATGTTATTAGCATATTGCCTAAGGCAAGTGCTAGTTCGTCAATTGTGTTAGGTGTGGTTTTTTTGTTTATGTGTCCAGGGGTTAGATGTTGGGGGTGGTGCTGATATGTATTTGGGTGTGGTTTTGTTTACAGGGTTGTTTGGGTTATTAGGACAGTTTATGAATGTTGATAGTTGAGGACCACCGCAGTTTGCACACTTTGGTGGGGTGGTTTTCGGTTTTGTACATAAGTGTGTTGAATGTTCGTCTCCGCATTTCATACATTTGTAGTGTACGTTACAGTGTCTTTGTTGGTGTCCGAAAGTCTGCATTTGTGGCATTGTATTATGTCTGTCCGTCTGTTTAATGGTTCGATTTTGATTCCGCAGCAGTCGTGTATGTTATAAATTGATTTATAATGTCTCGTCAGTTCGATTAAAACAAGTGGTGCAGGTATGCCGTGTTTACCGTTCATTCGTTTGATTTTTAATGTCAGGTAGCCTTGGTCAGTCAAGTCGTTTGCAATGTCTGTGTCAGTGATAAAGGTAGGAATGCCACGCATAACTACCTTTAGTGTCTTTTCGCTTCGTAATTGAGACGTGTAAAATTGTATGTGTTCTGTGTTGAGTATGTGTTTAAGTGTACGGTAGTCTTCGTCAGTTTAGGTTCGATGTGTATACCAGGTTTCACAAGTTTGTTTAGTACGGTGTTAATGTTGTGTGTCTTAAGTATTTGTCGTATATGTGCCCATTTGTCTTTGTCTGTTATTATGATTGGTGCGATTTTGTGTGTTTCGGTGTTTGTGTTTTGTGTGGTGTTTGTTTTGTCACTTACCCTGGGTATGCTGTCTGATGTTGACGGTTGTGGGGTGAATTCGGTTGTTTCTTCTTCCATTTTTTCCTCGGTTTTGGTTTCGAGGGCGTCGTAGGAATTTTTTTTTATGTCGATTGGTGGCGTCGTGTGGTCGGTTTTCTGTTTTTTGTTGTTTTTTTCGGGTGTCTGAATGCGCTGTTTTCGATTTTCGGCTCCGGTTGGCTCTTCTTCGATTTTACGGTTGTGGGATGAATTCGGTTGTTTCTTCTTCCATTTTTTCCTCGGTTTTGGTTTCGAGGGCGTCGTAGGAATTTTTTATTTCGATTGGTGGCGTCGTGTGGTCGGTTTTCTGTTTTTTGTTGTTTTTTTCGGGTGTCTGAATGCGTTGTTTTCGATTTTCGGTTCCGGTTGGCTCTTCTTCGATTTTACGGGAGGCTTTTCTTTTTCTTGTTTTTCTGTGGGGTTGCTTGTTAACTCAATTTGAATCGTCGGTTCTTCTGGGTTAACCATTAATAGTTGCCCTGTTTTTTGTAATAGCTCCTGGATATCTTCTTCTTCGGTGATATGGTCGATAAAGTTTTGGAAATCTTCACGTATCTTGGGTGAACATTGGTCCACGTATTCGGGGTTTATCATCAGGTTGGTTATTGTTCTCGCTTGTGCGGCCATTGATTCCGGTTTCACGTGACGAATGTCGTCGTCGGTGCTCTCAAATAAAATACTGTTGGAACAGAGATCGCAGTGAGAATGAGCCCATCGTAATATCAGTAAGGTAGTTTATAAAGACGCTTTGGTATCAGCGCTCCTGATTGGTTGTTATGCCTAGCCAATAAATAGAGACGCATCTGCTTGTGACTGTGTGTGCTATAATCTGTTGCTACTCGCTCGTCCTTTCAAGCCGAAGCTGCTTAGACGAAATACGAGATTGGCATCCAGAATGTGAGTTCGAATTTAACACACATCATAGATATAAGTTAGAACAAACGATTTTTTTACCAAAGCTTATTTGACTGCGGATTTTGCTGATATATGATCGTTCATAGATTTTCGCCCTAATAATTTACGTTAATAAGGTTTTTGGATGTGTCTCGCTCCTGTCATCTTCAGGACTTGGTTCTCGTCGCTACTTAGTTCAAACTTTGCGGTGATGATATTTGTATTGCTTTACGAGATCTACTAGACATCGCTTAAATTGTGAGATCGATGGGGTGAGACCTGTTAAATAAATCGTAAAGTGGTTCGGTTGCAGTTCGTTTTGTTGCTTTCGTAATATTGCCAAATAAATACTTTCTGATTTTTTTAAAACATTCAAATACGAGGGCCACCTTTTATATTTTTACAAAATCTGGGAAGAAAACAAAATTTTTGGGAACAAACTATTTTATAGTTTTTCAAAATATTCGCCTTTATGGTCTATATACTTTTGCATGCGTAGTTCTCAAAACATTTTTTCCACTCTGAAGGTTGTATCTCAGAAACATGGTTTTCAAAGGCTTCGACTGCTTCTTGAGGTGTTGAAAGTCGCTGTCCACGCATTTTTTGTTTCATAGTTGGGAACAAAACGAAATAATTCGGCGACAAGTTACGTGAATATGGACAATGAGACATTATTTCAACACTTTTCTCCTTCAAATAGTCAACTGATAGACGTGGTGTATGGGAACTCGCATTGTCGTAATAAAGAATAATGCGACGTTTTCGGTTGTTCTCTCTGATTTAGGCAAAGAAATTACTGTATACCATTCAGCGTTAACAGTTTTTCCATGATCTTCTAAAGAAATTGTTGCGATGTGTCCTGTGCAGTCGAAGAAACAAGCGATTATTTTCTTGGAAGTGCTCCTTGCACGGACAACTTTTGTGGAGTTCGATTCATCTTGGAACACCCATACAGTAGATTGTTGCTTGGTTTCCTTGTTGTATACGAATTTTGCGGTTCCTACGTCGAATTTTTTTCGCATCTCTTTACACCAATTGATACGAGCTGCTTTCTGTGCTTCGGTCAAGTTATATGGAATCCATCTGGAACATATTTTTTTTACAAATAAATCTTCATATAAAATCGAAATAGTTGCACTTTGCGATATGCCAAGACTAACTGTAAGTCATATCTCGATCGTGTTCTATCATTTTACGCACAGCATCGATGTTTTTTGGAATCACAACAGTTTTTGGTCGTGATTCATCACTCACTGAGGCACGACCATGACGAAATTCTGCAAATCAATTGTAAACTGTCTTCTCTGATGGTGCTTCATTTCCAAAAGGTGACCGAAGCGATATAATGCATTCTTATGGAGTTAGGCCTTTTTTATAATCGCAAGAAATCGTCCAACCAAAACCTTCATGAGTAATCTCCATTATTTTACAGACTCACTGTCTTAAAACTGTCACTGTCCACAAACTACTGATTCAATTTCTAAGCTATCGCGGATTTCTCATTGACAAATGTCAAACTTTAGGAATATAGTGATTATATTTGTCAAAAGGATAAAAATTTAGGATAAATAGATCTTTAATGCGACGTCACTTGGAACGATAAAATGAAGATATAATAAAGTGCAAGTAGAGTTTAAGAAAGAATTCATCGAGAGGAGAGAGGGCACAATCACATTACAAGGACGTTAGACATTATAGTTAGACCACTGCACATTGACAAAAAATAAGAAATTTGGCAGCTTGACAAACAAAGAAAAGAAATTTAAGAAATTTATCCAACTATCGGTTTAGTTACCGTACGCGTATTGTTTGGTGATCATTTTGTGCGCAAGCGTGAGTTTTTCACTGCTTTTGGACAGTGATAATTACAAAGAAGTTGGATCGTATTTCTGATAGTTTGGTTATCAATCCCTTTTGTAGTATTACCAACAGTAATAATAATCAACTTTCTTCTATCCTATAATATTGTAATTATAGTTCTGTTGAAATGCGCATGTCAGTACAAACTGTACCTGCTTCAGTCTGTGAACTGTTTTGACCGTCCGGTGACTGGTTTGTATACGATAAAATTGAGTAGGAACACTTTTGGTATCGTTCTATGCACGGTCCAAAATAAAGTTGGAACGAATTTTGTTCAGTGCACATGTCTGGTACAGACACTATACGATTTTTATAATGAGTGGGAACCAATCTAATATTTTTTAGAGTCAAGAATCTGTAAATAATTTTTATTTTTACACATTTTATCACCGACAATCTCGTAATTATATAATATGTATGAATTCAATATGTTAATATAAATTTTCCACTTGGTTAAACACATTGTTTTGAAACTAAATTAGAAACACAAGCAAATAGAGAATTTATGTAAACACTCTCTAGAGTCAATTACAGTAACAAATGTCAATAAATATTCTTAAATAATTATTTGCACAACGTTTATTTTTTTTTTATTTTGTTTTGAAGCAATTATTTGAGTGTATTTCTTGCTTACCATTAAGAAAATAATCTTCTTTCTTGTTATTAACATATTTATTATAGAGTATAAGTATTATTCGCTAGAACACGACGTCAGTTAATTAAAATAACATTTTAAATATATGATGGAACAACAAGAGTAAATACTCTGTCTAAAGGGCTAATTAATTAGTTCAAAAGATTCTATGTCATCACTCTGATTAATTCACTGTTCACTGTTATGTTACAGCATTTCCATAATGTAATATGATACTTGTTAAAATATTCTGTCCAATACTGTTTGGAACACTTGAGCTAGTAAATTAATTAATAAATTCAAACATGACAAACTCTGGAACTTACTGCAAGTGAGAATTAATGAATGTAAGAATGTGATTTAATATTCATTAATTCTCACTTGCAGTAAGTTCCAAATGTTAACTATATATACAGAAAGTATAGAAATGAAAAAGCAATGTCCGTCTTCGAGGAATACCGTGCATTGAAAAGTTCCAACCAAAACGAAACGCCGTCTGTACGTTTCCTCCCGTTGATTGACTTGTTTTTTCAGTATTTCTTAATTCATGACAAACTCTCTTGAGTTTACAGTATATCGAATCAACTTTTACAAGGACAACTTTATTAGTAACTTTTTCGTAAATTTTACAAAACTTTTACAATTTCGTTTGCACGTTTCGAGTGCTGTATAATAGAAAGATTGTGAAAGATGAAAATTCACTGTAGAGAGGAGAAATTTCACTGATTGAACACAACGTGGCAACACTTGTCAACAAACTCTCATTTTTTTATTTTTCTTTAGAAACTGTACAATTTTCGTTTCTTTTATAGTTCTAACAACATTTATATAATTACGTTCCGATATCAACGTCCAACAATAATCAACAAACATTTCACTGTTCCACTGTAACACCATATTCTTCACTCGAAACACCTATGGGTGTCTTGGTACTGGTAAGGCTTCCGAATGAGGTACTGGACGAGTAGCAGAGAGCAGACTAGCATAACTACTATTTTTCTTATCTTTGTTGGAAAACCTGAAATTTTTTGTGCAGCAAAAGCAGCAATCAGTTGAAAGGTCCGTTTGCTCACGCCAAATCATTGGTCTTGTAAATTGCATAGCGCTTTTCTTACAGTTTCATTAGCCCCACAGGGTAATAGCACAGCGTGGGCAGAAAATACTGGGACCCCATAGCTTGATTCAATGGTTATGCCAAAATAATGAAAATATAACTTTTGTATTAAAGGTGTAACATTCCTCCTATGCTGGCGAGTAGTGAATTCTCCACATACATAACAGAAACTATTTGGGCTATTTATGCAGGTATGCGACATTATGAAATAAAAAGACATTCAACTGTCACAAACCGACTTACATTGAATCGAAAGGGCCTTGTGCAGCTCTTTATGTACCCACATAGTCAGGATATGTACCAGTTCTTAATTTAATTGGTTCCAGAGCAAAAGTAGGTGTGGGTTAAGTGCTCCAATGTAAGAAACATGTAAAGACATGCTCAAACAAGTCCACTCAATGTTCGACAGGACAATATTTTTTGTAGTATCTTCCTTATAGAAAAGTAATTTTGAAATTTTGTAAAATTTAATGGGTTTTTTTTTTGGAAAAGCTATTTAAGAAAATATCTCAAAATCCTGACGCGATGGATTTAAATCAGATTAAGAATCAACATGATAAAAGACATAAACTATACGTATTGGTGCATAAGAAAACCAAACTGTGTTGGACCAGTTTCCAATTCAATATTTATGACATATATTTAAGATGACATTCTGTAATTCTTAACAGCGGACTTTATCAGGACATAAACTTCGAAGATACGTTAACAAGTTTTTGCTTTTAAGTAGTTTATTGATTAGTGTATCTGAGATTCGTTAGATATACAAAATAAAAGAAGTTCTGTTAACACTTTAGGAAGTGTTCGTAGTCTTCGTAGCTAATTGTGATATAACTTTTCCTCCTCAATATGGTACAACAAGCAGTAATGAGATTCACAGATGACACATATCACCCCTTTCAACTTTGTCAGAACTTGACTTCAACATACATAATATACATATATTAAAAAAAGTAATATCTAGTCGTTGAAGATATACTTAGGTTTAAAGCTTGCTTAGTATATTGCTATTTGTTCAGGTGGAAGTTAGTAAATTCTGTATGCGAATTAAGTTATACTCAGGCTGAAAGAAATTACCCTAAATTATGTCGAATTAAAGCTACTCCTGGTGAGATCTCTAGGTAGGTTACAGTATCACAATAATTAAAAAGTGTGTAATTGAGGTACTGTGTATTAATAACTAGTAATGTAAAATCTCTTTAATTCTTCCGAGATAAGGGCTTTTAATGAAATAAATAAAACCATTGATTGTTACTAAGGTCAGCTACGAACTAATCAACGACAGGATAAACAAAATCGTTGCAAAATGAAGACATAATTAAAAGTGTGCCAGAATTAAAAGCATCAGAATATAGCTAAAATTTAAAAGGTTTCATATTATTTCCATATACCTACATAAAAAAATCTTATGATCAGTAATAAATCTTCAATTAGATTTATTTCATTTCAGAAACAAAGTACAAAAAGGTCTTCGAACCTGAGGTAAAAAGCAATTATAATTTAAAATTAGATATAGGAAAAAGGTAAAATATATAAATAAAACATCTTCACTTCATAATACGAGTATAATCCTTTCCAACCATAGTAATATTATATGAATTGTGGTTGCACCACGTTACGAATAACAAAGTTACGAATATAAGAAATTTCGATCGCCACACATTGATTGTGTCAAAAATAATATTAAGAAAACGAAAACACACCACGAAAGATACGTCAAAAACAATACGAAAAAATGTTAAAATATTACTAAGTTGTAAGCAAATATATTTTGTACTTCAAGTAAATGTCATTAAATGTCAAATTTATATCAAAATGACGTTTAAATTAAAATATCTCAGGTACTATCGAATTAAAAAAGAAGTGGTACAGTCATATTTTAATCGGTGTAAATTAGGCTGCGTGAATGTAGGTATATATTAAATATAGGCGCCAAATTTAAATATTCGAATAACATATAAGTAGAGCTGAGGATGTTTGCGGTACGGCAGGACCGTATGTAGTGCATCCCCACCAGCGTATAAATACGATGCAGCGAAACACTTTAGTTAGTCGTGAACTGGCAACGTGATCGTGTGTTGTCTTGAGCTCTATTTAATAAGTATGACGGACGTGCCCAAACCAAGAAAGCGCCCATTGTATAACGACGTGAAGAAATTTATCCGAGACTTTCCCGATTTGTATTATAATGGAGCAAAAGTGGTTTGTAAATTATGCGATAAACAGTTACTTTGCTGGGACAAATACGACTGTAAAAGACATGTTGAAAGTGTACACCACAAAGACAAAAAAAATAATGTGCTGTCTAAAATGCAATTCATTTTCGATTTATTGACAATGCTACTCGTCTGCGATGTGCCAGTTCACCTGCTAGATAAAAAAGCCTTTCACAACTTTTGGAATAAATACAATTCCGACAAAAAGCTACCGTCACGGAGAACGTTACTCACCTATTTACCAATTGTGCGTGAGGACATTGAAAACAGAATGAAAGCAGTAGTAAATGATAAACAGTTATGGGTATGTGTCGACGAAACGACAGATCGAAAAAAACATTCTATTGTGAATATTATAGTGCGTGTACTAGATCCTGTCAAATCAACATTTCCCATTTTATTAGCCAGCAAAAGATTGGAAAAGTGCACTAGCGAAGTAATTACGAAGGTAGTGCTCGATACGCTACAAAAATTTCAAGTTTCAACTAATCAACTCCTGATGTTTATGAGCGATGGTGCTGCGATAATGCGTTCTGTAGGCCGTTCTCTTAAAGCAGATTGTGAGAGACTTTTGCATGTGACATGTAAAGTTCATGCTTTACACCTTGTGGCACAAGCTATTCGGCAATGTTATCCAGAGGTGGATGCATTAATAGCAACCACAAAAAAAAGTGTTTCTAAAATCTCCCAAACGAATTCGAGAGTTTCACAGTCGGTGCTCTGGTATTCCCGAACCACCAGAGCCAATCCTTACACGTTGGGGAAGTTGGTTAAAGGCGGCATTTTATTATGCCAAGTATTTCCAACAAATAAAATCTGAGGTTCTACAATTCAATCCTGCCGAAGCTGTAGCCATTAAGGAAAGCCAGAGACTCTTTCAAAACCCTTCCCTTGATGCAGATTTACAAACTATTTATAACAATCATATAGGATTGTTTAACGCAATCGAGAAATTTCAAAATACTGCATTATCGTTAGCGGAGTCACTGCAAATACTGGACGATGTACACGCCCAGCTATGCGCAGTAAATGACAACAAAAATGTTAATGTAATAGAAAAGTTCGAGAGTGTGATAAACAATTATTTTGATTTTACCAGATTAAAACAAATTAGTAATGGTGCAAGTGAAGATTCGGTTTCTATCTATAAAGATTATTTTAATTGTGCGTGTGTTACATCCGTAGATGTCGAGCGGTCTTTCTCAAAATATAAAAAAAATTATTCATCACGGCGTACATCGCTCACCGCTACAAATATGGAAACGTATCTAATGCTACAAACTTACTGCAAGTCTTATCCACCTGGCGCTATGCTATAATAATCGTAAATAAGGTAAGTGTGTTATTTATATACAGTACACATAACTGACATACCTAAGTGATATAAATAGCGAATGCATGTAAAGCAATAAAATCACGCATGCATCACCGATCGAAACAAGGTCATTATATTCGTGCGTTTAACTGAATACTGTCCTGGCACACCGCAAACATCCCCATAACACATAACACATAATAACACATAAGTGTCAAAAATGACGTTACTACAATTTTAAATACACTAGCAATGTCATAATACTAAAATTTCTTTTTAATTCGATAGTACGTACAGAAATTCAATTTCTAATCTATACAATTCTTTTTTAATAAAAAATATACGCAATCAATATCTGTGTTTAATTCAATTTATGAACAAATAAAAAAATATATATTTTTTTAAATAACCAAATAAAAACGTTATAAGTTTAATATCTGATAAATATACAGATAATCTTAATACATTACATAACTCTATCTTTCCTATTAGTTGTTTTAAATAAGCTGTCTTCCTAATAAATAATTTCTACATATAAACATTTTCTTTAACCTGTACAAAAAATTAAAAATTCTTGTCCTTTTTCTTTGTCACTTCCTTGTCAAAACTTAAATGCCTCCTTTTCTACAAATTCTTTCTTCAACTTGTAAATTTTATATAAGCCTTTACCGTCTACCAATTGATTTATTTTTAAATTTTATTATATGCGGTATTTCTCTACAAATCCATTTCCTTTTTTAAAATCTTGGACAATCTTTTATATTCTTTAGTTTAATCTTCTTACATATTAATTTCCCAATTCATCTTCAATAATCCTTGTTTGTCTATCCATTATATCGGGTTTTTCTTTTATCATTACACATAGGTATAATGCATTGACTTTATTTATTTTTTATTTATTTAGTATTACACAAAGGGATAAATATATATTGTGTCATAGTGGGCAACCAGTTATACACTAGGGACATTTTTCCAATTGACAAATATTTCTGTTTTTCATTCATACTTAAATCTTAAATTAAATACATTTGATTGAAAAATACATAATTTAGTTACTTATCCCATTAGGCGTATACTTTGTGTCAAGACAATTTTAAATATTTTTAACAAATTCGAGGGAGATAAAGTAAAACGAACTGATTTTTGTGATAGAATGTTTAATTTGTTAAATGAAAACGAAGAAATTTTAAATAAAAATAATTTTTACTGATAAAGTAAACAGTTCCGTAAATGAGTTTCACGTACATTCTGTATGGCAATCTAAATAATTTCCCTTTGAATGCTTAAACATGCATATCTTTAATAGTTAGAAAGTATAGTAAGATGAAACCCAATGAGTTATTTCTTTAGCTAATAGGAAAAGATTGAGTGTAATTTTAATAAAATAAATACTTAGGTTACTTGTGAAAATTCTTTCTTTGGAGACTGTGGTTAAGTAAAAACTTAAAAAAGGTATATAACCCCTTACCACAATTATTAATCGTATCCTAAATACGTATTTCGACAACTAAGTTGTCATCATCAGTAGGTAAAAACCACTAATTAAAAAGTCGCACATGGGGCACAGTAATGCTAGAAAACCGCTCACGCAACAACTACTTTACACCGCGTCCACGTATAGACTAATTTAACATGCGAATCTAAACTACGAAAATATCGAAAAACACTTACTTCTTAGGGAAAGGCATTCACATCTGTTTAATGTCCGAGTTGAAATATCTCGACCAAAGGACCGACAAACATTCCATTTCTAAAGGGAACGGCACTAAACATGTCCTAATAACTTCAAATTTAAAACGACGATGACACAATTATGGTAATACAAATAAAAAGAGACAACTGAAAGCAATCGGTGATTTATCGCTATTCATGGAATATTGTTTATTCTTCGCGATATGTATAATAATAAACAATATTCCATGAATAGCGATAAATCACCGATTGCTTTCAGTTGTCTCTTTTCATTTGTATTACCATAATTGTGTCATCGTCGTTTTAAATTTGAAGTTATTAGGACATGTTTAGTGCCGTTCCCTTTAGAAATGGAATGTTTGTCGGTCCTTCGGTCGAGATATTTCAACTCGGACATTAAACAGATGTGAATGCCTTTCCCTAAGAAGTAAGTGTTTTTCGATATTTTCGTAGTTTAGATTCGCATGTTAAATTACTCTATACGTGGACGCGGTGTAAAGTAGTTGTTGCGTGAGCGGTTTTCTAGCTTTACTGTGCCCCATGTGCGTAATTAGTGGTTTTTACCTACTGATGATGACAACTTAGTTGTCGAAACACGTATTTAGGATACGATTAATAATTGTGGTAAGGGGTTATATACCTTTTTTAAGTTCTTAGGTTACTTGTTAATATTTTTTAAATTTTTATTTAGGAACATTATCATATTAACATTTTTCGGTTTTATTTCTTCCACACCTTTGTTCTATTATTAAAGGAGCTGTATTATACACTCTCACTTTCTGCTGAACTCGCTGGAATACAGAAGTATTTCTTAGCACAGTGTTTTAGGGGTTTCAGCACCATTCCTGTTACCTAAACGAAAATCCAAATAAAAAATGCAATTACCCTTTTTTTTAAACTTACCTTCCAAAATATAAGAGGATTTACGTCCTGATTTGAATTTGGCCTTTCGAGGTAATGTCTTTTAATTATTATTACATCGGCAGTAATTAATTTTACTTTCTCTTTTCGATTACAGGGATTTGTTCCTTATTTTCAGGATCTATTTTCTTCATAATATTAAACAATTCTTGTTCTAGAAAAGAAGTAGCCCCAGTAGCATTTTTAGTACTACGAAAACCTTCTCTTTTAAATTGAGGGTCTCAAACAGTTGCTGCTCTAGTAATTGATCCTCCGTCCTATGTAAATAGCTTTGCTTTAACAGATTCCAAAAGTTTGTTGCATAATGTCTTCCCTTCCTCAATCTTTAATTCCAGTGATGATGTTGCCAGATAATTGTACAGTCCAAAAGTTATTGGGATTATTAAATAATAACATATTTATTAACTACAAGAATTTTCCACTACTGCTTTTTAAGATAAATGTCTCCACTTTATAAAGCCACTTATTCGTAAGATACCACGAGGTGTTATTTGATTTTATCGTGTTACTGAAATGCCCTCAATGCGTGAGTTACATTCGGTAATTCATTAGAAGTAATGGACGTTCTACAATTCATAAAATGGTAAAATCTATTTGTACTTTTTTGTTACATTTTCTACATTTTTTGATACACTAATTTTACTATCTTAGATATATTTCAGCCTTAAAGAAATGCTATCTTCTTTGAATTTATTGAAAATATTTAAAATTGTCTTCGCACAAAGTATACGCCTGTTGGGATAATTAACTGTTTTAAATAAGTTATGTATTTTTCAATAAAATGTATTTAATTTAAGATTTAAGAAGTATGAATGAAAAACAGAAATGTTTGACAATTGGAAAAATGTCACTGGTGTATAACTGGTTGCCTAGTATGCCACCATATATGCATCCCTATGTGTAATGCTAAATGAATAAAAATCAATGCATTGTGTAAATAAATAATGTGTAATGATAAAAGAAAAACCCGGTATATAATTTTTTTGTATTAAAAAACGTATTATACGAGTATATAATGAGATTTTCTTGTTTAACACATCTAATAATTATATTTCTCAATATAAACAATTTATATTTCACCACCCAAATTTTTAACTTGAATTTCTCTTTAACTTGTTGCTATCAATAATCAACATTCTTTTTTTTTTAATAAAAATAATACCTAGCTACTTGTTTTTGTGTCTCATTACAATATTCACTTTTCTAACATTATTTCTATTGAAAACATAATATCATATTTACTTATACTGTCAGATACATGACATATATTTCTTATATCGCATATAAGAACAGTTTATTCAAAATAACTTTTGTTTTTATTTTAAATTTCATTTCTTTTCCAAACTTAATGATTGTATATATATATATATATATATATATATATATATATATATATATATATATATATATATACACTAAACCAACCACATCCGGCAGATATGTAAACTTTTTTTCAAACCAACCCCTAGCCCACAAAAAAAATGTAGTAACAGCGTTAGTAGACAGAGCCTTAAATCTCACTAATCCAGTTTTCAGACCAACAGTACTAAATAAAGTAAAAACAATTTTAACAGAAAACAATTATGCACCACAATTTATACAAAAAATTATAAAACTAAGACTTAATAAAATTTATAACACAACAAACGGCCACAACAAAAACAAAAAAAACAATGAATTCACATATATCCCCACACCCTATATAACTGGATTATCCGAAAAACTAGACAATATATTTAAACCATTTAATTTTAAAATAGCACACCAAAGCGGTAAACACCTAAAATTCCTACACACCAAACTAAAAGACTCAACACCTACACTAAAACAATCACACACAATATACAACATACCCTGCAAAGACTGTGACAAAGTATACATAGGCCAAACAAAACAGTTACTACAAGAAAGATTGAAAGGTCACAAATACGCAAAAAATCAAACTGCTTTAAAAAACACCAATTGACACTAAAACATAATTTTGATTTTGATAACACCAAAGTAATAACACAGAAAAAGAATACAAAAGCTAGGGAGGTCTTAGAAATGATACATATTTTCAAAAACAGCAGAACAATCGACGACAGAAACGAAATTGATGGACTTTCTAAACTCTATTACCCACTCATTAAACAATAAATAAAATCAAAACCCCCCCGCACACACAAACACAAACCAAAAAAAATTTTTATCAGTTCCCATTTGTAAATACTTTTACTATATAACCCTAAACACGGTCCTGACCATATTGCTAATTCCAAAATAGAACAGAAATTAACCTCTCTAAACCAAGACACAGACACTTACAATATTCGAACTAGTGCGGTCGGTTCCTTTAAAAAAAGGTCTCGGATGTCCCCGATAACACATGTTACACAGAATGCGTGTTTTTGAAACCCAAAAAAAAACGGTGAGTTTTATTGTCATTCATTGTTTCCTTACTGTATTTGTAGTTTAATTCAAATTTTCAATTCATTTATACAGATGTAATCACTTTAATTTTTCCTTACTCATTATTAATATAATTTTAAATTTTAACTTTAATTGTTAATTTAATTGGTAATTCAGTCTTTAATCTAATTTTAATTTTAATTGTTAATTTAATTGTTTAATTCAGTCTCACAAAAGCAAACACAGTTCTCATGTTTTCATTGTATTAATTCTTGTTTCTAGTTACTTTACTGTATTGTAGTTTAATTCAAATTTTCAATTCATTTATACAGATGTAATCACTTTAATTTTTCCTTACTCATTATTAATCTAATTTTAAATTTTAACTTTAATTGTTAATTTAATTGGTAATTCACTCTTTAATCTAATTTTAATTTTAATTGTTAATTTAATTGTTAATTCAGTCTCACAAAAGCAAACACAGTTCTCATGTTTTCATTGTATTAATTCTTGTTTCTAGTTACTTGAAAAAGACTGAATAATAATAAAAGTCGAAACGTCGTAGAATAAAACATCAAAATAATAAAAGGTCGCTAAACCAATAAAAAGTCTATTATTTTTAATATTAAGACACGGCCAATAAAATAAATAAGAAAAATAAAATTCTTATAAACACTAATATATATATATATATATATATATATATATATATATATATATATATATATATTGAAGAGGTACTAAAGCTAACAGCACCTACGTTGGGCTGCCAAATGAAGAGATACTAATGCTCTACGTTGAATGATGATGAACGATATGTAATGTTGTAAATGTTGAATTTTCAAATAATGGGCGTCAGTGATTAAATTAATCACAAATATAACTACGTCCTCTGTGTACATACAAATGCACTAACAGCAGTCGGAAAGCATGGTTATAAAATAGATTAGATAATAAAATACCTCAGGTTCAAAGTCGGTCTGTGAATTATCTCCCTAATTGTAGTTAGGTGCCTATATAATATGTTTAACTCAACAACTAAATGCTAACAAATAAAACAGTTTAAAGTGATAAAAATAAAATATATTGAAACAAAAATTAGAGAACTGTAACAATTATCATAACATAGACATGTGTCTATAAAAAGAATTACGATCTAAACATGTGTAAATATAATATTACTAAATATAGTGTTGGTGAACAAAGAAAACTAAGTTACAGAATATATTGGATTATTTATACTAATTTGGTAAGCACTACGGTGTTATATGGATGTTAAGTTTTGCTTGTATTTATTAAGCTAGGGTAAACGATACATAGATAATAAATACCGAAGTTTTATTAAAGTTTATATAGGTTATTATGAACTTGTTTATTGATATGTAAATTTTATAGGCAATGAAATTATAAATGGGTCATTCAAGAACCTGAGTTCCAAGATTGTGCGTGTTGGTTCAAGCTGGAAGCGTTGTAGTCGAGCAGCAGCAAGTTCGGCGTTAGAATTCTGGATATGGGTTTGGCGTCGTCCGATCGTCCAAATGGCCCACGCGTTGCAGTTTGGATACTTGTAATGATGCTATCGTCAATATTCGGCGTATCTTCGATGATGAGAGGCTGGTTTTTACTTAAAAATGTTGGCTAATTTTCTGCGTTTCAATATTCAAATATAGATATTTTCGATGAGATCTGTTAGGTTTGATTATGGTAATTTAATTTTTAACTTGGATAAATGCACAAACGCGGCCATATATTGTAAAATTCTTTTTCGGCGTCCTTCTACGTTCATTTATTTTTCATGGCCTATTTTTATATTGGCAAATAGCCTCGAAACTTTATTATCATAACATCGCTGGTGTTTTGAATTAAATTGATATTACATTTCTAACCAAATTATAAAATTTTTTAAATAATTTTCAAATACCCTTTGTTTACTTTTAAATGTAGGTTATGTCATTATTATGTGTTCTAAGTTGCATTCTTACGTGTTTTGGTTAAATTTAAAAAGAGGGCGTGTCTAATCAGTATCAATACAATATTTCAATGTGGATAAATTAGATACCGGTAGTATCGCGCGAAATATTTTAATTATGTAATTTAAAATGGAAATATAAAATAAGTTATAAAAAATAAAAATAAGTTAATTTGAATTACTGTTCTCGTTGTATTAATTTATAAACATGTTGATACTAATTTTACAATCTTAATTCGCCAATTTCACCTTTTTTTATAATTGTTAAATGCATTGTTTTATCTGTTTTTCCGTTTCAGATGCAGATATATGAGTGCAGTATGAACCATAACAATATATATAGTATAACAATAAAACCGTCTCTCTACTTGCATTCATAATAGAATTACATGTCAGTGGATAGCTGGTGTTGCTTCAATGTTGCTAAATTAAATTTTTTCACCACATTTCGTCCGCCGTGAAGAGTTACGTGTTGTTTCTATTGATTTTTGGTAGGTCGCGCCGTTTGTTCGGTTCATAGCAGTTTTTAATTAAATTCCGTCGATTCTCTTCCCTTTTCTAGGCCAGACAGAATGTCCCGAATCTAAGCCCATCTGTTGGTGTTTTCATCTGTTATATTCGCGTTTCAATTTAGGTTAAAGTAAATTAAAATTATTTATTAATAGACTGCAAGGGTATTTTTGACATGCATCTATTTTCTACGTAAATTTAGCTGTACGTACAATCTAGTATTGTTATAAGCAAACGAATAATAATTTATGGACAACAGCTTTATTAATTTATTGGAAATTATTGGATTTATCATTGCTTTTATTATTTTTATTGATAAAATTGTTTCAATAACAAAAACTCGAGGCAATAATTTCAATTATTATCAAATGAAATTCAAACTTGGAATATATACCGAGCTTTAATTTATAGGCATCAAATATCTAGTAAATACGATTTGCATTTGTATATAATTAATTTCGTTTCCACAAAATACTACATTAACAAATACAAGGGTAATTTAACGGGCGAGTGATTTTTCAACATCTCACAATATTTTTGCCATAATATAGCAGATTTCAGGCAAAATTTTAACCAAATCTGTTCATTAAACAAGTGATTACAATCTCTTAAAGTAAACTTTTTGTTGTTTCTGTGTTAATATAGAAAAAAACGAATTTCGCTGTAAATTAAATAAATATTAGTTTTGATCTCATAACGAAAAGTTATTGACGATGTATAATTAACTGAGTAGTTTTTGGGATATTTCCGTCGTTTGTATGATTTGTATAATCCGACGTTTCGGCAGTCAATCTACTGCTGAAACTCAGGGCTATTTTGAAGACGGCAGTAGATTGACAGCCGAAACGTCGGATTATTCAAATCCTACAAACGATGGAAATAGCCCAAACAACAACTCAATTATTTTTTATGTGGACAAACCACTAACTAAACTGAAGAAGAGTAACAAATATTGTGACCAATCTGCTCCGTATCATGGAATGATATATAACTGGTACACTACTTTTAAAAGAGGTTATAGGAGCACAGGAGATGCTGAACTTTGGGCGCTTCAATTAGAGTGACTGCTTCAGAAATCATTAATAAAGTGCATACCATTTCATTTTGCAACAAAATTTAATCATGTAAGTGCAATAATGGTATATTTCCAAGTTTCAGAGGTATAAATATCGAATATCACCTCAATCATTTGATGGAGTGAGTAGAATTGTGAGTTGATAAGGGGGTGAATATTTCGGATGAAGTTTGTCAAGAGCACGATATATCGTGTACACAATCAAGTGAATTATTAAAAGGCACGTACCGGATGAGAAATTGTATCAAAAGGCTGTAGGACGAGTGAAAAGTAGAGACGCATGTGTAGCTGCAGCTGTGGTTTCAGCTGCCATGAAAGCTAAAACAAAATTAGGTATGGGTTGGGGTAGACAAGGGAAAGAAATGAGTAAAAGTGGAAGGGTAGTAGAAGAAGTTATAAAAGGAGCAGGCAGGGGTATCGACTAGGTGGTGCTATTTCATTTTTGCAAGCAGTGAAGAAAGCACGGAACGCAATAAGGTGGATTGGTAAGAAGGAGGGTGTTTTAGAGAATGCTAGAGTGGCATATCAGAGTTTAATGAAATCTGGAAGGAGAATAAAATATCCGCGATCCAGGGTAATTGCAATACCAAGAAAGGTGATTTTTATCGCTAATTCCATTATTTACAGCGCTAGGTGCTTTAAGATCATTAGGTCCCCACCTAATGATCTTAAAGCACCTAGTCCTGTAAATAATGGAATTAGCGATAACTGATAAACAGTTTACATCGAAGACCTTTAACATAAAAAGATTTGTGGATGTATGTTCAAAAGTGGAGAATTGGTAAACTTTGGGGTATTTTTAGTAAAGATGTTTTACCGAGAATTATACGTAAAAGGGAGAATAGAATAGAAAATTTTGGATAACGATGTTGGGGAAAGCACTCATTGGGTAGCATATAAGAAAAATAATGCTTTAATCAAGTATTTTGATAGTTATGGCGATTGAGGTTGAAAAGCATTTATTATTATTTATCATTATCGAATGATGGTGGTGTTATACAGTATAACTATGAAAGACACCAAGACAGTAACAGTGAAAATTGTTGTCATTTGCGTTTATAGTTTTTGAAGGGATTTATTAAATAAGAAAGAGTTTGTTGTGGTTGTTCTATTAATTATTAGTGCATTTTGACTGAATATGTTTGAGTTGATATTTAACTTGAATCTACAATTAAATCTAAATTAGCTTGATATTGGTTGAAATACTTCAAAAATAATCCCAATAAAACTAAAAAAAAATAATTAGCCAAAGTTGGTTATATGAATTGGCGCACTTTTGCCGCATAATTAGGCCGCCAAGATAAACTTTATAAACGACACGCGAGCCGCCGTCATCATAAAACGTTAAATGAGTTTTTTCGCAATTTACGATTTTGCAGATATTTTTACACGAACGCGCGGGTGTTTTTGCTCGTTGCATGTTGAAATCTTTTAAATAAGTGTAAATTTATGTCGTTGTTAATACTAATTTATTAATATATGTATTACTGGTAGACTCATTTCTGTTTAATCCAATGCGGTAATAATAATAATTTTTTTTTGTTTTAATGAAATCATAGCCAGAATAACTTGAGCGAAATATTTATCAAAATTAAAATTATATTGGAAAATGTGTACTATGAGATATTAATGATGTGTATTATTTACTTATTGTTTTTTATTGGTAAATCATTTTGCTTGTTTAAAACACGCCAGAGAGTGTATAAATTAATTATTAAAAAACGCGCGGGTATTAAAGTTATTAGCGACAACGTCAGCAAAATCTAAATAAGTCAAGTATAAATGTTAACATTTTATTAATTGATCTGACAGAACAATCTTTTAACAATAAATAAAATATCTTAATATCGTATAGGTGTAAATCGCACAATTCGCATCTTCTACAAGATCCAAAGATTCCGCAAATTGCTATCACCTTCAAAAATAAATATGTGATGTCCGGTGCATCTTTAAAAAAATTCTGCAAATCGTCTTCCTTGAATACATAAGCCTTCCTGACTACGTCATTCTTGCTAATTACCTTCATGAATGCATGCATTTTCACAAATGATTTTATATCAATCCCTTTGTTTATCCGCAGCATACTTTGCAATGTCGAATGGATGCCCACATCGTCGAGGTAAGGAAAGTAAGCAAGCGTAACTCGTTCATTTATAACTGCAGCCCGTTGCTCTTTCATATATTTGACAAATCTGTTGTACTCATTTTTATATGCAATTTCCGACTTTTGCTGTATTAATATATGAGGAATGTCCGGTTCCAAAGGTACGTTCGCGCAACACACGCCTACGTCGATCCGATCAGGTTGAAACTTGCATGCATTTTAGATGCGCATATGTACTGTATAGGTGAATATTGTCATTGCCTTAGGTTCAGTAATGAAACACCTACCGAAATTCATAAAAAAATACTGAAGACCTACGGAGAAAGCGTTATGTGTCGAAAATAATTTAGTATTTGGTGTAAACAGTTCAAAAGTGAACGTACAGCATGTACGATGATCCTAAAGGTGTGTAACTATCAACAACAGATGAGAATCTGTTAAAGGTCGTTATGCTTATTCGAGAAGTTGAAAATACGGGAAATTACTCTACTCGACGCCATACCTTAAAGCTCTGTTCGTGAAATCGTATCTGAATTACGCTATCGAGATTTTGACCGACCAACACAAACTGCAATTAATGGCAGCGGCCATGGAACTTTTAACGCGTTATCGTTACGAAAACGGATTTCTAGAGTCTATAGTTCCAGGAGACGTAACGTGGGTATACCATCTGTTACGCGTGAAAAATGATCCTTATACCATCTGGGCATTTTTAAGGAGTTAATTACTAATTAATTTCTAACTTTAAGTTATCATAGGCTATTCAAAATTCAATATTATGGTTTAATATAATTTATTTACTTTAATTACTAATTATCGATCATCATAGGCCATTTCTAACTTTAATATCATCTCATAATTTTTCTATGTTCAAATATTTTGGATGTCACTATATCCCTATTTTATTTTTAACCGGATTATTTTTATATACTTCGGCGAAGTTCGACATTTTGGTAATTTTATGCGAAGTCATGATTCGTATATTTATACTGATATTTTGATTATTGTTTCTCCTTATACAATTCTAACATTGTGGTATTTTTTTTATTACAATTTTGTAAATCTATTAGGATGCTTTAATTTATTGGATAACCAATTTTTTAAACTTAATTTTGGTTTCTTTAGTTTCACTTGCTCTGAGCGACATCTTCGCGCAACTTAATGTAACTTCCGATTATAGATCGCTTTGGTTGGTATAGTTCTAATTGGTTAATTACTCTTTGTTGCTGCGTATTTATTGCTGAATTTTTTATGTTGGTTTCCTTAATTACTCGTTAACCTTGTCAGGGTGTTTGAGTAATTATTTTATTTTCTTTCAAATATTCCGTCCAGTATAGTTTTTGTTACTATAACGTAGTTTTCCTTCTGAATAAATAGCCGTACATTCGTTATGAAGATCCTCTTTCTTTACCGTTCAAGTTCTGAAGTAGTCAGTTGTTTGAAAACTCGAAGTCAATTTTTGAAATTTATATAGTGTTACTTTCTGCTTGTGCAGGATTTGGTCAATCTTGACTTTGTTAATTAAATTCACTGGTGTAGTGTCTTTATTCGGGGTTTGTTCCTCGGTTTTAGAAGTTTTCATGACCACGTGTTGCTTCAGGTGAGTTTCTAGATACCGTCCCCTTATCTAGAAACTCACTGTAACCTTATCACGGCATTGGTCTCCGCTTTTAATATTACTTTGGGATCTTGCATTTATTCTTTTCTTTTCTCATTTATTTAGGGCTGCTAGTGCATGCTACTGAAAAGCTATTTTTTGTGTCGATTAAGGGAAACGCTGCTGAGAGATTTTCTGCGAGATATATCGATCTTTGTCGGCACCCCCGCCGAAATACGCATCCTTGATCATCTGATAACTGGTATCCAGGAAAATCTCCTAATTGGATACAAGGACAACTAAGACGCAAGGTAGTGTCCGTAGCATTTTATTCTCTTGTGACAGAGTTCTAGATAATTGTAATAATATATATTTTTTGTTTGGGAGGTGTTCGACCCACCATTTTGTGTAATAATATTTGCGATCTTGCATCCCTGTAAATTTTCAGTACTTCATTTATACAACTAGCATTATCATTTTTCTAATATAAATTGCTGTAATATGTTTTTTTTATAAATATAATATCAACCTCATATATATAAAATTGGATCAAAGTGAGGAATTTGCGTAAATTTAATTCTTTTTTTTATTAATCAGTATCGAATTCTGAAGTGTTTTTTTTTTCTATATCTAAAATTGTTTCAATTAAATCAATCACCTTATTAATAATCAATATCACCATATAGAGTATTGCTCAAGTTTTTTTTGCATTCATACATATAATTTTACATATACTGTGTGTAGCATAATTCTTCTAAGGTACGTCAAAGCTTTGAGGAACTACTTATGCACACGTTATATCATAATACACGAAGTTCATTCTGACTTTTATATTCTAATTACGTAATACTATTTGGTTGAACCAATCTCTGTCCTGTTGCTATAGGGTGTTTAACTCTTTTTTAAATTTATTTGGCGCAATTTATATTTTGTCATTCTTGTATATTTTCTTTAATAAATATTGTTGTTATTGTTATATATCGTTGTTAGTGTTTTATTTCTGTAAGTCCTTATGAGCAAAAGTGTTAGACTTAGCGACACGGTTAACCAGGTATACGAACACCTTTACAGTATTCTTAAGCCCTTATGGCCCAAGGGTGATTCTACGTTGACCAGTGAAATCGCCAGACCGAACGTAGGGTGCCCTATTTACAATCTATGCGTTGTCATAGCGACGCTTCCGCATTTAATTTCTGAGCTAGCCGGTGAGTTTTTTGGGGGCCTTTGTAGACCAGGGGCGGAATTAGGGCTTTGTCCTAATTTCCACTGTGGTTTTTGTTACCTATACAGTTTAAGGGCGTAACACATCATACCCTGGAATCCAAAAAAGAGTTCACCAACACCGAAAAAATTCAAAGTTCAGCAGTCTGTAAAAAAGACAATGGCAGCTGTGTTCTGGGATATGCAGGCATTTTGTTCATAGAGTTTTTACTACCGAACAAGAGACAATCAGCAGCGATATTTATTGTCAATCTCTCGAAAAACTACACCAAGCCATTCGACAGAAGCGAAGTGTTGACGAAAGGAATCAGGTTGTTGCATGACAATGCAAGACCGCACACCTCAAATCAGACGAAGGCCTGGCTTCTAAAACACAAATGGGAAGTTATTGTCCATACGCCTAATAGTCCAGCCCTGGTTTCTTCTGATTTTCATTTGTTTGGGCGTTGAAAGTTTATTTGTCTGGAAAAAGGTTTGAAGACGACGACGAACTTCAAGATGAAGTTCGGCAGTATTTTAGAAATTTGGATCGCACCTTTTACGAAGAGGGTATAAAGAAGCTTGTGCTTCGCTGGGATAAGTGCCTTAACATTTGTGGCAATTATGTTGAAAAGTAGCTAACAGTTCACGCGTTTACTTAGTGTTTGTTTGATTTCTATAAATAAAGTAGTCTGTTTGTAATTCACAAATGTACCTTAGTAACCGGACATCGCCCGTACATCAAGCGTTATATTACTTAAATAATAATTCTTAGAACTCATCGTTACACACCAATAACCCAGTAACTGTTATGTGACAGATTGTTTACAAATTAATTTCTAGTTTACTCATTTCCACGGCAGTTAGAGGTATACTGATGTCACATCACATCCAACAATTTTACATTATTAGTTCGCGTTTTTATTTATAGTATTGAAACCAATAAAACATGATTTTAAAATGCATCAATAAAAAAGATAGTGTAAAGTATTCGAGGATAGCTGACTATTAAAACATTTGCTATATTTCAAGCACTCAAGGCTCCCCGTTTTCATACTTGAAAAATCGCGCGTGTTTTACTGGCGTTAATATCCATTCATACATTAAGATACTATATATTATGTATATTAATACATATAAACACATGCAAATACATATGAGATGCCACCCAGAAATTTCCGGAATGTGAAAAAAACACAATAATTCTTACAACTTATTCACAACCCAACCACCCCTTTAAAGTACTCTCCTTACGCATGAATACACCGATACCAGTGACTTGTCCAAGACTGGAAGCAGTGCTGGAAGTCTTCGCATGTTAACGTACTTAACACTGCCTGCGATTCGGTCTAGATCTCCTCAATCATGCCCCTCGAGCTTCAGTTTCAACTCTGGAAGCACCAGCGGCAAGATTTGAGGAGTAGAGAGGGTCGAGTAGTACTACCGTTTTTGTTGAACCTAGAAGCTGACGCATAACAATTGATGTGTGGGTTGGTGCATTGTCGTTGTGTAGGATCCACGAATTGTTGCGTCACTTGACAAGCCGCTTGCGTCTAATGTTTTATTTTAGTCGCCGAATCACTTGGAGGGAAAAATTCTTTGTGCGCGATGCCATCAGCGTCAAAAAAGCAAATCACATTTTTCCACTTCGTTGACTACTGCTTTATTTCGAGATCACACTCATACAACCATGATTCGGCGCCAGTAATGATTTTAGTACTGAAGTTCACATCCCTTTTGGCAGTTTCTCTCAGCTGTATGCACACATGAACACGGTGCCGTTTTTGTTCGATGCTAAATAACCTTGGTACAAACTTTGCAGCAATGCGCTACATGTTACAAATCTCATGGATTGTTCTGCTTCGGTCGTGCAGGATAGCATCACGCACTTTTGCCACCTTTTGTGGCGTGTTTTCCATCGATGGACGACCGGAACGCTCATCATTATATTAGCTCTTTCACATCAGACATTGTAGTATCGCAGAATAACTTAAACAGCACTCAAGAAATATAAACACAAAAAGTGTTTGTCACCGTCTAGCAAAGTACCATTTGACTACGTCTATACTAAGTCAGTTTTAGTATAGACGTAGCCCACGCCATCTAACGCTATAAAGCTGCACCTACCATCCCTTAGCGCGCAACATTCAAATTCCGGGAATTTCTGTGTAGCACTTCGTATGTCGCTGAAGATATCTGAAATAAACTACTCTTTTATAGGAGTTTTGCATTATTCTCCATTCATTTTTGTATTTTATGTGGTATTTAGTTTTTCAAGTCTTCCCAAAGAGATTCATTATTATTATTATTAAACAACTGCTAATGTTACAAATATCGTTAGAGGCATTTTATTAAACTAATCTTTTAGGGTCGCCTTACCCCATTCCTAATTTAATTAAGCTGACTCTTCGCTTACTAACAGCATTTTCCATTTTGTTTACTAATTCTTATATTCTCTATATCTTTCTTCTTCCGATTTCTTCCGATGATTTAATAAGCTCTATTAATTGTCATGTTTTGGTTTATGTGGACGATTTAAAAATTGTTCATCGAGTTGGTGATGCACAAGATGCTGCCCTTCTCCAAGAAAACCTGGATCGCTTCACAAATTGGTGCTGTTCAAACAAATTAAATTTAAACATCGACAAATGCTGTTTCATATCTTTCACCAGAAAACCCAATAGATGTCTTTCCAATTATTCTGTTGACAACACATCGCAATTAACAGGAAAACGCATTTTAATGATCTTGGAGTTGCTTTTGATGAAAATCTGACCATCGCTGATCATGTTTCCCAAGTCACTACGTCAGCATATCGATTATTTGGTTTCATTATCCGTACGTGTAAGGACTTCGACAACATAGCGTCACTTTTTTATCCGCAAGTTATAAATATGCCGTTGTCGTGTGGTATCCAATATATGATTGCCATATTAATGCAATTGAATCCATACAGCGCAAGTTTATAAAGTATTTAAGCTATAAAGTTGACGGAGCGTACCATCCTGGTGGTTTGGACTACAAGTTCGTCTTGGATCCTCACGGAGTAGATTTGTTGGAAGCAAGACCACACCTAATTAGTTGAAACTTTATTAAAAATGTAATTCTTTATAAGATCGACTCAGCTGATTTACTTGCAGAAGTGAATTTTTGCGTACCTCGTCCAAACTCCACAGTGAATGAAGCACTTCTACTTCCAACGGCTAGAACAAATATTTTGCTGAGCACGCATGGTGTATTCTGCCAAGAATATTAATAATTTAAATAATTTTTCTCCCGACATTTTTCGTTAATTTGTTTCTTCGTTTCATATTTTTTTTCACATATGTATGTATTATATTTATTATTTGTTTATATTGTCTGTGTTGGGGTGACCTGTTGGACAATTTAATAATATTATTATTATTATTATTCTGTTTCGCATTCTGCATTATCATGTCACCCTGAAGGAAGTGTTATTATTGTTCACGCTGTTAACGCTGTAAACGTTATCAGATGTATCTGAAATAAATTACTGTTTAGTTTGTATTTTTTTCAGTTTTCTTCCTTTTTATTTTTTTCGAGTTAATTTATCGTCTCGTATTTACATCTTGCCGAACCAACGCAGGTATTAATATTCTATGGCACCGACGAAACAAATTTTAATTTTAATTTTTGGTCCTAGAGGTATTAACTTACCCAATCGTATTAAGTTTTACCATTTAAGGTTCAACCTGCGACAGTTTCATCTTCATTCACCCTTTTATCATCCAGTTGCAAAACGACGACATTTTCTATAATGCAATCCACTATTAAAGGAAACCGTGTGGGATCACGACGATTATTACAATACCGGCAATCTCGGCGCCTTCAGAGAACAAAACTAATTATGTCCTCGACGTACTCACATCGCAAGTTCAACAGCAGCAAACTTGTCTTTAAATTCCTCCAAGAGGGGCGCCGACTTTCCTGACTGGCGTGTTTATCTTCATTTATCTTAAACGTTTTGGATGTTATGTCGAGAAAACGTCTTCATAATATTAAAAGGAAAATGAAGATATTGCTTGCCGACACTTTATTTTATGATAAATTATCTCTGAGGAATCTATGAAGATGATTTAAATGAAAGTACAATAGTAAAACCTTCTATGTTTGTTATCGGAGAAATTGTACATTACACAAAAATTATAAGTATTTTTTGTCCTCTAATATTGTCAATGTTAGATAAGCATATACCAATACATTGCTTGTAATTAAAATAAAAAATAACTCTTAATTAAATAAAAACGAAAAAGCAATATTACTTAATTTCCACTTGATTGAGATCCCATTACAATTGTTTCGACACACAGTGTCTTCTTCGGATGGAGTTTTATTGCAAACTAAACCTAAATTTAAAAATTTAAACTTAAATGAATTATAATGAAAAACTAATTATACTCAGAATAATAAGCAGTTTATATTCAAGATGTAAACTTTATTACACAAAGGAACCAAAGTTTATCGAGTACAATCATAAAAATGGGAAAATCAAAATAAATAATCAGTTGTAAAAAAGGCCTAATAAAGGAGAATTACCGAAATCCATACGATTATTGAGTAACTCTATATTTATATTTTGTGTTTTTTTAAGAGCTTGAGAACTTAAAATGATAATAAGACAGAAAAATATTGTTGGAATGAAATTTTTTTTATTATAATCTAGTAGATAATTTCAAGGCATTTATTTTTTAAATACGATTTCCGGCATATGTCCGCCGCGACTACGAGTTAGATGGTCCATTCGATCAGTCCAATTTTTGACTACTTTTTCCAATATATCCGCCGTATGGCGTCAATGGTGGCTTGAATATTGGCTTCCAATGCTTCAAGAGTTGCTGGTTTGTCGGCATAAACCAATGACTTAACATAGGCCCATAAAAAGTAATCCAGAGGCGTTAAATTGCACGAACGAGGGTGCCAGTGAACAGGACCACTTCTGGAAAGAAAGTTATCACCAAATTGATTTTGCAATAAATCGATTGTTAAGAGCGCTGTATGGCAAGTTGCGCCGTCTTGTTGGAACCAAATGTCGTTGATGTTTAGCTGATTAATTTTTGGAAACAAAAATTCAGTCAGCATGGCTCGATAGCGCTCGCCAATCACCATGAGCTCCTTGCTCATTTCGAAAGAAATAACGACCGATGATGCCGCCAGCGTGTAAACCGCACCAAATAGTCAATTTTAATGGATGTAATGGTGATTCGTTAACGGCTTGAGGATTGTCTTCGCTCCAAATACGGCAATTTTGCTTATTGACGTAGCCATTTAACCAGAAATGAGCTTCATCACTAAACACAATTCTTTGATAAAAATGCTCATCTTCGGCCAGTTTCAAATGAGCCCAATCAGCAAAAATGTCTACGCAAACGATGGTCGTTTGGCTTCAATTCTTGCACGAGCTGTATTTTATAGGCACGTAAGCCTAGATCCTTACGTAAAATTTTCCACGTAGTCGAAGGACAAAGGCCAACAAGTTGAGAACGACGACGAATCTACATTTCGGCGTCTTCTTCAATTCTTCAATACTTCGCGCTACAGCGGCAATATTCTCTTCGGTACGCACATTTCTTTGTCTTGTTCATGGTTTTGAATCGAGAAGAGTTAAATTAGTGCGAAAACGATCAATAACTGCACGAATTGCTTGCTCACTAGGTAAAATGGACGAAGTGCTCTATGAACTTCGCGAACAGATTTATTTTTTTCAAAGTAAATTTCCACAATTTGGAAGCGTTGTTCTTTAAACGATTCATGATGACTTTCCAAACTTTACTGAACAGAAATATCAACACAGTTTGACATTCTCAGCTGTCAAACCATAGTTATCGATAGTTCTCATGCAGCTAAAAAACACCCGATATTTGAAAATTTCATGGCTTCAAGTAAATTAAATTTTTGCGATTTATTTTCTGTGTGTAAGAATTTGAAGTTATAATTCAAATTATGCGCTTCTTCTCTCAAATGTATTACATAATTTCATTAATTCGTGAAACATTTTAGTACTTCAGTTGTAAGAAACTCTTTGAGAATGGCATAACAGCCGAAACATATATGCTAGAGAAATATAATAAAATTTGTGAAATATAGCCAAGTGTGTTATTCCTACCAACCACATCAATATATATTACATAATGTGAGTCATTCTTATTATTAATATAACTTCGTTCATGTTCTTTGATTCTTTTAGAAAAAGATCTACCTGTCTGACCTATATAAAATGTAGGGCATGAACATTCAAGTTTGTAAACTCCTGATTTATTGTTTTTATCTACTTTTTGTTTATGGTTTTTAATAACTGAACCTAAAGAGTTGGTTTTGAAAGCTATGTTATAATTATTTTGCGCAAGATTACCAGTATAAGTTTTATCTTTATTATTCATATCACGGCTGTCAGCTTAAATACGCGGGAGTGGAAAAAGTTACGCACGAGCCGATTAGCAGCGAGTGTGTAATTCCACGAGGGCGTAGTTGCTTTACAACTCGAGTTTTGTACCATACTTTTTCTACGACCGCCATGATCCTGACAAAATTTTACCTTTTGTTGAGAAGACAAATTTCAAATGACAAATATCAAATATCTAAAATGAGTGTCATCGACATCTTTAATAACCAAAAACTGCATCAAGTCTTGTCAGAACTAAGAAAATCAGAGCGTTAACCACATGAAAAGAGAGTTGTTTTACTACTTTTATTAATTTTTTAAATTGACAATTGACAGTTAAATGTGTTTGTGGGCGGAGCTAATTTAGAGCACTCGTGCGTAATGAAACATTTACTAGAGGGGTTGTTGGTGCGATTTTCGCTATTTACCCTAGCGACGTAGAAAAAATATTTTTGTGGTTTTCAGAACAAAAACAGCTCTGTTACTGTCACTAACTTAACAGCGAACATGGATTACTGTATATGAAACATATTACCGCATGTGCGCAGAAATTTTGTCGACAGATTAAAGTATTGCATTTTTCAGTTAGGTGATCGTTTTGAACATCTGTTCTAATAAAATTATTCGGAATTGTTATTCAGTTATTAGTTTTTAGAAGTGTTTTATTTTATATTTTAAATTCTGCTATAAATAGAATTTGTTCCTTTTTATACAACTACATTATTTTAAAATTTGTAGGGTGCCAATTATTGTTACGTTCTATTATTACAATATTTAATTTTTCCTTGTGACCCGGGAAAATTTGAAACGTTTCCTTCTAGATAAGAACTGCAATGTAAACTACTCAAAAATGAATAGGGAATTAGATCTTTTTTTAACAGAGATCTAATTAATTCGATTAAATTTAACGTATTTTCTCAAACTATAGATAAATTAGAAGGCCCACAGTCGTTTGTGGACATTTTATTTGGTAAATGTCTTTTCTGTGTGATAAAATATTGAATCTTGTATTTTAACCTTAAATTAATTTAGAATACAAAATTATAAAAATCGCATTTTTTTACAAGTATTATTATTCATTTTAAACGTCATTTCACATTTTCACGATGCCAAGACGTCATTTAAATATAGAAACTTTTGATTTAATTGCGTTATTGCATCAGCGAGGGCAATCTGGAGCAGTAATTGCCGCAATTTTTAATGTGTCTCCAAGTGTTGTTAGTAGGGCTCTAACAAGATTCCAACAGGTAGGATCTGCAAGGAGAAGACCCGGTAGTGGATCTGAGAGGAAAACAAATCAGAGACAAGACCGCTACATACGAATTCAGACAAGGATGAATCCGTTTAGAAGTGCTGTATGGTTGCAAACACAGTTACGTGCCGCCACTGGAGTTAGAGTTTCGGATCAAACCATCAGAAACCGTCTGAGGGAAATGAATCTTCATAGCGGCAGGCCTGTGAGACGCCCAAAATTAACTAATGCCAATAGAATGGCTAGAAGAACTTGGGTTAACCAACGACTAGCAGAAAATTTTCAATGGGAGCATGGTTTATACATCGATGAATTCAGGTTCTGCTTATTTAGTGATAATCGTAGAGTAAGGGTCTGGAGAACTGGAGGAGACCGTTATAGATGCGAGTTTACAAAAGCTGTGGTGCCTTTTGGAGGCGGTGGTATCATAGTGTGGGCTGGCATTAGTTTGAATGGACGTACGAACCTCCATCTCTTTGAAAACAATGTCAATGGACACATATACAGAGATGACATTATTCAGCAATATGTGGCCGACTTTCGTGAGGCTGTGGATGAAAACATGGTTTTTATTGATGATAATGCAAGACCTCATCGTGCACAAATTGTAATGCAAGCAATAAATGACCTCCATATTAACCATCTACCTTTACCACCAACGTCTCCCGACTTGAATCCAATTGAGCATATTTGGGACAGACTTCAAGAACAGCTCAACGAACATAATCCACCCCCAGTTAACGTGCAACACTTGCGGGAAATTTTACCGCTGTGTTGGAGAAGAGTGTCACAAGAACACATTAATAATTGCATTATGAGTATGCCCCGAAGATGTACAGCTGTGAGAGATGTCCGTGGCCATTATACACGATTTTAGAATTAATTGTTACAGAAAAATGTTTATTTTAGCTATTGTTAAAAATGTTGCTTATTTCATTTTTGATCATTTCTTAGTAATCTAACGATTTTTCTGAATAAATATACTTGAAAATTTTAAATTGTTGTGTACAATTATGTATCTAATATAATACACTACAAAAATTTTCCCATACTATCTAAAAAATACAAAAAAGTAAAAATTCCTTATTCATTTTTGAGTAGTTTATTTATTGCGTCTATCGCTTCTCTGCCATGCGAGTTATATGGTGCGCGATATATCCGATCACGCTTTGAAGCGATGATTTCGTGTATCATCGGGTAACTATAACACGCTCGTCCAAATAGAATAAATCAGTTGACTACATTGTCGCTTAACAATTTTAAATTGAAATACCTCCATCCGCGAATTATTATTACTTTTCATTAACACGAAAAGTTCTTTTCGACACCGTTTTCCGTTTTCTAAAATAAATTTATTTCCAACACAAAAGAGACAAAATAAGTGTTATTTCTCGTTTCGTGTTAATTTTTTATGCTTTAGACACAAGCTTTGTCCTACTCGGATTAATTAAGGTATATGGCTTCTGTTTTATTGTAAGTGTTTGCTTCGTAATAATTGATTATTTCAGTTGATTAAATATACTTTAAATTTTACAATCTTGATACACGCAAAAATTGATCCAAAGTTAACTACTATACTTTATATTTACGTATGTTTGTTAAGACTGAAATATAACAACATATAATATTACTATATATATGAGGTGCAACACAGTCCGGTCCGGTCAAAATAAGCTAAGATAAGATTAAATTACCTGTCTGTGGATAAAGACTACGGAACCGAGCAGTCTCCATGTTCCTCCTTGTCTGTCGACATGCAGCATTCGAAGAATTTGTAAAAATCGAATCCCTCTAATTGCCGACGTCGCAAACACCTGCCCATTGGAACCCAAGGTTAATACTACTATCGACGCTACAACGACTATTAAATCTGAAAAAAAGATTTACTTTGTTAATATAAAATAATACAATTTATATAATATATGATTACTGAAAATTGAGTTTGTAAGACAACAGTCTATTTATACTAAGACTAGATTTAATTACTTAAGGTGGCGATATTACACTGTGATCTTTTCTATTGTTATCTTAATATCTCGTTAGAGTACTTTCTCTAACTTCATTCCTTTAATTAAACCTGACAGTCTCAAGAGAAAAACTTCTTTGACGCTTGAGTTCTTTTCTTTTTAAATTGTCTGGCTCCTCTGCATATGACTCGTGGAGTCAGCCGCGATTGCGACTCTTTTAGCCTGTGTGTAGTGTTGGTCCTGTTCTTGTTTTACTCGTCTTTGCACTTTAACCTTCCAAATTATAGATCTCGTCGTGGGATATCAAATACGGTTAACCTTCACAGCCTTACGAACATACTTCGATGGACGACTCTAGTTTATTTTTACATTAATGGCCCGATTTATCCATCACTTCTACATTTTTTTAACTTTACTCCTCTAATTACACTTATCAGCTTCAAGAGAAAAGCCTCCTCAGTAAAGTTGTGAGATCTCTCTATACTTGCGCTTGTCACCTCGATAATAATTATAACTAGACTCGCCAAAGAGTGGCAAGTTTAAGATTTATAAGGTTAGTACTTCCTACAATAGTCATTCTTTTCAAACAACAACAGCCATCTATACATCGGGTTGGGTACTTCTCATCACTTTTCAATACGTACATACAGTTAAGCTCACGTAAATCTAGTGTAACCTAACTTGTCAAAATTTTCTAATATTGCTTAGCGTATAGTCAAATGTCAAGTAATTTTTTAATAAAATTTAGAAAACACAATAAACTAATACTTAATTGATCCGCAATTCGCATCAATTACTGTCCTCAACCTTCTAGGCACAGAATCAATGAGACTTCTTAAAAAATTAGGTGTTTCAACAATGTTTTTCCTGGTATATTCAATAGATTTCCATAATTGTTCCCTATTAGTAAATCTTATACGAGAATCTTTGTAATTTTTTTAAATTTTCTCTCAAATATTCAAACAAATTGTGATCTATATCAGTTGACATTCTTTTCCTCGTTTGCGACATATACTGCCTTCATTTCCTTTTAACTTGTAGTTCTGTAGATTTGTTCAAATGAAGTTTTTCTACGACTTGTTCAATGGTGCAACTTTCCAAATTTAACAAAATATGTACTTTGTCTGCAGGAGTCAGTTTTCTTGCCATTTTGGATATCAAAAAGTGACATATTGTCATGGATTTTTCCATGGACAAGAAAGAAAAATAATAGAATTATTTTGAACTTTATTTGTAGAACATTTATAAATATATATACTTTATTTTGGTGTTTATATTGTATTTCAAACGGGGAACGATAAATTTAAATTTAATTATAATTTTATTGTAATGTATAATTTTTGTACACGTTTGTAGGTTGAACGAGTGTGGATTGATGTTTGTTGGTCGCGCCAAATCGAAGATATGATCAAATGTATATAGTTATATATTTTATTCTTAGGTCGCCGGTTTGATTTATATTTTATTAGGTGGGAGAAGCTGGCTGTTTCTAGGAAATTCATCTGGAGAGATTCGATAGAGGTGTTCAAGTTTGGTTGTGTTTTTTGATAAATTAAATAAAACTTAATTTTATTTAATTCTTTTGATAGCTACGGTGTGTTTTGATTGAGTTGTTGTTCTTTAAGTTCATTACGTATATTTTGTTGTGTCAAATTTGATATTTTGCCTATCAGAATCTCTCGTGAAATAGTTTTTGCAACGTACGTGGAAAAAACTAAAAATGTATGTATTCTAATCTGATATATTGATAGATATAGTTATAAGTATTATTCGATTGATATTTGAAGTTTCTTAAATTGATAGATTTAATTTGTAATTGTATTGTAATCATTAGAAATATTTACGAAACGTATTAGTCTGTTTTTGAAGTTAGTTCTTATGTTCATTTAATTGATATTAGTATATTAGATCGGCGGGAAAATTATTTTGTGACAAGCTGATATTTGTGCTTGGGTAATTTGAGTTGCGTGCGAAAAATAGAAAGTTCTATTTTGACGTTTGATATTTTGTGGGAATAAAGTAGTATATGACAGCTAATAAAGTTTGTTTATATTGTGTTTTGAATTATTGTTCGGGTTTCACTTTGAGTTTTTTTTTACTCTTATTCGAGTCATTATTTATAAGAATTTTTTTCTCGTTCATTAAGACGCTATTTAGTCACGAATTCTGCTTTATATTTGATAAAGTAGATTTTTTTTTTATTTTTTTTTTAAGAAAATTATATGTTTGTGTTGTTAATGGTAGTTTTATTTCTTGAGTTTAATTTGTATTATTTCTTCGTTTAAAACACGACTTTCGAAAGAAAAAACCCTGACGAGGAAGGAGTTCAAGGAAGGTGCCCACCTGACTGAGTGAAGTTCGGGGATATTGCTGTGCATTGTGAAGATAAGTCATTAAGAAAAATTAAGATAACAATTCAAAAGCACAATCCACTGCAATATGTCATTTTGACGTTACAAGAATATTACTTTTAATAATTATTACAAAACACTTCGGATTCATATGCAGTTCATCAAATTCGATTTTACATAGGTAAGAATAAAAATCTACTGTTAATTACTATATTAAATGGCTATGCTAACATAAGCCAGAAGTACCCGACCCGATGTATAGATGGCTGTTGTTGTTTGAAAAGAGTACCAAATTTATTAAGCTTAAACTCTTTGTCGTGTCTAATTATAACGAAATTTCATGTATAGTTTTCGGTCCTACTAGGCCTTATGTCTGAAATTTTTAAGAATCACAGGAACATCTAAAGTGTAAATATGAAAATATTTTTCTGGCGTTTTTAACTTATCTTCTGTAAGAAGCAAGAACATTTCCAATTTGCAATAGTTTTCTACGATGCTAAAAGGTGCTTATTGAATATATAAACACGAAATAATGACAAATAAAACAAATTGTGATTAAAGTTGTAAAGTAACAGAGATATTAACACTTATGCGAACAACACAGGAGCACCGCCTAGAGCAACGTGCGTCAACACATGTGGTTTTTGCATGATGGTGCTCCACCTCATAGCAGTTACGAAATGCGTCATTTAAATAATTCGTTTGGTGACCGATGGATAGGTAGAGGTGGGCTTATTGCATTGTCACCTAGATCACCTGATTTGAAACCGACGGACTTTTATGTATGGGGACATATACAAAATTTGGTGTACAATAACGATAACGAAATTGAAAACATTCAATGATTGACCAGACGTCTTCAAGATGCTGCAGACACAATAACCAGGCAAGATATCCAAACGTGTTATAACGCGTGGATATAGCGAGCACGAGTTTGTATTTGAGACGGTAACTTCGAACATTTACTCTAGGAGGTGTTCCTGTGTTGCTCGCATAAGTGTGAATATCTGTTACTTTACAACTTTTATCACAATAATTTGATCTGAAACATCTAATGGCGCATCACGGGGGTAAACTCGGCTCTTGAATGCCATCACGGGATCACGGGACGACTACTGAGTCAGCGATCCCCTCTCTTCGCCATACAACTAGCGCTCCCCTCTCTCTACAGCGCGTGTACTGTGTGTGCGTATATATAGGTGAACGCTATAACCTGTATATATGCTGGCGCCCCCTCTCTCCGCCATCCCTACAAGCTACACACTAGGCGTTCGCCGCTTTCACGTGTGTGTGTGTCCATCGGTGCGCGCTATAGTCGCTTTACTTGTGTACACAGATCATCGTCTCAACTTTTCGTTTCAATCGGATCGTCATTTCGAGCATAATAAAGTATTTCTAACCGGACAGGTTGCAACTTTTTATTGATTGTAAATATGGGTGATAATGAAAGTAACAGTGAGAGTGACAATCTAAAATAAGTATATATTATTCGAAGATCTCTGTTTTATTATATTTTTTCCTGTATATTATATAACAATAGGAAAAACATATTTTTTTATAAACTTGAAATATTTCTTTACTTTACTTTATATTCCCTTCTTTAAATAATAATCGATTTCGAAGTTTTACATCTGCTAGGCGTCCCATGACGGGACGTCTGCCAGATTTTTTTCATTTGTCATTATTGCGTAATATTGTGTAATATTTTCATTTAAAAATAAAGCTACTATTTTTTTCACCCTGTATGCTGAGGAACTATATTAAGAGACTTCTCAAAATGCAATTTAAAATTTGCTCTGGACGAAGAATATCAAGATTTTTCTTCTTAAAAAACATTATTACAGCTACTGTTGAGTTCGTAAGACAATGTCCAGCAAATAATAATCAATGAGTGCTCATAGATTTAAAGGCAATTCACCTTATAGTCTTGAACCAGTTCTATCCGACTTCTTTTTATTCAAAAAGTTAAAAAAGCATCTCAAAGACAATATTTTGTTAAGCAACATTTTGCACTGTTGCCGAAGGAATTTTCTTGAAGGACTTGAAGGTATAGGTTTATATCGTGTGTCTGTAAATGATCGAACGCCAATTATGTTGGTACGATGGATTTAATTTTTCTACCGTTGGTGGCAATATTAATAATAAAGACTAAGGTTATGTTTATGTGAATTTGTTAACTGAGTATGCAACAAATGCTTTATTTAATGAAAATAACACTGAGGAGTAGAAAAATACTTTATTTTAAAAAAAACTGTTAAAAATGTTCACCATTATTTTGTAAACACTAGTTTAACTCGTCGTTTCATACTTTCAAATATAAGACAAAATTCTTCCTGAGTGATGTTTTCAATTTCACGTCTAATTGCGTGTTTAAGTTCCTCTAATGTGTATAAGCGGTTTTTAAAAACAATATTCTTTACGTGCCCGAAAAGGAAATAATCTGGTGGTGTCAAGTCTGGACTTCTCGGTGGCCACAGCCCTTGGCTGATAATATAATACTATCACCATAAAACTCCAGCAAATATGCTATGATGACACCAGCAGTGTGAGTAGTAGCTCCGTTCTGTTGGAAATAACCCAATGTTATTTTATCATCATGCAGCTGATTAATAAATTCTGTCAAAATGACAATTTGGCATCTCTCTGCGTTAATTGTTTCATTAAAGAAAACTGGCCCCATTATCTTTCGTATTGACATTGCAACCCAGACTCCAACTTTGATGTGATGCAGATCTTTTTCGACAGGTATGTGTGATTTTCCGTAGCCCATGTTCAGTAATTTTGACTATTTACATATCTGGATAAATGAAACCATGCTTTATCAGTGAAAAAGGTTAAATCGAGTAATTCATAATTATTTAGTTTATGGTTAAACCACTGGCAATATACTACTCGTTGTTGATAGTCATGAGAGTACAACTGTTGAACAACAGAAACTCGGTAGGGATGCATGCGCAAATTTTTATGTAGCGCTTTTGTGCGACTAGCTCTAATAATACCTGCAAAAAACACGTAAAAGACTTGCTTTGATTTATATACCTGACTGTGCTGATAACTTCTGTAATGATTTTTGTGGACTTTGATTCATTCGTCCTCGAAGATCATTAACAACAGGTTCCGTTAATACTGTTGGTCGCCCAGTTGATTTACCTTTGCAAATACAGTTTTTTGTCTCAAATCGTGTTACAATTTCACGTTTTTGGTGACCAAAAACTTTATAATTGACTTTTTCGCGAGGATATGCTTCCATAAATTGTTCAAAGTAAGACCGCAAATTATATGACCACGTCTCATCGTGGTTTTGAGATACACTCCGAAAGTGAGCCATAAGAATAAATGCATCATGTTCAGTCGTAAACATTTTAATAGATATCAATAAATCGACGCCAAATAATACACAAAATGAAATAATAATGTTCTCTGTTAAAATTGACATATGCGACAATGAAGCCACTACAAGTTGAGAAATATGTGGGTGTACCAACACAATTGACGTACGATCATTTACAGACACATTGTAGAATAAAAAAGAAAAATCGGTTCAGTGTTCAACGGATATGTAGATAACATATAAATACGTCTTCGTATCAAAAAGATTATAGAGTTGGGTTTATACGACCTAGAAGAAGAGAAAGAATAAATTGACTGACCTTTTTAAATACAAGATTCAATCGAAAACCTTTCAGCGATTATGAAATAAAAATTCCGGGTTCAAATTCGTTCGACATTAATTAAGTCGGAAACTATGGTAAAATTACTTCCTCTGAGTTGTCCAAACGTTCTCGAAAACTGTAAGCAATGAATTTGTTTGCTAGTTGTCTAGTTGTTGTGTAATAGTATGCTTTAAAATAAAATATTGGTATACACTACGTGAAGTTTCAGAAACGTCTCCTGCCTTGGTTTCTATAGAGACTGTATATAATATTAATAATAGTATATTAGAGAACTAGTGTCATAAGACGATGTTTTGTTGTACGAGGCCAAGTTTGGAAAACGAGCCGAAGGCGAGTTTTCCAAAGGGCGAGGACAACAAAACGTCTTATGAAACGAGTTTTCTATACTATTTTTTCTATTTCGCATTTCCATAACTTTTAAAATTTGTATTTTTCATAGTATGCAATTTGTATAAAATAAGTGACATTTACTTTTTTGAAATGTAAACGTTGGTCAAACTGACATTCCCTATTTTTAAATAGCGAATGTCATTTAAAATTTATTATTATTCTAATTCAAACAGAGAAATGCTCGATAATTCTAATTACCTAAGCGGGACCACCACGAATCTCCGTGAAATAGCAGAAAATACATCTGGAAATTTATTGCCAGAAAAATCTCGTGTAGTATATGAAAAACATTATCAGCAATTTGAATCTTGGTGTATTGAAAATGAAGTTCACATACTATCAGAAAATGTTTTATTGGCATATTTTAAGCTACAAAGTGAAATAAAAAAGCCCTCGACACTATGGGCATTATATTCTATGTTGCGTTCTTGTTTAAATATCTATAAGAACTTAGATATATCGAAATATTCTAAACTACAAGCATTCTTAAAACGTTGTGGACAAGGATATCAGCCCAAGAAATCTAAAATATTAGATATGGAACAAAATGATCATTTTATAGAAAATGCTGATGATAAATTATACCTTGCAATAAAGGTATTTCTGTTTCTCTATTAAAACACAATTTGTATAGCATTTTCATTTTAGGTTGCACTATATTATTAATAGGTTATGCTGGAGCTTGTAGACGAGATGAATTAGTAAATATGTCAATCAATGATATTGAATATAAGGATGATTTCATTGTATTTTCGATACCTAAAACAAAAAATTATTTACCTAGAAGTTTTGCAATCACAACCCCTAAATGGATTGATTTAATAAAAAAATATATAAGTTTAAGACCAAAAAACACAACCATTGAACGTTTCTTTCTTACCTATCGCAATGGATATGGTATATCATGTCCAATTGGAATTCATACAATAGGCAAGATGCCTAAACTTATTGCGGTCTTTCTTAAATTACCAAATCCTGAATTATTTAGTGGACACTGTTTTAGACGTTCCAGTGCGTCTCATATAGCAAATAATGGTGGTGATTTGATTACAATTAAGCAACATGGAGGATGGAAATCGTCAGCTATAGCTGAGGGTTATATTGATACATCCATGAAAAGAAAAATTGAGGATGCTTAAATGTTCTCGTCTGAACAAAATACATCAAGTGGGTGTTCAAGCGTTTCACAGCCACAATCTTCAAATAAAAAATCTAAAGTTATTGTTGAAACTAATACTACAAGGAAAACGTTAGTTTCCAATCAAAACCTACCTGGCATTAGTATAAATGCTTATGATTTATCGCAAGTTAATGTACATGTTTATACTAGTTACAATAACTAAAATAAAATACATTAACATAATTATATTTTTATATTGAGTTTTGTGCTTCATTATTACCTTGTTTAAGTACTAAAATATAATAATAAATAGTCATTATTCTACATTCATGTATTATCTTTTGTATTCTGGTAGGTACATAACCTATATTAAGCAGCGTGTCAAATATTCAAAATTGAACAGGAAACCAACACTGAATAATGAAAGGTTGCATCTCGAAATAAGGTTCATTTCGAGCCGCGAATGCGTATCAAAATGAGATCATTGTGTGTACGAAATAGAAAAAATACATATTCGATATTTATACAAATGTAGCGTAACATATTATAGAAATGAAATATTCAATCTCACGGCTTTAATACGTTTAATAATATAAATCTACTGTTAGCGTGGTAAATACATATTTATAAAGCATTCTATTTAATATTCTGTCATATATTTAAAATTTAAAGGGTTTTCAATTTCGCGTGCCGCACGGGTCGCGTGTTTGAGTTGTAGTGTTTCTTTCGTCGCCGCAGAATGTTTTTTTACGTTATCAGTAATCCAATCGTTTCACAACTTATCTGAAAAATCTATTTCGCAACCGACAATTAACATTCTAAATACATTTCTGACCTCACAATATGTACCCATTATCACTAATTACATGTTGACGTATATATAAGAGAATTCCTTTAGAAATATTAGAAATAACGTACTCCAAAAACGTTGGGCTGTACTGACTACTATTGTACATACGAAGTGCTACCCAGAAATTCCAGAAATGTGACAAAAAAACACAATAAATTGTTCTTACAACTTATTCACTAACATCCCCTTCAAAGTACTCTCCTTTCGTATGAATATATCGATTCCAGCGACTTATCCATGACCAGAGCAGTGCTGGAAGTCTTTGCGTGTTAACGTGTTTAACACTGCCTGCGAGTTGATCTGGATCTCCTGAATCCAATCTCAAAACGGCGCATATTCGGGTATTTGAGCATTCTATGCGGCCAAAAGTGGATTTCACAAAATTGGAAAAACCGTATGAAATCGACTACCTACGCCAGGAGACAATCCAGTGAACAATACGCAGCACCTCCCACCCTTTTTCCGTGCACACTGCGCTGGCAGCGTCATTTGAAATTCTGTCATCGAACCTAGCAAACGTGTCTGTTCTTCGCGATTTTGTGAAAACCTTAATTTTCAAAGTGAATAATTATTTTTCTATGTTAATCTTGTGCGAAAAATTGATGGATTCAATATTACCTTGTCTATTTTATTCTATAAATGTACATTTTTGATGATTTGAAAGTAACATCTATAACAAGCATAATTTTTCAGAGAAGTTTATGTTCATCAAGGTATTAGTTACAGTATCGAGGTAGATCTGGTGTCGTTTTGTTATTAATATTAGAACTATAGACTATATAACTACCCCTGCCTGCTGGGGGGGGGGGTGGATTGAGTAGCTCCAAAACCCCAGCAGCCGGTCCCAAGCTCGGATAAAAGAGGAGGGTTCTGCGATAGGCCAGTAACCTATCCAGGTAAAAGGTAGAACCACTTACACACCTTTAAGCGACGCCTCGGATTGGACTGATAACAAAGATGACAACCGCAAACGTGGAAAGGAACAAAGATTGGGTATACAAGAACACTTAAAAATTGCTACGTGGAACGTGCAAGGATTAGCACATAAACTGGATGAATTACAGGAAGTACTGAATGAACATAAGATAGAGATAGCAATGATAACAGAAACAAAAAAAAAGCTAAATGGTTCGTTAGACCTAAAGAACTATGCTATGATATATGCTGGGGTGGAACAACAACAGAGAGCATCGGCAGGAGTAGCGGTCTTAATGAACAATAAATGGAAAGATAGAATACAATATTATAAGTGGGTGAATGAGAGAATAATAGTTATAAGATACAGAGTAGATAGAGGACATCTGAGCCTAATCTGTACATACGCTCCTGAAGAAGGGAGAAAAGAAGAAACAGAAGTATACTACCAAATACTTCAGTCAGAACTAGACGAAATAAACAAAAATGATTACATAATAATGGGTGGAGACTTGAATGCAAGAATCGGGAACAGACCGGTGGAGAATGTAATGGGGACCAACGGAGAAATAACGCTAAACAACAACGGCAAAAAATTGATAGATTTTGCCAGCTAAAATAATATGAGGATTATGAACACATACTATAAACACAAAAATATCCATAAGATTACCTGGTCAGCCAGAGGGCAAAGCTCTATAATAGATTACTTCCTTTCGAACCAAAAAACAGCATCACTCTTTGAAGATACAAGAATATTCAGAGGAGCAGACATTAACAGTGACCACTACATGCTAGTAGCAAAAATAAAACTACTAACTAGATGGTACAAACAAAAAATAAATGTAGATAACCAAAAACTGAAGGTCTACCTTTTGAAGGAAGATTCGATAAAAACACTCTACCAACAGAGGTCACAAAAATACAATAAAGAAATAAAACCAAACAAGAAAATCAATGACGAATGGAAAAATATCCAAGAGATAATAATGGCAACGGCTACTGAAATCCTTGGATATCGAAAACAAAAAATTAAAAGCAAGAAACTGAAATACTGGAACCAAGAAATCAAAGAAATGATCACCAAAAAGGAACAAGCATATTTGACATGGACACAGAACAAAACAGAAGAAAATAGAATAGCATATAAGAACATAACAGCTGAAGTGAAGAGAATATGTAGAAAAAATAATCAAGATAGTTGGGACCGATTTATTTCAAATGTAGAAGACGATATACACGGGAGACAGGAGTTCGCTTATAAAATGATGAAATACCTGAATAAAACAGAAAAAGATGATGCGAAGATCAACATCATAAATAAAGACGAATGGTTGGCATATTATACAAAGCTCTGGACAAAGGAAGAGAAAATGGAAAATCCAGGAAATAAAGGAAATAAAAACGAAAAAGATGATGAAGAGAATAGAAGTGTAGACCAGATAGAAATGGGAGAACTAGAAGAAGCACTACAAAAAACAAAAAACCGAAAAGCCCCAGGACAAGATAATATAAACCCGGAATTTCTCAAATTTGCCCACATAGAGGTGAAATCAAGATTCTTACAACTACTAAATAAATGCTGGAGAACAAAAACAATACCTGACAGTTGGAAGATCGCGAAGATAACACCAATATTTAAAAAAGGAGACATATCCAACTGCGAAAACTATCGAGGCATATCCCTGCTAAACACCGCATATAAAATATATTCAAAAATTGTGACAGTCAGATTAAATAAAATAGCGGAAAATGTACTTATGGAGGAACAGACGGGTTTCAGAAGAGCAGAAGAGTTCAGATCTTGCAACGACAATACTTTTACAATTAAGCAAATAATAGAGAAACATCGAGAACATAACAAACAAACACATATGTTGTTTATAGACTACAAACAAGGTTTTGACAGGGTAGTAAGAGAAAAACTATGGGACATACTGGAAAGACGAGGAATACCTTTACATTTGATTAAAGTTATTAAGAGTATGTACAAAGACTCAAAGATTACCATAACCGATAGCGAAATGGAAGTGGTAACTGTCAACTTAGGACTACGACAGGGTTGCAGCCTGTCACCTATACTTTTTAATATATATATTGATGACGTGCTACGGGAATGGCTGACAAATACTAAGCACTACACACATTACCTAAACAGACAAAAATACCTAATGACCATACTCTTCGCCGACGATCAAGCTCTAATAGCCAGTGACGAGGACACACTTCAAAGAGCTGTCTACGACTTAAATAGAATAACCGAGAAATACAATCTAATGATATTAACAGAAAAAACTAAAGTAATGGCCTTCAGCGGAAACGAAACAGTGCGATCAAAAATAATAATTAATAATAAGCCAATAGAACAAGTAAAAACATTTAACTTCCTTGGATCCACTATATCGTATTTACACGATGACACGGATATACACACGAAACTAACAAAATTCAACAGAATAAATGGCACCATAGCCAGAACACTAAAAAATAAAGTGAGGAAGGACACGCTGTTAAAATTCTATAAAACAATGGCAATCCCATGTGGTATATATGGGAGTGAAAGCTGGACCATTACCAAAGCGAATGAAAGAAGAATCCAAACATCGGAGATGAGGTTCTTAAGAAGGCTAAGCAGGCTACACAAAAATGGATAGGAAGAGGAACACAGAAATAAGACAAGAACTTGGAGTTGAAGATGTGAACGAGATGATAAGAGAATACAGACGTAAATGGAGAGAACACGTAGAAAGGATGGAAGATGATAGGATACCCAAAAGGATATGGAAATATAAGGCGAAAGGAAGAAGAGCGACGGGACGCCCACGGAAAAGATGGGCAGACCAAAAATAAAGATCGTAACAGGCTCAAAGCCTAATACGTGAAGTAAGAAGAAGAAGAAGAACTATAGAGTATTGAGTAGTAGATAATAAAAAGTTTGCCGCGGAAAATCGCGGATGAGCAAAATACTTAATTTAGTTCCTACGAAAATGTCTGAATATTGAATATGTGAATGATGTTGAATGTATTACAAAGCAACATTTCGCTTATTTCAGGAGCGGTGGGTACTTCGGGAGTACGGATAGTGACCTGCAAACACCTATTCGACCTATTGAAAACTTATAGCAAGGCAAATTTTGAACAAAAATTGAATTGTTTAAAGGACCAACTTCTGTTGCGTGAGGATTTCACTGAATACCAGTACACAAAATTTAAACGCTATTTCGCACATTTCAAATCCGAAGTGAAATCAAGATGGAATTGGGTTTCGTGAAAGAGAATACCGATATCACAAATGAAGAAATGAAATATGTACGTCTAAAATTTCATAAACTCTTTAATCGCACCTGAGGTTGTTATTGATGGAAAAAAGTTTTTCATGAAACATCTGTTCATAATGACAATGGTTGACGGAAAAGTCTGCAACGCAGCTGCTGGTACAACATCTACAAGTCGTTGCTACATCTGTGTGCAACTTCCAAAGACTTCAACTAACTGGATCATAAAAAATAAATCTCTTTTGAAGCTATTGAATTTGGGCTGTTGATTCTACATGCCAAGATAAGATTATTCGAAAGCATTCTACGTTTGGCATACAAATTAGAAATATAGAGAAAGAAAAACAGAAAAGGAGAAGTAAATGGAAAAAGAGAGGAAAACAGAAATACAGGCCAAATTTCTCAAAGAAACTGGTATGTTAGTTGATATGACAAAAACAAATTTCGGTAATACGAATGATGGCAATACGAGCAGGAGATTTTTTGAGGATCCGAAATTAACTTCAGAAATTACAGGCATCAGTTACGACTTCATTTATAAGTTGAAAGTCATACTGGAAACCATTTCAAGCGGATTCTAATACTAATCTAAGATACTAATTCATGGGGCAGCCATAATAAAAAATGCATTACTACCTACTGGACTACTATCTGAGGAGGCAGCAGAAGCGCGCAACCAACATTTTAGGACACAGCGCCAAGATTTTTCAAGGAAATTTTCTAGAAAGTTCTGTAATAGAGATATATTCACAGACTCCTCTTGAGCTCAGATCCCTTGCTCAGTAATATAAGGACTTTTAAAAAAAGAAAATTTACTTCGTTTCTTCCTGACCCCATCAATATGCTTCTGTCAGCACACCCAAACCCGATGGTTCTTCCATCCGACAACGACGAAGAGGGACTTCCTTCTGAAGAAGATTAGTTTCTAATTTTATCCTTCTTAAATCATATTTTTCATAAAATAAATTCGCACGTATATATATATATATATATGTATATATATATATATATACATATATATATATATATATATATATATATATATATATATATGGTAAATTCAATCAGTCGGCGATTAAAGGTCTGGTTTACTTCAAAGTATATATATTTAAAACAACCCTACATGTTTCGGCAATGATGCCTTTATCAAGGATATAAAATATAAATGACAGAATTTATATATATTTATTTATATTTATATATATATATATATATATATATATATACAGTAGATTTAATTAGTTGCCGACTTAAGGTCTGGTTTTACTTAAAAATTCATATATTTAAAACAATATTACATGTTTCGGCAAGTGATGCCTTTCTCAAAGAATTTAAAATATAATAATTATTAAATTCTTTTTCTTGAACAAGAACACATCCCTGTGTTTTTCAAGACAATTTTTTTAAAGACGAATATAACTTACCAATAATGCATATCGGTTTTCGGATAAAACGCAGTCGACCCCAAAAACCCATATACTTGGATCTACAACCAGCAGACCATAGTCGTACTATATATTCTACTCCGAAGAAAACTACAAGGCATATTTCCTGAAACAAAAAAACGCAAATATTATTTTTTATTTCCTTTAATAATAATAATAATAATAATATTGTTTTTGAGGCGTGGGGAAGGTGGCGTTCCCAGCGCCCAAGGACATAGATCCTTGTAATAGCCACGGCAGAGGCAGCCCATTAGGCTGAAAAGGGGACTGTTTCCGACCGCCCCTTTCCGCCCTCTGGTCGATCACTAACACCATCTATTTTATCCCTGAAAGTGTTACAGGCCATACCGGTCAGCCCACCGAAGGGACTAGTAAGAGTAAGCGGTTGAGATGGACAAATGAAATGAATGAATACCTCTACCGAGCTTACTTGCAAATGCAGGAGAGATGTTGATATGCTTGCCTCGCGGCCGTGTATCAACTTTTTCCCTTTCTCCCGAAAGGAGCGCACACATCAATAATAATAATAATAATAATAATAATAATGGCAACCAAGAACAAATTGAATGTTCTTGTGAATGGCGGAAATAATAATAATAATAATAATAACAATATTAACCCGCACAGGGTAGCCTAGAGATAGGTTACTGGGGACTAGCGACCCCACGGGTTCCTGAGCTAACCGTTGGGTTGGGTTAGCAGCCCCAATGAGGTACACTTGCTCCAAACGCTGGATGAAAAGGATACTGTGGTGAGTCGGAGGAGCAGGATCCAGATAGGATTAACCAGCAAAGACCGAAACAGCAAATTGGAAATGAAACACGAACGTGGCATGCTTCAGTAGAAGCAAAGAATGCAGGCGAGGATGTTGTTGAGATACCTTCATCTCAACCCACTTCGTCAACATAACAACTAAATCGCCGGACCCTATGGGCCGTGAAAATGAACCCCCCATACATGGTGGGAGGTGTTATTATCTGCTTACTAAGAATGAAGCATGCCATATGGAGGAGAGCTGCATAGTTAGGTTACGGAAAAATACCTGGAAATAAGAAATAATAAACAACAATAATAATAATATTATGATAGTTATGCCAGCCATCTTGATCTCACGAACCGATAGGTTAACACACTGGCAACCAAGGACAAATTGAATGTTCTTGTGAATGGAGGAAATAATAATAATAATAATAATAATAATGTCCCGTATTATGAATATGAAGAACCTTCGGTTTGCGAGGATGAAAATTCCCGATTATATTGGAACCGCCAAATAATCACAGATAAAACAATTCCCAACAATATTCCCGATATAATACTGACTTTGAAGAAGGACAAGATAACGTACATCATTGACATAGCTGTTCCGTTAGTATTTATAATATTTACCTCTCACCGACGAAATCAAGAGTATGTGGAAGATGGACAAGGTCCTAATAGTCCCAATCGTGACTGGAGGAACGTGAGAAATTCCACATAAATTATTAAGTTAATAAATATTTTAGATCTCTACCAGAAACTTTATTTAAAAATGCAAAAAAGTGTCTTGTTAGATACGGTTGAAATAATACGTCGCGTGCTAAACTGATGTTTGGGCGCGCGAACGCGGGCAACGTAGCCAGGAGGCGAAACGACGGAACGGATGGGGTGCTGACGTGGTCCACTATTGGGTGGTAGGACAGGTGCCATTCCGCCTTTCCAGCAGGGGAGAGAGGAGCCAAGCTACGCGGCGCAAAACTCAGCGCCGTATAATGCACTCGCCACAAGGACCGGTGTTGGGCAGCAACCTGCACACGCTCGACGTGCATATAGTGCCCCGCAATAGCGGAAAACGTTAAGACGGCACAAAGTGTGACCATCGTCGACCGAAGCAGCCGCTAAGAGTGTTTCCTCGGTTGGCGACGAGCAACCCCGTGCAGGCTGCGCTTTGCGGGTCTTGCTTTGATGGGGCGGGCATCGGGCCGTCGAAGTACTGTTTCTCGATTGTCACCCCAAATCGAACTTTCCTCTAATCAGAATACTCCTCCATAAAGTCTTCGAAGGTTAGTTTCTGATAGTGGCTATTCAATCGGCACAAGTCAGCGGCTTCGTCATTATTGTCTCCAGAGTATGGGGCTAATCGATTAAAATGTACGACTCTTACATCGTTAATCCGCTTCAACACCTCGTATGACCCCTCCCAATTCTTTTGAAGTTTCGGAGATAGGCCCCACCGGCGTTGTGGATTATAAAACCAAACCCGGTCGCATTCATGGGAACTACCCTTCTCGGCGTTGATGTCGTAGCTCTCCTTCGTTCTGTCACTGGCATCTGGGATATTATGTCTTACTCGATCATGAATATTATCCAGTCTTCGTCTGAGAGTGCTGACATAATCTTCTCCGGTAATATCTTCACCAGGCTTACTACCAAACTTCAAATCACAGAGTAGTCGGAGTTCCCTTCTGAATAGTACGCTTGCTGGTGATTGGCCTCTTGAACAGAGGCCCGATACGCCATTAGCAATAATGGTAAATGTCCGTCCTAATCTCTCTGGCGTTCGGAGACCACTTTGGATAAATTGTCTGATCATAGTCTTGTTCATTCGTTCTGCTATTCAATCTGATTGTGGATATAAGGGAGTCGTTCTTGTCTTTCGAATGCTCAAAAGCTCACACAACTTCTCGAAAAGACTGACCTCGAAATTTCGCCCTTGATCGGAATGAAGTTCCAGGGGTACACCAAAACGGCTGACGAACTCCTTCACAATTATGTCTGCTACACTTCCAGACTCTTGATTTGGCAGAGCATATGCTTCAACCCATTTGGTAAAATAGTCCATGACCACTATTATGTATTTATTTCCTTCGTCGCTTTCTGGAAAAGGACCGGCGGCATGTATGGCGATTTTTTCAAATGGGCTTCCCACATTGTATTGGCGGACGGGTGCACGTCGACGCCTCTGAGGACCATTACTTCCGGCGCAATTAGTACACTTTTGGCACCGTGCTTTCACATCTCGTGAACAATTCACCTTACATCGTGATAAACTACCATCTAGGTATGCAGTTTTAATCATTTCAAAAATTTCAGTTGGAGTTTTACCCAGTCGAACACAAAAGTTTGTCGCATATCTTTGCTCCACTCTCATATTTTCACCAGTCCAGCACCAGTCTCATTACATTTCGATATACCCTCGTAATATATTGAAAATTTTATATCGTTAGAAACAGAATAGAAAGTATTACCGAAATAAATAAAGAAAAATATAGGTTATTATTTATAAAAAATATCTATGATATGCTGAATATATACAGGTTGATTCATTTTCGGCCCTCACCATGGGGATCTCGCTTATTATTGAAGATAGAGTATAGGTTTAAATTTGGCAAAGTTGTTAAATTTTGTGTTTGTTATAAATTCGTAAAGAAAATAGACCTGTGACAAATGACCTTCGTTATTTAAAAAAGAAAACGCGAAAACCCCATTTTGTTCTTTTACCTGTAGCACCGACATTTGGCCTTATAGAGAAAAAATAAAACACATCCTTGTGGCCATTTCTAAACCTCTATCCAGTGGTGTACTCTAAATTTTTATACGACGTTTCGTTTCTTTCTGGCCATCATCAACTATCTAATTTCTTATAGGCGCCATATTGGATTTAGACATCTTCAGAAAGAGTTTTTTTTTCTGATTTCACCCATGTGCCACATGCTGACTAAAGTTTTTGACATTAGGTTTTATTTGAAAGAATAAATTATAAGATTAAATAAGGTAGCCATGGAATTTGAATCTGTCAAACATATCATTTATTGTTCATTAATAATACAAAAATGTCATACACTAACGAAGAGAAACGAGATATGATAAGTATTTTTTATTCTTCGAACCGAAATTCAACAGTAGCGAGTACAAGATATCTACAATTATATCCAGAACGACAACAGCCTCATCGTACCATTTTTCTAGATCTCGACAGAAATTTGGTCGAGAATGGATCTTTTACTAAGCCGCGTAATGGTCAAGACAACAGGAATTTAAATGAAAATTGACAAGATATTTTACAAATGGTAAATTAAAAGCGTGTTTTCAAATTTCATGTTAATCTTGTATTTTTATAGATAAATAATAATCCATCAATTTCTACAAGCGAAGTAGCGTCAGAATTAAATTTGTGCCAGTGCAGAGTTTGGAGAACTTTACATAAAAGTAGGTTTAAACCATACAGGATCCATGTTAGTCACTCTTTACTGCCTGGAGATAATTTGAGAGGGCTAGAATATTGTAATTGGTTAATGGGAAGGATAGAAAATGACGAAAATTTTTTAAGCAAAATCATCTGTCAGATGAAACAAAATTTACAAATTCTGGAATGTTCAACAGAAATACGGAGCACTATTGGGAAGTACAAAATCCCCGACAAAACAGGGCTAGAAGACCACAACATCGTTTTGGAATAAACGTTTGGATGGGTATTTTGGCAAATCGTCTCTTAGGACCAGTTATGTATGAAGAACATTTAAATGGAGAAAGATATTTAAACATTTTACGTTCATACGTATCTGACTATCTTGACGACAATATCCCATTGAATCAATTACAATATTTATGGTGGCAACAAGATGGCGCACCAGCACCCAATGTAGCTGTTGTTAGAAATTTCTTAAATCAAGAGTTTGCAAACCGTTGGATTTGAAATAGGGGAGTTGTTGAATGGCCTGCGAGATCACCTGATTTAAGTTCGCTAGATTTTTTTTTATGGGGATATGTTAAAAATAATATTTATAAAGTAGATGCGCCACAAAACATTGAAGAATTACGAGACAGACTTCAGAATGCCTTCGATGCAGTTCCTAGAAGAACTATACAAAGGGCAGTACAATACGCCAGAGGCGTGCCCAATTGTGCATTACCGAAGACGGCCAGATAATTGAACATTTACTGTAATTGTTTATTGTTTACTTTTCTATGTATTTTTATTAATGTTTTTGTTATCTTGTACTCGCTACTGTTGAATTTCGCTTCGAAGAATAAAAAATACTTATCATATCTCGTTTCTCTTCGTTAGTGTATGACATTTTTGTATTATTAATGAACAATAAATGAAATGTTTGACAGATTGATATTCCAAAGGCTACCTTAGTTAATCTTATAATTTATTCTTTCAAATAAAACCTAATTTCAAAAACTTTAGTCAGCATGTGTTACATGGTTGAAATCAGAAAAAAAACTCTTTCTGAAGATGTCTATGGCGCGTATAAGAAATTAGATAGTTGATGATGGCCAGAAAGAAACGAAACGTCGTATAAAAATTTAGAGTACACCACTGGATAGAGGTTTAGAAATGGCTACAAGGATGTGTTTTTATTTTTTCTCTACAGGGCCAAATGTCGGTGCTACAGGTAAAAGAAGAAAATGGGGTTTTCGCGTTTTTTTTTTAAATAACGAAGGTCATTTGTCACAGGTCTATTTTCTTTACGGATTTATAACAAACACAAAATTTAACAACTTTGTCAAATTTAAACCTATACTCTATCTCCAATAATAAGAGAGATCCCCATGGTGAGGGCCGAAAATGAATCAGCCTGATATGAATATGCTGAAAATATTTACTATAGTTAAAATCACTATATACCCCTTTGATATTTTTTAAAACAATTAATATTAACGAAGTTAACAAATTTATTCCTCACTTTATTTCCACTGTATATATAACTTATTAAAATATAGATTGTATTAAATTTAGATATTACACATCATGTAAAATCAATTTCCTAAATTATTAAAGAAGAAATATGGAAAACTTTTCGACGTAATTCCTTTACAAGCAATATTTTCCACTTTGCGTAAGAAACATACACAACAATAATGTTTCTTTGATCGGAAATTCGAAAATCCTTCATTTAATACAGAATTGATTTAATAATAAGCTTAGCTCCGACATAAAGTTATCCAAACGATTGGTAATGAGCCGGAAAATAGATTAAATTCACAGAAGGTGCGCGGCGATCCCTTTGAAGACGCTCTCATGAATAATTCACGGGGTAAACTTAAAATTCCTTTGACTGCTTCCTCGACATCGGCGGTACGTTCCCGAGACGTGTATAATATGGAAGGAGAAAAGAAAAGATGGCTGGAAAAGTATACCGACTGCAGGATATATAAAATTTCTATGATCTTTGGAACAATTTGAACCGCGCCTTTCGTCCACTTTAATTTAATATTTAATATTTTTTGAAGATACTAGTAGCGACTGAAAGTACTTTTACACAATTTTTCATTAAATATAGTTATTTCATGAGACGAGAAATTTATAATTGTATTAATATTAATTTCAAACAGAATTAGACGTTATATAGCTTTTCTTAGAAAAAAAAATATTTTCTTCACGTCGTTTATTGAGATTGTTCAACAAAAGCACGTTTAGACTAAGCAGCTATGGCTTTATGACATCTAAATTAATCTAAAGACTGTCCCCGAAACAAATTGATCGAATTAATCATGACGTAATTCTAGTATAGAGTTTGAGATTAAGGAGTTGATGCACCTCATCACTTTAATATGATGTCGCATTAGACAACGTTGCCATTGCTTTTCTCTTTAACATATTCCTGTGAACCTTGCTTTCAAATTTAATTTATTTAAAAGAATGATTTGTGTAGGCAGTTACACAAGCATAATTTTGATTGAGACTCTGTATAATTTTAGGGTATCTCAGGGCTTTCTTTTTGGTTCTACACAACTAGGCCTAGCGTCCAAAGTAAATGTCAAGAAATTAAACAACAAGAAGTAATCGTTTAAAATATTTTATTGCTCGTATGTATTTTTACATTTCATTTTTTGTTGTAACTTAAAATATTTTGTTCTTAACCTATATGTTAACCTATCAATGCAACCTTATAATACAAATATTTCTTAGTGAGTCATACACGGATAGTATTGGAAGTTTAATACAGATTCTTGAGGATCCCACTCGCAAAAGGGGGTGTTTGCTCTCCAAATGCTGAGAATAATACTCAAAGTCTATGTCTGACTAAAATGTGGATCTCTGGTCAAATCAACTGATGATTTACTACAAAGCCAGTGCGTTATTCAGGGCCTAATTAAGTAGAAAACGAGTCCCTACAGAATAGGGTGCTTATCCTCACACTGTATAAGTACTTTCTTATTTTCGCGCATATTACTGAACGTTTTGAATTTTTAAAATTCCAAATGGCACAGATATTTCGAGAACATTCAGGGAAACTACTTTTTCTTCATCAAACTCAAATAACTTGCCTTAGATACACCTTAATTGTGTATTTATTACTAATTAATTATTTAAAACAATGATCCACATGCACCTTTACTACTTTAATTAACTCTATATCCTCCAAATTTCAATGTGTATGGTGTTTTAATTACTCAGACCCAATTTCGGTATATAAACTTTCAAATTCCTCCTTGTACATCATTAGTCTAATTTAATAATGACAATAATAATGATAATAGCAAAATAAAAATAATAAAGAAAAAGTCTAACTTAAACTTCTGCTCGTCCTTATTCAAATATTTCTACCGACAGGCTTTAAAATGTTTACCAAATTATATTTTATTGTAATTTAGCTTTTTAAAATCAGTATCTATCAATACACGTCTAAGTTAAATTTACGAAGTCGAGAATATATCAGTGAATTAATAAAATCTCTCGGTGTTGGGCCTATTTATGCCCTTTGTGATTCTGTTTTCTCGATCTTCTTGCCCACTTTATCTTATTTATTTATGTTTTATCTAATTTACATAATTATTTAATATTTTCATCCCTGTGTATTCTTATGCATCGTGGGTAGTTTTGAATTTTCGATCTCTAGGTGTTGTCTCTTTGTGTATGTTTTTTTTTCTTTTTGTTGTAATTTTGATATTTGTAAAATTTAATAGTGGAAAAGTCAGCTTTTTTTGTCTCGCCTTCCAAAAACAGCGTTCCATTCGTATCAAATCTTGTTGGCATTTTTTTTTCAAATCCGAGTTATATAGAAACTTCTCTTCTCGTAGTATTTTCTTTCTCTTTCTTCCCTTGCTTGTTTATATGGTATCGTACTGTCCTTTGTTTTCATTCGGACGTCTGACAGATATCCACATTGCCATCATTGAGCATGGGTCTCTGATATGTTTTTGTTGTTTGTTTATATCGTCGTATAACTGCATTAATTACTTTTATTTACGTTTAATGCTGTTTGTTTTTTTTAACTTACTTACATTCTAAACATTTAGTAATCTAATTAACTGAAAATTTATTGATATAACTTCTTTGTTTACATATAAATTCTTGGAAATACGAGTATTCATCAAAAATTTTAATACTACATTAATATATGATATACGAGGTGTATTTAAAATACACAACCTCGGTTGCCTTTTATTTAATTTGTTTTTTCTTATCCAATTTATGTTTAATTAATTCATACATTATTAATTCTATTTTAAATTTTTTTATCCAAAGTTAATTTCACAGCAATATGTGTTCACTGTGTTGCCTATATATCAGTCTGTTAAAATTCTTATAATCAGAATTTTATAAAATTAGGCCCTTCTTGCTTAACATAATGTTAAATAACATATCATTTAAAAATAGTTATGCGTGCGATTATGGAAAGAGATTAAAAAAATTGTACTAAATTGCCACTAGATAGCCAGTAAACTTACAATGTGTTTGAGTTCTCTTGAGTTCACTTGAATTCAGAACAATTCTGGAATTGACAAAGTTGTGCGCATCAGTTCTACGTAGTTCTGTTACTGTTCAGAATTGCGAACCAAAACAAACCTAATAAAATTGTTTAATACAGCAAATGTGTATTTCTATTACCGTCCAAACGGTTGCTTTAATTGAATAAATTTAACAAAGGTGAGCTATTAAAATCCAACTCACGCTTAAGCAAAATATTTGTGATTGTTTTAATTTATTAATGTCTAAATTTTCCAGTAAATTTGATTTTGCACCTTTATTTTCTAAATGTAGAATTTGAAAATCATTATCGAATGTGTGAAAAACACGTTTTTCAAACGATCTTCCTGTTTGCCCAACATATATCGTACCGGATCCAGACGTTAATTTATAGACTCCAGAGTCCTAGTTTTTATCTGTTCTATTTTTATTGTTTTTAATGTGTTCAGATAAATTATTATTTGTTTTGAAAACCGTGTTTATATTAAGGTTATCTAAATATACTGTAGTATCTTCATTAGGTTTCCCAGTGTATGTTTCTAATCTCAATTTTGAATTTTCCTTGTCCTTTCTTATAATAAGAGAGACAAAATTCTAAATGGCCCGCCAAAATATACACTAACGATCGGCTAATTGCCTTGTTTACACTGCCTATATTTGGTAATTTAGTGCCGCCATATTGTAGACACAGTTGACACATTGTTAAGTATTTTTGGGATTATATTTTGTGTTTCTATAACGTTTAGACAACAAAATAATTTTTTTAAAAAACTATTTGCTTATGAAAATGAATTCACAGCCTAGTAGACTATCAATATCGCCTCCAAGAAAGCGTGCAAACCTTGGGACGTGAACATTTGTCTATACAGAAAAATCAAACTATTTTGAACATCTACAAGGAAGGTATTCGTAGTGATCCTACAATAAAGAAAATACGGATTAAACTGCAAATATCAAACACTTTAGGTAACATATTGTTACGCTTCGCCTATATTAGAATATTTTAATTTATTTTTAAATTATATTTCTTCTTTAAATATCTCGAAGATTAAAATATTAAACTTAAGACATTTTTCTGTACATATTCGTTTTTTTTTGTTATATCCCTAACCGGGAGACCCCCGAAATATACCTGCTTTGAACCACCAACAAGCCTTTAGTGATCCTTGAAATTCTATATACATTTAGACCTTAAATTTAAGTTGTCTAATTTAATTACGTACATCTCCTATGGTGTTTCATATTATTAGAGAGCTTGTGTGACAAGGGATATTTTAATAATATTTATGCCATCGATAGAACACCTCTTCAGGTCGCGCTTCCTATTAATTATTATTCAATATATCGACAATATATATCCCCACTCAACTTAGGCCATAAAAAACCTTTTCCGATAGGCTAGTGTTCTATCTACACAAATTATCGGTCTTCTTCTCGTTAGAATCTTCGTAAGATACACATCTTACCTGCCGTACTGGTCAAGTACCGGCCATCATGCACGTGCAACTAGAAGGTAATCTGTATTGTTCAATATTTTGATCTAATTCACATTAACTCAACTAATTAATTTCTTGTTCCTCCGGCCAAACATCGCTCTACATATACTTGTCCAAGTATATCTTCGCAGACTACGTGGTCCACTATCTTCGCAACTCAAAGGTAACTCTGTTGTTCTACACAGAGGTTATTTTACATTAATTCACATTTAATTAACTGCCCCACGTTCGATTCAGTATATTTTGTGTTAATTTTTAATTATTTATTTACCGCTCCTCGTGTATATATTACTTTTATTTAATTACTTTTAAATATATCAACATTCAATTTCTTTCTTATGTAAATAATAAATACAAACTTTAAGGACAACGCTCCTGTTTTATTTAGTAAGTAAGTTGTAATATATTTATTTAATTTAACCATTATCATACACGTCCTGGACCTTTGATGAAACTTCACCAGCACCACAACTATTTTATTATAGAATAATTTCGTTATTATTAGTACAGCAGCCGAAACCAGAAACGTGAAAAGCCGATGTTTGTAATAATATATAAATATTTATGTATTTATATTTAACAATAATAGTAGGTGTTTCAAGGTCAAGTGTTTACCATATTATTCTTGAATATAAAGCGAAAGAACTAAGTTCACCACCACTAAAACGGTTAGGAAGAAAATTGCTTCTATCAACTTATATAAGTGTTTTATGTAATATAGTGTATGTATTCATAGGTATTTAAAAGGTAATTGCAAAAGTTTGCTGCTTGAACATGATATTATTTTGTGCAGAGGAAGATATTTACCTTCAATTAAAAAATATAGAACTGGTCAATGCCAAATCTATTATTTAGACGAACCATGGCTTAATGAAGGACACAAAAGCAAATATGTGATGTGGGCAGATATTAATGTTATAACATGCAGACAAGCATTTATAGATAGTCTAACTACCAGTCTAAAAATCCCATTGGTAGAGGAAAACGCTAAATTATTTTGCATATTGGCTATAAAAACGGTTTTGTTGACGATAAGTTCTTGGTATTTGAGGGAAGAAAATCGGATGAAATGGATGCAAATGTTTTTGAAGCGTGGTTCAGTAACATTTAAAAAAAATTACCTAACATTGGTGTAATTGGCGAAATGTGAAGAACATGTAATCAAAGAGGAAGATTAAATGTGTAATTTAGATGACTTAATATATTTCATTATGAAACAGACATGTAAAAAATTTACATATCTGTAACTGTACACTTGGACAAAAACCTCGTATTTCCAGCATTTACTTCTGCTTAAGACATATGTTTCTGCCATCTATAGGCGTCGTCAGTTAAGCTAGTGAAGCAATGTATACAAATGATACAAATCTTTATAAATAGATCTGTATCTGTATATGCCATTAAGCCGGAATCCCTTACTAGATAAAGCAAATTTCATCCTATAAGGTGGCACTTATTTAATAAGTGACATCTGGCGGACGAAAGAGACTTTGCCGAAAAAAGGGATCTTTCGTTTGACCAGCTATGCTGATACAAAAAACGAAACAATACGGGTTGTCCCGGGGGACTTAATATATGATGTAATGGAGCCGTTTACTATTTCGTGACAGTAGCGATAGTGATTTTAGTATGGACAATGATAGTGATTCTATTTTGTATTGAATAATGTTCTTATATTTTAAATGCAAATCAGTTGAAATATTTAAATCAATTTAATCAACCTTTTGGAATTGGAAATTCTATAATCAATAAATTTTAGGATTATTAAGTGTGAGCTGTAAAATAATATACTATTATAGAGAAAAAAACGACGCGTCTATAAAAAATATTTTTTGCTTGTTTTTTTTTTAATTAACAAAGAGAATCACAAACCCAAATAATAAAAATATTTAGGACAACAGTGATTAAATTCGGTATTTAAAAAAAAATCCATTCAACACGAAAAGCAATAGCCGTCACAACAAACCAATTTATTTATTCAAAACAGCTCGGAGTAACTCAATGATTAATTTAAAAATACGCTTCCTCTCGCGTATGCTTATCTCGTATACGAATTATTGTACGCTTTTCCGTATTCTCTTTTTTATCTCTGAGCAAAAACGAAATTAATTTATTCTCTTTGTGAATAAAATCCACATGGAATTATTATTTATTTCATTTTGAATTTTAGTTTAACAAACTATTACGTAACACTAACAATGAAATGAAGCTATAAGGTAATTTACGCTTACTATTTTCTTTTTTTTTAAGCCTTTGTTTCTTCTTTATGAGTATTATTAAAGTTTTCGTCTGAACCCCTTCGTTTTCAAATGCATACTACGTTCTTTTTAATATATTCTCATTGAAAAATTACAGCACGAACCACTTTGAAAAAATCTGTATTTAATTTGTGCCACTTTCAAATATAATTTTTAAGAATAATACGGAAGTGAATTGATATACAGGCTGATTCATTTTCGGCCCTCACCATGGGGATCTCGCTTATTATTGGAGATAGAGTATAGGTTTAAATTTGGCAAAGTTGTTAAATTTTGTGCTTGTTATAAATCCGTAAAGAAAATAGACCTGTGACAAATGACCTTCGTTATTTAAAAAAAAACATCCTTGTGGCCATTTCTAAACCTCTATCCAGTGGTGCACTCTAAATTTTTATACGACGTTTCGTTTCTTTCTGTCCATCATCAACTATCTAATTTCTTATAGGCGCCATATTGGATTTAGACATCTTCAGAAACAGTTTCTTTTTCTGATTTCAACCATGTACCACATGCTGACTAAAGTTTTTGACATTAGGTTTTATTTGAAAGAATAAATTATAAGATTAAATAAGGTAGCCCATGGAATTTCAATCTGTCAAACATTTCATTTATTGCGTTGATACTCTATCGCTAAATAAGAGAGATAACTTATCCGGATTAATAACTTGAAATATTAAAATTTAGGTATTTGGATCGTCGTTAAAGGTAACTTAGTACCAATAGCGAATTTAAAATGCACGGTAAAGAAAAGACACCTCGAAATATAAAAACGAAACATCATTAAGATCTGTCAACTTTTCACAAGTATAAGGTCAACAGAGATAGATATCATTCTCATATGTGAAGAGCAACATTATATCCGGAGGAACAGGTAAATAACAGAAGCAATTTTTATTTTACGACAAATAGCTGAAAAGCAGATGAGTATAATATACCTGCGTTTGTCAGTCCCGTACCGTTTGTCTGCACACAACGAAGACAGTAAAGATAGTAATGAAATAGTACATTAAGCTAATTAAGAATAAGGGTACATTATACACGCACATTGGGTGTTATTGCATGTTTTCATTAGAGAAAAGCACTAAAGAAAGTTTCCACTATATTATTTAAAGAAACTGCCACGAGATGTCTACAAATATTTTGAAAAATATGAGTGAAAACATTGACAAAGAACTTCTAAAAATTTAAATTAGATTATGAATAGTCTCAAGTTTGTTCTATGTTTTTACAAATGTAAATACCCATATAACAAAGTAATTGGAAACATACTTGAGTAGGTATATACGCTATCGGTTGTGTCCGATGTAAAGTGAAGGCACGTTAATACAGTTTCCGCAAGTTGCGATTGTGTCCACCAGACGGAAACCCCTGACTAAGTCTACTACTTGTATATTATCTTGTTATGCGGACATTAGTCAATGAGCGGCGCTGAATGTCTTTCCACGATCCATCTTAATAAGTTTTGTAATGTAGTAAGGGTGTTATTCCTAGTGAAAGTATCTCTCCAGCAGCACGTACTGATGATTCTATAGTAAGATGAAATACATGTCTGCACGTCTGGAAAGATACTTTCACACAAATATGAACTTGTATTGTGTTCTCCACACTCGTTTTTTCATAATGCGAGGGTCAGTCAAATTTAAACAGTACTTTGCTTTTAATAATTTATTAGGTCAAAATAAAATTACGAAGTTTATTGTTTTACAACAACGTTTACACATTTTTCCTAGTGTTTGGGGACCTTGTGGATCCCGTCTTCATAAAAAGTGTGAGACCGTGTCAACAGCCAATTGGGCACAAACTCCTCTACTTCTTGATCGCTCTGAAAATGCTGTCCGCCTAGTGTTTCCTTTAGTGGCCCAAACAAATAAATGTCGCATGGGAAGCTGTTCTGGAATGTCCCAGCGGATTTGGTTTATTTTAGCTGGAGTGAGTTTTGCGTTGTCATGCAGCAAAATCACATTTATTATTGATTGGTTGCGCCTTTTGTTTCTGTAGGTGGCTTCTTCCCTCTCCATAAACTGTCAGTAATAGACAGCGCTCACAGTCAGTGGTTTATGTAAGAAATCAATTAGCAAAACGCTTTTCCACTTGAACAAGACAGTTACAAGAACTTTCTCAGCTAATAAACTTATTTTTACTTTCACAGTGTGAGCTTCTCTATGCCATCGCCACTCCAAACTCGCCATTTTGAATTTGGGTGTATAGTGGATGAACTCATGTTTCATCACATGTCACTAATCTATGCAGAAAATTGTTTGCTTCTCGTTGAAATCGATTCAGGAGTCTTTGGCAAGTATCTCTTCGAATCTGTTTTTGATAATTTGTCAAAAGCCTTGCAACCCATTTTGAACAAAATTTGCGAAAACCTAGATGCTCAGTAATAATGGAATACGCACTACAAATCACTACAGGTCACAAATCGCTCGAATGTTATTGGCAGTCACAGCTGCCCTGGGATGCCTATTGTGCCTCTCATTTCCTACAATTTCACGGCCATCCTTGAATTTTTTTAACCCAGTTATACGCTTGGGTACGTGACAAAGTGGGGTCACCAAATGTGTTCAGTTTAGCCAGAATTTCGCTGGGCTTGGTACACTCGTTCTTCAGAAACTTGATAATAAAGCGTTGCATAATCGCCGGTGTAACCTCTTGCTCAGACATGACGATTCCTAAAAAAATCACCCCTAAAACCAAATTCAAATAGCCCCAAAAACCTCTAAATCCAACTTTAAAATCTCCCTAAAAGTCGCTATATATAAAAACGATCAAAATTCGAAATACAGGATCGCTGTCAGTGTCATTTGAAGTTTCAGAGTTCTGAAAACCAACATTAAATAGTTTTAACATTTTGCAGGATGGATTAAACGCAACACAAGATCCGCCATCTCTCTGTAAGATAAATATCACTATCATTTCACTCTGAAGCATATCAATTGATAATTTGTTGCTTAATTTGTTTTTTACAATATTCTATATATGCTTATACGAGGGGGTATTGATATCTAGTTAGCCTATACCGGTTCCGTGGTTAAAAAAAAATATTGCGATTCCATAGCAACGAAAAATAACATATTAGAAGTGTTAGTGTAAAGTTTCACGTTAAAAAATCAAACCAAAGTTGCACAATAAAATTTCAAAGAAAGGATGTTGACCGAAATTGTTAAAATCGAAAAATTGGTGTATCGAGCCATCAGCAAGTATTTGAAGGGGTTAAGAGGTAAGCAGATTTACGAAGATATGCTTAATACCTTTGGCGATCAATGTCCTTCGCATGTGACCGTGAAAAATTGGATTGCAAGCTTCAAAATGGGTAAATTTTTCATTGAAGATGAACACCGATAGGGAAGGCCAGTTTCTGTGTCCGTCCCCGAAAATGTTGATGCAGTTCATGACATGATTTTGTCAGACCGTCGAATTGGGCTAAAACGAATATCTGAGACACTGAATATTTCAAATGAACGCGTCCATCATATAGTTCACGTCGATTTGGGCTTGAGAATAATTCTTGCAAAATGAATCCCCAAATGTCTGAATGTTGACCAGAAGCGTGCAAGGGTGGAAGCAACGCTTTCAATCTGTGGTCGGTTTGAAAGTGATGCAGACTTTTTAAACCGTATTTTTACCATGGATGAAACCTAAGAAGTTTCGCGTTCAAAAATCTGCTGGCAAAGTTCTTGCTTCAGTTTTTTTGGATTGCCATAGAGTAATCATGATTGATTTTCTGGATAAGGGTAGAACAATAACTGGGAATTATTATTCGACGATACTGACTTTAATATAATTAGAAATATATAATTTAGGCAAATGTTCTAAAATGTTGTCTATACAATCATCTGAATGACGACATTTGTGAAAATTAAAATTCACCGACCTTTTCAAACTTAATTTGATTTTTTTAAATAAATTCAAAGCTGTTGGGTAAGTGTTTACAAAAAATTTCACAATATTATATTTTTATAAAATTGACGAACAAGTCCCTATTTATGTACGTGAGTTTCTTGTGGATAGTTCCATTATATTCGTTTTGTTCTAAACATACTTAGCTTTAGAGTGTGTATTAATAGAATAGTTGTGCAATTGGCAAAACGCTGGAGGAGTTAATGATTTGATCACAGAGCGGCATAATCTCCGTACTTCGAAAGCGCGTATTTGAGGTGTAATCCCGAATTTAAATCTCTACTAATTTCAACTTTAGTCACTTTCTTTTTTTCAAGTACGACATATTGTTGTTGTTCTCTTCTAAGTGTGATAAATTGAAAAATTAAATAAAGCTGAAAACAGCAATGAAAAATTTATAACGGGTAAATTTTGAATACATTAAATTATTATATTTTGTACATTATACTTTTGAGGAAAGTAAACCCTAGATTTGTTGCGGAAAAACATTCGATACTAAATTTAATAAATTTAATAAACGAAATTAAACTTACCATCCAAAAAAGTGTTTCGTTGGCGAAATTTGTATACGATTCTATTGTAGAAAGAACACTAAATATGAGGCACACGAGGACTAGCATAAACCTGCAACAAAAACAGAGACACTGTAATACTACTGAATTACACAGCAAGCAAATTTGGTTAAGAATACGTATGGAAATTTTTATAATTGAAAATGAATGCTAATAGATCTACATATTAATCAGCATCGATTGCATTAATAAGGCAATTGCTTGGCTGGAAATAATCTTTAATGATGCAATATTAAACTATAGGACAGGTAGCAAAATAGCAAATCTATATCTATATGTCTATACCGGGTTCTTTTTTTATCATTACACAAATATGTAATGATAAAAAAGAAAAGTCAATGCACAGATGGCATAGTAGGCAAACAGTTATACACTAGTGAAGGTTTTTGCTAAATGTCTAATATTTCTGGATTTTTTATTCATAAAACTTAAATTAAATACGTTTTATTGAAAAATAGATCATTTATTTAAAACAGTTAATTATCCTAACAGGCGTATACCTTGTGCGAAGTCATAAGAAGAATTGGTTCAATGCATATTATCAGATATCAAACAAAATTACAAAAGTCACCAATGGGTAAGTAGACGTGCAATGTTAATTGTACAAGATGTGAATGTAAATTTTATTAGTTTCAGTATTCAACATATGTTACCAGGAGAAACAGCTACTTACAAATCAATAGATACCGTTATAGATCAAGCAATAAATTATCCAACTGAATTCTTAAATTCACTTCATTTATTTAGATTGCCACCCCACATCATTAAACTGGATGTTGGTGTACCTATCATTCTTCTTAGGAACATTGACCCACTCCGTGTTTGCAATGATACCAGATTAGCAGTCAAAAGATGATTAAACAATCTCTTCAAAGCGACAATTTTAATTTTCAAATTCAAAGGAGAGGATGTGCAATACCACGTATACCAATGATACCAACAGAATGCTATTCGAATTCAATCAATCGTAATTGTTACAGTTTATTTTCTTTTGTATTAAAAGTTGAGGTATTGAGGTATATTGTACAAGACCTTTTTTTAATGCAATGAACTTGAAAATTCTCGCCGATATTTTATTTGCTATAATTACGATTCCGAATTTTAATGCTAATCAAAACGCCACTTAATCTTAGTTTCATTTCTACATGTATTTGGGAACTCCGTTAAATTGCTTCTTAACGCGATTTACGTAAGGTGTAAAAAATTTATTTCATTACTGTACATTTATCCATATAATTAACGCTCATATATTTGATATTTAAACATTTATCAAATTAATTCACGTTCATAACTTTCGTGGTAAAGATTCTAATACTAAAATGATTTTGTATTAAATTAATGATAAAATTTTGTTGTAAATATTTCAAAAATTCTTTCTTTGGAGACTGTGGTTAAGTAAAAAACTTAAAAAAAGGTATATAACCCCTTACCACAATTATTAATCGTATCCTAAATACGTATTTCGACAACTAAGTTGTCATCATCAGTAGGTAAAAACCACTAATTAAAAAGTCGCACATGGGCACAGTAAAGCGAGAGAACCGCTTAACGCAATAACTACTTTACACCGCGTCCACGTATAGACTAATTTTAAACATGCGATTCTAAACTACGGGAGGTCGAAAAAACACTTACCCCTAAGGAAAGGAAAAGGTCTACACATATGTTAAGTATCCGAGTTGAAGTATGTCGAACCGAGAGACGGTCAACATTCCTACCAAAGGGAACGGCAATAAATATGTCCCAATAACTACAATTTAAAAAACGACGATGACACAGTTAGGATAATAAAAATGAAAAGAGACAACTGAAAGGGATCGGAGACCTATCGCTATTCATTGAATTATATTTATTTTTCGCGATATGTATACTTTCATAAGCATCAAGTTCGTGGGGTTTATTAATTCCTTTGACTAACTTCAACCCTGTAATCGATACATTGTGCAGTGTGCTCAAAGCGTGGTATGCGACATTCGATTTATCCGGTCTATTGTATTTAATATGTGATATGTGTTCTTTAAAACGGGTTATTATTGGTCGTTTAGTTTGGCCTATATATTTCAAATTACAATCCTCGCAACTAATCTCGTATATACCTGATTTCGAATTGAAATTAACTCTATCTTTAGCATACAAAAAAGGGATATTTATCAATACGTTGCACGTATTACGCAGTTGTTATATAATGAAACAGATATGCAAAAAACATATCCGTAACTGTAAACATGGACAAACACCTCGTATTTTTAGCATTTACTTCTGTTCAATACATATGTTTCAGCCATCTAGGCCTCATCGGTTGAACTAGTGAAGCAATGTATATACAAATTAATACAGATCTGTTAAACAACGGATCTGTATCTGTATCTACATTTACGCTAAAATCGTCTCCAAGGAACAACCAGTTTCGTTCTATCAGGCGACACCAATTTAATCAGTGACATCTGACGGAAGAAAGCGACTAGGCCAGAAAAGGCGACCTTCCGCTCGAATAGCAAGGCTATTACGTCCATGTTTACAGTTACAGTGTCCATGTTTACAGTTACGGATATGTTTTTTGCATATCTGTTTCATTATATATCTATCTTTAGTATTCCCTAGGAGACTTTTGATAGTGTTTTCGGACCGAAAGGCTACCTGGAGACCTCTTTCTTTCACAACTTTAACGAAAACACTGGTAAGGGGTTATATACCTTTTTTAAGTAAATATTTCACGTAATAATTTTGAATTTTTAATTGATGGTTAATTAGTTGATTTCACACATTAAAGTAGTTATTTCTTTAAATTTTGTAACAACTTTGTGAGATAGTAGAGTTAGATATATCTAATACAATGTTTTTTTTTCTATCATCACGTTATCGTAAGCGTGCGATCAGATCTGCGTAAATTGTAATTTTTATTAAATTTTATTACTATACTTGTAAAATACTGTATGTGTATTACTAAACGTAAGGTTCAACAACAGATCTGCGGCCGAACAACGAATTTTGATCCTAGGTTAAGCCAAATTGAAATTTATTAAATAAGTAATTGTCAAATTTTGGTATCTTTTGCAGATTAATTTAATTTATCTGATTTTGGTGTTTTAAGTTGATTCAGTATAAACTCATGTAAATTTTTGTAATATGTTCAATAATTTAATGACCTGATATACAGGGTGTTTATATCTAAGTGTCAATTTTTTTCATAACTAAAATTTCATTTTACTAATTGCGACGTATCAGCCCTTTGTTGAATACCTGTTAACTACTTGTTAATTACTTTTTTTTTTTTTATTTACAATATACAAATTAACTATTTTCCGATTTCTTATTTTGTATTTAGGAATCCCCTTCCTCCTTTAGTTTAGCTCATCGTTCCGGTACATTTTTAGTAGTCCGTAAGCGCATGCGCCTACGAACGTGCAAACCATTTTCTTAGTTATCAGTTTCGAGCCTCCATACGTAAAACTAAGTGGCGCTACCTTTCATCTGTTTTAGTCAGTGCAAACACGTCTCCACTAAATAGGGGCTTCCTTAAATCGTGCGTTACCGCTACCGATTTCGACAACTTACTGACCATGTTCATTACGCCTGAACTACGCCTGTGCGCAGTAGGTAGCATAATTTCCAATTAAACTGCGTTTTGCAATAACGGGAAACTAATCACAAGATCAATAATTGCAAGTACGTGGACTGAATTTGTAAAATCCATGTTTTTCTCATGGAGAATTATACATTACATGCTCCCGTGTAGGGAAACCAAGGGCTTTATTTGTATATATCCCAAATTGAACCACCAAAAATACTATAAAAGCACAATAATTACAATTTATGTAATGTTGATAGAGTGAGAGTAATGTAAGATATTCAAAATAGATTTATTCGGTGGGAATTTAATGGAATAATTTGAATGTAATAAAATGTAACTTCACATCCTCTTAACGTTGTACACGAAATAATACAGTAATTAGTATTGTATATTGTTTACATTTACTGTCTTAGCAGTGCATGGAAGAAGACAAATAATATTTGATCTATAAATACGTTTTGAGGAATTAATGTCTAATATACCAGCACCCTAAATTAATATCTAATTTTTCTGCAATGAGTTCGCCGCATTCTCCCTTCTATAAATATTAAATCAGGGGAAGCGGCTAAGAAAACAATGAAATGTATAACTACAAACAAAAACAAAGGTAAACCTACGTGTTGAAAGTTAAGGGTTGAATTATATTTCGCTTTCCAAAATTATCTCCAGATTAGTCTTGATGTTTAATTAACGTACAGGTAGAATGTTTTCAAACAACATATGCGAGACATGGAAAACATTTGCCAGTTCGTAATTATACTTTTGTTGTTAAACAAATAAAAGTACTCTTATTTTGTATATATAGGACCTATTTCGTTGAAGCATTAATTTTAACTAAATTAAAAGTTAAACATTGCATATAGCGTCGTTAATAATCGGTAACTACGAGGAATGATTTCTTTCCGCTGAGCCTATCTTGTAGGCGATGATATTTTGCGACAAATTTTGTTTGACAATTTCAAACGAGTTGTTTACAGCTTTAGTTATAGTGACAGTTGTCAAATATACCTGATTGTTTGTAAGTAGAGAATACAATCCCGAGCATGTTTTCAATACCGGGATTACGGGAATTTTGAAGCGTAATCCCGGGATTAGACTATGTGGTGTAACGTTTGGCTATTCCTTAACCCTTTGCAAATAATAATTATGACTGGGGATACTAATTTGCAAGCTACTTTAAGAGTTAAAGAAGTAATATGAGAGATAGGTGTGCAGTTTATCGTTTATTTAAAATGATTACTTTGCTTATTGTTTGGACGCCACAGGAAAATAACCGTTCCTGACGGTATAAAGTTAATTAAGTATATGCCCGGTGATTAACTAACTCTAGCAATGGGACTCTAGATTACACTAATAAAATTGATATTTATTATATGCTATTGAACTCAGGTCGTTTGATATACGAAAGGTGTATGAGCGTATCCCCTGTATGGTAGCAATAAATAGAGCACTATGTCTTAATTTGTTATATGGATATTTACATAGGCCAATATCGACTTTGCAAATGTATGTATATATATGTGTAATAAAATATCAGATTACATATAAAGCATATATATTGGTTTTAATACATAGGATCTTTTACATCAATTTTTACATCACTTGAATAGGGTACAAATAAATAGATATGAAAATGATAATTGATAATGCTATACCTTGCGAATGTTTATTATAAAGTTCGTTTGATTTTTTACTATAGTGTCTAGGCCTTTATTTCTGATATCAGTATGTTTATCTCTCGCTATCGATAGACTTAAAAGCATAAAACTTCCTACCTTGTGGTAATACCGGAGCTCAGAGGAGTTTAACAAAACAAACGCACATTAACTTTGCACTACAAGGATTTTTGTTGTAATCCCAATGATTTACAGCGCGCACAGGTGACTTTATTACAAGGTTGATTCACCCTTTGCGAGTGCTATAAAAACTAGCGTATTTTGCAGTCTTTTCATCATTGACTACTGCTAACTAAGGCTTTACTTGCGTGAGACTTTTTTACTTTTGTTAGGTCCGACGTTTCTTTATTTACGTCGTACTAGACCTAAGTAGATCAGCTGTCCGCTATTTCTCGCAGGGCTTGATCGACTAATGCTTTTTTCTGTTCTATTTCTTCCTCCTTCCCCTTTCATGCGAAAGAATGTTTCTAGAATATCTTCTATATATTCTCCTTCATTGGGCCCCATACATAGTACAGTTAAGATTACAAAATGTGTTATTGCTGACAAAGCATATCCTTATATTAAATACATGTTGACTCTCATTTATATACACATATATATGGGGAAGTATGCTTTACATATTAATACAACCGACAAAGAGAAATGATCTCATACTGCGGTACTGTTTTCGTTATTGAATGTGCGTCCGGGGAAGAACCCGTTTTAATGCAGAATGCCTTGTTAGATAAATTTTTAAACAGTCAGAGAGAAATTAAATAAAAGAAATGAAATTGCTTTTAATATATACAGTAGACAACTGGCATATACATTAACGTTTCATTTTCTAAAGAATATGACCCATTACAGTGGTTTCTAATTGGGCTCAAATGATAAAAAAACTTAAAACTTAAAAATTATTTATTAATATTGTTGCACAACACAATACACAATATACTAAAATAAGGAACAAAAAAGACAATACAAAAAACTATTTAGAATTTCGAAAATACAATCGCAGAAATATCAAAGCATCCAATGTTTGACTTCCAAGCCTTCTTCGTAGTTTATTGCCAACATAAACAGCAGCTGAAAACGCTCGCTCAGGTTCTACACTGGTTGGAGGAATAGACAATAGATATTTATATGCTAATTCTAAGTGATATCCACGAACTCCTCCATTTTCGAACAGGCTCATTTCGCGTGTAATACTTACCAACCTCGATTCATTTTGTACTGGGGATTCTATGCTCTTATTAATTTCCAGCTGTAACTTTTCCTTAAGTGTCAATTGGGGTTGAGCGGTTTGTTGCCTTGACTCATCATCTGTTTGTCATCCTGACCTATCTTCCTTTTCCGTGTCATCTCGACTATTTAGTCTTTTAACAATACTCTTTATTTGCGCCCTCACTAAAGCCTGTGTAGGAACTGGAAATAAGTCAAGCCATTCCAAATCCGATAATAACTGATTTTCACCATCTTTTCGTGCATTTTGTAAATAATTCAACACACCAGTTAAATCATCATTTCATCGTTGCTTTATACGTTCCACTAAGGATGTTTTCATTTTATTGGCGAGTGCTGAGTTTTTGCTAGACAATTGTTTTATAATAAATTTCAAAGCCACATCAGCTGTTCATAAATTAGCATCTGGTCGACAGATTACTTCTACTATTAATTTAATTGGGGCCAGCACATCCACAATTTTATTTACCAAGTCAAAATCAGCATCTTCTAACCGAATTGGATGATTGAGATCTATAAGATCTATAAGAGCTTTTTGAATGCAGGTTTTTAAAAGAGAAAATCCTGGTTTTACAGTCCTAAAGAAGTGACAGCTCTTTCTCATTTTCAATCTTCCCATATTTTAGAAGTACTATTTCATTTTTCAATGGTGATCTTTTGAAATACACTACAACTTTGCGGATTTTCTTTACCAGCTCATTAATGTTTTCATCTTTCGTTAACTCTGGTATGTGTTCTCGCGCAAGTTCATTTTGTGGCATTAAGATTAAACCCGATTCTGGACAGCCTAAGTCTTCTAAATTGCCACCATCGCTATCGTTCATACAATCAGCAGTTACAGCTGGTTCATTTATAGTATCATCTGAGTCTGAGGTAGGGCTCTCTTGCCTGTCTTTAAAATAATTGTTTATTTTATAGAGCACATGACAGACGGCCAAATTGATACCATGTTCGAGACACAGTTGTTGTTCAGTGCAAACAAGCTGTCCCCTTTATCATAACGTTCGGTCTATCGGTTACAGTAGCCACGATATCAGTTTCCAGGGAAATATCAAATTTACTTAGACGCTCTTTCAATATACGAAGACAATTTTCAGCCGTCATACTTCCATGAATAGGAAAGAGTCCTAAGCTCCAATTTTTTTTATATGAATGAACGTTGAAAGCCATGTATCGTTTATTGGACGTTGATGTCCACTCGTCGAAAGATAGGCTGAATCTTTCACCTGCACTTTTCAAATGTTTTAATTCTGTAGTTACTTGCTTTCTGATTTTTTCACTGTAATTCATAACACGCTTTCGAATTGTGACCGCTGATTTTGATAAATCCGCGTATTTCACTAAGAGCAATTTTCTCAAATCGTCTGAAGTTATGAACACTGAATGGAAATCCATCTAATGCAATCATTCTTACCAAAAAATCATCCAGGCTATCGTCGGCACTTTTAGTAAAATAATCTTCTAACTTTCGTTTAGCTGGCGGCGGTGCTGTGTTCAGATTTTCTGAATCTTGACTTGTTGAAGCTGTTAAACGATTAACGTCAGCTAAAATCTTAATATTATGTTTTGATGACAAATGTGTCTGTAATCCCTTAGTCGATCCACCAAAAGTCTTGAGAATAGCTGGGCATCGCTTACATTTAGCACTATTCTCGTCTTTCGCAACTAAAAAATAACTCCACGCTGACGATGTATCACTGTTTTTTTATGTTGAACAAAGTCCCTCGCCATTTAAAATACCTTTTTCAGATAATTGACTTTTAAATTTGAATGACGTAACCTTGTTGCTGGTAGAATAATAAATTAGGTTACGGAAAAATACCTGGAAATAAGAAATAATAAACAACAACAATAATAATATTATGATAGTTATGCCAGCCATCTTGCTCTCACGAAGCGATGGGTTAAAACACTGGCAACCAAGGACATAATTGAACGTTCTTGTGAATGGCGGAAATAATAATAATAGTCTTTATTATCCAACGGTTAACAATCACAGGACAAATTGAAGAAATATACATACATATATAAAATTACAAAATACAACAAATATAGCACATATTAATTACAATAACAAAAATGAATTATTAAGTTAAAGGCATGGGTGGGACAGGACCGAGAGGATAATCGAGAAACCAAAAAATTAATACATGAAAGTAACAGTGCGGATTTAATAGCTCCATGAATGAGTCTGCACAGAAATCTTGCTCCCTAAATTTCGCGACGATATTGAAGGGACTGACCATCATGCCTTCTCAGAAGCGAAATATAGTCGATGTTACGTTCCGGACAGAACTTTATGACATAAATACTACAGAAAACGTCGCTGCACTTTTACCAAAAACAATTGCAAGTAAATATAATGTGGTGACCATACGGGTGAAGCATATTCCAGTGTGCTGACAACAAAACCAAAGCATAACGTCTTTAGCAAGGACACGCTTTGTAAGAATTTTCCGGTTCGCAATATAAAACCCAAAGTTTTGTATGCAGCTATATATATGTTGTTAATATATGCAGCAAAGCTTAGGCTAGAATCAAATAAAACCCCGAGATCCTTTACACTATCAACCCTTTCTATATTTCAAGCATTAATGTAATATACTGGGTCAATATGATGGACCTTTTTCGTATACGAAACAAAACCGCACTTCCTATTGTTCAACCCCTTATATTTCGAGCACCATTGAGTAATTATATCAATATTAAATTGTAATTGGCGTACATCATCCCATGTCTTGATAGAGGCATAGATTTTCAGGTCATCTGCGTAGGCGAGTACGGGACATGATAAAGACGTCAATAAGTCATTGATAAATAGAACAAACAACAATGGTTCCAGATGAGATGCTTGTGGGACACCCGATGAAGGAAAATATTCAAAAGATTTATAGCTATTGTAATAAACATAATTACATCTGTTAAGTGTTAAGTGTGACAGTAGAAGCAGAAGAAATGAAGAACTCAAACCAAATGTTGGAAGTTTAGCAAGTAAAATTCCATGATCAATTTTATCAAATGCACTACTAAAATCGACATCTACTTACAGTCACAAGATTTGTTGCAGTAGATCGTCGACGTACAAAGCTGTGCTGGCACGATGACATGTAGGATTTGGTATTCAGGTGTAGACAAGAATAAATAGGCGAACAAATAAATAAACAGGTGATGAAACATGGGTATGCTGTTATAATCCCGAAAAAAAGGAACAATCGTCAGTTTCGATCTTTAAGAAAGAGTCGGCTCCAATAAAAGTTGTTCGTGAAAAACGCCAAATCAAGAAGATGGTCGCCACATTTTTTGGAATTACTGGGCATGTTTCCACTGTAGTACTGGAGGATAGACGTACTGTTAATTCAGAACGGTACACTACAGTTTGTTTGCCTCAGGTTCTCTAAAATGTTTTCGAAAAAGTCCAAAAGGAAGGATCATCTTGCATCAAGATAACGCTCGAACAACTGAGCATTTGAATGCCCAACACATAGAAATAATGGGTCATTCACCATATAGTCCACACCTAGCACCTAATGACTTCTTATTTCCGCGGATAAAGGATAAATTACTGGGTTTACGTTTTACATCGGTCGAAGAAGCAGTTGATGCCTTTAAAAATGAAATAAACAAACTGCAGCCAGAAGATTGGAGAAAATGTTTTTAAGATTGGTTTTCACGGATGCAAAAATGCATTAACTGTGGAGAAGACTATTTTGAAATATTATAAATAATTTTTCTTTGTAAATGAATAAATTGTGTTTTATTTTGATAGGCTCAGTGGAAAGAGAACAGCCCTCGTATATTTTGAGAAACGCCGGAGCACCCTTCGCGAAATGAAATCGTTCTAGATCGCCATGTTCTGATATTGAGGAGTCGAGCAAGTATGTTATTTCTCAGGTAATAATGAGGATATTCCTTTCTATCAGACTAGGGTTCTCTTCTACTACAATAACTATCCAAAATTACGCCAAGCATGCGGTGATGTTTTTGTTTGTGATCCTATCTTTTGGTATAATTCTTCAATCGTATTAATTTCCTTTTCAAGAACAAACGACTCGGATCAGGGTACAAAAGAACGCATCTAGTCAGGTTTTAAATATTTATAATCATTAGAGCTGAGGAAGTTAGAAGTTATAAGTTATAACTTCTAACTTCATTCACCTAGTTCAAGTAGGTAGTATATATAAAATATATGCAAAATATGTGCTGCCAGGCTTTGAAAGGCTGTGTGACAAGATTTTAATAAATCGAGGTTTCTTTTGTTTTCGTAGCTTTTATTGCATTTGGTTATAAAAATAATATAATAAATAGTAATAAACACAGCTTCTAATCTAGTAATATATTATCAGAATGTGTTTTTCTGGATTTCAGTTAAATTTACACCTTGTTTTAGAATATTGTGAATGAACACTTTACAATTGACTACTTACAACATGGAAATTCAATGAAACTAAAACTTCAACACTAATAAAAGGCCTTTGTTGTTTATAATAATAGTTCTTAACGACAGTAATAAAATTTTCTAAGAATAGGGGCTTTACTTCAGCTCCAAAATGTCCATTTTCGATCATTTATGGAAGTTATTCGTAGAGTTGCACACTTTGTCTCGAATGCATGTATTGTAAGGACGGCTTGTCGTTAAAATATTACGATTCGTTTTAAGTTTAAATTGAATTCACAACCAAATACAAATACATGCGTATTATTATTTATGATCCATAAATACAAATGGCTATTATGATTTTGTATAATAACAATATCCAGTGCATACTAAAATATCACTCTATTAATTTATGAGATCCGGCAAATCATTTCAGAGAATATTTAGATAAATAGTTAAATGTGGGGATGCACTACATACGGTCCTGCCGTACCGCAAACATCCTCAGCTCTAATAATCATATCCCAAAGTACATTTAGGACTTGAGCAGGGACAAGTACTTCAAAAAAAGCATTAGAAAATTTGTTATATATACAATCTTTTTATTCTTTGCAAAAAATAAAAAATTTTAATGTGTTTTCTGTGTCAGGCTTTATTTTTTTTATATATTCACATGTACTTTACGAGTTCTATACACTTGTATAATTTTTAACAAATAAAGATTATTATTATGATCTCATCATATTTATTTTTAATAATATGTTGATATTATCAAAATCGTTTTTGTTTTATAAAAAAAAATACTGAAGCTTTACCCATTCAAATATCTTTCAAATTGTTTTTGTTATGTACGCTATCGGAACCGTTCGACTTATAGGAGACAAGTTAATTAGTTTCCATCTGTTACGGCTATGATCGTCCAATGGAAACGACTTGCTAATCTTACACTTGTCATATGGTTTTGGCACTTGTGATATGGAGCCTTGAGTGTTCCTCCATGCTGTCTTTCGTGACTTGATTATACGTATTAAGGTAGTCATTGTGGTCAATTTTGTTTATTTCTGCATCATGCACTGTTGAGTCTATATCAAGACGAAACACGTGTTTGTATGCCGGATAGTAATTTTTACACAAATATGAACTTGTATTTTGATACTATTAGAAATATTTCTGAATTATCTTCATTATTTAGATTTCTGAAGAAATTTTAATTGCTATTATTCTATGTGAATTATGACTTTTCAAAAATTTATATTACTATTAAATATAATGTTAGTCTATTTATTTAAAACGTTATTTTCATTTTATATTATATTATTATTTTCTTGTATTACTCAGGGGTATTTTAACAATTAATAGCGTGACTGACCTTTTAAATTAAAGCTTTACGTGACTGAAACACACGTAAAATGTCGTGTACGCCAGTACTACGAGTTTCCAGTGATTCATGAATGTACGCGAATCACTGGAAATGGCTTTCCGTAAATTACCTCCAATAAAACATTTTGCGCCAATACGAATTTTGCGAAACGCCAGTCCCTATTATAAACTATTAACATGTAATTAAACGATTTTCATTTTAATAACAGTTCATGACAATACTGCTTTAGTACCAATGTTTCGCGTGGCACGTCCAAGCCGAAGCATGATTAAATATTAAGCAGTACATACCTTTTACTACATTCTAAGAAAATCGTGAGGTGTGTCTTCATGTGTATGAATTTATATGTAGGAATTGGGAAGGTAAACAGTATTTTAATTATACTTATTTATTGACTTCAACCTAGAAGCATGTATCAAATTTATAGAATACGTTATGGATATAGACCCCACCCAATATATCACACTATTTATACACACACACACACATATATATATATATATATATATATATATATATATATATATATATATATATATATATATAAAGATAATTATTTCGTGATCTTTGTATGTTATGGTAAATTCAATTTGTTGGCGATTGTTTTAAGTATATATATTTTGAAGTAAAACGATTTAAGGTCTGGTTTTACTTCAAAATGTATATATTTAAAACAATCCTACATGTTTCGACAAATGATGCCTTTTTCAAGGAATATAAAATATAAATGACAGTATATTAATGTCATACATTTGAGTTGCTATGGATAAAATTATTCAAAGATACATTCCAATTGAATAATAATAAATCATGCCTTAGTATTCTAAAATAGATAGACAACAAAAACAGGGAAACGCAAGAAATGAGTTATTATTATGTATGCGCCCGTGGAGCGTCTTAAGATGTAAAGTTGTCGGCATTCACCTTAAACGAGAAGGAAAACCACGAAAACCTACTCGGACAACCAGGATCAAAACACGGAACTGTCAGCATGATAAGCAAATGTATAGATATTTAAATAACATAAGATATGTAATTATATACCGAACAGCAACATATATTATGATGGTAAATTGTAGATCGTTACATAATTAAGTTATAGTATATACTGCTTAAATTTTTTATATCAGTTCTGTTGTTAATTGAATTTCTTTCCTGTTTAATACTAATCATTTCTTTAATTTCCCTTTTCATTGTGTGTTGTTCTTTATCAATTATCTGTGTGTTTTCAAAATCGAAATGGTGATCGCGTTGTAGTTTGTGTGTAGATAAAGCAGTTTTGTCTGTTTTAGAGTATTTGTGGGCTTGTATTCTTTTGTATAAATATTGTTTAGTTTGGCCTATGTAGTAACTATCGCAATCGCGACATGGTATTTTATAGATGACATGTGTTTCTCGATTTTTTTCTATTTTAGGTTTAAGTTTTGAAAGTAGATGTTTATTAGTATTACTAAGTTTATATGTTGTAGCTATATCATATTTTTTAAAGTGCATTTAATTTTTTCTGATAGTTGTGAAACATATGGAATCGTAATATATGTTGTGTCATTGTTTAAATTGTTATTGGTGTCTGCAGTATTGTATATTTGGTGGATTCTTTTTTTAATTGCTTGGTCTATAAGTTGTGGTGGATAATTATTATCTGTTAAGATTGTTTTAATTTTCTTGATGTTATCTTTTCTGTATTGAGTATGTGATACTTTTACTGCTCTATCAGTCAGATTATTTATAATCATTATATTGAATACTGTGGATGCATTTGAGTGGTAATTCATATATCGAAAAGAAGCTGTGGGTTTATTATACCAATTTGTATAAATAGTACCCTGTCTTTAAGCTATGATAGGCATCATTTGCCGATACATGTAGGATTCTTTTAAATATATACATTTTGAAGTAAAACCAGACCTTAAATCGCCAAAAAATTGAATTTACCATAACATACAAAGGTCACGAAATAATTATCTATATATATATATATATATATATATATATATATATATATATATATATATATATATATATATTGTGATTGTGTTCTGGCTCATTATAAAACATCTTTGCTCTATTTTTCATTAAAACATTTGATACAGTTAAAAATTATTATATGTATTTGTCATTAAGTGACATTTGAATTTTATAATGAGTAGAGTAACGATTTCTATATTTTGAGTTGGTCATCTATTAGTTTTGAATTATAATTATGATAGTTATCAATTTAAAAGTCTAATTAGTATCGAATTAAAGTTAGAAATGTTGTATGTAAATGGATATAGATTGGTGGTAAATAGTTTAATGTAAGATACGTTATTTTATAATTATTAACATAAAAAGTGGTATGCTATGAATATGAAATTTAAAAAAAGAAGACATATCTTCATCGAGATGGATTGAAAAAAATAACAAGAGAGAACGAAATATTAAAAAAATATAACTGGGTGTTTTTGATTATGAAATAATTTTAAAAATAAAATTTAAAAAGGATCATCTTTAAGTTTGTTAGTATTCGAAGTAAATATTGCAAGATTGGAAGAGAGAGTGAATAGCGAGTGTTGACAGTAATATTGGAAGTTTCGAGAAAGGCGTTTTGATTACAATCCAGCAAGTACATATATAAAGAAGAAGTAAAGTGATTATAAGGATATTTAGAACAATTTATGAAGTTGGATTTATTTTTAATTATAATATTGTATTTTCAAAATTCATTAAGCTATTTACTATTAATAATTAAGAAGAGCATTCTGTAAGTAATTTAATTAAACTTATATTTACTTTTATTAAAATTATTGTTTTTTCTTTCATTTAGTAGTTTTCATTATACTATATTATATTTTCAAAATTTTTAATATTAATATATAGATCACATTAGGAGATTATAACAATATATATATATATATATATATATATATATATATATATATATATATATATATATATGCAGGGCAATCCAAATTAAGTGTTCACCATTGGTAACTTTGTTATTATTAAAGATACAAGATTGTTTAAATTAGCAAACTAGTAGTACTTTTAACGCTCTTTAAGATGGAAGAATTAAAAAAAAAAGAGCAGCGCGTTTTCGAGTTTTCCCGAAAAATATGTTTTTTTCAAAAGGAAACCCCTGTATATTATATCATTTTCTGTTAGAAATTCAATTTTTAAACAAAAAATCTTATAAGAAATTTTTTACTGGGATTAAAAATACTTGAGTTATAGTGAATAAACAAAAACAGCTAAGTCAAGTGCATTTCTATGTTTCTATGATAACGACGTTAATTCTTTCTAGTAAACGTCAAATATTAGTACAGTTTTATTAGTCTTTCACTCATAAATTTCATTTTGCTAGTTATTAATTTGACAAAAAAATGATTTTTACCCATGCAGAAAAGTGTGATATGTTAGAATCTTATTTAGTGTGCAGAAAATCCTCTAGGAGGGCAAAAGAACACTACGCTGAATTATATCCACTCCGAACACAGCCAAATGAGCAATTTTTTCTGAGACTGTACCGAAAATTTAGAGGCAATGAGAGTGTTTTTGCCAAAACTAGAACAAGAAGGACTTTTATAATAAGCGAGGCCACGGAAATTCTAGTTCTTGCATATTTTGAGGCCAACCGTGAGAATTCAATACTAGATATTATCAAGGAATCTGATTTGAGTCACGGTACTGTGCATAGGATTCTGAAGAAACACAAATTCATTCCTTATAGGTACAAACCAGTTCAAGTTTTCTTGCCAGGGGATCCAGAGAGAAGAATGTTTTTTTGCCACTGGTATCTTAACTTTTGTCGCCAAAATGTAAACAACTTTCGGTATATTTTATGGACCGATGAATCAAATTTCTCAAATTCTGGAATGTACAATACAAAAAATCATCATTACTGGTCAAAGGAAAATCTTCTTTTAGTACATCCAAGACGCCCGCAAGTCCGTTACAGTTTTAATGTTTGGTGCGGTTTAATTGGTTCAAGGATTGTTGGTGCTGTCTTTTATGAGGGCACTCTAACTGGTGAAAGGTACATAGAATTTTTGACTGAAATTTTGAATAATTTCTTAGACGATATTGATCTCATAAGTAGACAGAATCTGCATTTTCAGCAGGAGGGCGCACCTGCGCACAACTACAGAGGTACTCATCAAATTTTAAATACTATTTTTAACAATTCATGGATAGGAACAAATGGTCCTATTCAGTGGCCTCCCCGATCGCCAGATTTAACACCGCTTGATTTTTTTTATGGGGTTATTTAAAGACAGAGATTTATAAGCAAAGGTACGAAAACGTAAACGCCCTAAAAATTGCAGTTAGTGAAAAGATAAACCAAATAGATGGTAGGACCATACTAAAAGCAGTTCGACAAGTTCAGAAACGTGTTCAAAAATGTATTCAAAAGTATTTATATATTTTTTTATGATGACAGAGTGGTTGCGTGAATTTGATCGGAAAATGATCGATCAAAACAGCTGTCTGTCAATTAAAAACTCATTTATTAATTATCCCTATATTTCGCAACAACTTTGTTGCTTCTTCCGGAGATAAAAATGTGGGGTTCAAAAAAATAATAAAAGTGACGTACAAGGACAATAAAATTGATTAGATTTGATTGACTTTTTTTTATTGTCCTTGTACGTCACTTTTATTATTTTTTTGAACTCTACATTTTTATCTCCGGAATAAGCAACAAAGTTGTTGCGAAATATAGGGATAATTAATAAATGAGTTTTTAATTGACAGACAGCTGTTTTGATCGATCATTTTCCGATCAAATTCACGCAACCACTCTGTCATCATAAAATTAGTCACCCAGGCCTTGTTATTTGAATACCAATGGACCGGACGAAAAGCAATGTTAAGATTTTGAAATGCGCGAGGACGTGCTGATTTTCCGATAACCAACAGTTTTTCTTTCTCCCTTGTCGTATTCACACAGTGCGTTATAGTTAATCTTTCTTTCGATAACTTGCCGCCCACACATTTTTAGCCTCTTAATGCCATTGTCTTTGTTGACAGTGCCTGAAAAAATAACCCTGATTCGTCCAAATTATAAATATATCGCAAGGTTTGTACTCTTTAATTATTAACGGTAACGTATTTATGAAAGCTTCGACATCTTCTTGATTTGCGCTAGCGGCTATGTCAGATATCATATGGTAACGAATATTACGCCGCTTTTCGAATTTATCTAGCCATCCACTGGAAGGGGAAAAATTACAATTGCCTAATTTCTCAGCACTTTTCTTAGCTTTATGCATAATTAGTACCTCTGATATAAGCATATTCTTATTTATAGCTTGCACAACCCATTCATATGTTAACTGGTCTATTTTGAGGCCTTCAGTTTCTAAAAAATCGCTTTTTACTTCCACTATTGTCATTTGTTTGTTACTGTTTTAGATATTAACCTTTTTTTGATATTATTTGCGCGGCTTGTGTTTTGTCAGTAGTAAATCTTCTGGCTAATTCACGTGAATTAAAATTGTTTTTATGATTATATTCTATGATCGCAATTCCTTTTCATTGATATTGTTTTCTAAAATAATTAAAATACATACATAGTTGATATGAATTATGCCATAAAATAAAACAACAGACAACCTACCCAGACGACGTTGACTTGCGTACTTAACAAGTATCATATCTATACTGTTCAAATGATATCATCGACGAAGGCAGGGGATTTCCCGGACCAGAATTATTACATCTCGATTCTCGCGTCCGTTTAATGGAAACTTTGTGGTCAAAAAGCAGCTAAATAACTGTCCGAGCCCGTTCAAGGGAGCGTCCGCATAAGAGAAACCCATTTATTAGGAATTTCCCATTTATAATTTCGGGACTGGATAAAATGACCGCTCAAGGGAAGTGCCCGTTAAGGGAAGTTTCACTGTATATATATATATATATATATATATATATATATATATATAGTAAACTCAATTTGTTGGCGATTTAAGGTCCATTTATATATATATATATAGCGACAGAACAACCGACGGACCAATCACGAGGAGTAAGACACGCGTCCCCACTACGACAGGACCATATAATACGAGCGGCACAGGAAATCGACGCACTCTTGAAGTTACCATTGCAACGAGAAGATCCTCTAGAAAAAGGTGAAAGTGATGTCACCGAAACGTCAGGAAGAAAGTTGTCCTTCTCAGGACGAAATCATCCAAACGCGGCGAAATATCCCGAAGAACAACGCTTCACATACCGGGTGTATTATGAAAAACCTTTGGGGCTGTAGCTTCCTTATATTTTATCTGATTTTAATGAATCATATGTCAAACTAAATCGTTTTTAAAGCACTGTAACCTGTTTAAAAAAAAAAAAATTTGACATTTCGTTTTTGACAGACTAGTAAATTTTTTTTTTAAATTGTACTACATATTTTTTTTTACTTATTCTAATAAACATTTATTTCCTCCATTAAATTGAGTGACAAATTTTTTATTATTAAAAAAAACTACGAAATTTACAGACATCAAGCTATCATATATTTTAATGAATCAAATGTTCGAAATTGGCCCCATTTTGTTCCAGACACATTTGACACCTTCTATTAACTCCAACTGCTGCGTTTAATATAAGATTTGGTGGTATTTCTTTCATGACATACTTGTACTATCCTTCTTACTAAATCATCTCTGGTATCAGGTGGAGTCAAATAGACATGATCTTAAATGTAAGACCACAGAAAGAAATCCAGTGGATTCAGATCTGGCGATCTAGCAGGCCATCGAATAGGTCCGTAAGTGCCCATCCATCTGACGCCAAAATAATTATTTAGAAAATCAATATTCATTCGTGCATTATGGGGTGTGGCACCGTCCTGTTGGAACACAACCCTGTTTAACTCGTTTTCACCGAGAGCATGCACCTTCCGTGGTTAATAAGGAAAGAACTTGTACTTCTTCAGAATGTACTGAACTGTAGAATGTGATACCTGCATGTAGTGAGCAATTTCTCGCGTAGACGTATTAGGGTTTCCTTCCACATAGAGCAAGACACTTAATTCTAAATTTTGATCTTGAATTACACGTGCGTTTATTTTCGGTTTTTTGAATGATCCAAAATTTCGTAAATTTCGCACGAGCCTTCCAAACTTATCGGCACTTGGACGCAGTCTGTCAGGAAAACGATTTCTATAAAGTCGCAAAGCAGCTGCAGAGTTTGTTCCGCATTCAAAATATGCTTGAATCGCATCCACACATTCGCCATTATCCATTTCAATAACAAAATTTAGAAATAAATCGTTGAAAATGTTATAATGAATGTGCGACTGACAGATGTCACAGCTCTCTTCGAAAATTTGGAATGCACTTTTATCGTTCAATATGACTGCTTGATTTTTAAATTTTTAAAATAAACACTGTAAATGTTGTTGTTGACCCACCGCTCACTGATAACATTGGTTTGTAATCCTTTATGGGCTATATAGTATTGAATGTAAGTGATTTTAAAAGGTACACACATTTGCTGGTAATAAAATGAAATAGAGTATTTAAAATGCATTTAAGAAATCTCTGTGTTCGGAAAAACCAGAATAAATCGAACTAAAAAAAAAAACATCAATTTCTCGATTTTTTTTCATACAATGATATCGCTGTTTACAGTTTCATATTCAGAAAAAGTAATATATTTGAATAAGGAAAAAAAAAGTTGTATAGTGCAATTTAAAAAAAACACAGTTTGCAGCTGTCTGTCAAAAACAAACTGTAAAAAAAAAATTCAAAGCGGATCACGTTACAGTGTTTTTAAAACGATTTAGTTCGACGTATAATTTATTACATTCGGATAAAAAAGTTAAAGCACGAAATGTTTTTCATAATACACCCGGCATATATATATATATATATATATATATATATATATATATATAGTGTGACGACATCTGAGATTGACACATTTTTTGATTTTTATATGTCAGTAACTATTCCTAAACTTAAGTTTATATCAGCATATAAAATTATTGCATTGAATTAAAATGATAGTGTTTAAGTTAAAATTAATTATTACTTTAAGATAATTTTAAAAATAATAAATATAAACAAATTATCACGTATTTGATAATATCGTATAACCGCTAATTTCTTGTAACTTGTTTTCTAGAATTGAGTTTACGTTGGTTCTATTTTACAAAATAATTTGATAAAGTTATTCCATTCTCTTTTACTAGATTATTTGTCATATTAAAAATACGTATTCATTATCTTTTCAAGCGCTTGGTAGTATTATTCATTAAACAATAATTTAAAGTATATTAATTTATGCAACGAAATGTAACCCTGTATATTGTATGGTAGTATTATTCATTAAACAATAACGTAAAGTATGTTAATTTATCAAACGAAATGTAACCCTGTAAAAATTCCAAAACAGTTTTCTTCCGGATATTTTATAGGACATATCGAATTTTCTGATTTAGCCTTTGATAACAAAGCACTCGCTATAATTAGCGATTAGAAACTAAGTATAACATACGAGTATATCAATGTAATCGCAATACTTGGGCGTATTTAAGAAATAAATAAGACGGAGAAAAACAATAGGAAATTGTAAACTGTCACGCGATACTCTCCATTGATGCTACAAATTTGTTTGCAAACTTCACTTTCATGATACATCGATACATTTAATGTCAAACGTAGCTATTTTAGATTTATTGGCGCCGTCAATTTATCACTCTCCCTTCCGACAAACGCGCGCAAAGTTTACGGAGCTTCTCGTTTCGATTTTATTGGAAATATTTCCTTATACAAATATTTAACTCGATATTGGACAAATATTTGAGTACGCGAAATAGTTTCACATACACTATATTTGACCGCATTTAATAACAACATTGTTTAAATTTACAATAACTAAATTACAAGAATAATATTAAATAAATAGATTATAGAACTTCTCTGAACGAAGATGAAAGCAATAGCAGATATTTAAAGGCTTAGTTTGAACATAAATTATGTTCATGGCTTGTTATGAAGTAAAAATATATGATTGAGCAAGTGGTATAAAGGGTGATATACGCAGCCTTCCAATTTATTAACAACCTGAACATAATACTCTAATGTGAGTCATGAAATAACGTCACCCGCCGTACTCGTCAACACGTTCGAGAGGCGTCCGGAAAAACACCAGATAGAGTCCGGAAGAATGTAGAAGGTGCAAACCGGACTACATATACCGCTTGGAGGGCTAGGTATTCATTCAACGAATAATCGCCGTCGTATTGATGTTATATAAATGTGAAATAAATATTGAAATAAATACTGTTATTATTAGTTATTAAATGTTAGTTTGTGTGTTTTATTATTAATATAGTGTGTTTTAAATTGCCGTTAGTTTTATTTAAACAAACCCGAAAGACAAGTTTATCACAATTCTAATAGGAGTTGACAGTGGCGGCTCTGGATGACGTACGATGTGCGCTGCTGCACGGATGAGACTACTTCGAACTATTTCGGAAGATTTCGGTACGGTTACTTGCTTCTCTGTATATATGAAAGCTTAAACGAAGCAGTCTCACCCGTGCAGCAGCGCACATCGTACGTCATCAAGAGCCGCCACTGGGAGTTGATATCTTTTATGGAATTTAATGTAAAAATAGGTAACCAACACTGTTTCACTTAAACACCATTAATAATACTTTATATTCTTTATTTAAGTATGAGGATATACATATCATTTAATGTACTATAATCTTGCTCTTGTAAGGCGGCATTTATTATTCATGAACCTCGTATTCATACTCCATTACCAACTTATATCTAAATCTTATCCTAACATCTCCCTCCTTAACATATACTTAAATAGTATACACAAGTATTCCAGAACTTTGACTATTTTTAACTTACAAATCTAATCTGCTTGGCTAACAGATTTTCTTATATTTGGTAATTGATTTCCATAATTTCACTCCTTTTTGACCATTAGATTTTTTAATCTAGCCACTTGAACTTCTACAGATTTTTTACTTGTTTCGGTCGCTATAAAATTGTCTTCAATATCTGACTTAAAACAATTAAAATTGTCGGAAATATTTCCATTTCAGCTTAACACTAAAGATTTGTTGAACTCTATTTTGTTTAAAGGTCTTTCTTTGGAGACTGTGGTTAAGTAAAAACTTTAAAAAAAAACTTAAAAAAAGATAAAATATTCCAGATACTATGAAATATTTAGAAGGCTTGCTCCACAAGAATAACATTGAACCTTCAAAAATAAAAGAATACATGAGATTGACAACCCTATGCATGACGCAAAATTGTTTCCAAGTAGGAGAAAAATTTTATGAGCAGAAACGATGCACAACAATGGGTAACTGCCTATCTCCTTTCATAGCCAATTTATTCATGAGTCAATTTGAAGTAGAATTTAAAAATAACGCTAAATATTTCCCGAGAGTCTGGATCAGGTACGTAGATGACATTCTCGCGATTTTTGATACACGGAAATGCGAATTAGACATGTTCGTTAATCAGTTAAATTTGAAATTTCCGACGATTAAATTTACGGTGGAAAAGGAAAACAATGGCAGGATACCATTTTTAGATACTTTACTGATTAGAAATAAACATAAAATAGAAATCGATATTTTCCGGAAAGAAACCAATGTCAATAGATTCATCATCGCGGATTCAAATCATAGTTTTCAACATAAGACAGCTTCTTTTAATTTCTTAGTCAATCGGTTACTAAATTTTCCGTTAACAAAAGAGAGATATGAAATAGAACTGGATCTCATTAAAAATATCGCGAAATATAATGGCTTTGACATAGAAATAATCAATAAATTAATTAGAAAAACAAAACTAAAAAGTACAATCCGCGAATCCACAAGTTTGATATCTCAAAGTAACCAGGAGAAAAAGTACATGTGTTTACCATACCACCCCATCACGAAAAACATTAATAAAGTTGTGAAAGAACGAGGTCTCCAAGTTGCCTAAAACAAAACTAAAAAGTACAATCCGCGAATCCACAAGTTTGATATCTCAAAGTAACCAGGAGAAAAAGTACATGTGTTTACCATACCACCCCATCACGAAAAACATTAATAAAGTTGTGAAAGAACGAGGTCTCCAAGTTGCCTTTAGTTCCGAAAATACTATCAAAAGTCTCCTAGGGAATACCAAAGATAAAGTTAATTTTAATTCGAAATTAGGTATATACGAAATTAAATGCGATGATTGTAATTTGAAATATATAGGCCAAACAAAACGACCAATAATAACCCGGTTTAAAGAACACATATCACATATTAAATACAATAGACCGGATAAATCAAACGTTGCCAACCATGCTTTAAATACACTACACAATATGTCGATTAAAGGGTTAAAACTTGTCAAGGCCATTAATAGCCCCCGCGATCTTGACGCATACGAAAGTATTCATATAGCTAAACACAAACAGAATTCTATGAACGGAGATAAAGGACCGATCCCCTACACCTGTCTCTTTTCATTCTTAGAAACGTAAGTAAAAAGGTAGTAGACGTTTCAAATAGAGTATAAACACATGTGAGTGCCGTTTCCTTAAGAGAGGTAATTTTTTGTCGATTTTAGTTCGATATATTTGTATGTTTAAGTCAGTGTATATGTGGACGCTGTGTAAAGTTGTTGCGTGAGCAGTTGTGCTAGCTTTACTGTACCCCATGTGCGACACCTTGATTAGTGGTTTTACCTACTGATGATGACAACTTAGTTGTCGAAATACGTATTTAGGATACGATTAATAATTGTGGTAAGGGGTTATATACCTTTTTTTAAGTTTCTATTTTGTTTTTTGTATTGTGAAACCACGTGGAAAATTTGTTTTATTATTATCTTTCTTTTCTCTTTGTTTTTCACATTACTGACTGCGCAGTGTTTCACTTAAAGAGCATTTATAATACTTTATATTCTTTATTTAAGTATTGAAGATATACATTATCATTTATTGTACTATAAGCTTACTCTTGTAAGGCGGCATTTATTATTCATGAACCTCGCGCTCGTACTCCATTACCAACTTATCTGTAAATCCTATCCTAGCAATTACTACCAACTTATATATAAATCTTAGTCTAACAAATACAACTCCTAGGAAGGGAGAATTACACTGCTCAACAAATTTTCATTTTTCAAATTTTTGTACAATTGTACAATTTTCGTTTCATTTATAGATATAACAATAATAATAAAATAATAACAAAATTATTCTGGCACGTCAGATTTTGTAAAAAAAAATTTTGAAACGTAAATGACGTATTAATTAGGTATGTACGTACATTATATGGAGCTGTATGGTATCGTCCTGTTAAAATGTGTTCCTTTTTACTTTTCTTTTATACTGTACATCGGCATTTTCTGATACCAATGTCCAACAATAATCAGCAAGCAATTCACTGTTCCACTTTGTCTTGATGAAACCTTTCGCCGTGTTTATCACTCACGTCGCTGAGGTTTGGTGAAAAGAAATCCAGATACGAGTGCAAAAACGTACTTTAAGGCTAATATTACTGCCCAATTTATGGTAAGAAGTTCATTAATAGGTGCTATATAATTGTCAGATTTTCTGTTTCCTAGAAAATTGTGGGTCACAATTTTAAAAGCATTCCAAGCAACACGTTCCAAGTCACTTAAGGTTTCTTAAAATTTTTTTTGGCTTGTAAAAGTTTAGTTCGGTTATCTTACTAAAATCCTCTCTTTAAGTTCTGCATCTGAGATTTAAGGAAATTCTTGTTTAAGGTATTGTAATCCACGGCCATTTTTATGTGTAATAACTAGAGCTGAGGATGTTTGCGGTACGGCAGGACCGTATGTAGTGCATCCCCACCAGCGTATAAACACGATGCAGCGAAACACTTTAGTTAGTCGTGAACTGGCAACGTGATCGTGTGTTGTCTTGAGCTCTATTTAATAAGTATGACGGACGTGCCCAAGCCAAGAAAGCGCCCATTGTATAACGACGTGAAGAAATTTATCCGAGACTTTCCCGATTTGTATTATAATGGAGCAAAAGTGGTTTGTAAATTATGCGATAAACAGTTACTTTGCTGGGACAAATACGACTGTAAAAGACATGTTGAAAGTGTACAACACAAAGACAAAAAAAATAATATGCTGTCTAAAACGCAATTCATTTTCGATTTATTGACAATGCTACTCGTCTGCGATGTGCCTTCTAGATAAAAAAGCCTTTCACGACTTTTGGAATAAATACAATTCCAACAAAAAGCTACCGTCACGGAGAACGTTACTCACCTATTTACCAATTGTGCGTGAGGACATTGAAAACAGAATGAAAGCAGTAGTAAATGATAAACAGTTATGGGTATGTGTCGACGAAACGACAGATCGAAAAAAACATTCTATTGTGAATATTATAGTGCGTGTACTAGATCCTGTCAAATCAATATTTCCAATTTTATTAGCCAGCAAAAGATTGGAAAAGTGCACTAGCGAAGTAATTACGAAGGTAGTGCTCGATACGCTACAAAAATTTCAAGTTTCAACTAATCAACTCCTGATGTTTATGAGCGATGGTGCTGCGACAATGCGTTCTGTAGGCCGTTCTCTTAAAGCAGATTGTGAGAGACTTTTGCATGTGACATGTAAAGTTCATGCTTTACACCTTGTGGCACAAACTATTCGGCAATGTTATCCAGAGGTGGATGCATTAATAGCAACCACAAAAAAAGTGTTTCTAAAATCTCCCAAACGAATTCGAGAGTTTCACAGTCGGTGCCCTGGTATTCCCGAACCACCAGAGCCAATCCTTACACGTTGGGGAAGTTTGTTAAAGGCGGCATTTTATTATGCCAAGTATTTCCAACAAATAAAATCTGTGGTTCTACAATTCAATCCTGCCGAAGCTGTAGCCATTAAGGAAAGCCAGAGACTCTTTCAAAACCCTTCCCTTGATGCAGATTTACAAACTATTTATAACAATCATATAGGATTGTTTAACGCAATCGAGAAATTTCAAAATACTGCATTATCGTTAGCGGAGTCACTGCAAATACTGGACGATGTACACGCCCAGCTATGCGCAGTAAATGACAACAAAAATGTTAATGTAATAGAAAAGTTCGAGAGTGTGATAAACAATGATTTTGATTTTACCAGATTAAAACAAATTAGTAATGGTGCAAGTGTAGATTCGGTTTCTATCTATAAAGATTATTTTAATTGTGCGTGTGTTACATCCGTAGATGTCGAGCGGTCTTTCTCAAAATATAAAAAAAATTATTCATCACGGCGTACATCGCTCACCGCTACAAATATGAAACGTATCTAATGCTACAAACTTACTGCAAGTCTTATCCACTTGGCGCTATGCTATAATAATCGTAAATAAGGTAAGTGTGTTATTTATATACAGTACACATAACTGACATACCTAAGTGATATAAATAGCGAATGCATGTAAAGCAATAAAATCACGCATGCATCACCGATCGAAACCAGGTCATTATATTCGTGCGTTTAACTGAATACTATCCTGGCACACCGCAAACATCCCCAGCTCTAGTAATAACGGTAGAAGTATTTTATCAGGTTCAATTAGTGACTTATGAAGTATATTCTTTTGTCCAGGAATATACTGAGCCCTGATTGGCCAGTCTTTAACAATGTAGTGGTCCCACTTACAAAGAAAACAGCAATTCTTTGTATACCTTAGTTGTAAATCGAGTAGAATTGCTACAACTTCGAGGTGTTTGCTGATATACCATTTGCATATTTTTCAATTAATTCTCTCTGGAAGAAAGGAAATATTTTCATACGTTTCTTTTAAGTAGATTGCATGGCCACCGGGGATGAATGGATACACATTTCTTATGAGAAGAAGGCTTGCTTTCAAATTCAATTTTGAAGCATCGATAAAAAGACGAAATTTTTCGAGATTGTGTTGGTGGCCTAATACCAACATCAAATCGTTGACATTATTGCAATATGAAAGACCCTCGTCGGTTAAAAAATACTATGACATTTTTTTCCGACGATTACGATGCACAGAAATATGTGTGCCTGGAGTTAACTGTCTCCATCCTTGGAGACCCTAGTATTTCTGCTTTAGTTTTAGCAAATTCAAGTCTCGAATAAAATCGTTTAATTCTAATTGATTTATTAGGCGTGGTTCGTATTCTTCATACGGCAAATATTTATCATCGCTGATTGATAACTTGATACTTGATTCTTTCGTTTTGTAATATAATTTTCTTCACTCGAAACACCTATGCGTCTTGGTACTGGCAAGGCTTCCGAATGAGGTACTGGACGAGTAGCAGAGAGCAGTCTAGCATAACTAATATTTTTCTTATTTTTGTTGGAAAACCCGAAAGTTTTCGTGCAGCAAAAGTAGCAATTAGTCAAATGGTCCGTTTGTTCACGACACATCTTAGGTCTTGTAAATGGCATAGTGCTTTTCTTACCATTTGACCAGCTCCTCAGAGTACCAGAGTAACGCAGCGTGCGCAGCAAATTGTGGGAGCCTAAGGTTTGTCCTGATGTTCAATGGTTAAGCCAAAATAGTGAAAATATATCTTTTCTATTGGGTGTAATATTCCGTTTATGTTGGTAGGTAGTAAAATCTCCACATAAATAACAGAACCTGTTTGGATTATTTATACACGTGCGCGACATTACGGAATAAAAAGACGTTCAGCTATCATTATCCGACTTACATTGAATCGAAAGTGGCGTGTGTAGCTCTTTATATACCCACATAGCCAGGGATCTACCAATTCTTAATTTTATTGGTTCCAGGGCAAAAATGGGCATGGTTTAAGTGCTCTGACGTAGGTAACACGCAAGGTCATGTTCAGACATGACCACTCAATATTTTTAATAATATATTCCTTATAATATATAAAAGAGAGATTTTTTTTAAATTTAATGCTTTTTTTGAAAAAATTTATTTAAGAAAATATCTCAAAATTTTGACGTGATGCAATAAATTTAAAATTAGATTCAGAATCAGCATGACGAAAGACATAAACTACACATCTTAGTGTATAAGAAAACAAAACTGTGTTGGTCAGTCTTATTTTGTTTCTGAATAAATATTGAAGACATCCATATACCTTAGTTATTTCCTCCCATTGTGTGTAAATGAAAATAATAAACATTCACATTGTCCTTAATGGATCGTTTTTTTTTATTAACATTAGTCACTATATACACGCGAACCTATAATACAATATCCTTTAACTGTTGGCAATGTATGTAGACGATGTAAAAATCAATACAATACAATTAACAGCCGACCTTCAAGTGGAAAAATTTGTAGATTAAGGGAAAAATTAAGTTTAGTTTTAAATCTAAAAGATAAAAAAAAAAGATAAATCATCAAAATTATGTTAGAAAGACGTCGAAGGTATTCCTTTGGAATGGTGAAGAAATGCTTTGATAACTTACGGTTTCATTTTATTGCAAAGGTAAATCAAATTATTATTGGACTCGGCAAAGAGGGGCAATTTCCAGTGCAGTGCCGAGAGCAACGTAGAGGGGAGAAGCGCGCCGAACTCAAGCGTCCGTATCAAAGCACACTTGTTCAGTATTATTCTACTGGTCGTTGTGAGTGCATGTCAGTATACACATATTTAGAAAATGTCGTATTAAGGTACGTTTCGGAAACGGCGTATTTCGTAGAAACTAGAAAACCTAATAGCGAGTATGCCGGATATAGAATACGAAGGCGACAGAATTAAATGTGTAAGGTGCGGCGACTATTTGACGCGTACCAGCAGGTGGAAGTGTGTACCTAAAAAGTATAAAACACTGTTCTGCAATCCGTGGTAAACGATACAGCGAACAATTAATATATTTTGATATAGGTGCTTGTTTTATTCGATGCAATCTACCGTTCACTTTACTAGACCAAAAAGCATTTGTCTTTTTCTGGAGCAAGTATTCGGATTATACATTACCAAGTCAGACATCGATAAGAAATGTTATGACATCTGCTCGTGACTATGTTGAAAGAAGACTTAAAGCAGAACTGAAAGATAAAAAATTGTGGTTATGTGTGGACGAAGCAACCGGTCGGCAAAACAATTCTGTGGTGAATGTGATGGTACGTACAATGGAAGAATTTGAATCGCAATTTGAGCGCATTGAATAAATCTCAAGTTTCAATAAACCAACTTTTAATAACTTTTTTAACTTTCCTTAGGCCAATCTCTTAACGAAGAGAGTGGCAATCTGTTACATGTAACATCTAGAATCTATGCTTTAAACCTAGTAGCGCAATTGATACCTAAATATTATCCACGAGTAAATGCTTTGATAGCTCATACAAAGGCACTGTTTCTAAAGTTCCCAAAACGTACAAAAAAATTTCACGAACTGTGTCTCAAAGTGTCTGAACCACCACAGCCGATTATTACGCGTTGGGGAACATGGTTAGAGGCAGGGTTTTACTACTGGGAACATTTTGATGATGTAAAGAAGGTAGCTTTACAATTCGATCTGAGGCACGCCGAAGCTATCAAGAAAAGCCAGAAAATGTTTCGAGATAGTCAGGTAAAAAGGGATTTAGAAACTATTCGCAAGAACTACTATGGACTAGCGGAGGGAAAAATTACAAAATGATTCGATGTCGTTTGTGGATTTTGTTCAAATTGTAGATGATGTTCACTCACACCTATGTGCGACGGAAAGCGAGAAAAATGAGTGTGTAATACGAAAATTTCAAAGTGTTATTGACAAAGATTCAGATTTTCCCATACTAAGACAAATTTGTGAAGGTGCATCGAAAGATTCATTAAATTGTCACAAGGGTTACTTTAAATTTGCAAATATAACATCAATCGATGTGGAACGATCGTTTTCATCATTCAAAAATATTTCTTCCGCACGCCGTACTCATTTTACTGAAACAAGTATGGAAGCATATTTACTGATTCAAATATTTAATAGATGCCACCCAATTTGTGATTTCATGGAAGCTTTTTAAAACAGTAAGTGTTTCAGCACGTTATATAATATATTTTTTATCATTATTTTATGTCTAAATATTCATGCGTCCGCATCGCCTATGCTCGCTTAAGAAAGTCACGAACGTAAACGATGCAATTACGTAAACGTTACTGAACGCTCGCCTTGATACGGCTGCTAGGCCCCTCCACGTTGTTCTCCGCACGGCACTGAAGCTTGCCCCTCTTTGCCGACTCTAATTATTATATTATCTCTCATTATCTCTTACAATCACACCATCTCACGTTATAGAGCTGTACTACCATCCCTACATGCGCCACATTCAATTTCAGCTTGAATTTCTGGCTAGCCCTTCGTATAATATTAATAAAATAACATGAAATAAGACAAAATAAGATAAAAAAGGTTCTTCATATCATCCTCCTATATGAAGAACCTATGGAATGGTTTGATTAAACACATAAATTTCTATGAGATCGCACCATAATTAATTTAAAAATACTGACAAGTATATCATCCTTCGAAGTAATTCAGTTAAAAATTCTTACACAAACTATGTTGCTTACTTTCTATAGACTTTTCAACGAGTATTGGAGCAGTTTACATAAAAATGCATCAATACGTATTGCGGGCAGTTATAACACTTTTACTTGAAGAAGTGGAAGGTTGTTCAGATGAAACTGTAGCTGGATAAAGTTTATCAAAATTGTGCACCGTTGTTAAAGTGTTTACTTTGGGATTAAGGGATTTAAACGTGATCAAATATACAATATGTCCCAAAAGCATATCGACGAACTTGCGCTGTAGAGCAATAAATTGTTTTAAACTATATCCAAATAACTAAAGTAATTCTTGATCTAGTTGGACGCCACTGTCTTTCGTTAAACATTTTTTGTTGCAACAACGGTTTTTGTTGGGCAGCAGAAACATTTCTTTATCACAATAAACATTCCGCAGATGTCGATTTTGAGATCGTAGTAGTTATTTGTGATATTAGTTGTAATCATAACATTAACTTTGCTGATTGTTAATTTAAAATTTAATTGAAAATGAATGATCATTTCTCATTTGAAGAACTTACCGATATTGACCTTGCTTATGGTTGTTACGCTTTAATTTCCATTTTGAATTTTCCCTTATTTATTGCCAAGTCCTTGGTATCTTAATTTGTTTTCGAATCATTTAAATACATTCAACGGGTACGGATATTGCTATTTGTGTTTCAAATTTGGTAACTGTATCACCCCCCTTATCGTTTTCTATGCCAGCGGGTGATTGCGAGATTCGAGCTCCGACATTCGTGGTGTTAAGTTAAGTCTTGTAAAGAGTGCAAATCTTCAGTAAAGAAAGCTTTAGTCACGGCTTTTCAACCTATCGTTATATCGCATAAAGCGAATCAAGTCGAAGAAGTGATTAAAACTATTAGGAATAGCCAATTTTGTTTGAATCGACTTTAGAAGTTTGGGGAAAATAAATTAAACCAAACTGTGTGTAGAACGGCGTTCCAATCCGATCTTGGGAAAGTAAGCTCTCTGTTGAAGACTGCATCTAGGCACTGCACGCTATAACATCTGAGACTATCAGGGGGTGAAATTATCTGGTTACCACCAAGCCAGAAAGAATAAAAACCGTATCGTAGCGAATTTTCCTCTCAAAGGGCGATGATAACTATTCTCTCCAATGGACAAGCAGTATTTAGGGAATATTAATATTAATTTGTAAAGTCTAATTTCATTTGATATTTTGTTTTTGCTTTCTATATCCTGCCGTAATTAAATTAATTTAACGTAACATTTTAGAGCTCAACTCATTGTAACGTCAACCTATTGATCGCCAAGGGTATTAAGCATATTTTTGTAACTATGCTTACCTCTTAACCCCTTCAAATACATGTACTTGATGATGGCTTGATACCCCAATTTTTCGAATTTCACAATTTCCTTTCTCCAATTTTCTCCTTTTGTCAAATTTTATTGCTCAACTTTGTTTTGACTTTTTGCCGTGATACTTTACACTGACACTTCTAATATGTTATTTGTCGTTACTATGGCATCGCAATATTTTTTTATCCACGGAACTGGTCTAGGCTAACTAGATATAAATACCCCCTCGTATAAGCCTCCTTGATAAAGAAATTTATATACTCATAAATTTATTGGTGGTGCGCTAATTTTGTCCATCAGTGTACTAAATAACTTCGTTTAAAAGAAGAACTGAAACAAAGACGGCTGCGACTGACACACAAAATGTTATCTCTTACGATAGAAAGCGTTTAATTTGATTCCCCATTTAACATATTCTCCTAATTTAACCACATTTGACTTTATCTTGTTCGCAAACTTCTTGTCAAATAATAATAATCATCGCTTCCATCAATTAATATTTTGTAGATTTTTCCAAAGGAATATAAAAACCGGAAACTCTCTGAAGCAACCTTCTATGTTGCTTCAGAGAGTTTCCATTCGTTTCAATTCAATGTTGCAAAATATTTTTTTTTACTAAAAAACATGTTTAATATTCTTTTCTACCACACTTATCAAACAACTCTTGTACGTTATATTCCATTAGTACTTAATTTGTTTCTCTAATCCTACATGAGAATATTTATTTGTCAAAACAATTTAATATTTACTTGTTGACTCAAGCGTTCAATATAAAGTCACAAACTCTAGATATTTCCATCGACTCCTGTTCAAGTTTTATTAGTAGAACGATGAATTTCACTCGAAAAGTTTGTCCGATCCTCGAAGATGGAGAATAATATTTAAATGTTCGTGCCGCACGTCTGTTCGCTTCGAAAAGATAGTAATTTATTGGGTGACCTGTTGAAGGGGCAAAATTATGTTGTTCAACTTCGAAATTATGTAATATGCTGAAGCGTAATTTACAGCACGTCAGAACGTTGATGTCAAAATATATAAAATATGAGGTAGGTGTTTTGGAAAATTGAAAATTTATCCTACTAATAAATTGTATGGCTAACCCATATTTAAGGGAGTTAAATATACATTTTCCAGTACCGCGTAAAAACTATAATTATATATATATATATATATATATATATATATATATATATAGGGTGTCTTTCGAATACAGAGACAACATATGATAAATGGAAATATGTAATTATGTAGAATATAAATCCAAAATAACACCCCGAAAATTGGATCACGTAACGCCTAGAAATGAAAAAGTTTTCAATGTGTATAAACAATAAATACCTCGCACTTATACATACGTAATAGTTTGAGTGAGATGCACAATAACAAAACCATTATTTTTGTTATTGCCGATCAATTTTAAGATATCGTCTCTGATATTTTTTATAATTACACAGTGTCGTGACAAAAATTTCTTAAATATTTTCCTCATATTTCTCTCGCTTATGAGAGAAAATATTTTGAGTTCATACTGTATGTAATTACATCTTTCCATTTTCATACATTGTCATTTTATTTCAAGGACAGCCTGTATATATATATAATATATACATACAGGCTGATTCATTTTCGGCCCTCACCATGGGGCTCTTTTATTATTGGAGATAGAGTATAGGTTTAAATTTGGCAAAGTTGTAAAATTTTGTGTTTGTTATAAATCCGTAAAGAAAATAGACCTGTGACAAATGACCTTCGTAATATAAAAAAAAAGAACGCGAAAACCACATTTTCTTCATTTACGTGTAGCACCGACATTTGGCCTTGTAGAGACAAAATAAAAACACATCCTTGTGGCCATTTCTAAACCTATCTCCAGTGGTGTACTCTAAATTTTTATACGACGTTTCGATTCTTTCTGGCCATCATCAACTATCTAATTTCTTATAGGCGCCATATTGGATTTAGACATCTTCAGAAAGAGTTTTCTTTTCTGATTTCAACCATGTACCACATGCTGACTATAGTTTTTGACATTAGGTTTTATTTGAAAGAATAAATTATAAGATTAAATAAGGTAGCCTTTGGAATTTCAATCTGTCAAACATTTCATTTATTGTTCATTAATAATACAAAAATGTCATACACTAACGAAGAGAAACGAGATATGATAAGTATTTTTTATTCTTCGAAACGAAATTCAACAGTAGCGAGTACAAGATAACAAAAACATTAATAAAAATACATAGAAAAGTAAACAATAAACAATTACAGTAAATGTTCAATTATCTGGCGATCTTCGGTAATGCACAATTGGGCACGCCTTCTGGCATTTTGTACTGCCCTTTGTATAGTTCTTCTAGGAACTGCATCGAAGGCATTCTGAAGTCTGTCTCGTAATTCTTCAATGTTTTGTGGCGCATCTACTTTATAAATATTATTTTTAACATATCCCCATAAAAAAAATCTAGCGGACTTAAATCAGGTGATCTCGCAGGCCATTCAACAACTCCCCTATTTCCAATCCAACGGTTTGCAAACTCTTGATTTAAGAAATTTCTAACAACAGCTGCATTGTGTGCTGGTGCGCCATCTTGTTGCCACCATAAATATTGTAATTGATTTAATGGGATATTGTCGTCAAGATAGTCAGATACGTATGTACGTAAAATGTTAAAATATCTTTCTCCATTTAAATGTTCTTCATACATAACTGGTCCTAAGAGACGATTTGCCAAAATACCCATCCAAACGTTTATTCCAAAACGATGTTGTGGTCTTCTAGCTCTGTTTTGTCGGGGATTTTGTACTGCCCAATAGTGCTCCGTATTTCTGTTGAACATTCCAGAATTTGTAAATTTTGTTTCATCTGACCAGATGATTTTGCTTAAAAAATTTTCGTCATTTTCTATCCTTCCCATTAACCAATTACAATATTCTAGCCCTCTCAAATTATCTTCAGGCAGTAAAGAGTGACTAACATGGATCCTGTATGGTTTAAACCTACTTTTATGTAAAGTTCTCCAAACTCTGGACTGGCACAAATTTAATTCTGACGCTACTTCGCGTGCAGAAATTGATGGATTATTATTTATCTATAAAAATACAAGATTAACATGAAATTTGAAAACACGCTTTTAATTTACCATTTGTAAAATATCTTGTCGATTATCATTTAAATTCCTGTTGTCTTGAACATTACGCGGCTTGGTAAACGATCAATTCTCGACCAAATTTCTGTCGAGATCTAGAAAAATGGTACGATGAGGCTGTTGTCGTTCTGGATATAATTGTAGATATCTTGTACTCGCTACTGTTGAATTTCGGTTCGAAGAATAAAAAATACTTATCATATCTCGTTTCTCTTCGTTAGTGTATGACATTTTTGTATTATTAATGAACAATAAATGAAATGTTTGACAGATTGAAATTCCATGGCTACCTTATTTAATCTTATAATTTATTCTTTCAAATAAAACCTAATGTCAAAAACTTTAGTCAGCATGTGGTACATTGTTGAAATCAGAAAAAAAAACTCTTTCTGAAGATGTCCAAATCCAATATGGTGCCTATAAGAAATTAGATAGTTTATGATGGCCAGAAAGAAACGAAACGTCGTATAAAAATTTAGAGTACACCACTGGATAGAGGTTTAGAAATGGCCATAAGAATGTGTTTTTATATTTTCTTTACAAGGCCAAATGTCGGTGCTACAGGTAAAAGAAGAAAATGAGGTTTTCGCGTTTTTTTTTTAAATAACGAAGGTCATTTGTCACAGGTCTATTTTCTTTACGGATTTGTAACAAACACAAAATTTAACTACTTTACCAAATTTAAACTTATACTCTATCTCCAATAATAAGCGAGATCCCCATGGTGAGGGCCGAAAATGAGTCAGCCTGTATATATACCGTGTATCGCATTAAGGATGAAGACACCTCCATATTTTCGTAATTTGAAGGAATACAGATTTGAATTTTTGCACAGTCATACATGTTAATGGGTCACATTTTTTAAGAGGCTCATCTGAAATCTAAACTTTCAGCTCAGCCTACTACAAATTTACAAACAGGGTCAATTCTTGATATTTTCTTCGCGTTGGAGATACAAAAAAAAATATAAAAAAAAAGTTGTTCAGAGTATTATTCTAACCCTATATACCGTGTTTCATGACAAAATTCGCATATTTATTTTTGGTCTATACACAAAATTATTACGTTTATTTTTCAATTTGATAATTAGAGTGCCATGGATAGTAATAATTTGACACTAGTGCTAAATGTCAGTTAGATTAAACTTTGAGTCTATTGCGATAAGTTCTAATCAGTGGTCACAGAAGTAAAATGCCATTAACATTAAGAGAAAAAATAGAAATAATCCGGTTGTTTGAGAGAAGTTGCTGCAGAGTTTAACTCGAGACATCCCAACGTGCTCCCATTACGCATGGAAAAGCAGCTGCTATAAATGCTCTTTCCAACGAAACTGGCTGTGTTATTAAAATCTATCAGAATGTTCAACCTCGTCGAATACACCCGCATCCTGAAGATAACGATATATTGGCGGCAAATCGAGCAAATGCATGCATGAGCCTTCGAGATTTATCGGATAAAATCAGATGTTTCGTTCGGCACAAAATGAAGCCCTATAAACCGAATTTCTTACATGCATTGAAAGAAGGTGATGATAATAAAAGATTAGACTATTGTTATTGGGTCCAAGGTAATTTTTTAAATGACATTTTCTAAAGAAGTTGTTTATGAGGCTACATTCACCACGAATGGGGCTGTATCGTCTCAAAACTGTAGATACTGGGCCAGAGATAATCCTCACTGGGTTATAAATTGTAAAGACCAATATTTCCAGAAAGTCAATGTCTGGTGTGGGATTTTAGGAGACCGAATAATTGGTCCTTTTTTATTTAATGATTAAGAGAATGCTGGTCGTTTAGTTAACTTCTTCGATTGGGAATTTTGGGATGCAGTTGAAAATCTTCCACTTAATATGCGACAGGATATATATTTGCAGCTAGATGGTGCATCCATCTATAATTCAAGAATTGTTCGTCAATGGTTGAACCAAACATTTCTTATGCGTTGGATAGGAAGAAATAGTCCTTTTGAACTGTGGCCTCCGAGATCTCCCGATATTACACCCCTCGATGTTTTTTTTTGGGGGAATGCTAAAAAATAAAATTTATAAAACAAGGCCCAGAAATTTAGATGCACTTTGTGCCAGAATAAGGCAAGTCTGTCAAGAAATCAGTATCCCGGAACTTAGACGAGTAGCTAAATACAATCGTAAAAGAATCGCAAAATGTATTCGAATAGCCGGAGGACTAGTTGAGACAGTTCACAATTCGTAGTTAATTATTTGTATTATGACAATTATTGCTTACAATTTTTTTTAATATTTTTTTGTATCTCTAACGCGAAGAAAAATATCAAGAATTGACCCTGTTTGTAAATTTGTAGTAGGCTGAGCTTAAAGTTTAGATTTCAGTTGAGTATCTTGAAAAATGTGACCCATCAATATGTATGACTGTGCAAAAATTCAAACGCCTATTCCTTTAAACAACGAAAATATGGGGGTGTCTTCATCCTAAATGCGACACACACGGAATACATATAATATTAGAAGGAATTTCGTGATTTTCTTTATCATATTATAACACGTTTAATTTCATAAAGACCTTTATTATTACATTCGACCAAAATAACAAAGCCAGAAACATATTAGAAATCATTCACATCCAAAGAAATAAAAATTCAATAAAACAGTTTATTTGCCCATTACATAAACCTCACTACGGTGACACTGCAACCATAATCGTCCCTTATGAAAATAAACACGCAAGTGTCCAAGGAGAATGTTCAAAACATGCATTCCAGATAAAAAGATAAACAGATATTAGTCATTTACATTTAGTTCAGAATACAATGAATTCAGAATCTCATATTACATATTGCTATGAATAATGCTTTGAAAATTTAGCAGACCACCATCCACAACTAGTTTTCCCAACTAGGTTTCTCAGCCGGTGAAATTTCAAATATGCGACTTCTAACTTCTCGGGTTCCACTTAGGAAAAGCGTGTCTGCAGAGTAAATTTAGCGCCAGTGAAATGTTTACAAAAATTTAATTACTTATATAAGTTAAGTTTAAAGAGCAATATAGGCATGAGTACAAAAATCAAACGCAGGATAAAATTAAAATGAATATTTACTACAAAATAAAAAAAAGTCTATCTTTACAAAATATAAAGATGCTATATTATACAAAAATACATGAGGTAAAAACATTCATTGTAAATTGACAACTAAATGAATGGAAAGCATCCTCTTTATGAATCCGAACAAACTTATCTAAAAATAATCAAGTTTACTATTAATTTCTTCCCCAGAGAACCACACTGTATAATCAGATTCTGATACACGAACAAAACTAACACGTGTTCAAACGACTCCCAGAAAAAACCCTTTAATCCTCTCGAACAAACTTCTCAATTATAATATTAACATAGAAATGTTAACAATAAACTTTATTATCTATATTTCTAATTATTAAATCTCTTAATTACAAGCTTGGATACAATAGAAATATACTTATAATTTAAATTTATGTTTTATAATATCATAAAAAAATTATATCTACTTACAAGATTAATGGAGACAAACAAAGAAGGTGCATAATCAATTTAAACATCAAATATCATACGAGAATTTAACTCTACAACTCTCTAATACATCAATAAATCACTTTTCAATCAAATAACCGAATAAATTAAATATATTTAATTATATCACACAAAGCCACCTCCTAGTTCAAACTATAATTTTGGACTCTCTTAATTTACCTCGGCCTCTCTATGAGATCGCCCTCGAATAACAAGTTTTTCTCACACGTTAAATTTTAAAACATTTTGAATATACACTTCTATCCAACATAATTGTACATTTTTAAATTAAGTTATTTTTAATTAAAAATCCATAGCACATCCCCAAAAATATATAATTAATAAGCCTGGACATGTCAAAATCTTATTTATTATATAGTTTTCCGCACTCACTGAAAATTGTCAGTTTCTTACACTTACACTAATGTCCCCGCACTCAGCTGATGAACAGTTTCAGTCTGGTCCTTCTTCCTCAATACGCACCTGTGGAGCGAACGGTTGCAGAGCACTAATATGGTATCGTCCCTTCTTTCGACGACCATCCATAGTGTACAACTCGTATGTTACATCATTAAATCTCCTGGTGATTCGATAGGGTTCAATGTACGAAAGATCGAGCTTTTGGCATTTACCTTGGCGACGTCTACCAAGACGATAGCTTCTTACAATAACGGAGTCACCAACTTCGAATTTGGTCCTACTTGTAATTTTTTCGCTTTGTTTGTTGACATATTTTATTCCTTGCTCTGCCAGTCTTCTTCCCACTTGGGTTGAAATTTGTTCAATGTTTTCTACCCTTTCTATTTGTTGATTCCAGGGTCTGGCAGGCTTAATCCCATACATCACAGTCGAAGGACACTCCAGAGTAACAGTATTCGGAGAATGGTTGATATTATCTTCAACCTACTAGCCATGTGTCACCCATCCTTCATGATTGTCGTGAGTCTTGATTCGCAGGAACTTGATTATCTCCTGGATTTATCTCTCACATGGATTTCCACATGGATGGCGTATGGAAGAAAAAGAAATATTAATGTCACGATCTTTTAAGGCATTTATAAACCCAGAATTATTAAAATACGTTGCATTTTTTGTTCTGGGAATTCTCTTTTTTCTACTTCCCCTGATAATTTGCTATTTAAATCCATTATATTTTCTTCTACTTGTTGTTCATTTGACAATTGCAAGGAGTCCATACCCCTTGTTAAAACTTCATCTTGGCTCGCATTATTTAACGCCATTATTTTTACCATCATGGCATCCATCTTCTCTTCCATTCTTTTCTCTCTTTCCTTCATTATCTCCATCGTTTCTTCCATTCTTTTCTCTCTTTCCTGCACTCTGATTAATATGTCCATTATCATCATATCCCTGTTTACCCTGTCGTGCCCCTCTTCATGTATGGTGTTTGTTTTTACTTGACCTAATATTGCCCTTGCTTCATCCAAAGATTCCAGTTACTTGTCTTGGCTTCCTCCATTCTCCTCTTGATTTCATTATTCCTTCCATCTTTGTACTCTGTTTCTTGCTGACTACCAATACTGCTTCTGTTCGCCCCACGTTGGGCGCCAAATATATGATATGAATAATGGTTTGAAAATTTAGCAGACCACCATCCACAATTAGTTTTCCCAACTAGGTTTCTCAGCCGGTGAAATTTCAAATATGATACTTCTAACTTCTCGGGTTCCACTTAGGAAAAGCGTGTCTGCAGAGTAAATTTAGCGCCAGTGAACTGTTCACAAAAATTTAATTACTTATATAAGTTAAGTTTAAACAGCAATATAGGCATGAGTACAAAAATCAAACGCAGGATAAAAGTAAAATGAATATTTAATACAAAATTTAAAAAAAAAATCTATCTTTACAAAATATAAAGATGCTGTATTATACAAAAATACATGAGGTAAAAACATTTATATATATATATAATTTTGGTCTCTTTTAATTTACCTCGGCCTCTCTATGAGAGCGACCTCGAATAACAAGTTTTTCTAACACGTTAAATTTTAAAACATTTTGACTATACACTTCTATCCAACATAATTGTACATTTTTAAATTAAATTATTTTTAATTAAAAATCCATAGTATAATGTATGTATTTTAAATTTGAAAACATAGTAACCACTTTTAAAATATTACTCATATTACTCTATCTACACAACAATGTTATAATAATAGTTAAAGGACGATTTCCCTTTATTTTTGTGTCCGTATTAATCTTTCGTTTATGTAAAGATTCTAAAGTGCGTCATCGGAGTGATATTTAAATAATTCGAGTAAGATTGTCTAAAGTTAATTGCTCTCTATATATCATGTGTCTATGTTTTATTGGTCAATAAATCAATAATTATTTGAACTTAATTTTGCGCATTATGTCTCACAAGAGCTCTGACAAATGTAAATTTATAAAATTATAACTGGAGGACGAATATCTAATAATGATAGAACGATATTGCAGGCATACGTCTGAATTATCCATTAAACTAGCTATAAATATATCCATATATAATTATTTGATATAGACAAGTAAACAAACAGTACTTACGATTTTATTTCTATAATTTCTAACATATACAAGCTGTCCCGTATCCTTATGTTCAAATTTTAGGAGTGTAAAGTAGACTTCATTTCAAGTAACAAAAAGGCAAAACTTGTATATCCATTTTTATTTGTTTCAAAGTTACAGATCTATGAATGTGATTTTCAGATCATGAAAAAAAATTTAATGATAAAGTGAATACAAAGTTATACGATTCAATAACAGACCTGTGATTACTAACGTCGCATAATAAAATGTTATCCTAAAATAAATAAACACGTGTCGTAGTGCATACAGTAATTTCTTGGAGATCTACAAAAAAGAGCACTGGAAATTGATTTATGATAAAGAAGGTTCTTACTTATTTCGTAAGTGCTGAACTATGAATATCATACAATAAACAAATGTTCAGATGACTGTTAACGTTGCATTTTTTAATGAAGGATTACATTACGTTTCAGTTCATACAACAGCTTATTAGTGAGTGGACACGTTTTCTTTATTCAAAATGCCTTACGGATTTTCTTCTCAAGAGTATGCGTCATGCATTTTGTGTATGGCTACCGTAACGGCAGTGCACGTCAAGCAGTTATTTAATACCGACATCGGTTTCTCGATAGGCGCATTCCTCATTACAGAACGTTTCTGGAAGTACACAGACAATTTCGGGAATGCGGACTGCGTGATTATCTTTTCGACCGAGGAGTAAATTTGCCGGCAGACTTAGAGGAAGAAGCAGTAGCTATTGTTACAAGGGTTCCAACTCTCAGTGTACATCGAATTGCTAGACAACTAGGAGTGCCACGAACGACAGTTTGGCAAATTTTAAAACATTAGGGCTTATATCCATATCACTATCGCCGGGCACATGGTTTGCTTGAGGCAGACCACTATGCTCGTCTAGTTTATTCTACCTGGATATTAAGACAGTCACGGCTTCATTTTAATTTCTGCAGAACAGTCCTCTGGACAGATGAATCTACGTTCACGAGAAGTGGTGTTACAAATCTGAGAAACCTGCACAGGTGGTCATCAGAAAATCCCAAAGCTATATGCCCATCTAAATTTCAACATGAATTTTCTATTAACGTTTGGGCGGCCCTAATCGATGATTGGTCCTATCGTTCTTCCTGGGAGGTTGAATGCGGACAATTACCTTCAATTTCTTATTGACGAACTGCCAGGTCTTTTAGAGGATGTCTCACTGAATCTTCGACGAGACATTTGGTTTCACATGGATGGGGCACCACCACATTTCGAAATTGCTGTCCGAAATTGGGTTAACGTCAATTATCCAAGATGGATTGGTCGAGGTGGTCCTGTTGCATGGCCACCCTGATTACCCGATCTTAATCCCCTTGACTTTTATTTATCGGGGTACATGATAAATTTAGTCTACGCGCAAGTTTCGAACACAAGAGAAGAGTTGTTGGATCGTATTTACTTGGCTGCCGAGCAAATCCGACAAAACAAGTATGAAATTCGGATAAGTACTTCTTCTGTTGGCTTACGGGCACAAGCCTGCATTCAACAAGGAGGTGGACATTTCGAAAATATTATTAATTGAACTTTTTTAAATAAAATCAGTTTTTATTGACTTTAGGATTACATTTTTTTCATGATCTGACAATCACATTCATAGATCTGTAACTTTGAATCAAATAAAAATGGATATACAAGTTTTGCCTTTTGTGTTACTTGAAATGAAGTCTACTTTACACTCCTAAAATTTGAACGATACGGAGTACACCTTGTATATTCAGAAAGATTTACGAAGAAGTCTATTAATTGCAAATCAATCTAATAGTCATCATATGAATTAATAATAATAGTAATAAAATGATTAAATACATGCATGTAATTAGTCAGTTAACCAACAAATAACAAAGTCAAAGCTACCGACATTTTAGCAGTGCCAGTAGTTTTGCTTTTGGTCCAATGAAATGGAATATTGAAACTATTATTCGGGTGTATAGCAACAGCTGAAAAATTATGCCAAACTATAGAAACCACCATCCACGAGCGTCAGTACAAAGAATTTACAAAGCAAGGGCAAGAGGACTAGTGAACATCGAACAGAAATTTTATACTGTTGTTATCAGTACTGCACATATTGTATCCACTACACAAGTTCCACTTCTGAGGATAGTTAAGGCACATGAAGAGGAACGAAGAAAAGCGTTCTTATTTAGAGAGACGAAGAGAGCGCTAAACGAACTAAAGCTACAGTGCAGTTTAACAGAAGAGATAAATCTTAATCAAGTGCCTGTAGCTGAATTGAGGCGGATGCTCAGAAAGAAGTGTCCTGATGTGCTAGTGAGCTAACATCGAGAGAAGAATGCATGGTTTTTTTTTAAGAATATAGACAGACATGTCTGCCTCAGGTCCTAATATATATAATTGTCTGTCAGGATGGCGTTTACCACACCCTAGAGTATGCGAGGAGGGATATGGGGCAGAATATTGTTGACACTAAGTGTAGAGCGTGTAAATTAATGCCAGAGATTACCATGCATCTACTAGCAGACTGACAGAAATACATCTCAAACACATACATACATCGAGGTGATGCAGCACTTCGAGTTATATACTACCATCTAAGGCCTAAGGATATTTATAACATAGATAGATAATTATTGCTCCCTACGACATTACGCAGATTCGCAGTGTTATAGAAAATAAAAACTGCAAAGTTTTTTTTGGAATTTTGTGTTTAGTACAACTAGACAGCTTTGCGCTAATACATCGGATATGGCGGTGTTAAATTAACAAATATATGTGCATTTTCGAAATGTCATGCACCTGTAAGGACAATATCACAGAAAAGAAAATGGAAAAAACAGACAAATATCTTGGGGGAATATGTGAGAACATTTAAAAACTTATTTAAATGCAAAAAAATAAAAACAACAAAAAAAGTAGCACACAGAAATATGTTATACTTGGTTCCTTGCGCACCTGAAGGGCTCATGAAGCCACCATTATCTCCCTGCCCGGCACTATCACCCACCAAATGATTGTGATAGCTTAATTTACATATAATGTTGTTATTTATGACAACATACGCGTTTATTCTGCCATTGTCGTCTCACGTTAGAAAATTCACCACAGTTACAGATAACACAGGTCTGCAAGTAAAAAACTGCATAGGTTTTTTATACATTTTCTTATTGATTTTGATGTCCTAAAACCGAAAAAAATATTTAAAAAATTCCATCTCATCAATTTTTTTTACAATACTAATTTTTATATTTTTATTTTGTGTACAATTCTTATTGAGTTAAAATTTAGTATTTCATTTTTTAAGCTTCAAATTTAATTAAAATTCAGATTTCTTACCCTTATTTTAATAGTATATTTATCTGGGGATAAAAAAAAAATAATGGACGTAAAAAATTTAGTGAAAGGGGGGGATAAAGAATTTCTGGTGTTAGGCAGACGGTTGCATTATTATCGTGTCACACTCAGTTGACATCCAGCATTCAAACGCTACTGTGCTCTTGTTTTTATATGTGTGTTATGGCTCATAGAGGTTGTGTAATTTCTCCGAACAGCTTCTGTTATATTTGTGGTGAATATACAGTGAAAAGTCAACAAAGAAATATAAGTGATTTTGTGAAGAAGGTTTATTTTGCTTACTTCAAATTAATACTTGGTGATCAAGACAAAGCATGGGCTCCTCATAAGGTGTGCAGAAGATGTGAGGAAGGTCTGCACTTGTGGTTTAAGGGTAAGAAAACTGCATTTCGTTTTGGCATTCCTATGATATGGCGTGAACAGAAAAATCACACAACCGACTGCTATTTCTGTTCGGTAGACGTGAAAGGATTTAATACGAAAAATAAGAAGAAAATATCTTACTCTAACCTTGACTTAGCTATTCGTCCAGTGTCCCATAGCTCTGAAATACCAGTTACGCACCCACCTCCTAATTTAGATGACATCCAGAGTGATGCAGAGGACTTAGAAACGTTTGCTCCCCAGAACGAATCTAGCTCAGATTTTTCAGTTGACGAGGGACTTCAACTTTTTTCTCAGAGAGCTCAATGACCTAGTCAGAGACTTGGGTCTTTCAAAAGATACAGCCGAATTGCTAGGTTCAAGGCTAAAAAACAAAAACCTTTCATCATATGGTACCTCATTTTCCTGGTACAGACATCGAGAGAGAGAATTTACTCAGTATTTCACTAAAGAGGGAAATCTGGTTTATTGTAATGTTCGTGGGCTCATGAAATGCTTTTAAATAGAATATGATTCATCAGAATGGCGCTTATTTATTGATTCATCCAAAACTAGCCTCAAAGCAGTCTTGCTGCATAATGGAAATGTATTTGCATCTCTTCCAATGGGACACTCAATTCATATGGAAGAAAACTACAATGACTACGATTCTTGAGAAAATCAAATATCAAGAACATCAATGGATGGTTTGTGGAGATTTGAAAATGCTAACAATGTTGTTGGGTCAACAGTCAGGTTATACAAAATGCCCTTGTTTTCTATGTTTGGGATAGTAGAGCCAGAGAGCTACACTGGACAAAAACTGACTGGCCACCGCGACACGGTTTAACTCCTGGCGAGAAAAACGTTATCAATACCACTTTGGTTCCGCCAGAAAAGGTTTTACTGCCACCTCTTCATATTATATTGGGGCTAATTAAGCAGTTTGTAAAATCACTGCAAAAAGATGGGGATTGTTTTAGATATATATGTTCCAAGTTCCCGAAATTGTCTGAAGCAAAGTTAAAAGAAAGAGTTTTCACTGGCCCCGACATAAGAAAACTTTTGTCTGATCCCCTCTTTCCTGAATCAATGGGAGAAATCGAAAAAGAAGCGTGGGATTCTTTCAAAAATGTAGTGCAGAAGTTTTTGGGCAATACTAAGGATCCCGAATATAAAACTATTGTACAGCGCATGCTGACAGCGTATAAAGCTCAAGCGTGCAAGATGAGCTTAAAAGTTCACTTCTTACACTCCCATATTGAATATTTTCCTGAAAACTTGGGTGTCTACAGTGAAGAACAAGGTGAAAGATTTCACCAGGACGTACGTGATATCGAGAGACGTTACCAAGGAAGATGGGATGTCAGTATGTTAGCGGACTACTGTTGGATACTTAAGCGAGAAACCAAAGAAGGAAACCAAAAACGAGTTCGGAGAAGCTTCAAAGAAAAGAAGAAAAGGTTTCACAAGGAAAAAGAGTAAACATAAAGTTGTGTATAAATTTAAATAAGAAAAATAATGGTTGATAGGTTTTGATAAATATTATGCTGTGTGTTTGTTGTAATAAATAGTTGATTTTGCTCATTATTCTGTTCTTATTTTGCAAAAAATCTATACGTGATGGAGAGTAATAGAAGTTATTTTTGAAATCAGCGTACCTTAAAACATATAATTCAGCAAAAATATCTCATGCAGCTGAAAAAAAAATTTTTTGCAGACCTGTGTAATAAATCCACGAATTTGTGTAGCCTGCTGATATGCTTATTGAAGATCACTTTCATATCAAAAGTAATATCCAAGTCTTTAATTGATTCAACGAGTGGTATATTCGTATCTCCAAGTTGGTAATTGAAGTTTATAACATTTAGTCTTTTCGTAAAAGATAAAATCTTACACTTATCGAGGTTCAAAGATAAATTGATATTTGTGCGCCAATTATGTATGGTAACCAGATCGACTTGTAGTGTAGTAGAAGACAATCCCTCAGGTCGGTGACTCGAGAAAACAACTTGAAGTCATCGGCAAAGAAAAGGTTTGGACTCGATCTGATCTGAAAGATCGTTAATGAAAGTAGCGAAAAGAAGTGGTTTTAAGTTCTAGCCTTGCAGAACTCTAGAAGTGGCAATGTAAGGTGATGAAAACATACGTTGTAGAACACACGTGGAGGCCTATTATATAGTTACGCAGTTAAAGAGTCAACCAGCGGTTCACTAAATCCGAAAGTCATTAATTTAGCTGACAAGGTAGCGTAATCTAATTGATCAAATAACTTGGCAAAGTCAGTGTATATGACATCAACCTGTCTCCCGTCATCCAGAGTGCCAGCAACGTATTGAGAAAATATCTAAAGGTTGGAGACAGTAGATCGCTTTGCCATGAAGCCATGCTGATTCGGTGATATTGCAGTTTTAATAAGAGGGTAGAATTTAAAATGATCTGCAAGTGTTACAGATTGAGGATCCTCAAGACTGACTTCCAGGAGCTGCATACGCCATATCTTCTTCCTCTCATTAATATAAGACCGAAATTGTCTTGGATTGTCTCCAAGCTTATTTTTAGTCTTTGCAAGATAGTCATTATAAGCTGAAGATATTTACTTACTGACGATGATGATTTACTCGTCGAAATATAGGGTCTAACAATAGAAACATGAGATCTTGCAAAGTAGATTGCCTTCATTTTATAAATGTGATTGACATCTGTCAGTGTGCATTTTAGGTAGTAAAGTTAACCTTTTAATCATGACGAAGTATAAGCCACAGCAACGTTTGGAAATAGTAAAAATTTATTACAAAAATTCGGAATCAGTACAGAGCAATATGCCATATTTTTGGCCGTCATAATCGGCCTAGTGAACAAGCTATTCGTGCAATTATCAATCGCTTCGAAACAAACTTTACCTTTAATAGCTTTGCTGACATGCGCGTACTCTGTTGACAAATTTCACAATATCATTATTGTATACATGTGGCGGTATTTCATTGATAGAGCGTCTAATTTCGGCCATCAATACTTCGGTGGTTGCGGGCTTATCAGTATAAACCCGTTACTTCAGATAGCCCCACAGCCAGAAATCCGAAGGTGTCAAATCGAAAGAACGTGGCGGCCAATTCTGGTCACTAAACCGGAAAATGACACGACCAGGAGCAAACTCGTGCAAGACAGTGAATGTTTCACGGGCGGTATGACATGTGGCCCCGTCCTGCTGAAGCCACATGTCGTCAAGCGTAATATTTTCCAATTGAGGCACAAAAAACTGCGTTATCATATCACGATAACGTTCGCCATTCACCATTACTGCATTACCTTCCGCATCTTCAAAGAAATACGGTCCAATTATTCCTCCAGACCACAATGCACACCAAACAGTAACATGTTTCGGATGCATTGCTTTTTGATGAATCATTCATGGATTTTCTGAGCTCCAAATCCGGCACTTTTGCCGATTTACGAAGCCATCGAGGTGGAAATGGGCCTAATCACTGAAAATGATTTGTCCGCAAAATCGACATTCACTTCTGTTAGCTCAAATATCCAATTGGTGAACTCTCTTCGCTGTGCATGGTCTGTTAGCAGAAGTTCTTGAGTCAATTGAAATTTGTAGGGGTGGAGATGCAAATCTTGAGTCAGAATACCCTGAAGAGTGGCTGTTGTCCAATTCTTGTGCACGATGACGAATCGACGTCTCTGGACTTTCGGACACACTCTTGCGAACTGCCGTGATGTTTTGTTCTGAGCGACCTCTACAAACTCCTATCTTGTATTTCACATCACTAACCGCACCAGTCTTTTCACATTTTTCGATTATTCTTTTCACTGTAGCTGAATTAGGAATATTCTATCGACCGAATGTTGGACGCACTTTACGAATGGTGGCAATCAAACTTTCACCATTTTGATAATAATGTTCGCGTTGTTCTATCGTGTAATGCTTCATGTTTACTAACTCCCATCTGTCAGTTTTCAATCTGTCACATCATAATCACGTGTCATTATGAGTATCAAACATGGCGGGCAATTCAAATCTTGCACTCTTATTGAAACACCCATTATATACAAAAATTAGCATTGTACCTTACATATTAAGTTCTCAAGCCCCAATTGGTAGACGCTTTACTTATTTAGGATACGAATATTTATGTGGTAAGGAGTTCCATATTACCAAATATGAACTTGCTATGCAATTAAATTTTCAAAAATACCTGTTTATGTAAAGAAAATTAAATTACTATGCACATATAATGGCTGTAATGATAAAATCATAATATATTCCATTTGGTATTTAATTCTTATTAATTTTTGGTAAAAAATTCTTGTTATTTTGCTTATTTTATGGAAACTTGTTCTTCTTGTAGCAATATCATAAAACTACTTTGCCTAAGTGAAATTTTCAAGTAACACTTTAGCTGTTTAACCCATCCAGTGCATCGTTCTATACATCGCAAGTACATAGATACTACTTTATATAATGAAGGATGTTCAAGTATGCAACCGTAAGCGCAATGATGTAATCTATTAAGTATTGAGTAATATAATACGTGCACATTCTGTTAACAAGGAGATAAGTGTCTGCAGGACAGTTAATTGTTACATTATCGTTTTAGATATCTTCTCCGCGAATGCATCACTAGTGCCTATCTTGATTATCAAAGGCTTGTTTTGGGTATAAATTTAACCTGATCTATTAGTAGAAGTGCTTGTGTTTTAAGATATCTTAAGTATATTAGTAAATCTAGATATTGATAAAGATATAAATTGATTCATAATAGAAGGTCCTTTTGAAAATTAAACTGTAGCTCGATAAGATTCACCATGTGTATTAATAAAAGTTCAGAAGGAATCAATTGAAATTTAGGTGAGATTTCTCAAAATTACCTTGAATTTGCTCTATCGCAGCACTATTTTTTATATATCAAAAAATAATAGCAGTTTTAAGAATTAAGGAATAGTTTTTTTTTAAGTTATACAGGGTGTCACACAAAAAGCTCCCCAAGCTGTGACTGTTATTTATATTTCGATTTTCATGAGACAGGTACCAATGGTTTGATGAGTACTATGTTTGATGCTACATGTACTTTTTTCCAGCGCCATCTTCAATTCCTAGCGATTGTCAATTTTTTTTTCAAATTGCACGGTATATATTTTTTTACATCACTGAATAGAGATTCTTTTTCTGAATCCATTGCTGTACAATGCATCCATTTTAATTGTAAATTTAGAAGAGAAAAAAATAATTAAAACACTTTCTGAACATTCTCTTAAAGTCACTTGTGTTCTACTGTAGTGTGCCATGAGAAAACAAGTGTAAAAGAATAACGCATTGCCCATATGTTTACAAATGAAACAGACATGCAAATATACACGTCTGTATCTGTACACATGGACATACACCTCGTATTTTCCAACATTTACTTCTACCTAAGGCACGTGTTTCAGTCAACATCTATAAGACTTCATCAGTTAGTATAGAAAATTTTGTCTTATCAGGTGGCAGCATATAATATCTTGTGATATCTGATGGACAAAAGAGATTATGCAGAAAGTGGCAAAGTGGTATACAGGTTTCTCGGAGCACTGTATTGAGCAAAACCATTTGCCCGATATAAATAGCTGCAACTTACGTAGATCTCGGTTTCCGGGTTGGTACCGCGTCGAGTTAGGCGTAATTGCCAACGTTTCGTCCACTATTTCAAGGGACATCTTCAGGGCTGTACGTAGATGTTCGTCGTTTCGCAGTAGCTTGAAGAATGCTATGAGAGAGACCGGTACAACTTATATAGGGGGGACCGGGTCAGATGGTGGCCTGCTATTGGCTGGGGACAGCCAACTAACACGCTCAAACAATACACAGGTGACAGTAACTCTGCGATTAAAAATTCTCAACATCTTGTAACTCGTTTACAGGATTTTTCCTTAGACACTAGTAAATTTACTAGTTAGTTTTGACGTTGAATCTTGTTCACGAAGGTCCCGATCCCGGACACAGTGTCTATCATCTCCGACATTATAACCGCCCACGGCAAACCGAATGATATATCCGAACTCGTAAATGTGTGCCTCACTTCCACGTACTTCCAATTTTGAAACAAGTTCTATGAACAAGTGTCGGGAGCCGGTATGGGTTCCCCCTTATCCCCGGTTGTCGCTAACATTTTTATGGAAGCGTTCTTAGGCTCCTTTCATTTAAAACCTAAATGTTGGTTTAGATATGTAGACGATACGTTCGTTATCTGGCCGCATGGGCGGCAGTCTAGATGAATTCTTACTTTTTCTAAACTCCCAGCACCGTGACATTCGCTTTACCATGGAGGTGGAATCAGACGGAAGTCTTCCGTTTTTAGACGTCTTAGTGACCCGCAATATCAATGGCAAACTGGGCCACACGGTTTACAGGAAACCGACTCATACGGACCGATATCTGAACGGGTTTTCCCATCATCACCCGGCACACAAACAAGCGGTCATCAATACTCTTGTACATCGCGCGTTTTCTATCTCAGAACCTAGGGCATTACCCTCCGAACTTAAGCATGTTTCTAACACCCTACTCCAGAATAATTATAACGCCCACGACATACACCGTACTATAGTGAGACATCGTAACCCCAAACCTCGAAGTGAACCCGATCCTAACATCAGCACCGCCTTCTTACCGTATATTCAAGGTATCACCGATCATATAGGAAAGGTTCTACATAGAAATAAAATCAAAACTGTCTTCAGACTCTATTCTAAAGTTTCGGACCTCTTACCCTCGGTCAAAGACAAAATATCTCCACTCCAAGCACAAGGAGTGTATCGCATTCCGTGTTCGTGTGGCAGTGTGTACATTGGCGAAACTAAGCGGCCAGTCAGCGTGCGTGTGTCCGAACATGAACGTTTTACTAGACTGTTGCATATAGCCGGTTCAGCGCTGGCAGAACACAAACTAAACTCCGGTCATCAAATTCTATTCAAAGATGTCAAGCTTCTGTCCAGTGAATCGCATTATTTCCCTAGGAAAATCCGTGAATCTATTGAAATTTACAAACATCCCTGCAATCTCAATAGAGACGATGGCTATACGTTACATCCGACGTGGCAAACTCTATTGCACTCAACTAAGAATCACCACGCCCATACGACGCATGCCATTGGCTCATTGTCCCCAGCCAATAGCAGGCCACCATCTGACCCGGTCCCCCCTATAAAGTTGTACCGGTCTCTGGCATAGCATTCTTCAAGCTACTGAGAAACGACGAACATCTACGTACAGCCCTGAAGATGTCCCTTGAAATAGTGGACGAAACGTTGGCAGTTACACATAACTCGACGCGGTTCCAACCCGGAAACCGAGATCTACATCTAGAGAACGACCGCGGAAACCTACACCTACATTTAGCTGCAACTTAGTACATAATGCAATAAAAAGTAAAAGATTAGATTTATTAAAAATTCCAGAAATTAAAAAAGCCCAGAAGCAAAATGTAATAGACACTAATACACAGCTAGAATTTATAAACACCCCCATCATAGACACCATTATAAACATCATCTAACCACCACCTCATCACAAAACTAGGTATATAAGTTACACTGTTACGTAGATTAAGTTAGTTGTAAGAAACTCTTTGAGAATGACATAACAGCCGAAACATATATGTTAGAGAAATATAATAAAATTTGTGAAATATAGCCAAGTGTGTTATTCGTACCAAGTACATCAATAATATATTTATTTGTCAATTCGGAGAAATAAATAATCACTCTATTATGATTTTTCACTTTATAGAATGTAAAGTGAAAAATGACCCCTTCGGCGCTAATAGGTAGAAGCTAAAAAAAATAGGAATTGTATGCCAAAGATCGCTTAGATAACTTGTTTAAAACAGATAAAAAATAAAAGTAAAAAATACCCACCCCACATAGTGCCCTTGGATCAAAAGATCCGGACAAATTCAATTTGAAAAGTATCAAAATAACTCCTTCAGCGCTTCTAGTGTTAGCCAGTATCGACATGAAGGAGACGATTTTCCCATGAACATTACAATTGATTAGATTCATCATTGTGGCTCCGAAAAAGCGAGAGTCAAAGGAAATCGTCATCTTGATTCTCTCTCTCTCTGATAAAGCTCAAAAGAATTCAATTAGCGTAGAAAGTTACGCTCATCAATTTCTGGAATACAAACCTAATATTTACTGAAAGGGTTAACGATTAATTTAATAAGATACTGGAAAATTTTACAATCGTAAAGAATTATATCCGTAGAGTAAAGCGGGAAGGAACAATTTTTTTTTTGCACCCCTACTAAGCATTATAGCGACAAAACTGTTGTTTCACACTCTCCTAACAGTCCTGATTAGACACATTCATGTTTCTAGTTGTTCCCAAAGTTTGGAAGAGGTTAACAGGAATGGTTAACAGTTTTCATCAGACACTGAAGTTAGGACTGCTCTTCACAATTGGATCAGCACTAAACAAGAAAGGTTTTTCATGGACGGAATAAAAAAATGGATTCAGCGTTTTTAGAAATGTATTGCACTAAATGGTGATTATGTGAAAAAATAATTATGTGCAATCGAGTGATTTTGTAGCGACTCAAACTGCAATAAAACGTAACGAGAGCAGCCCTTCCTTACTTAAATCGTTTTTCAGGTAAATATAACTGGGCAATTGCAATAAACCGTATAGCCGCAGTGTACTATTTAAAGGAATTTAAATAAAACGAATTTTGAACGTGGTGCATTTATTTACGTTAACAGGTAAGAAATAAAAGCGGGATTATACTTATTTCTTACAACCCTTAATACTTGAGACAATTCAATATAATTTAGTAATGTAAAACTAGTTGTCAATCATTTAATAATTTTGTTTATTTTCTAAAATGATTTGACAATTTGCTAACAAGCATTTTGCTTTATCAGGTTTCATATAATTATAAAATTGTGTTAAGATAATTAAAAGAATCATTTTGTTAATTTACATTGTATATGCATGTTGTTAATGGGAAATAAAACAATTTTCGCTAATAAACAGAAATTATATATTACGTCTAATAATATATTTATTATTAAATTTATTTTTTAAGAAAATATGTCAGAACTTCTGTTTAAGAAACGTACTTCAGAATTATAATAGGCATCATTTCTCAATATAGAGAGCAAAGTAAATAGACGATTGTAAATAATAGTATATTAAAAAACACGTTTCATAAGGCACCATTTTGCCGCACGAGATCAGTTTAGAAAACGAGCCGCGATAGCGGCGAGTTTTCTAAAGAGCGAGTGCGACAAAAGGCCTTATGAAACGAGTTTTTTATATAATTTTTTCTATTTTGCGTTTTTTACATTAATAAATTGCTTATATTGGAATTATTTAATTTGGAAGTTCAGAGTTTAATTTTTATATAAAGCATGCAGTTGGTCACATTGATACTTGACATTTTCAAATTTAAATCTTGCTATCCGCGAAGTATATTATATTAGATATTCTTTATTAATTTTCGTTAACATTACTTGATATTTCATTTAAAAATATAAACATGAGTGACATAGAAACATATATATGTTGTTGTCAATTGTATACAAAATACGTTGTTTGTGTAAAATACGGAGATATATCATATCTGTCAAATGTACATAAATTCTTAAAATCAAATGACAGCAATGATATTTATTTCTGTATTCGAACAACGCCAACATTGAAAAATGAAAAAAAAAGCGTATCGAAATGAAGCTCATTTCGATACTGTTTTGGGTTTCATAATGAGTTCATTTCGAACGCAAAATAGAAAATAGTATATTGTACAACTAGTGCTGAAAATAGGATATTTCGCACGAGCATGAAGTTTGAGCCACGAGCCGTAGGCGAGTGGTTTAATTATGCGAGTGTGAAATATTTTCAGCACGTGTTGTACACTATACTTTTCCGACGACCGCTTAGTGACAAGAATTAATTTCAATGAAAATAAAAGAATGATTCACAAAATAATGATATATGATGTATTTCATAACAACAATTTGAGATTTGAGAGTCATTCATTTGACAGTTTCCTATTTGTTATTTTATGATTAGTAGGTTGGCACGACTGTTACTTTGCACACGGTTCTGCGACGATTCTAATTGGCCCTCTTGAACTTTTCAGCACAGTTTTAGTTACAAGATAACTTTTCAACACAGTTTTGGGGATACAATGCAATTTGCAATTTTCAGTGCTAGTAAATCATGCGAATTTGTTCTTTTTACATTGTGGTCGTCGGAAAAAGAAATTTTAAATTTCTTGTAAATTTTTTACCTAGCGGTAAGGCGTGCGTAAGGCCATAATGTTTGAATCGTGAGTGGCTACAAAATCCCTCGATTGTACATTGGTAGTAGTACAATAAATTTACTTCATTTTGACATTGGCTTCATTATTTTATCTTGCCCTGTTCTTATTTTATAGTCTTAATATTTTATAGAGTTAGAGACCTAATATATCGATCCGCAATTGCAAACTTAAAAAAAACGAGAAAAACGAAAATTACTATGAAATTGCTTTAATTAGAAATTATTTTTAATCGACTACTAAAACAAATTCGAATTTAAAATCAAAATCATCGTAAAATAAAGCTTAAATTAAGTGAAACATCTTCAAATTCGAAATTTTAAATTAAATTATAATTCAGATAAAACATTAATCAATGAGGTTAGACATTTCTGTTTTAGGATATAAATGAACCGACGTTGGTATTAAAAGGTGTATTTAAAAACCCCAGCATTGCGGTACGTTTATTCTCTGTTATCATTGTATTCTCGACCACCTGTAAATAATTGGCAGAGAACGGACGGATCTACATTGTTGCAAACATGCCGCTTGTATAACAAAAGCTCTCTTAATAAATCTGGGACATAAATTCATCGAGCGTAACGCTGCTACAATTACACCGCCATTAAATACCTATCTACGGATTTAGAGTTAAACTCTTAAAGGGAATACATTGTTTATAAATTGTAAATGTATAAAAGTATTAATATATTAGTACATAAATGTGGTATATTCATACTAATTGTATATTTCAATATTATTATAATGTAAGAGAAATTAACATAAAATAATTATTGATGATAATAATAACGTATAAAAGTATTTCTTTGGAGACTGTGGTTTAGTAAAAACTCAAAAAAGGTATAAAACCCTTTACAACAATTAATAATCGTATCCTAAATACGTATTTCGACTAAGGCGTCGTCCAATACATGGTTTGCGACGACCAGAAAAATCGAACGTCGAAAACCATATATTGGACACAGATCATAGCGTCACGGTAAAAGGGTTAAAACTTGTCAAAAATATCAACAACCCCAGAGATCTCGACGCATACGAAAGCTTTCATATCGTTAAAAACAAAATTAATACTTTTAACTCGGACAATGGTCCTATCCCATATAGTTATCTTTTTCCAATCTTAGAAAGGAGGTAGAAAAAGTTGAGTTGGCGTCAGAGCAGCACATGGTGTTTTCATAAGAGGGGTAAGTTGACGTAATTTTAGTTTGTGTATTTGTTTTAAATTTAGTGTATAGATGTTCAATACTTTGATTAGTGGTTTTACCTACTGATGATGACAACTTAGTTGTCGAAATACGTATTTAGGATACGATTATTAATTGTGGTAAGGAGTTTTGTACCTTTTTTTAAAGTATAAGTGTTTGACAAGATAAAATTTTTCCTTCCCAAAATTACAATTTTTGGAATAAAAAGGTATGTGTAGAAAAGTTATAAAAGAAAATTACTCTAGTAAAGTTCACGTTTGCCCGAAACTAATAAATTATAAATCGCCACTACAGTTAAAATGGTAAGTGTTTTAAAAGATTCAATTTTTGAACGCACTTAAACAGAATTGTAATATCAGAAGACGGGATTGCAGGATCGCCATGTAATATCAGAAGTTGTAGGCAGGATGGCCATGTGATGTGATCCTAGTCATAGTTAAGTTCCGAGGCGGCTCATTAGAGACCGGGTTATCGGTAGGATAAATGGTACATTCGGGAACGATTCTCCCCTGTCTGTTACTAGGTTAGTAGCACTAACAGATTAATATATAAACTAGAGACAGGGGCTCTAGTTTATATATTATCTGTTAGTACTACTAACCTAGTAACCTGGTTACAAAATCTAAACTAATATGGTGAAAAATGCGCTAATTAGGAAGGTCGTGTTGAATAAGTAGCACATTGAATGTTTGTAAATAGATGACCTGGTTTGTTTATCACAGAATTTTCCGCCCCAAACAAAGATTAGTAAAATAACTAAATGAGAATTTCTTCTTGAATTCCGAGCTGAAGCTGCGCCCCTGTTACTCCTTCCTTCTTGATCAACATTTTGTCTATTCTCGCAAAGGACTTCTTCATGGTTGCTATTGCTGTTGACGTTGCTGTGCTGAGACTGAAAGTCTGCAAAGGGTTATATGGGAAGTGCTCCGAGCCGCTCCATAGACACACAACGTCAACCATAAGGATTTTGGTGAGGGTCGGTGACGTCTTGTATATACGAAGGTAGTTCAGAAACTACGGGGCCTAACAAAGAAAACACTACTTTTTTTGACAAAAAACACTTATTTCAAAGATATTTCCAATTAGTAATGCCTTCATTGTAGGTCGATGAATCCATGTCCTTAAAATAGCTATTTACAGCAGCGATTACTTCGGAATTAGACGAAAATCTCTTACCGCCGAGCCATTTTTTCAGGTTTGGCAAGAGATGATGATCGCTAAGAGCCAAGTCTTGGGAATAGGGCGAATCAAATCCCAATCAATTCACGAATTTCCGCCATTGCAATCACAGACTTGTGGGCTGATGCGTTATCCTGATGGAAAAGCACTTTCTTCTTTTCCAAATGAGGCCGTTCCTCTTTGATTTTGTCACTTAATTGTTAACAGATTATGCAACAAATTAGCATAATACTCCTCGTTTATTGTTTTGACCTTTTCTAAGTAGTCGATCAAGATAATTCCATGAGGATCTTAAGAGTTGCCATAACCTTCCCAGCTGACAAAACTGTTTTCGCCTTTTTTGGTGGTGGCGGAGAACCTTTTATTGTCCATCGTTTGGATTGTTCTTTGGTTTCGGGAGTGTAATGGTGGATAAGTTTAATCGACGGTAATGAAACGTCGTAGTCCTTCGGATTGTGGTGGAAACGTGTCATAAGTTCGTGAGACACTCAAACAATTCAGGTTTTGCTCCGGTGTAGCCGCGACACCCAACGCGTGGAATATTTTTTCATTTCCAATTCTTCAGTTCCAATTCTGTGCACACTGTCATTTGAGATACCTACAATGTCTGCTATCTCGCGCACTTTTACTCGACGGTCATCCAAGAGTGGACTTTTTCAATCGTAATTAGCACAGAACCGATCAGATGCAAACTTAAAATTGATGGCATCAGCAACTACCGAAGATACATTGGTATCACGTTGTCAGCTATTGAGACCTGGAGAGAGAAGTAAAACATCAAGTACAAAGGGTCAACAAGCTAGCAGGATGCCATAATAACATTATATGGCGAAACCAACACATCACCACAAAAATGAAATCAAGAATATATGAAACTACTGTAAGACCAGTGATGACGTACGCATCAGAAACAAGACTCGTTACCTCTAGAACACAGAAGATGCTCAAGACAGCAGAGATCATCTAAGACACTGGTTCCCAAAGTGGGCGATAACGCCCCCTTGTGGGCGATAACGCACCCCCCCCCCCCTTGTGGGCGCTGCAGGTCTAAAGGGGGGCGGGGAGGAGTCGAATGAGATAAACGAGTTTATGCATGTTTGTCTTATTCCTGTCGGTGCGTGCTGCTTATGCAATCCTATACAAACAACGTAATATTTATTTTATTTTCATTTGCGGTTTCGCGCGTAATAGATAAGCAGTACTTAAGTTCAACACTTACTTACGTATTTCTCAAAACAAAACAATGTCGGAAGTAAAAAAGAAGAGACGGCAATACTGTGCGGAATATATTAAATTCGGATTCATTGAAAATCCTACAAACCCATCGTCGCCTTTGTGCCTTCTATGTCTAAAAACATTTTCGAATGAAGCAATGAAGCCTTCAAGACTGCAAGATCATTTGAATAAAATGCATCCAGATAAGAAAGACAAGAATGTAGCATATTTTCAAGACCTAGAGAAGAAGCATAATACTCAGCCAAGTGTAGCAAAACTCTTTTCGGCGGCTGCTAAGCAAGATGACGACGGACTTCGAGCTTCGTACAATATCTCTTTGTTAATTGCTCAAAAAGGCAAACCACACAACATCGGAGAAGAGTTAATTTTGCCAGCAATAAAGGAAGTAATAACTACTGTGCTTCATAAACCGGCCGCAGATATTATCCGAAAAATTCCTTTGAGTAATAATTCTGTGCAAAGACGAATTGATGAAATGGCTGGAAACATTGAAGAATCATTGTGCAATCATCTGAGGACTAGTCAATTCTCAATTCAGCTCGATGAGTCCACTTTACCAACTAATGAAGCATTGTTGCTGTCTTACGTGAGGTTAATTAAAGATGAGAAAATATGTGAAGAACTATTGTTTGCTAGAAATTTAGAGACCGATACAAAAGGCAAAACCATATTCAATACATTGGAAAAGTTTTGTGATGAGAATGAGATTTCCTTGAAAAATATTATATCAGTTGCTACGGATGGCGCTCCGGTTATGACAGGGTGCCATAAAGGCTTCATAGCGTACGTAAAAAATAAAATTCCGGATGTTCTTGCTGTACATTGCGTTATTCATGGACAACATTTGGTTGCTAGAAATTTAAGTGAACGACTATTTCAATCACTGCAATATGTCATCAAAGCAGTGAATAAAATCCGTAACTGCTCTTTGAATGATCAGCTTTGTGTTACTAATGACGAAGATTTCAACCGTTTGTTGTTTCATACCGAAGTTCGTTGGCTATCAAGAGGCAATTATCTGACTCGATTTTACAACCTGTTTGACTCTGTGATAGAGTTTTTGAAAACTAAAGATACAGAATTGCGCAACAAGCTCATTACATCAAAAAATGATATAGCTTACATGACAGACCTGTATAAATTGTTCAACAACATGAATCTCCAACTGCAAGGCGATGAACTAAATTTAATTAAAACAAAAAATGTCGTTGCTGCTTTCGCAGCCAAACTGCTTCTACACAAAAAGAATATGGGCAGACGTGAGTTTCACAATTTTCCGAATTTATCAGTATCCTGCGGTAACGACGACTTGTTTGCCTACTGCCAACATTTGGAAAACCTCCACATTGACTTCACCGAACGATACCAGGATATTTTGAACTTGGAAATACCAGACTGGGTGTTGGATCCGTTTTCAAATGTCAACACAGCAATATCACCACATCTGGAAGAAACAATACCCGGTACCTCTAGAGCATAGAAAATGCTCAAGACGGCAGAGATGAGAATTCTAAGAAGAATTACAGGTAATACATTAAGAGACCGAGTAAGGAGCGATGAGATCAGAAACAAAAGTGATGTGCGAGGAATAAACGAGTGGACATTGCATAAAAATAAGTAATAGAACGATCATATAAATAGAATGGAGGACACAAGACTCGACAAGATAGCAAGGGATAAGTCACCAAGTGGCAGAAGAAGCATCGGTCGACCCAGAAAAAGATGGAGCGACATCATTCCATAAAGACATTACCCCTTTAGTGAAAAAGTAAAATGCTTAAAAAAAGGAAGAAGAAGAAGAAGAAGACGGCTTGTGGTATCTCTTTTCCATAAAGAAAAACACTATTTAATTAATAATTTGTGTCATTAAATTCCCACAGATTCCACTGAATTTATAATGTATATAAATGATCTTTTAACCTCAATCGACTGTCGAGTTCTGGCGTATGCTGATGATATAAATTTTTTTTTCAAAAATCGATACCATCTCCGACTGTGAAACATTGCAAAGGAATATCAATATTATTACCACCTGGTGTCATGCAAACAAGTTTAAATTAAGTATTAGCAAATGTGCCATTGTCACTTATTCCAGGACCGAACAACTTATTTCATACGATTACGATGCTGAATATACCACTATTCCAAGGAGGCTAGAAATAAAAGATCTAGGTGTTTTATTTGACACACAGCTTAAATTTACTGGGTACGTGGAGAGCTTTAGACTTCCTTATAAGAACGTGCAGAGGATTCTCTAACGTGTTTGCACTAAAAACGTTATATTTTACTATGGTCAGGTCTAAACTGGAATATGCTTCTGTCGTATGGTATCCCATATATACTTACCAGCAACTGGGTTTGGAAAAAATTCAAAGGAGGTTGTTGAAATATGTTTCGTTCAAGACTAATGGAATATACCCACTATAATAGCCCACTATGTAGACTATAATAGTCTTTTAAGCGAGTACGGCATGGAGCCGTTGTCGGAACGGAGGAATATGTCTAGTGCCTACTTTTTAATCAAAGTGGTCACAAACAAAATTGATTCTCCGTCATTACACGGTGAAGTACAGTTTATTATACCGAATTACGGCACGCGTTGATCGGCTGCATTTTCAGTTCCTCGTGCTAGAACTTATGTTATGGCCAAGGCCCCCATGGTCCATATGGCGAAAAACGCAAATAAGTATTGTGAGGATCCTTTTACTAAATAAATAAGTTAGTTTACCATTAAGTTTATTTTAGGATTTAAATGTGTAAATGAATTTGCACTGCAACAAATGTTTTTTGTTTTTGTAATTTTATATTATCCTTTAAGTGGATTTTTGTATCTGTTAGATAATACGAGTACAGACTATTATTATTATTGAATCTTTTGAACAATTTTTCCACCAACTAAGAAATATATCAAAATACCAAGATTGGTCTGTGAATATCTTTGAATAGAGTTAACAATGACCATTTAATGATAAATGATAACTTATCATTTATCATTAAATGGTGAATATAGTTTCGTCTAGTATAATGACAGGTCCAGTCCAAAAATTGACAAGCATTTCGATGGCAGCGCTGCTATTTTTAAAACTGGACAAATTTATTACAAGTGAATACATTAACAGACGGCTACGAGGAAAAAATAAGTTACTCATTTAGTCAGTTATATTTAATGCGCTTCTGTTGTTAATTACCACAATTTATTTCGAAAATATTTTTGTTTTTAATTAATATGTAAATGTAATAATACGCCTACGACAATGGTGGTCGCTCATTATGCAAATTTTTCTTGACTAATCATTTATGAATCGATCGTCTCTGACCTTGAAGTAGCGTGATATTCTAATATCTGAAAATGCTGTTGCATGTTTTCGACGCCCGTCTCCCATTCTCTGTATTCTGATCCATTATACGAATTGTTTTAAGGGTGGCACACAACTTAAACTTCATTTTTTATGCCGACAAGAAAAAGTTTTTTTCCGTATTGGTCACTTATTATCTGATTGAATGGTAATATTTACGGCGTTTTTCACAGCGGGTGTTTGATATTTTGAGGAAATAATGGGCGGATGACTAATAGTCGGCTGCGAAAAATAAAGGAGAAGTTAAGGTAATGGAACGATATCATCGGTAATAATTATAGTACAAGCGATGCCCAGAAATATAAAACAAAGTCTTTAAAGTATACTTCATTCTTGATAGGAAAATATTAGTAGCCTGTCAAGAACAACGTGGCGGTCAATTATTATATTTATCATTGTCTTATTAGTTTATATTTGGAACGCTAAATAAATTAGTAAATATCTTTTAGACGTTTTTATACCTACAAGAAATATTTAATTATCGCGTTGTATCTAATACGAGAGGGTATTAATATCTAGTTAGCCTAGACCATTTTTCTTGAACAAAACAAAATCTTACTATAATGGCAAGAAATAATGACATTTTAAAAGTGTCGCTGTAAAATCTTACGTCAAGAAGTTGAAGTATTGCTGTGCAGTAAATTTTTAAGGAAAGCATGTCGAATGCAAATGTGAAAATCGATAAATTGGAGTATCGAGGCATCATTAAATACTTGTATTTGAAGAGGTTAAGTGCTAAGGAAATTTAGGAAGATATGCTTAACACACTTGGCGATCAATGCCCATCATATGCGACTGTCAAAAATTGGATTGCGTCATTCAAAAGAGGAGAACTTTGCGTTGAAGATGAGAAGGGACCAGGACCGATTTCGGTGTCCACTCCCGAAAGTATTGACGCAGTTCATGATTTGATATTATCAGACCATCGAATTGGACTGACACATGCAGCTGAGGTACAAAAGATTTCATATGAACACGTCCATCATATAGTTTACGTCGATTTAGATCTGAAAAAAATTTCTGCACAATGGATTCCTAAATGCTTCAACGCCGAACACAAACGAGCTAGCGTGAAAACATCACGGTCGATCTGTGTCCGTTTTGAAGGAGATCCTGATTTTTTAACCGTCTTGTAACTATGGATGAAACATGGGTCCATTTTTTTACGACCCAGAAACAAAATAGCAATCGATGGAGTGGAAGCAGTATAGTTCTCCAAACCTAAAAAATTTCGAGTCCAAAAATCTGCTAGAAAAATTCTTGCTTCAGTTTATTGGGATATCCAATGAATAATTATAATCGATTACCTAAAAAGGGTCAGACAAATTGCTGGAGATTCTTATTCTAAATTACTAAACAACCTGGGAGAGAAAATTAATGAAACAAGACGTGGCATGTTAGCGAAAGGTGTGTTGTTTTTGCGGGATGGAAGCCCTTCCACATAAATCACGCATTACCTTGAATACAATTCAGGATCTAGGGTTTGAAATATTGGAATACCCGCCCTGATTCCTCTCAAACTTTAAAGGGACGTTAATATTTGTGTAACGAAGAGGTAATAGAAACTGTGGAAGACTGGTTTGCAGACCAAGGAGAATCTTTTTTTTAGAAGGGTTAAAGGCGCTGCAGGATCGCTGTGTTAAGTGTATTAATTTACGAGGAGACTATGATGAATAATAAAATATTCCAAACTTTAAATTGTATCAATAGTAGGCTAAGAATATATCAATACCCCCTCGTATCCTCATTAAAGAGAAGTTAGCTTTTGATGTTAAAATATTAGGTTGGTGCATATGAAATGTCGAATTATAAAATTCTCATCATCAAAATAATCTAGGAACTACTGTCTTTGACATATTTACAAAATAGCATGTTATTATTCCTATCTCAAAAATAAGATTGTTTGAATGCGTTGGGATGCGATCTGGACGACCTTAAACATCAACTCATGAAAATCACGTCTGGGAAATAAAAGTCTTTGAAAATCATCAGTTCACAATTAATGACGTAAATAATACTGAAATTTCCTTGGCATAGATCCAAGCAGGCGCGGCTCGTGATGACGTATTTGGGAGTGCAAGTACAATGATACGAGTGCCTCGTGTGTTTTCGGTGTTTACTAAGAAAACGTTACAGTTAGTACACGAGAATACACGAAGCACTCGCATCATTGTACTTGCACCCCCAAATACGTCATCAAGAGCTGCGCCTAGATCCAAACAATTTTGAAAGACCATTTGGCCCTCGGAGATGTGTAATCTCGATTGGCCTTACCCTGTACAGAGAAAGTTTTGACTACAAGTCTGTCATGAAACGCATCATTACGGGCCATGGCATATGGATCTATATTTGTGATCCCGAAACAGATGAAACAGTACCAAAGGTGAAACAAGTCCAAAAAAACACAGGTGAAAATCGTCCAAAATTCAAAGTCATCTTCACAGTTTTCTTTGATTACCGTAGTGTAGCGCATTCTGAATTTCTTCCAACAGACAAGGAATTGACAAGGAATTTTATTTGAATGTTATGCGTTTGTTTTCGCAATGGCAGTCTACAACGCTCTCAATTATAGAAAGGGAATTTGTGGTTTTGTATCAAGATAATGCAGCATATTAGATACATTGTTTCACAGTCACCGTATTTATCTGATATAGATAGCATCATGTGACTTTTTAGATTTACACGGCATAAAAGACTGCTCCATGGACACCATTTAATCGATTAAAGAAATCAAACAAAATTCTAAAAGCTCTTTGAGGGCTATACCGAAAATCGACTTTCAGAACTGCTATGAAAATTATAAAAAGCATTAGAATAAATGTATTGCTTCGGAAAGAAATTTCTTTGGAGGAGAACACGTTGCATTTTATTTAACCAGTTCTGAAACTTTTGGACTACGGCAGTATTCCTGTCTTCATACCAAGATTATCATTGATACCCTAATATCAAAACTTTTGGAATTCTAAAAATATCAATAATTGCAATAATGTCAAATCGTACTTGTTTCAGTTTTTTACCGATAAAAGCTTGAAATTTTAAATACGGAATTACAATGCCGACTGAAAGACAGCAAAAGATTAGTGATAAAAAAGTTTCGTTCCACATGAAAATTGTCTTTGTTTTCTTAAAATTATCCGCAATTATTGAGATACCAAATCAATACGTGTGTGGAACCCAGATATTCCGACGTTTCGGCAGTCTGTCTACTACCGTCGGCAAGGTAGTTCTGGTTTTTTGCTTAATTCCAACGACTAATCTGGCGGTATGTCTCCGCTACTTTTATTTTTTAGTCAAATATATGGGTGAGGTTTGAACTCATACAATGTTTTACTTAAAAATAAACCTGAACAAAATAATTCGTTTAATGTTCCTTTTTAGTAAATACTAATGTTAAATGAGCATTGAATGTATTAAACTATTATATCCATACTTATAAGGTATGCAACAATGAAACGTCAGATCTAATAAATTCTCGTTTACTATGAAATAATTTACCTGCATTGTAAAGAGATGCAGTATCCTTATTGTTTGTGTATACCGTGCCTGATCATGCCAAATCCAATGTAAGGGTATCTCGTGTCGAAATTCCGCATGCAACAATATAAATTACTGCAGATAGCGAGTGGAATTGAATTGTCACTTCCAGATACCAATTCATGCAAAGTCTATTAATAGAAACCAGGCGAATTTCGTATTAATTTCGACATTTTACAGAATCTCTGTATTCTACAATAATTAACGCATGTATAATTTCAGTTTTAAATGTTTTGAATAAAGCGTGTAAATTTAAAAGTTGATAGTAAAAAATAACGTACCTATTTGATTTTCAAAACACGGTTAGGCGCATTAAATAATTAAAACTGTTTCTGTTCGAGTTAAGCAGATGTTATGAGTATGAGGTTACTGAATTAATGAACCAGGAAGCAGTGCTTGCATTTTCAATTTAAATAATTAGGGAATGGCATAACTGTCATTATCTATAGAAATTTAAAGTAATACCTTATTAAAAATACTTATTTAAAACTACAATAGTAATTATAAAATAATAATTAATCATATTACACTACTTTAAAGTCTTTAAAACTAAAATAAAAGAGGTATTTATTACTTGTTTTAATAATTGCATTTCCTTTAAAATAATTTAAGTTGGCTAAATTGATGAGATTTCAAATTATCCAATCCGAGAAAGCAAGTAAAACAACCGAGTTTTTTTTGTGTTAAATTGTGGTAAATTAGTTCGGTTATTTTAGAATATCGAAATGAGTAAATGATTAATGACTATAACAAATAGACAATAACGTTATAATTGTGTATTCACCTTACACATATTTTTTTAAATTTTTGAAACGCGAATGAACTATTTACATAACCTACAAGATAGTTTGAAACGACTGGTGGTTGCAATTTTAGTCGGTTTCGTGTGCTTAGATAAATTTGCCGTATTTTCTTATGCTATAAATGGAATTCATGCTTATGTAATGTCTAATCATAATTTCGGTGTTATTTTAGGACACAGTGCTATGTGAATAAGTGAATATATGTACTTTTAATTGTTCTTATAAATAGTGCTAGAAACTTGAGTTGTTAACGATTGAGAAGGTGTACGTTTAGCGGATACAATTTCTTAACCCTTTGTGTCCTGACTTATTAAGATTTACCAGAAATGTTAAGTATGATATGTTTGCTTATGACGTAAAACAAGTCCCTGAATTTTTTTTCTTAAAATACTTGGAGGGGGGGGGGTATCGGGACTTTGAAGTCCCGTCAAAGCTAAAGATAATAAAATTTGGTTGATTTACAAAAAAATATTTTGTTTAAAATATTATTTTATGTGATACGTCTGTTAGAGCAATGTTATAAAAAATTATTAATAAATGTGTAGTAACAAAACATTAATTTTCGGACATGCTGTGATAATCCAAAAAACAATTTTTTCTCTCGTTGCAACATAAATATACTCCACAAGTTAAGCACTTGGAGTGAGGACGCGACTCTATTGCCATTGATGAGCATTGTTCACAACTTCTTCGTATTTTGGTAAAAATTGGCCAGTGACTTCCTCGATTACTTAGTCGAACATCATTGCTTACACTATAGTTGTATTTTCTTCGTTTTGTTGGTGCAGGACTAAGGCGACTGCAGTTTGGACTACCAGAACGTGGACTCGATCTTGGGCTACTACTTTCACCGCGAATCAAACGTTTTTGGCAGGTATTTGAGAGAACTAGTCATAAGTCCTAGACTTACTCCACGTCTAAATTCTAAGAGAGACACATTCTCTTCTGGATGCATTGTTTTTGTAAATGATGTAACTGTTGATAAATACTAAATCTAGTAAACCAAAAAAAATCCGGTGCCACAATTTCTTTGAACGTCTGTTAACAGCATAAGCTTGTCGTAAACGATCAGCATGATCAACACCCCCCATGTATTGATTATAATTCACAATAATTTTTGGGCAATTTACATTTTGTTGCGTCCCATCTTTTTGTAGTCGCCGAACTGTGGTAAATTCTGTGCTATGGAAATTTGACAGCATATGAACGACTCTGTTATCATACCACTTAAAGTATGTTAAGTCCATACTAGAAACTCTGTAATCGCAATCTCCTCTTTTCATGCTTTTATCTGTTTGGAGATCTTTTGGTAGACCGTCTCTTGTCTGTCTCACTGTTCCACAAGCCAGCGTATTTTCAGATTTTAATTTTTCTAATAATTTTACCGAGGTAAAATAATTATAAAAATACACTATTCTGTGTTTTCCCCAATAACTCTCTGATAGAGAAAGAACGACTCTTTCTCCTAGTCCAAATTGAGCAAATTTTTCTTGAGTCACTTCATTCTTTCCTTGATAAATTTCAAATTTCTTGATGTATCCCTTTTGATCGGCTATACACCATAACTTATATCCACGTTTTATCGGCTTCATTGGGTTATACTGTTTAAGTGTAGAACGCCCTTTAAACAAAATCATACTTTCGTCTACAGACAGCTCCCTGGTGGCATTATACAGTGTTTCAAACTGAATATTTAGAATGTCAATGAGTGGTCTTAATTTATACAGCTTGTCTTGGTTTTCATGAGGTATTTATGCATTGTCATTAATATGTAGCATAGATAATATCTGTTCAAATCTATTTTTAGTCATTGTTCTCTGAACTAAAGGAATCCCCAGATCTTCCGCAGATGACCAGAATTGTTTATAACTAGGCAATTTGTGATAACCCATAACGTAATTTATGCCTATGAAACCTAGTATTTCATTTGACTTGACGTTCAAAACCTTGTTTCTTTGTACGGCGTACAAACTACTTTGATAAACAATATCATCTATCATTGAAGATCCTAATACAGTTAAAAAATAATCTGTATAATTTTTACACGTAACAAAATGTTCCTCGATAGGACCTTTATCGAGTTGATAGGTAGGAATGTCAATAACGTTTGTTCTCTTTTTCCATTTTCTATCAATTTTTTCCGCTTTTTTCTTTGGTAATTTTTTAGTAACACTATTTGACGTACATGGTAAATCTTCATCTATTTCAGGAGCTAATGCAATGTCAGTAGTAGTTCTTTCATCATTTTCTTCAGACAGAGATGGTAATTTTTTTCCAATTCCGTAGCAGTTTTCTGCTCATCGTCTTCACTATTTTCCTCATCTGTGAGGATATTATTATCCATTGGCAGTTCTTCCAACTCTCCAAGCTCTTCATCATTTACAAAAAATTTCCTTCTCCACCCACTCATCATGTATAATTGTCTGAAACACCAAAATTTAAATACTTTTCTCTGAAAAGTTACTATTATTTCAAAAAATAACATAAAGCATGGATTTCGTGCAATACTTACCAGATATTGAGTTTTATACGCTCTTGTTCACGACGGGACTTTTGAGTCCAGCACAGAAACTGCTCGATAATAACGAAATTGTTTATTATCACAACACTAACTGAATGTAATAACAAATTTTAAACTATGTTCAACCACTTCAGTTAATTATTTAACAAAAAGCACTAAACAAACTTAATTTTACTACCCCGACAAAATTAGAGCCGTATCTGCGTACCAGCTGGTTGTGTACTAACGGTTAAATTGAAATTTACTGACAACTAGCGACACCTGTTGCCACAGTAAGACTTTAAATTTGTTCATTACAGTGGACTGTGATAACCCGTCAATGCAAAAGTGGCCTTTACGGATTTATGTAAATATTATACAATTTTAAAAATACGGGACTCACAAGTCCCAACAGGACACAAAGGGTTAAGGTAGGAATTCTTGATATATGAAATTAATTTAATCGCATAAGCGACAATACTGTTTAAATATAAAATTTGGGTGATTCATGAATTTGTAGTCAATCGTATCAAAGAATTAATTTCGTAACCATGGAAACATTCAAAATTTAACAGAGTTACCATAATGCCTTATACGTTTGAATTGAAAATTCAGTTATAAATTAAAGTAAATAAAAGTTATGATATTGTTGTTGTATATCGCTATTGCCTCGCTCATACCTTCATAAATTTATATGACAGAATAAAAGAAAAACGCGTTCAGTGCCCTACTAACAAATATTCGCTAACAATATCTAATTTAGTGTATGTAATGTATCAGATTTAATTATACTTACATAAAAACTTTTAGTGCATTAGCAGATTTATCATAAGTGGACTTGTAATATTTGCAATAATTCTTTTCTTTAATTGTGTCTGTGTGTATGCAAAAATTTGTTGTGAATATGTAGATGTGCACTGTGTTAAATAATTGTTATACATTTCTTTATAGTCATTTATTTGAAATACATTTAAAACATATTCATAACAAAGTGTATTTGGCACTAAAGTAATTACATTGAAAAAATATTATAATTATGAAACATTAATTAAACTGTATTTCCGTTAAGACCACAAAATTTCAATGTACGCTAGCAGCATCTCATTACATACGTAAGTAAAAAAGTAAATATTCATCCGAGATAATAAAATGAAATAAAAAATACTTCAATCGCCTGCTACAAATTGGAAGGAATCATCACAGTTAAAGCTGTAGGTACCTGCTATTAATAAAATTCAAATTCTCTTGAAATATAAAATACGATATCCTGTTACTGATATTCAGATTGTACATATTAAATTACAAATTAATGGAGTATTACTAAATATATTTACAGACAAATTATATAATATTTACTGTCTGCTCAAACTTAAATGAAGCCGCTTCATCTGCAAGTTTCTGAAGATCGAGTCTTACTGGCTCTATCAATAGTTCTTTCTGTTTCGAACTTCACCTTCGGCAGTTCTTCCATTATCTTCTCTTTGACAAGGTGAAGTTCTTTCTGCTGATGAATGGGTTCTTTTCTTTACCTTAGCATTTCTCTCAGTTACTGATCCTATTCCATCACCATTTGTTTTGAAATATCCATATTTTCCAGCAATAGGGATAGTAACAAAATAATTTTGAAAATACTACCACATTCTTTATCTACAACACATACATTGCCACTTACTAGTAAGAAGAGATGCAGGCTATATTTTCCTTATTTTCTAATATCAAACTGGTAGCTTCTGTACCAATATATTTGTAATACGAGGAACACCTTTTATATTTTTACAAAATCTGAGAAGAAAACAAAATTTTTGGGAACAAACTATTTTATTGTTTTTAAAAATATTCGCCTTTATGGTCTATACACTTTTGCATGCGTACGAACCAATTCTCAAAACATTTTTTTCGACTCTGAAGGTTGTATCTCAGAAACATGGTTTTCAAAGGCTTCGACTGCTTCTTGAGGTGTTGAAAATCGCTGTCCATGAATTTTTTGATTCACAGTTGGGAACAAAAAGAAATCATTCGGCAACAAGTGAATATGAACAATGAGACATTATTTTAACTTATGTTATATGGGAACTCGCATTGTAGTGACGCATGCGACGTTTTCGGTTGTTCTTCTTACTTTCGTCTATAACTTTTGGCAAACAAATAACTGTATATCATTCAGCGTTAACAGTTTTTCGATCCTCTAAAGGAATTGTTGCAATGTGTCCTGTACAGTCGAAGAAACGAGCGATCATTTTCTTGGAAGTGCTCCTTGTACGAACAACTTTTCTGGAGTTCGGTTCGTCTTGGAACACCCATACAGTAGATTGTTGCTTGGTTTCCGGCTCATACGTCGAATTCCTACGTCGAATTTTTTGCGCATCTCTTTATACCAATTGACACGAGCTGCTTTCTGAGCTTCGGTGAAGTTATGTGGAATCCATCTGGAACATATTTTTTTTACAAATAAATGTTCATGTAAAATCGAATGAATTGCAGTCTGCGGTATGCTAAGAGATGCCTCTACCTCACTGTAAGTCACATGTCGATCGTGTTCTATCATTTTCTGCACAGTATCGAGGTTTTTTGGAATCGCATCTTCTCTGATGGTGCTTCATTACCAAAAGTTGGCCGAAGCGATAAAATGCATTCTTGTGGAGTTAGGCCTTTCTCATTATCGTAAAAAAATCATCTAACGAAAACCCTCCTCACCAGTACTCTCCATTACTTTACAAACTGTCTTAAAACTGTCACCACCAACAAACTACTGACTTCATTTCTAAGCTATCGCGGATTTCTCATTGACAAATGTGAAACTTTAAGAATATAGTGATTACATATTGTCGTGGATTTTTCCCTGAAGAAAGTAATAAAAGAAGATATGAAAAACATTATATTTATGTACATTTTATTACAGAGAGATAACTATAAAATTTTGATAGTTTATGTAACAATTTATTATGATATGTATTTTTGTCCACAACTGTAGGATGTACGGGTTTATGTGATGTTTGCAGTTCGCGCCAATTTGGAAGTTGTAATAATGTATATATGGATATATTGTAGCTGTTTTGATTTATTTTTATGTTAGGTAGGGGTAACTTGCTGTTTCCTGGATGCTCATGAGAGACTGGGTGGTTTTTATGCAGATAGGTTGTTATTTGAAATTGGATAAAACTTAATTTTATTCAATTTAAACTTTGGATAATTACGGTGTGTGTTTTTTGATTGTGTTTGGATGTGTTAAATTAATTTTTCGTTTCTTTACGAGTCTTTGAACTTGTAATTTAAATTAAATGACCTATCTGGAGTCTCTCTTATAATAGTTTTTTGTGACGTGACGTATACAAAAATGAATGTATGTATATTTTAATATTATATTTATGCATTTAGAAATAAGTGTGTTACAATAAGGAGCTCAGTAAATTCGATAATTCTAGTTTATAATATTTTTGTAATCAGAGAGAATATTAAGAAAACTTATCAGACTGTTTTTTTTTAGTATAGTTTTTCGTTCATATGGATTATTGTAATGCGTTAGAAGGCGGGAAAACTTATTTGTTACATGCTTGATTTTTGCGCATGGTCAATTTTGGATGTGTGCGAAAAATAGAGAAAGTTCTATTTGACGTTTGATTTGTGGGGGTAATGTAATTAATGACATCTGATAAATTTTGTTTATATTTTATATTTAAATCTTTGTTCATAAGTAAAAACACAAGAGCTTTTTTTTTATCGGATAAATTTCTCTTTGTAACGAAATTATTTTGCCAATCAGTAATTTGACGAGAAAAACTTACATGAAAAAATCGCGAGACCGAAAGGTCGAGCGATTTTTTCTAATGTAAGTTTTTCGAGCGAAATTATTGATTGGAAAAATATTGAGTTAAAAAGAAATTTATCCGATTGAAAGAAAAGCTCGAGTGTTTTTTGGCAAGATAAATTAACGACATGAATAAAACTTTTTAAATTGTCTCCATATTGACGATTTTGTATTTCTTGTGTATTGCGGTATTGATATTTTGATATTTGTTGAAATTTCCCCAACCGACTCGTACATTTTACGTTCAACGATACTTAATAGTTATTACCTGTCAGCTGCCAAAATAAATTAAGTGATGCAGGGCTACTAGATATGTAACAGGAAGAAGCATTTTTATCGGAGGAAGAAGCATTTTTATCGGTGATAAAAAGCTATGTAGGTTTTTATCGCTGTCAAAGTGACAAAAATGTCACCCGCAAATGGACATTTTTATATAGGAGTTAATTTATCGCGGTAAATCAATTGGAGGTTTTTTATAACTTTTGCCATCAGTTGGTATCAAAGTTTTTTTATCCTCATTGCTGAAATTTGTATCAGTGCAATTTTACACTTTGTAAAGTTGAGTTTTTTTTTTAAATATACATGTAAAGGGGGGAAATGTTTGTATGATTTGTCTTATACCTATTCTTTTCAATTATATTTCCACGTATCCATGAGGATAAGTCCTGAAAATTGAGAAGCTCAAGGAAGGCGCACCCGACTGAGGATAGCAGGGAATCTGTTTTGTAGTGTGAATTAAAAGTAAATAAGCAATTAAGATCACAATTCACTGCAATATGTCAAAAGCACCATCTAGTGGTCATTTCTAAAAATATAAAAGGTGTCCCTCGTATGTATATTTACCAACAACTGGATGAACTTTCTATCTTGTCCTGTTCTTCAAGTAGTACTACGTAACCTCTACAACACCTTCCTTTCATGAACAACTGGGTTCTGTATTACTATTAAACAAAATTCATGTTTCCATTTAATTTAATTATAACAATGATATTATATACCTATAATTTTAATATATTATCAAATCATTGTTGCTTCGAGCGATCAAGATAATTTGTAATCGAGTCAACCTTGAATCCGAAATCGTATGTATTTACTTGAACTACACTTACATTACAAACGTCAAGTAAAATGTCAGTTGACAGCTAAAATAACAACAGTTAATGTAAACTATGCAACTGAGGACGAATGTATTTACGACATATAATTTCGGTTTCAAGGTCGACTCGATTACAAATTATCTTGATCGCTCGATATAATATCATTACAAAATATATTTTTCTCAATAAATAGTTGCATTTTAATATCACTATTTTTAAAATAAAAAAATATAGGCATATAAGTAATAACCTGTTATAACATAACATTATCCGTCTCAATCGGTCTTAAAATTATTCATTTCAAATAATATAATATATGGCAACGCTGTTGAGTGGCAGTTGGGTTTCATTGGCTACAAATTCATGCATTTATTGTATTTTACAATAATTCCATTTCATCTTTCACAAACTTGTTAATTCTAAGATATATTTTATAATAGAAATATGTGTTATTACTACAAATTTACATACAGGGTTGGCCATTTAAAGCGGTAGTTTGTGAATTCATGTTAAAAATACAAAACATTAAGTTACAAAAAGCATTTATCTTCTCGTATCGCTATTTCATTCAGGGTTCATGGAGAATTGCGTAAACTGTAGTTGCAAGAATTTAGGTCATGGCTAGATGGTGGGTTTGGTATCCTTCTGTCTGTAAACTCTGGAGGGTCAAGAGCGATGATTCTATTGGCGAAATGTTCTCATAAAAATTGGTAAACTGATGCCGTACGATGCTGTCGAGCTCCACCTTGCATTCTCTACCATATCTAATCCAAGAGCCACAGCAAAAAAAGATTCTTCAAGCATATCAGTTTTTGCGAAATAACGGTTCCATTGTAAACCACGTGTCTGATAATTTCTGCCGACGAGATAGCACACTATACAGTCAGTTGTTGGGAGTGAAGTGGATAAACATTTGCTAGATGTGAATTTTCAGTTCCTCAATGTCTTCAATTTTGTTTATTCACATTGCTCTATTTTTATAATAAAATTAAATTATTTCCACACGCACTTTCGTTGGATACGACGCCATCTTGAAAACTGGTGTTGCATATTTTCACACACTTATAGGGCAACCGCAGTGGATCTGCTGCTATACAGACTGATTCATTTTCGGCCCTCACCATGGGGATCTCGCTTATTATTGGAGATAGAGTATAGATTTAAATTTGGCAAAGTTGTTAAATTTTGTGTTTGCTATAAATCCGTAAAGAAAATAGACCTGTGACAAATGACCTTCGTTATTAAAAAAAAAATGCGAAAACCCCATTTTCTTCTTTTACCTGTAGCACCGACATTTGGCCTTGTAGAGAAAAAATAAAAACACATCCTTGTGGCCATTTCTAAACCTCTATCCAGTGGTGTATTCTGAATTTTTATACGACGTTTCGTTTCTTTCTGGCCATCATCAACTATCTAATTTCTTATAGGCGCCATATTGGATTAAGACATCTTCAGAAAGAGTTTTTTTTTCTGATTTCAACCATGTACCACATGCTGACTAAAGTTTTTGACATTAGGTTTTATTTGAAAGAATAAATTATAAGATTAAATAAGGTAGCCATGGAATCTCAATCTGTCAAACATTTCATTTATTGTTCATTAATAATACAAAAATGTCATACACTAACGAAGAGAAACGAGATATGATAAGTATTTTTTATTCTTCGAACCGAAATTCAACAGTAGCGAGTACAAGATATCTACAATTATATCCAGAACGACAACAGCCTCATCGAACCATTTTTCTAGATCTCGACAGAAATTTCGTCGAGAATGGATCGTTTACTAAGCCGCGTAATGGTCAAGACAACAGGAATTTAAATGAAAATCGACAAGATATTTTACAAATGGTAAATTAAAAGCGTGTTTTCAAATTTCATGTTAATCTTGTATTTTTATAGATAAATAATAATCCATCAATTTCTACATGCGAAGTAGCGTCAGAATTAAATTTGTGCCAGTCCAGAGTTTGGAGAACTTTACATAAAAGTAGGTTTAAACCATACAGAATTCATGTTAGTCACTCTTTACTGCCTGGAGATAATTTGAGAAGGCTAGAATATTGTAATTGGTTAATGGGAAGGATAGAAAATGACGAAAATTTTTTAAGCAAAATCATCTGATCAGATGAAACAAAATTTACAAATTCTGGAATGTTCAACAGAAATACGAAGCACTATTGGGCAGTACAAAATCCCCGACAAAACAGGGCTAGAAGACCACAACATCGTTTTGGAATAAACGTTTGGATGGGTATTTTGTCAAATCGTCTCTTAGGACCAGTTATGTAAGAAGAACATTTAAATGGAGAAAGATATTTAAACATTTTACGTACATACGTATCTGACTATCTTGACGACAATATCCCATTAAATCAATTACAATATTTATGGTGGCAACAAGATGGCGCACCAGCACACAATGCAGCTGTTGTTAGAAATTTCTTAAATCAAGAGTTTGCAAACCGTTGGATTGGAAATAGGGGAGTTGTTGAATGGCCTGCGAGATCACCTGATTTAAGTCCGCTAGATTTTTTTTATGGGGATATGTTAAAAAAAATATTTATAAAGTAGATGCGCCACAAAACATTGAAGAATTACGAGACAGACTTCAGAATGCCTTCGATGCAGTTCCTAGAAGAACTATACAAAGGGCAGTACAAAATGCCAGAAGGCGTGCCCAATTGTGCATTACTGAAGATGGCCAGATAATTGAACATTTACTATAATTGTTTATTGTTTACTGTTGAATTTCGTTTCGAAGAATAAAAAATACTTATCATATCTCGTTTCTCTTCGTTAGTGTATGACATTTCTATTATTAATGAACAATAAATGAAATGTTTGACAGATTGAAATTCCATGGCTATCTTATTTAATCTTATAATTTATTCTTTCAAATAAAACCTAGTGTCAAAAACTTTAGTCAGCATGTGGTAGATGGTTGAAATCAGAAAAAAAATCAGAAATCCAATATGGCGCCTATAAGAAATTAGATAGTTGATGATGTCCAGAAAGAAACGAAACGTCGTATAAAAATTTAGAGTACACCACTGGATAGAGGTTAAGAAATGGCCACAAGGATGTGTTTTATTTTTTCTAAAAGAAGAAAATGGGGTTTTCGCGTTTTTTTTTAAATAACGAAGGTCATTTGTCACAGGTCTATTTTCTTTACGGATTTATAACAAACACAAAATTTAACAACTTTGCCAAATTTAAACCTATACTCTATCTCCAATAATAAGAGAGATCCCCATGGTGAGGGACGAAAATGAATCAGCCTGTATAGGATAAACATTATACTGATTACGATTACTATTTATACAAGTGAATAGTGCGATTTTTAAAACCGCCGCATAAAATCACCAACCCGTTATGTTGTATTTATGTTTTATAACGATAGTAATACGTATTTTGACACAATATTATATAAACCGTTTTTGTTTGGGTTCCTCTAGGTTTTTTTTTAATAAAAAAGAAATGTGTTAATAAAGCTTTCATAGTTTGCATGTTTATGATTTATTAAGTTCTGAATAAAAAAGTGCTTACGATTTTTTTAGTAAATTATTACTTAATCGTTCATAATTTCGGCAAAAATAATAAACATTGCTTGCTATAACTACGATTACGTTTATTTTTTCTTGAATCTAATAACAAATAAAAAATATGAATTTTATTCTAGGCCTATGTGTAACAATGTACATTTAGCGGGTATTTTATTAACTCATTCACATTAAAACGGTAAAAACATTAAATATTTGGCAAAATACATTATCTTTCATAGATCGTAAAAGTTGGTTCCCAAATAAAGTACTATCTAAACGCATTAAACTTTCTCATTCTTTTTGCGTCTGTTGCGTTTTATTAAAATTTCAAGGCTGCTTTTTTTTTCTCTGAATTATAATCAATGTGAGATAATAGTTTGTACAATTTATTTTTTTATTGCCTGCTTTTTATTTGTGTGTGTATTTTGAATGTTCTGTATATTGATTTTTAAAAAGCGTTTGGTGGTATAGATCACGTTCAAGCTTCAAGATTTTTAATTTAGTTTCTCTTTGACTTCTGTAAGTTGCACCTGAAGATGTTATTTTTAATGCCTTTATGTCCCTTACTTTCCTTCATCTGGTGCCTCAGGGGGTACAACTGGCGACATCTTATTTATTATTTATATAAACGATCATCGAGTTATAAATAGTAAGCCACCAAAAAGTTTTTAGAGTACGCCATGGATTAAATCAGTTATGTGTTAGATTGATTAAGTGATTTAAACTACATATCGTACTACTAGTAATAAGTTAAATCGTTAAATAAGAGTTTTCAAGTGACATTTATTAAGCTAACCTAATATTTAAATCTTCCGAAAAATTGAATTTCATGGAAGAGACGGTTATTTGAAAGTTTTGGCTGTTGAAATGTGTAAATTACAATAATTTATTATAAAAAATACAGTTTTTTTTTAAGTGCCGTCTGCTTTAACCCATTTGTTCCCACAACTTTTTTTTTACAAAATTTCAATAAGGTCGTTTTTTTCTTATTAAAGGTACGCCCAAAGAACAAAATATGACAGTTTTTCGATAAATTTTTGAATAGAATATGAAAAAAAGGTATGTACTCAAATGAGTACAACGGGAAAATAGGGACGTTAATGAAAATATAAATTATATAATATTTAGCTAATTTATTTTAGTGATTTACAATAGAAAATGTTATTCACTATGGAACTTTATAAAACATTCCCTTTCTAAACAAAGTGTAACATTACACTTCATACAAATCCACCTAGCTCGTTGATGGCACTTGCGACAGCGCAATTTTTTTGGGAAAATGCCCTCTTTGATCTTCTACAATACTTCTTGGGACAGTGCTTGAGTGGTATGGAGTGTTGAGCTTTCTCAAAAACTCTCAAGTAATGCCTTGATATACTTCTTATAAAGTTGAGCAAATCCATATTACCGCCTGTCAATGAATGTAACCTCCAGGCGTTGATTGCTGCAACATTCAGCATGTGGGTCCAAAGGGGCCACCACCACTTCTTACCTTGGATGGACACTCGGTAATTATTTACAGATTGGTCTTTCTGTTCCTTGGACCAACGTTTTACATTTGAAAGGGGATGAATACTGTCGTAATTGGTCATCATAAACACGATACTGTTGTCCTTCCATTTTACTAGAAGTAATGAATGTTCTTTATCGTATTTGTATTGAAAAAAACCGCGATTTTCTTTTTTCAATTGCTGCTGTTCAGGCAAAGGACTTTTTTTGTGCGATTGTCCCTCACTGTCCCCGTCGCTCTATAGCCCAAGTCCCTAAGAGTTTTCAACAAACCGTGACTTGTGAAGTAGTTGTCGAAAAATATTATATGATCTTGCGGTTCTGTCACTACTTCTAATAAGTCCAACACAACTTTAGACCCTAAAGGCAAATTTTGATCCGTCCCTTTTCTATTTTGTTTTGCCCCACAGTAGGTATCGAACTGATAGCAATAACCAGAAGAACTGCAAATCATCCAGTCTTTATAGCCGAAACGCACTGGCTTTCCACGGATAAATTGTTTTGACGAGTGATGTCCGAAGTATTTTACCATAGCCTCGTCAATGGAGAGCTTGTCATGGAATATACCGCACTGCAGGAATCGCTTATTCAGTTTTTCCATGAGAGGACGAATTTTATACATCTTGTCGTTTTTATCAACTGTTTCGTTATTTGCTAAATGAAAGTATTTTTTATTTCATAATATTTATTGCGGGACATACTACCTCTAACTAGTGGTATGTTTAGATCTTCATCTGTACACCAATATAATTTCTCTCTTGGTAATCGATGATATCCAGTGAATAATAAGATACCCATAAATATTTTTATCTCGTTGTTTGTTACAGTAAATGAATGATTGTTTTGCTGAGCAGCATATCTCTGGGTTTCTTTGGTAATATAAGTTATTATTTCATCGTCAAATAATTTTTCAAAAATCTGGACAGGATTTAGTCCTGTTAATTCTTGTTTGACAATATCTTCGCGAGCTAAATATCCATTTCCTTTGTTCATTGTGATATCAATTATTTCGTCAGTCCAATTTGGTTCTTTTTCTGCAATTTTTCCCTTTTTCGTAGATGATTCGCCAGTATTACTAATACTGCGTAACATAATCAACGGAATATTATCTTCTGGGTCACTCTTTGTACTGTCCTGAGAAAAAATTTAAACAGCACCAGGAACATCGAATGGGAGGGTATCTGCTTGAATATCATCTTCATCGATATCGTCCTCATCTATTTGATAATCGGCATCCGGTGGTATTATAACGATATCAATATCTTTTTCATTTTCAGTAATATCGTCTATGGCAGCTTGCAAATTCTGGTAGGATCTGCCATAAAACATATTAGTGCTGATGGGCTTGGGATCCATTGCAATTTATCTACAAAAAATATATACAGCTCTAACAACGTATTGTTCCCGCTGTACTCATATGAGTACACCTATATGTAAATATGAAAAAATACCAGTGCATGTATTTTATGTAAAATTCACAAAAATAATAGTAAAACATACATACCTCAGTAACTAATTTTAGTAGAATAAAATGTTTTTTGTTTTTATAGATGGGTAAAAAATAACAAAAAGTTACACAGTCATACTGGCACAATTTGTAGCAAAAAGTAAGGTTACGTTTTCCATACATAAAAGCGACATCTAGTGGCCAATTTCTAAAAGAATATTCCTTCTTTAGTGTACTTTGCACCGCCACTAAGCATAGAACTCTGAATGTACTATATGGAGCCTAAAAAAATATTTCATTAACCGTACTCAAATGGGTACACTGGGAACAAATGGGTTAAACTGAAATTTGAAAACTAACATCAAAAACCAAATCAGATTAAATAACATTATGTATGTAAAATCTCATAATATTCAGAATAAAGATGAATTAATAATTAAAGTAAGCACAGCAATTTATTAATGCAGTAAAGAAAACAAGCAGGTATGACATTTAAGCAATCATTAATTTTTTCTGTTAACACAAATCTGTTGTTTCTGAAAAGAAACATTTTTTTTTATTGGAGAAATTAATTCTCGTCGTCTATGAAGTCATCCATTGGAGTTTGTCGTGTGCGGTTTTGATGATCCGTTTACCCTATTGTTTAAATTAAAACAAAACACAATCTATTACGTAACAATATTCATTAAAGAAGGTGTGTAATATGGCCACCGCCTTCATCTTTACAGCGGAAAGTTTTTCGCTTAACCAGTTAATAACATTTTCTAGGATTCAAGGTGAATTATTAATTTCTACGATCTTATCACTGATTTCATTGGTAGCATGTAGACGAACTTCATCTTGTTTGAAGTAGCCTTCCTGTAATTCATCATCGTGTAACATATTTACAAATGGTATGAAGATTTCCAGTCTGTAATGCGCAGCGTTTAATATTCGTTAAAAGTGTAAGCATTTTTCGGCTACAGTTTAAAATTTTGGTGAAAATATAGGTCCAATAATTCTTCTCTGACAAACAGTTGCCCAAACTCCAATTTTCTGTGGATGCAGTATTTCATGAATCGCTAGCATGCGGTAGGGGTGTAAATGTAGATCATGCTTAAAACGTTGACCGTCGTGTGAGGCACACGTGCCCCACATTACTCATTGCCGCACATAAGGGCATCGCATGTAGTATTTCACTTCAAGCTGTGTTGTCCACATTTACCTCGTATTTGAAAGGCAATGCTATGGGAAATAAAAGTATCCGGCCTAGTGAACAAATAAATGTAGTTGTCCCGGTTTCAGCTGTTATACTTGCGGCGCAATAATGTGTGATTTTGCTGTCATTTTGTTTTTTTTTTTGCTAAAATGGTAAATAAACGTAGCAAATTCGGAACTAAACATTTTATTTCTCGTTCAAAAATAAGCAAAAAGACAAAGTAGATTATAAACAAAAAAAATTAAAATATTTACTTCTTCAACCAACAACTAAAGACCATTTTATAACTTGCAAAAGAGAGTCAAGATTTTTTGAATGTGCAATTATGGGCTGAAGTGATGCAAGAAATACAATAAAATTTATTACACTGACACATTTATAACGAGACATGGTGGCCTTGAAGGTAGCATATTTTTCTCAATGTTCTTCAGACATATTTTTGTAGCAAACTATGCATCTACGTCGATTTCTGGTATTTACTTCTTCAATGAGATGCCTTTCTGCCTTTCTTAGCTGGTTTTTCGTCGGAGTTATTTGAAGTCAATACTTAGTAATTTCTTCTCTAAATTGAGTAATACTAATATTTTTACCAGCTACTCGTTTGTACAATATAAACGCATTCACGATTGCTGAACCCAACATGATTTCTATAGCTAATTTGCCAAGAAGAGTACAACTTTCATGACTTTCTTCCTCTGACACAATTTCGTCCCAAAGTGCTTGTTCTTTTTCATAATCCCCCATTTTAATTTTTTTAACACATGTGAACTTTACAACACGAAGTATTAACATTAAGTAATAACATTAAGCTAATATATACTGTCAGTTTAGTATATATTAGCTTATACTGTCTGCTTCTTTAGCTTGCAAGTCTGTGCCTGCAGAGTGTGGGGAAGTGTGCATGGCGTGGGCTCTGCGTTAAACTTTTGTACGATATAATTGCCTCACGCTTCAAAATCTTATTTAGAAACAAAAAAAACTGTAGCACGTGATAATATCGTGGCATCCTTATGACATTTATAAACTGTAAACGAAAAAAAAATGCGTGGTCCCAGAGATCGCAACAATTATTACCATTATAGCGGTCAACGTGTTAAGATTACGTCTGCAAGTGCTATAAGAAAGATCTAACTATTGTTGCCGTACCGCTTCAATATTTTCCTCATTTCTAACTGTTGGCCTACCACTGCCCTTTTTGCGATCTACGTTTCCTGCCCTGAATAATTGCACAAAACGGCGAATGCATGTGGAAAACTGATCATATGCGATAGCAATATCTGGAAATTCTTCTAAAAAATCATGATATGCATCCCTGATAGAATAAACCCATTCACCATTAATTTTACTACCAGTTCAAAAATAAATTTCAACCATGTGCCGTTTCTGTTGTTCGTTAAATACAAAAGCCATTATTAAATAGCTAATAAATTGCAAAGATATCTTCCAGCTTGTCAATTTGACTTATGATTATTTATAAATGACACTTCGTCAATTCTCTAAGTTCAGACGTGACTTATATGTCTATCTCAGTCGTTCATGGTCTACCTAGGATACAAATTTGGTTACTGGCTTGATATGTTATACTATAACGTGTGTTGATTTGAATAGTCAATCTATGTTACTTTGAAATTTTGTTAGAATAAGACGCAAATATATTAGTATGTGTTTGTTGTTACGTAAACGTAAATCCAAATGACATTTGATAATGTCAATCACAAATATCAGTTAGTGCATAAAATAACCGTGCGTCGATTCTGGTTTAAATAAATTGCTTCTCAGTTTTAAAAGGGCTTTCACTTTAGAACATAAAATTTTTTTAATCCAGGCTTATTTTCGAAGTGGTAATAAAATTGATGGTTTATGGGTTTATTCAGTTCAAGATTGCATGGTAGAATTTCAAGTTGAGTTTCCACATTTTGTAATAGATTATATACAATTTAAGAATACTTTGGATAGAACTTTAAAACTTTTTTCTGAAACTGGTAGTCTCTTAAGAAAATCAGGCAGCGGAGCAGTTAAGAAACGTATACCTCAAGTTGTCAATCGTGTTGAAGAAATAATGGAAAATGAACCACAAACATCTGTTCGACATTTGAGTCAACAAATAAAACTTTCTGTTGGTACAACTCACAAGTTATTAAAAAAAGATATGCAACTTTATCCATACCGTGTCTCAGCAGTACAACAATTGTTAGAAATTGATTACCCACGTAGACTACAGTTTTGTAATTGGTTTGTAAATATGAACAATAATGGAGAACTTTCGCAAAGAGTCATCTTTACTGATGAAACATGGTTTTATAAAACGGGATAGCTAAATTCACAAAATACAAGAATTTGGAGTAGTGAAAATCCACATGTAATTAATGAAGAATCGCTACATCCAGAGAAAATTAGTGTTTGGGCAGCGATAAGCCAAAGGCGAATCATTGGACCAATATTTTTTCAGGGAACGTTAACTGCTCAAAGGTACCGTACGGAAATTTTACAACCATTTGTCAATCAATGATGAACTTCAAAATGCATATTTCCAATAAGACGGAGCACCTTGTCACTGTACTGCAGAATCTTTGGATTATTTAAGAGAATCTTTTGATGAGCGTATAATTAGTCGAAATACTGAAAAATAACATATTTCGAACACCTATATTGAATTTGAATGCTACAGAGAATCGAACAGAAATGCATGGAAATTAATAACAATCCAGTAATGTTGCAGAATATCATCAGAAATTTTGAACGGTGGATTTTAAAGTGCATTGATCTTGAAGGACAAAATTTTCAACATTTGTTATAGTTTTCAATAAATACCTATTATTTGTTATTTATTTGTATGTATGAAACTGTCAAAATATACGACTTCGTAGGTTAAGTAGTAAATTTTAATTTACGACATACTTCAAAATGTTCTCAGTAAATCACATGCTATTATATTGACTTTTCAAATGAACACTTGTTATGATTGACTCTTTACAACATATGGAGTAACTTCTGTGAAGCCACTAACTTTGGACTGCATCAATGGCCTTGATTTTAGATTTAGAACTCTGTTCTGTGTAGATGTATATGTAACTTTAATTGTAAATCCACGTAAGTGCTAAATAAATAATAATAACATTGGTCAACACAGTTTGGTTCTTTTATACACCAATACGTTTAGTTTATGTCTTTCTTCATGCTGACTGAATCTGATTTAGAGATATTTTCTTAAATAGTTTTTTTTCAAAAAACGCATTAAATTTTACAAAATTTCAAAGTTACTTTTACATAAGAAAGATAATACTAAAAATATTGTTCTGTCGAACATTGAGTGGACATGTTCGAGCATCTCCTTGCATGTTTCCTAGGTCAGAGCACTTAAACCACGCTCATTTTTGCTCTGGAACCAATCAAATTAACAATTGGTAGATTTTTAGCTATGTGGGTATATAAAGAACTACACACAGCTCTTGCGATTCAATGTAAGACGGCTTGTGATAGCTGAACGAATACTTCTTCATAAGATTAGGTTTGATTAAAAATTTCCTGAAAACAATCGATAAAGATGACCATAGATTCCAATACCATAAACAAAAAATTCCCAAAATCTCAGATACAAAACTTAAAGAAGGAATTTCTGTAGGATCCCGAATTAAACTTCTACAACAAAATAAAAAATTTGAAGATACCTTAAGTAACTTGGAGCGTTTTGCTTGGAATGCTTTTCAAAATGTGGCCCACAATTTCCTAGGAAACACAAAATATGACAATTGTATAGTACTTTTTAACGAACTTCTTAGAAGTTACCATAAGCTGGTCTGCAAGATGAGCCTCGCATGTGGATTTCTTTCCCCCGAATTTCGGCGACGTGAGTGATGAACACAGCGAAAGGTTTCATCAAGAAATCTCCTGTTATTGAAAAACGTTATCAGGTGTTTCGAGTGAATAATATAATGTTACGGAATCAGAAGAAACAGGGCAAGTGGAACAGTGAAATGCTTGCTGATTATTGTTGGACATTGTTATCAGAAACTGGCGAAGAACAGTAGAAAATAAAAGTAAAAAGAAAAACATTTTAAACAGGACGATACCATACAGCTCCATATAATATACATATCTAATTAATATTATTTCATTTACTTTTCAATATTTTTTTTCCAAAATGAAAATTTTTTAACCAGTGTAATTCTTTTCTGCGGCAAATATTGTTAGTAAAGTGAAATAAGTTCCTAAAAAAGGTACATTTATTAATTTATAATGCACCACTGACCTAGTGCCACTATTACAGGTTCACCTTTGTAAAATATTTGGTGAGATAACGATCCTCTAAAAGTCTGAAAATGTTTTATTTACAACGTACGTGATTTTTCTTCATTTTGCCTGTTTTTTGCTTAATGTTTTTTTTCTGCTTTTGCACGGCAAGACAACAATTTCCCGGAATATTTACGGCAAAAGGAGCGATGTAGGGTAGTAGCGTCTGTCGTTGCGAGGTTCCTAATTCACGGTTTGACTTGCTGAGAACTTGCGTGACTACTTCACTGTTTCCTCCTTTTTCTTTTCGTGATACGAATGTCTACATACTATCCTCAGTCTTACCGTATCGATTCTTACTCGCGCGATAGACGAAAGAATTATTAAATCTTGATAATTTCTTGGTTCGAAGAATTATTGTATGCTTTAAAGTTCATGCTGTTTTGAGTTAATGTTCGGACAAATTTATGACTTTCAACTGCTAAGAACGTATTAAGTAAATAAGTGGAAAAGTTCTTGGATCGCTACCATTTCGTGCGCTGATTACATAAAACTTATTTCGTTAAGATACAGTTTCATATCAGTCGAACTGACTTAAAATTTGTAGTTTCCAAAACTTGAAAAAGTTATCACTTAAAATTGAAAAACTTTACGCTATGATAAAGTAGTTTTATTACAAGGCATGTCTCTTTTTCTTTGTGAATTGATAAATCTTGTAAACAATGGGTAAATTTTCTCAAAAATTCCTATACACACAGTGCAGCCTTAAATATTGTCAGTATTTTAATGGCGCATAAAAAAAGAATAACTTTACAAAATTGAAATACATGCAGTGATGGGCGAATGTAAATATCTGTTGATTTAAAAAAAAAATCGTAATAAAATTTTAGACCTGAAAATTAGAGATAAAGAGCCATCATTTAAAGTATTTTTTAAATGTACACCATGTTTAAAAAAATGTAACTCACTTAAAATAAACTGGTTATACAAACAAAGTTAAACTTTATTTATGAGATTCTTAAAATGGGCGACACCAACTTCTTGACAGTAAGCCAATCTGCCTCTAAATTCTCTTGTAACCCTCGCTATGTTGTCTGGTGAAATGCTCCCCATCTCTTCATTAATTCTTTCAGTTAAATCTTGCAAATTTCTAGGTTGGGTAAGATACATTTCCTGTTTTCTGTTTTTCTGTTTCGAATGGATTGCGAACGGGAGAATATGCAGGTCATTCAATTTCGTCTATTTTTTTAATCCATCTGTGGCCAAAATTATATCTAATCGATCTAGAATGACAATTGGATAGTGAGGGTGTCTCCTTCCTGCTGAAACCAGATGTTTTGTGGAAGCTGGCCATTTTCCTCCAATGCAGGAATTATCTGGTTATTTAAAAGTTCTAAATATCTTTGACCATTTAGAGCACTGATTCCCAAAGTGGTCCAGGTGGACCTCCAGGGGTCCACGGGAGACTTGACGGGGGTCTACGTTGGCGTGACAAAAAAATGGGGTTCACAATTCGTAAGCGGGGGTCCACGAAAATTTATCTGGTTTCGATAGTGAAGAACTAAAATGTTGGCTTGAGTTCACCTATCAATGTAGGCAGATAATATTTTAAGAAGCTCAGCGACTGTTACTTTTAAAAACTTGCATATTCCATATTCAGTACAACGTGTCGAGACTTGCAAAGCGCTGCCGCTGCCGCCGTCCGCAATGCTTGTTCAGACGTGCAAAGGGACGAAGTACGACTTGTGGTGCGGTGTGTGTGCTTGCAATCTTGCATGAACTTGTTTGATTCTTCACCAATATAAATACGAATGCCACGGATAAACGTTACTCATTTGTTTCCCGAATTTCGAAAAGAAAAGTAAAGTAAAGTTAATCGATGTTAGTGTTTGCCACTGTCGGAAAAGTAAGTACTTACCTGCCTATTTGTTATACATACTTTTATTTTATTTATTATTTATCTATTTATTTTACAATTTATTGTACACGTAAGTAAACAAAAAATGGACAAATTACAAAAAAATACGTAGGTACAAAAGGTGAGGCTTATTCCTAAAAGAAATCTCTTCCAACCCACCTGCGATATATTTATGTTGTAATAAGTATATTTGTAGTGTTTGCGTGTATTAGGTACGTATTAAAAATTAAATACTGAACAGAGCCATTATTAGATACTTCCATAAAAGAACAGAAAGCCGAGAAAGGTTGAACTTCTTGTCCCTACTTTATTAGTAGTTTTTTTATTACCCGACTGTGTGGTGGTTAACTAATAATTAAATATATTTTCATAAATTGTACGTGTCTTTATATACTACATACTCGTAACGTGCATCAAAGTAATAAATAAATAATTAAAATCGCGAAGTTTTGATATCAAAATATTATTTACAAGTATTTTCTATCGAATTTACAGAAATATATCAAAATATAATTAATGAAAAAATGTTTTAAATTACATTAAAATCGGTTCAGCCGTTTTCATAAAACTCAATTATTGATCTTAGCGATTTATTGCTTTTAATAATTAGAATCAGTTTGCCGCCGGTACTTTGTTTATTTCATTGCAATAATCAATTAATTCTGTTAAAATAGCCATATCCTGTTAAGTAAGACCGCCTTAAGATTACTACAACAGAGTTTTTTTTTATTTACAGGTAGGTAACTGATACGAAACATGGCTGAATCTAAGAAGAAATGTCGACAGTACAGTGTTGATTATTTAAAATTTGGTTTTCTTCCATCAAAGGCAGACAAGCGATTGCCCATATGCCTTTTATGCAACAAAGTTTTTAGCAATGACTGACTCTATGAAACCATCGAAGCTCGAAGATCATCTAAGAAGGTGTCATCCTGATAAAATAGGTAAAGATTTGAAATACTTTCAAACATTGAAGGAAAAATATGAAAAGAGACCCAACGTGCACAGTATGTTCGCTTCAACGTCGGAAAGTAACGATGATGGCTTGCGGGCATCTTACAATATGTCATTACTTATAGCGAAATCTGGAAAATCGCACACCATTGGAGAACAGTTAATTTTACCCGCTGTTGAAGAGGTTTTAAAAACTGTTCTGCACAAATCTCCATTTGACATACTCAAAAGAATTCCTTTGAGTAACAACACTGTACAAAGACGTATTGACGAAATGAGCTCTGATATTGAAAGTTTCTTGTGCAATTATCTGCAAACAACTCATTTTTCTATTCAACTGGACGAGTCAACTTTACCTGGTAATGAAGCATTATTATTGGCATATGTTCGATTTGTTATGGACGAAGAAATTCATGAAGACCTACTATTCGCGAAAATTTTGGAGACGGACATAAAGGTGAATCAATATTTAATGTCCTGAGTGATTTTTTTAATGAAAAATCGATTCCACTCACAAACGTTATTTCGGTGGCAACAGATGGAACTTCTGCCATGGCTGGGCGATGTCGTGGGTTTATAAGCGATCTTAAAAGAATTATACCAGAGGTAACTGCAATTCACTGTGTCATCCACCGACAACAACTAGTAGCGGAAAATTTGAGTGCTAAATTGCACCAATCGCTTCAATTTGTGATTAATGCAGTTAACAAAATAAGAAGCAATGCATTGAATACGCGTTTATTTGCACAATTGTGCGATGAAAATGATGAAGACTTCCGACGATTGCTCTTACATACTGAAGTACGCTGGTTGTCGAAAGGTGCATGTTTAACAAGATCTTCTCATTTTTTGAATCAGTTTTAGAGTTTCTGGAAAGTAAAGATCCAGATTTAAAAGAAAACCTGATCAATTTGAAAGCATACATCGCGTATTTGACAGATTTGTTCAAAAAATTTAATGACATTAACTTACAATTACAAGGGGACAGCCTCAATTTAATAAAAACAAAGGGTGTAATTTCAGCTTTTCTTGGAAAATTTAAATTTATGATGCAAAATATTAGTCGGCGAATTTTCCCAGTTTTCAAACTTGTCACAGGTAGAATGCATTGATGAGGATATTCACACGTACGTTCAACATTTAATTACCCTGCATGATGACTTTAAAATTAGATTTGAAGATATTCTGACGATGGAAATACCACCATGGATCATATATCCACTTGATGAAACGGAAGTGGAGAATGTGATATTACAAGAGGAGCTACTCGATCTTAGCACTAATGAGGAACTGATGGTGAAATTTAAAAGAGGGTATCAAACATTTTGGCTGCAGGCAGAAATACCCGAAAAATATCCTGGACTGTGGGGAATTGCGAGAAAGCTTTTGATAGCGTTTCCCTCGTCATATCTTGTCGAGAAAAGTTTTAGTGTCGTTACAAACCTTTTAACCAAAAAAAAGGAGCAGATTGAATACCACAGAACGGGGAGATTTGCGGTTATTCCTAACAAAACTCAAGCCAAATATTGATAATTTGCTGCCAATCCATCAAGTACATCCCTCCCACTAAAATTATGACTATTTTGTGATTGTCATTGTAGAAGTTACGTTACGTTATTAATATTTAATTTTAATTATATTACGACTGTTATCATATTACAATGTAATATGTGTAAAATACGGACATATATCATATATGTCAAATGTACATAAATTCTTAAAATCAAATGACAGCAATGATATTTATTTCTGTATTCCAACAACGCCAACATTGAAAAATGAAAAAAAGCGTATCGAAATGAAGCTCATTTCGATACTGTTTTGGGTTTCATAATGAGTTCATTTCGAACGCAAAATAGAAAAAGTATATTACCTATTTTATATATAAAAAAATGTAACGTAGGTAACATTTTTTTGAACACCTTTAAAAAAATACTTTAAGTGATTGACTCTTCATCCAGAATTTTCGTGTATAAAACTTTATATCTTTTTTAATTTATCGGATATTTATATGGTTTCACACATTTGCCCATCACTGTATACTCGAAAAGTACAGAGAATAAGCTTTCAAACGATATATTATTTCTTCGAAGTGTTTTCGTCCTTCGTCCTCAGGGAGTTGCAAATGACCAAGCCATTCATTCATCTATCGATTTACGCAGTATTTATAGTCTTGCAGTTTCAAGAATACTTCGTTTCAGAGATCCCAAATTTAGACGACGTTTCTTACACGCCATACCTTAGAGAAAATTCCATAATTGATAGTTAAGTGGATTCAGATTAAGGCTGCCAGGTGGCCAATCGGAAACCTTAATAAACTCAGAAACGTTACTTCGCAGCTATGTTTGGATCGTTTTCGAATTGGTGAGCGGGTGCAGAATCCTGTTGCAACAGCAATTTCTGAGGTCGGATGGTAACCAGGTTGATGTCGCGATGTCACTATATTTCAGGCTTTTAGAGAATTTATAGCTTTTTAAGCCTTCATGTATAAATCTTAAGGAGCGATGTAAAACATTGTTCTGGAAGCGATATTTATTTCACGAAATAAGATTGTTTGCTTCTGCAGTGGATTTCGAACGATTATTTCAAGAACAGACAAGGCACGAGGGTGATCAGCTACATGACTAATCTTTTGAAAACGAGCATTGTCATTTGTTTAGGATTTTCCGGAAATATTAACGATGTTCATTTACCATATTTGAATTGCTTTAAGACAATTGACATAGGTTTTTTTTCCCAGATAATTACCAAAAAGTCGAGATTGTCGATCAAAATGGCACGTTCATAATTTATTAAACTTATTTCTGAATTTACAAATAAAAACTGTTCAGGATGTTGAGAATAAATTTGGAGCAATTTTTGGCCGTTTGTCAATAATTGACAGGAAGCAAACTTTTTATTCGTTTATTTAAGTCGAAAATTTCTGCTAAAATACGATTAATTTATTCAAGCTTCATTTCCATAACTCATAGGAGATTTCGGCTCATTTATTGATCAATTCATTCCAGTTTTGGTGGCATTCATCGTTTGAAATAATTTCAACATCAACTTCAAATCCCATAAATCATTATTCGATTATTCAGTCTCTGAAGCGCTACGGTTCGAGTTTTTTAGTTCAAAACAAAATTTAATGCCAGTTTTACTTCTATGTTCATTTTTGGTTGATTCACAAAAAAAACCTATTACTTTTGGCGCCACAGTTCTGCCTATAGTTGTTCAAATCTAGCAGTGGAAACACGGAAAATAGAAAGCTAAACTGAGAAGAAAAACTAAGCCAAAAAAATGTTTAAATATGAATGTTTTTATCTAAAATAATCATTCTTAATTTGAACTTGAAATCGAATTTACCAAAAAACTTAATAATCAATTATGAAGACTGTCAAAATAGTATGTTTTTTCCATATTACAACAAAGTCCATTCAGTTGTTTATTACATTACAAATTTAATTCGTATTTATAGGTTAAATGGACCAAAACTTTCGTAAAGGTCACAGGGTTAACAATTAACGTCTAGTTCTTTTCAGCGGAAGTACTGACGGTATAATATTTGGGCCAACATCGATTTGTCTTGGGGATTTCAATTAGAATAAATCTCGTTTCAAATTGTTTCTTAACATTTGTATTAGTTTCAATGCTTCATCAGCTAGAAACTTCCATAAACTCATGCAATCCATTAGAAAATAAATAATTTAAATATTATATAAAACGTTGGAAAGTAATGAATCAATAAAACATAATATACTTGAAAACTCGCATTTTAAAATACTGAATTAAATATGCGAGGAGTCAAATGACATGTTTGGATCTCTATCAAAATGGAACACGAAAATGAATACTTGCAATATGAAATATTACCGAAATCGTATGACATATTGTTTGGAAAATTATATTTGAAAGAAGCAGAAATACTTTAAAAATTTTGTCTAAGTCAACGGGTATAGCTGCAAACAATTTGGTAAATAAATCAACCGGAAAAATGTCTCTAGCTCGATGGCTAACACGTACAAACAGAATTCTTCGTCTATATATTTCAGTTGAGAACCCTTCTGCAAACCTTACCACTCTTGCAATATATATTGTCAAGGTTTACGCTCCAGTGTGGTTTTCTATAAAAACATTCCCCAGCTGTAAAGACGGACCACGACACCTTTTTCAACTAATTAAACTAAGCAGATATTTACCAACAACTTTGAAAGCCGTTGTTGACCCAGTAATTCAAAGAAACAGTTATTTTGCACACCCTGAAAACTTATTACTTGCAATGTTGACAGATCCCCAGCAGCACATTCGTGAATTAGCTGTCCATCGAATTTTGAAAAGTAGATCAGCAACATCAAAGCAATTACGGCTTTTCAGATACCAACGATAAACTTTAATGAATCATCATATTTTGACCTTTTGAATTGGGAAGAAACTATCACTGAATCACCTACATTAAAATCTGTAAATGAAGAAAATCTTCGACTGTTTATTGAAGAAGAAAACAATGGAGGAATTGAGCTATTATTCTCTGCCACACCCAAGCGGTAGAAAGAGCAGTCAAAGCTGTAAGTGAAGCATCATCAACTTTGTGCAACAAAACAACAAGAGAAGGTTTCATCAAAACGCAGATAGAATCAAGAAAATTAATGCCGAAATTCGATAGCAAAAAGGATTTTGTCACAAAATAAACTCATTATATTCATTATTTTTATGATTATCCTTTCTTGCACTTTTGTTGAAAAAAAATAGTCATGATTTTCTTCTCTAAATAAATATAATTACAATTGATTTCTAACTTTTCCAAATAAATAAACTTAATTAGAGTTATTTTATATATCATGCTTTAAGTTCTTTTTTAAGTACATTTTTGAAAGATTAAATATTAAACCGGAGGCAGAAGATTAACTCCGATTGCTACCAAACTTCGTAACCTAATAATACTTATAATTTGGCATCTTTTTGTCACCGTGCCCATAAAAACAAATTTTTTTTTCTCCATACATATGTGACCCAGCCTATTGATTATTTTCACCGAGACTGCGACAAACAGTTCTAAGAGCAAATAGCGTATACGTGAATTATTTATAATCAGAATCACCACTCACTATTGAAGAAACTCTTTTCACCGTTTACTGTATAAAAATGTACTATATTTTTATAAAGCAAACGGTGAAGCGCTACTTAACAGTGATTGCAATCGCTCACAAACAATGTACACGCTGCAGAGACAGGGGCGCGTTGACTGAGCGGTGATGTCACACGGTCGCGTGATAGTATTCAAGAGCCGAGTTTACCCCCGTGGCACGCCTTTAGACGTTTCACATCAAACAGGCAGCAAGTGAAGAATAAAATACTATTGCAAGAGGTGTCACACAAAAATGGATGCAATCTAATTTTATCTCCAAAATTGTCGCCAGTGACGGTCGATCACTAAATCTGGTTCGCTGCCACAAAGCGCTTAGGTTCACACGCTTCTACCTGGACACACATTTACAATGGCGAAAGCATTTGTAGAACCCACCATGTACTAACTTTTGTCAATACAAGATACTCGTGTAGTTTTCTAAAGCCTGCGATTTCTGAAAAACCAAACGGTGAACGGTGAAGCGCTTATTGTCAACAGTGAACGCAATCACTGTTAAGAATCACTGCTCTTTTCAAATCACCGTTTCCCTTTTCAGTGTGAATGTACAATCACCGTTAAGATCATCTCTAGCGCACACCGATGAAACCACACAGACACGTAAAAGCGGCGAACGCCTAGTGTATAGCTTGCAGTGATAGCGGAAGGGGGCACCAGTATACACTACTTCTAATTACTAAACCATTTAAAAGTGGTATTTGTTCATGGTTTTCTATTTCTCTTTCTAGTTACCGAAGTACGTATTTAAAGTTTATGAATTTATATTGTGGTTAGGGATTTTTCTTGTTTCTCTCTGCTCCATATTTCTAAGACAAAGGAACGAACAACGTAAAATAAAAAATTCATTAAAAAGAGTCTCGAATAAATAGCGCCAAATTATAAAATACCTGTTCCGTTCGCTAAAGTACGTAGTACAAACATAATCAATCTAAATATGTACCTACTGTATTCGTAAGTAGGTTTCTAAGAGTATGCGGCCATCCCATCTCATTATAATTTATAAATGACCTCACCTGACCGCCTGAACATTGATCTTTCAGTCCTGACCCTGTTCCATTGAAATTGTTAGCCGATGTTCTCCCCTAATCCGAATTGATTTCGGATAATTTCCCGTGTCCAGAGTTATCGGTCCGAAATTACTTGAAACGGAATCAAATTTCCGGCCTCTGTTTCCATTTACGAGTTCCGATGTACTGTTGAAAGGTGTTCACGTACTCCAGACGGCCATTATTTCGATAGATGTTTATATCGGATTTAGGAAATTTAAAATCGAATGTGGATGACAATAATCACATGGGATTATAATATCATCAATCGAGTTTAATTTCCCGTTTGCAGTATTTCTGGGCGATTACATCAATTAATGTAAATTTTAGGACATGGTTAATGAAAATGGTGAGTTGAAAAATACTATTTAAACATTGTAAAATATAGCAGTAATTATTATTTGCAACCCAATTTAATTTACTTATCAAACACCTCCTAATAATAGACCTATAACTATGGCGATTTTAAATCAATTATGTAGCTTATAACTCACTAGTGAGTTAAAAACATAATTTATCTCACTAGTGAGTTAAAACAAGGTGAAATTTAGATTGCATAGAGACATTCAAACTGCTATAGTATTAACACATTTATATTAATTCTAAAGGGTAAACAATAGCAACTAATTAACATTTACATTAATATTAAAGTTGAAGGAAATCCTCTTTGTATCTGACTCTGCATTCAGGTTATTCGAATTTAGAGTTATACTAGAAGACGTATTTGAAGTATCCTGAACAGAAATTTGATGACCAGAAGTCGACCACCCACCATGTCGTTTAACTGTTGTAATATCAGCTCCTGCGTTTTCCAGAAGAGATGCTGACGAACGTCTCAGACTATGTCCTGTATATAATTGAGCTTCTGGTAGGTTCAGGAAAGATGCAACTTTCTGAGGTATCTTAGAAATGGTGTTAATTCCAACTGGCTGGATAGTGCATTTTTCTTTCTTGTAATTTAGGAAGAATCTGCCATGTGGAATACCTTTTGGTCTCATACAGACATATTTTCTGTAGAGGTCAAGAATATCTGTTGTAAATCCTTCTGCCATAACAGTGAAACTTCTAGATACGTTTGTCTTTGTGTCAGGTATCGAAACATACAAGTATCCTCCTTTATCTTCTATATCGTCAACTTTCAGCTTAGTTATTTCATCACAACGACACGCACCTGATATACCCATTATTAAGGCAACCTGCATAGAATACACGAACGAATAATGAATAAATATTTTGAATTAAATATAAGAAAATAAATAATACCTTCATCATCAAATATTTATTGTTAGGAGCCTCATTCAGAAACTTCTCTATAAGTAGCCTCTCCAAGATTTTCGCCTTTTTGGACTTGTGGGTTCTTGCCTCACTCTTCAAATAGGAAATCAGTTTTCCGTATTTCGATATGTCACTATTCATATTCACTTTCAAAGTACTTCTTAACATGGAATACTTCGTCCGCAATGAAGAAGGTGCTATTTTCCTTCTATAAATATGGAAATACGCCAGCATAACTTCTTCGTTAATTCCAGTGATACTTTGCTGTTCCCTCCATTCTTCAAAATGACGAAATTCTTTGTCGTAATTATACTTCAATTTTTTTGGCAGTAATATATAACATGCTGCTTGAGCTTCTTTCTTAACTTCTAGCGGAATGAAAACAGCCTCTTGCAACTCTTCCATTACCATCAACTTTTAACTGCAGTATTATTAATCAATCACTAATTTTGTTTGCTTGTTGATTTGCATTATTTATTCTCCATAGTAACTGCATTACTGTATATGAACTTTTTGCATTAGTCGTTTATAATTTAAATTTGACATGCAACTTCAAATTTATTAAACATTAAAAGCCATTTTGAACGGATCTTAAGAGGTGTTGGATAAAGTTTTGTATTGCACACTTGTGTTAATTACAAATAAGTCACTTGAGAAAAGTAGCTCACTCGTCCTAGCGGACTCGTGAGCTAAACCTTTTCTCGCGTGACTTATTTGTAACATAACACACTTGTACAATAAATAACTATAATTCATGTAAAATGTTTTAGAGTTTATGTACAAATTCAATACTTTGTTTTGTAATCGCGAATTTGTAAGACCTCAGCATAAAGATGAAGCAAGCCATCGACTTATTGCCGGCAGCGTCCTAGTGGAATAAACTGCAAACTCGATTCAACAATTGTCCGTGGCCTGCATCCACAACGCAGGCCATTTTAGAATTTCAATTCTGTGTTCAGCAAATATTGTTTAGCTCTGCCATTTGTATGCTTATAGTCATGGTCATTGCTCGTGGTGTGGTGTCATTCCGATTCGCCGTAGAGAGTGGTGAACCTGAAGGATCTTCAATTAGAGCTCTTCTATTCTCACTCTAAACCGCCATCATTTTAAATAATACTAAATATTGCACCGTTAAAATGTATGTAGACGACATTCGACCGACATTTCCATTCAAATCTTTGTTTTTCACGACTGCAATGAATAAAACTCGATCTGGATGCGTTATATTCTGCATGTAGCAACTACCATCTACACTTAAATCCTTTCGAGAATTCTGTTTTAATATTTGGAAGCACTAACGCGGATAATTTATTCAACATATCTATTCAACTGACCCTGAACGGCACTGCTCCAATAAATGTTATCCTAGATTTTGGGATGGTTTGTTGATAATTCATTAGGTCTTCTAATGCGTGTTTCTAATTACTTTAGAGATCCTAATGTTCTGAAGTCTTTCTATTTTGCCTATGTCATTAGCAAGCTGTAATATGCTGAAATTGTGTGGTATCATCCCATTTATGCTTCCCACTGCTTGTTGCTTAATTGGGTTCACGCAAGATTTTTGAGGTAGCTAATCTTTCAAAATTTAAGGAGTTTTCCATCTATTCCATTTATCGGAACTAATCGGGCGTATTACTTTTGCACAACATACCGTCACCATTGGATAGAATAAATGTACAGTTGCGGTATCATAAAGCGGGACATGTCATATATTCAAATGCTTTATTATTCTGGTATCGTAAGTTGGACGTACTTTTAAATTACATCTACATGTAACTACGAGCATGTATTGAAAAATATAAAAGCAAACAAAATTTGAAAGTCAAAATATTTTATTATTCAACATACTCTCCTCCTAAATTAATACACTCAATACAGCGATTCTGCAACGCCTCTAGACCTATTAAAAAGAAATTTTTATCTTGCTCTGTAAACCAGGCCTCCACAGCTTCTATCACCTCTTCGTTAGAAGAAAATTTACGACCTTTTAAATTTTTTCAGTTGAGGAAAGACATGATAGTCAGACAGAGCCAGATCTGGTAAATAAGGCTGGTGTTCGTGTAATTCGAACCTTAAACCACGAACTGTTTGCATGGCAACGTGCGGTTTGTGTGCAAGGTCATTGTACTGCAAAAACAAAACACCTTTGGATAACTTTCCGCGTCTTATCTCTCTATTTTTTTCTCGTACTGTGGTCAGAAACGTCGAATAATAATTTCCAGTTATTGTTCTACCCTTATTCAGAAAATCAATCATGATTACTCCATGGCAATCTCAAAAAACTGAAGCAAGGAGTTTGCCAGCAGATTTTTGAACGTGAAACTTCTTAGGCCTTGGAGAACTAGAGTGTCTCCATTCAATTGATTGTTGCTTTGTTTCTGGGTCGTAGAAATGTACCCAAGTTTGATCCATAGTAACAATACGTCTTAAAAAGTCTGCATCACTTTCAAATGCGGTACAGATTGAAAGCGATGCTTCCACCCTTGCACGCTTCTGGTCAACATTCAGACATTTGGTTATCCATTTTGCAGAACTTTATCTCATCTCCAAATCGACGTGAACTATATGATGGACGCGTTTATATGAAATATTCAGTGCCTCAGATATTCATTTCAACTCAAATCGACAGTCTGATAAAATCATGTCATGACCTGTGTCAACATTTTCAGGGACGGACACAGAAACTGGCCTTCCCGTTGGGTGTTCATCATCAATGGAAAATTTACCTCTTTTGTAGCTTGCTATCCAATTTTTCACGGTCGCATGCGAAGGACATTGATTGCCAAGGATATTATGCATATCTTCGTAAATCTGCTTACCTTTTAACCCCTTCAAATACAGGCACTTAATGATGGCTCTATACTTCAATTTTTCGATTTTCACAATTTCGATCGACATCCTTTTTTTCAAATTTTATTGCGCAACTTTGGTTTGACTTTTTGACGTGATACTTTACACTCACACTTCTAATATGTTATTTTTCGTTGCTATGGTATCGCAATATTTCTTTTTAACCACGGAACCGGTCTAGGCTAACTGTATATCAATACCCCCTTCTAAATACACATTTTTATACGGGTTTTTGACGTTTATTAGTATGGGTACCTTGGATACGTATATATAAAAAGACTAACCGTTGCGCCTGGCAGATGTGAAACATCGAAGTCGATTGTAATTTAGAGAAGGGAATTTATAAATAGCTATTTAAGTCACAAAGAATGTAAGGACGTATTAACATTCGAGGTAGGCAAATACAAGCTGAAGTGAAGCCGAAGCTTGTTCCCCGCCAAGAATGTTAATAGTCGATACATTTCGTGTGACTTATTATACTTTTTCTGCTGCCGTCAGAAATTAATCTACATTTTTTAAGAAATTGTTTTGGTTTGTCACAAGTCAGAATTAATTTTGATTTTAAATCCTTTTCGTGAATCGTATTATCTGTGTTAGTTGACATTATAAACAAACCGAGAAGATTATTGAAAATTGGATGAAACCCTGGAAATCAATTCGAAATGGAGATTGATAAAATAAAAAAAAAATGTAATTTTGTATATATTTCATAATAACGGTCACTTTTGATATTTCCAATTTTTACTCCAAATAAACTTATAAACCCGAATCATGAGTTGTTCATTATTATCCTAGGAGTTTTCGTGATAATATTAAGTTCCGTTGTCAAGAGGAAACTAGAAACGAATGTTATAGTCGACTTACATGCTATGTAACTAGGGTTGTATCACTGATTTACATGCAGTGACATCGCACCACAATACCGGAATGAGATGCACAGGACAGCATTCTTAGGGCTAATCATAGTCTCGTTATATTTTGATATACCCTCGCACAAGGATGTAGAAACAATACAATGCACTATAGGTCAAATAGCCACTTTTTCTGTGCTAAATTAATAACTTCTTCAAAACCATGGTATTCAAACTAAAACCTGTAGGAATTTACTATGTACGAATAAATCTATTAAAAAATGCAACTTAACCCATTAGCGACCAAAAATTAACCCTTTTGCAACCATTAATGCAAACATTATACGTAGTATTCATTTATTTATTTTAATTAAACTACAATATTCAGTAATAGCTTAAATCTAGTTCGTTTTGTAAATTTAAATCAAATAGGTCCTCTTCAATTTCATTAATTTCATCGTCTTGGTTGCTAAGATCAATTTCTTCTATGGGTTCGCTGCAACATAACAGTTCAATTGCTTCAGGTGGAAGAGTAGAATGTTTCCGCTTTTGCAAGCGCCTATTTAAAAATTTTGTGGAATTTAATGGATCTGAAGTATCGACAGCTCTATTAAATACGTCTAGCAGGTTATTGGTACGATTGTTTCTGCGGGCGTGATGCAATCTATCGGCTTTGTATATCTTATGTCGCGATTCAGCTGCTTCTTCTGCAAAATAACCCATTGGAAGTGCTGTATTTTCTAATATTTCTTTTGAATGTATTAGTACTTTATGTACTGTGGAAGTCATTGGCAACCAAGGATATAGATTCTGAAGACATTTTGCTGTTTCAAAGCAAAATGTTTCAAATTTACTTGAATTAATTGCAAACTGGCAGGATAAACAAATCAAAATGATTTTGAATCGATATATTAAATCTTTGTCGACATTAGTTATTTCAGAAAAAATAACATGCTCAGTAAAAGCTCGACGAGCAGTGTTTCCGTCATTTGTGGAACCGGAGCTACCTACTCTGGGCATGTCGACACGAAGTCCGAGCTTTTTCCAAAAAGCGTTTTGTATGTCTGTTTTTCTTTTTAAAATAATTAACTTATCATCTCCTCGTACCTGCCACTTTTGTAATTCGCATTTATAGTCTAAATGTAATACAAATTAAAAAAATCTAATCCAGCAATGAAGGGGACTAAGTCCAAATTTTAAGTTTTCATCTTTTGCCCGGAATATTTCACTTTTGTAATTAAATGTGTTCATAAAGTCCTTCGGCGTAGCAGTACAAATTGGACAAGCCTGGTTTGATCTAGTTCCAGTTATAATGTTTAAAACTTTTCCATCAATGAGTGTTAAAAATAATTTAAATGATACTTCAACAAATTTTCCATCACCAATTAATATTCTTACGCTTGCCAGAGCGACAATTTCTTTTTTTAAATCCAGGTCTTCCTTTAAAACAACTTCTTTTGTCTCCTTTATGTACTGCAATTTTATGTATGTCTGTTTTTCTTTTTAAAATAATTAACTTATCATCTCCTCGTACCTGCCACTTTTGTAATTCGCATTTATAGTCTAAATGTAATACAAATTAAAAAAATCTAATCCAGCAATGAAGGGGACTAAGTCCAAATTTTAAGATTTCATCTTTTGCCCGGAATATTTCACTTTTGTAATTAAATGTGTTCATAAAGTCCTTCGGCGTAGCAGTACAAATTGGACAAGCCTGGTTTGATCTAGTTCCAGTTATAATGTTTAAAACTTTTCCATCAATGAGTGTTAAAAATAATTTAAATGATATTTCAACAAATTTTCCATCACCAATTGATATTCTTACGCTTGCCAGAGCGTCAATTTCTTTTTTTAAATCCAGGTCTTACTTTAAAACAACTTCTTTTGTCTCGTTTATGTACTGCAATTTTATGGGCCGACAAAATCTTACAGACTCTGGTGTGCGGTTGTTCCAAATTGACGTTCCGGATAAGAGCAGTAACCTTAAAGGAATAACTGTAGTAGCTAAAAGAGAGGCATCGCAGATGACGAACCTGCCTCATTAAAAGGTTGTTTATATTGCGACTGACCAGTGCTGCTATCAAATCCATAGCTTAATATTAATACCGATCCCAAAAAATTCGTCTTCTCCGCTTCCATTACAGTTTGAAAAACTGGTCAACAATTCTTTCAGCCGTATGCAGTAAAATAGATTGCAACGAAACTTTGGCAAGGGTCTCATTTGCTATTATACCCTGAGGTCGACATTTCAACTTTGCAGCTGTAATTTTCCTATAATGTGGATATATATCGCAATTACGTAATTTGTTTTCGTGGCGTATTGCATTATATTGTTCTTTGGAAAAATTATATTCAAGAAGAAAAGCTAAAGCCTCATCCGCAGATAGTGGAATTGGCTTTTGGATATCTTAATAGCAAACCTTACGCATTTTTGATGGTCTTGTTGGGCTTTCAATACTTTCTTTTAGCACTGCAGCTAAATCAGCATCACCGTGCTTACGAGCTGATATTGCTGCTGCACGAACGAGAAGATTTGTATCAGCTTTCTCATGTGAAAGGTCGGCAGCTTCTTTTCCTTTCCCAAATTCTGATTTTGCGTTGAATAGCACACGTGGACGACCAACAACTTTTTCGGTGCCATTTACTACAAAATTTATATCTTAATTTAACCACGCATGATTTTGATCCTTAAACACATGCATCCTTCTGTGACATTTTTCCCACTTTTGAGCCAACTTTACGCAAAAGAAATGTACTGTTTGCTTTATATGTTTCTCCATTTTATCCGAAATCGTATTAGCTTCAATTCTTTCAACTACATGCTTGAAAAGGGCATCAAACTTTTCTTTTTTTATGCATTTTTTTCGCCACAGTTCTATTTTATTAAAACAAAGGTTACCTGAAAAAAAGAGGCATTACTCGTAAAACGCAAAAAATAGCAGCTTGAAATTAATTGCAAATAACTCATTAAATATTGCTTAATCTATGTTTTCAATTTCAAAGAGGTCAAATTGGGTCAAAATTTTGTATGGCTTACAGAAGATCAAACATTTAGAGAAATAGCACAATTTTAAGGTTATGTACTCTGATGGGTAATTTTCAAGTATACCGACGTAAACATAAAGCAGTATCAATGACACACATTTATACTTACTTGTCTCTTTATTTTGCATTTTACAGAAATTAATTATCGTCGACACAATTCGAGAAACACACAGTTAAAGTTGACCAATAAATAAATACTGATCTCGCTAGCACATTTGTAAAAATATTACTTCGAATGACTTTGACATATATATAAAGGTGCTTTATATTTAGCACAAACAAAAATTAGGTATATTTGTTTTGAATGGTTTCCAATTAGAAAACAACAACAACGAAAGTAAAACTGAACTTTGATTTTTTCACTTTTGCACAGAAAAAGCGGCCGTTTGACCTAATGTGCAATGGTGTAAAAGTGTATTATTAGTTCAGATCAAATCATAAATTTGTCTTTGGTAATAAATTATTTTTCAAAGAAGAAGTAAGTCTACTTTCTACGCCATTTAGTTCACTAATGTTTCTATATTAAAACGTGACCCTTGTACAATAAACAATTTGCTTGTATTTCTACATAAAAGTTTACTATTCCTAATTAAACAGTTTAAAAGTTAGAGACAAAATTGTATGTTTCCTTTGAGATTCATGCATATCTGTTTACGAAAATATAATAAAAAAAAACAGTGTAAAAATGCCAAGATAATGCTTTATTTATACGGACACAACGTAAATATGTTAATGGGAAAAAAATATGTAGCAAAGCGGAAAAAAGGCGATTTCTCTATAAATGGAAAGATGTAACGTAAAGGAAAACATCGGAAACAGAGTAGTAGGTGGTACAGGTAGTAGATGGATATTACAACAGTGTAACGTAAGTATAGGCAACAACTGTACGTCTCAAAATCATATGACGTCATCGACTACGCCAAAAGTGGAATTGGAACGACGCCGACGCGAGGATGCGAGTTCAAGTTTACCTTCTCACATTCAGCGTCTTTACAAGACGAAGAATTCTCGCGAGAGATTCAGATGTAGATTCTAGCAATTCATTTGATTCAACTTTGACTTTATTGCGTCGCTATATTTATCTTTCCGTGAAAGTCGTTTATCATTGAAAACAACCTGGGATGTAATCAATTGTGGAATGTTTTCTTTATTTTACCGTCAGTTGTTTTAGTTAGTTCACTTAAATATTTTGGTCTTAAGAATAATGAGAATTATTAAAATTAATATAGGCTTATATTACCTCGGCATGCAATTACGTGAAAGGCTGACTGCTTTTCTTTTTTAACGCCATCGTTTCTGATATACGAGGGATGTCCGGCTCTAAAGGTACGTTTGCGCGCCACACCGCCTACGTCGCTGCGATCAGGTTAAAACTTACACGCATTTTAGATGCGCATATGTACTGCGTAGGTGGCTTTTGTCATTGCCTTAGGTTCAGTACAACGTGGGTAGCTACAGCCGCACAGTGCCAGTTCCGATCAAAACATACTCGAAGTTTGGAGTGCGATTGGTCACTCGTTTTTTCCATGCAAATAATGAAACATCTACCGAAATTCATAAAAAAGAATACTGAAGACTTACGGAGAAGACGTTATGAGTCGAAAACAAGTTAGTATTTGGTGTAAACAGTTCAAAAGTGGACGCACAGCTCTGAACAACGAAAACGGATGAGAATCAGTTAAATGTCGATACGCTGATTCGAGAAGATCGTTTGTTGAAAATATGGGAAATTGCTCTACTGGCCGACATTCCTAAAAGCTCTGTTCATGAAATCGTATATGAAATACGCTATCGAAAAGTGTCGAGATTGGTACCGAAGCGGTTGACCGACCAAACAACATGCAACGAATGGCGACGGCAATGGAACTTTTAACGCGCTATCGCAGGAAAACAGATTTCTACAATCTATAGTTATAGGAGACGAAACGTAGGTATACCACCATACCCCCGAATCAAAAAAAGACTCGATGACGTGGAAGCATCGGAGTTCATGAACATCTAAAAAATTCAAAGTTCAGCAGTCTGCAAAAAAGATACTGGCAACTGTGTTCTGAGATATGTAAGATATTTTGCTCATATAGTTTTTATCACTGAAAACGACAATCAGCAGTGATATTTATTATCAAACTCTCGAAAAGCTACAACAAGCCATTCGAGAGAAACGAAGAGGAAGGTTGACGAAAGGAATCAGGTTGTTGCATGACAATGCAAGACCGCACACCTCAAATCAGACGAAGGCTTGGCTTTAGAAACACAATTGGGAAGATCCGTCCGCCCCATAGTCCAGACCTGACTCCTACTGATTTTCATTTGTTTGGGCCGTTGAGAGCTCATCTGTCTGGTAAAAGGTTAGAAGACGACAACGAACTTCAAGATGAAGTACGGCCGTATTTTAGAAATTTGGATCGCACCTTTTACGAAGATGGTATACAGAAGCTTGTACCACGCTGGGATAAGTGCCTTAACATGGGCGGCGATTATGTTGAAAAGTAGCTGACAGTATCACGTCGATACACAGTTCGTACAGAATTGTTATTGCTGTAGAACAATTGAACAGTTTTAACGCGTTGAATGGTGATTAAGCGATTCATTTCGTAAATGTGGTGCTTCAGACTAACATTTGATGTGACAAGCATGCGCCATTAATGACAACACTCTAATGTACAGTACAGTGTAGCCAATATAGGAAACTTGAATTGGATCATTCATTATCCACATCTAGACTATCAAATACAAGGTGTGTCTAAATTGGCGGACCCACTTCACGTGCGACATTCTTGGTCAAATTTTGAGTTAAAAGTCCTAATCCTAAAACGATGTATCAGGTTTCCTTTGTCTTCAGAATGAATTTGAAAGAAACATACATTTGGCAACATTGAACACGCATGTGCTAGTTATAATCTTCGGAACATTTTTACACGTCGTCATGTGAACCTTACATTTTAAATTTAAAAAAGAAACAAACGAAATCAAATTGGTTTCTTAGATTACATATTGATTACGAAAATATTACAAAGTTTTAAAAATTTTTGATAATATTGACTAATTTTTGTACATCTTCTTGATAGAAGTCAATGTAATTATTACCTACATAATTATTCGAATTGAAATCCATCAGAAAACTAAACAAAATTATACAAATAAACACGAAAAATAAGCAAGTCGAATGAAATAGGTAGATTACATAAGTGTCAAAATTTGACAGTAGTAATGTATTTGACTTGAACAACATTAGGCTGCCTACTTATTGTTTTACAACGTTATCAGATGTGCTTTTCGTCAAAATAAGTTAATAAACAAATATTAAAAACAAACGTTAAAATCAAAAAGAAAACTTTAACGAAAGGATAATAACAACAATTCTTCTTTCTTCTAAATTGCAGCTCTTTCTGTCAACAAATATCGAGTAATAATGCTTATTTCAAGACATAAGTCCGAACTTTAGGAACCTCGTGCAAAGATATGGAGCATGGTACAACATTTTCGTATTAGGATTTTGGACTCCGAATTTAACGAAGAACATCGCCGCGTGTAGTGGGTCCGCCAATTTATACACACTTGTATAATTGTCTATTTCTATTAATATTTTTAATTTTTTTTTTTTGGGGGGGGGGATAATAATTTTATTTTATTATTCCTTTTCATTATAGAAACTTTGTTTAAAATCTCTTAAATCTTCTGTACAGAATAGGACACCGAATTTTAATGTCACAATTATTTATTTATGAAATTAATTCTGCATTTCGGAATTTTAACTCTTAATTTGAGTAAAGCAGTGTAGCACATAATATTTTTGGTTGTATCTAAACGTAATACCAATTATAAATAACAAACACGTATTTTTTTTAGAAATACACTTCATTCGCTTTACGAAACTTAAGTAAAATGCTATTTCATGAAAATATAGCTGGGGCACCGCAAATTACTTTGCAGTTCTCGAGAGAGAAAAATGGTCTGATCTAATTGTTAAGGGAATTCTTAAGCGTTTACAAATTCCCAATGTTTGGCTTAATTCTCACTTAGCCTGCCTTCTTATCCTCTTCATTGTCATTAAAATTGTTAGTAGTAAAATATACATTTTTCTCATTAGAAGAACGTCTTAAAATTTATTACATAAAATTTTCATAACTTACAGTCAATTTATAAAAAGATTGCTTAAAATGTTACTAATAATAATGATAGTAATAGGATCATCACTTTTCGCGATCGCGGCGCTGGTCTGAGCTTGCCAATTCTGCTAAATTGAAGTCTAGAGTCTAGAGAAATTAAAAAAAGGTTACAAACGGTAAATAAACATCTGTTCCAGATTTTCTTCTACGAAATCTATTTGTCGCTGTTCCAAAGCTTTCACACTGTCCAGATTCTTCTGCTCCATGTATTTCATTTGAGTTTGCGAATTCTCTATTAGTCGCTGTTCCAAAGTTTTCGCACTGTCCAAATTATTCTACTTCATTTGAGTTTGTGAATCTAATAGTCGCTATTTCATTTTTATTAACAATGAATTCACGTCAGCGCCCCCACCTGAAATTTAGAAGAAATAATTCTCTGGATCTTGGCCTTCTTTGGTCAACACATCTCGAAGTCGTTGCTGGTACGTTACTTTCTTACCCTATGTATCTTCGTCGGTTTCCTCCAGTTCACGATTCAAGTCAGCTACTTTAAATCGGAGTGTTTTATATTAGTAGCCATCATGATATTTATAACAAATGTCTTTCCGAACCGTATATTTATTTAAACGAATGTTCAATTAACATTCAGTTGTGGACTTAGTTCATTATTTATTAACCCCACACCTTATAACCTTGTGATAAATTTTCTGTTCGAGTTCGATTAATAGAGCACACGGTAATTAAAAATAAGTATATTAATAAAAAGAATACGTAACACTTAACAATAACTAATAGTATGTATTTATATACACATTTATGTCTGCGATATTTAGTTCACGATGATCACTGGTTGAAGGAATCATCCTTGTCTTCCGTGTTTCTATAGTCATCTGGTTTTCTGTATTGTTCGCGTTCTATAATATTCCGGTAGATCCTATGATGTACACAGCTGGTGACATCATCGCTTAGGTCACCGGCTCATGTACCGTCGCACGACGCACATCACACTATAAAGTTTTTAGAGCTCGAAGACTGTTAATGTGTCTGCAGGAATTAGGAAGCTCAAAGATTTCAGAGCAGACTTACAATGCTATATAATGCGTAAACGTTAATGCAGAGTCAAATAAGTATATTATAAACTGCGCCAATAAATTAGAGGAACACTAAGAATAATGGTTTTAAGGCCCTACATAGTTTTATGGGAGCGATGAATTATTACAAGCTGGTTATATTGTCGTTTATATATCATAAAATGAATTTAATTTGAACTTTTCAACCCTATCATTCCAATCATCCTAAAATAAGAGATCATGCATGTGAAACGGCAACAGAAAAATCATTTTTGTCAATAAAATAACTACAAATTCGTTTGTCAATTATAAGTCATTAGATACTAAAAGCGCATCATGAGGCACCTAAATGAAGTTGTAGTTGTAAGAGCCGTAACATTAATCGAAGAAGGATACAGCTTACGTCATGTTGCAAGACAATTTAATGTAAGCCCTTCCGTGATGTGCAGGGTTTGGAATTGGTAGTTGGAGACAGGAAAATATGTTATAAGAGCTGGCAAAGGTCGTAAAAGTGCAACAAATGCTGAGCAAGACAGATACTTGCGCAACTGCGCACATAGACAGCACCGCATCTACTGCTAGAGACTTGTAGAGTGACCTTCGAAGAGCAAACGGTTGTGAGAATATAATCTTAGATCGAGGAGACCAGTCCGAAAGCCACGACTAACTTTGGCTCATAAAAGAAGCCGATTGGTGTTTGTTCAACACCATGTAGATTGGGAGATGGAGCAGTGTTCCTCAATGCTTTTCAGCGATAACTCAAGATTTCAGTTGACACGTTGTGATGGACGATTTCGAATTTGGGCGCATATAGGTGAACGCCATCGCGAAGGACTGGTTCAGGAAGGACAGGTTTGGAAGAGGATCTGACGTGGTGTGGGCTGGAATCTCATTTCATACTCGTACAGATCTTGTTCATATACCTGGGCGAATGAATGCTGCCCGATATATTGAATACATACTTACGAATCATGTGATACCTGCTAGAGCTCTTATAGGCCATAGATTTCTGTTCCAGCATGATAATGCAAGACCACATGTAGCAGGTCAGATAAGACAATTCCTGGAAGAACATCAAATTCAAGTTATAGATTGGCCACCTTTCAGCCTAGATCTAAATCCTATCGAGCATTTGTGAGATGAGTTGGATCGGAAGCTCAGGAGTAGACCTGTGGCTCCCGAAACTCTTCAGCAGGTTCTGGTGACACTTCAAGAAGAATGGGTTGTCATACCCCAAGACGACATTCAAAGGTTGATTGAAAGTATGCCACGAAGGTGTCGAGCAGTCAATCTCGTGGAGGACATGCCCGTTATTAGATTCGCTTTAAAGCTTAATTTTCTTGAGTTACTTAAGTCTAATTTGTTAGTTCATTAAGAGTTTTTTTTAGTTTATTGTATTGTTTGGCAGTGTTTGATGTTTATTGATTTGAAACGTTCAAATTGGATATTTTATGTTAAATAAACGATAATAGGACCAGCTTACGATATTTCGTTGGTTTCACAAAACTATGCAACACATTATAACTATTATCCTTAGCGTTCCTCTAATTTATTGGACTAAATGTATTACAATAGAAGGTGATTTGGTTCTATTCATGGAGCATTTTGTAAATTCATTGGGAAAATATAAAATCATAATAAAATTTCAAAAACAACCGAACTCGTATAACTGGTTTAGCAAAACAAAACACACGATTCGTGAATTTTGCAGAATTCAAATGTAGAACTGTCTACTTCTGAAAGTACGTTTGCGTCAAAAATATTTTAATATACGTACATTGGAAAGCGTCCATCGTTGCATTTTACGTTGAACAAAGTTGAATATTGACAACAAACAGCGGCATGGAAAGTTACCGCTATTTATAAACAATAATAGTAAAACACAATGAGTTATTTTCAGTGTTTGAAAATTCTATTGTATGTGTGTGCGCGTGGTGTGTTACGTAATGCTCGCTTCACAATTAAAATCTAAACATGGGAAAGGTAAATCTATAGACTTTCCAAATATTTTACATAGAATAATAACCATTTCAGTAAAATGAAACGATCCTTACCTAGTATTTAAGATCCAGGAAATTTCTTATACTTTAAAGATCTCTTATTATATTTGGGTGATGTAAAAGTTCATATTTTCGCATTTTTATTAAATAAAAGAATTAATAAATTTTTGTTTAATTCTCTAACACACAAAATATATGGACTAATCCTTGAAATAAAGAGACAACATATGAAAAATGGCAAGATGCAATTATATATATATCTAAAAAATTGTGAGTAAAAGCTCCCTGTAAATTAAATTACATGCCGCCTATGTATCGAAATATCTATTAGAAATACCTCCTTTGAATTTATATATAACGGGTGTTCAGAAACATTCGAAGTCAAGTGGGCTCTGAACAAAAAATCGTATATCTTTACTTAAGTATCTGATTTGTAATAATTATTAAATGTCAACTGTTGTCTGTCAAAAATCAATCTATCTCAGACATTACTTCATATTTTCAAGGACTACTTTGACTTCGAATGTTTCTGAACACCCGTCACGCTTCAGTGTGTATGTTTATAAAAACTCTAAGAGATAACATTGTTTAGATGGCGGTCGACGTTATAAGAACCCTTCAATGGCGCAGCTTTGTTTACTTAGGGTTCAGTAATTTCAATAAAATTACGCACGAATATATCTGCTTGTGAATCATTTGTGGACGAAAACTTTTAAAACTGACCTAAATCATCTTTTTTTTTTGTGTATCACGGGAATGTTTTTTTTTGTTACGAGAAGTAACAAAATCAAATATTAATATGGATATAAAGAAACCGCTATTGTAAACACACTGCAATGTTTGTTTATAAAAACGCTAGAAAATAAGTTTTGTTATGGTAAGGGTTCGATAACCTGGTACGAATGTCAGCTGTTGAAAATTTATTGTGAATTTTTAATCCCCCTGATGAGTAAAAATGGAGAATTATGACGACTATATTCCATTGACTACCTTATTTTCGAGGTCATAATGATGAACCCAAGATTCGTCCTCGGTGGTGATTTCATGAGAAAATCATCTACTTTTTACTTTGGTACTGATTAAGAAGTACTTGACAAATGTTTTTTCTTTGTTATTTCGTGACATGCGGCACCCAACTAGCGCATTTCTTTCTGTAATTCAACGTTTGAACAATGTAATGGACTTTTACTTGACTAATGCCTAAAATATAAATGAAACTAAGATCTTATACAAGCACAGCGACTCTACAGGCAGTATCTTTAGATCTTGGAATATTTGTCGGCATGAATTTGTGGATGATGCCTAGCGCCATACATTTAACAATTAATTCTTATACAAATATTTAATTTATTGGTACTGCTCGCTGGAACCCAAAATGTAACTGCATATTTCTGCTTACGAGAAGTAAAATGTGAAACGTTTACACTACTGGGCATAAACATGTTCACTTGTTTATGCCCAGTAGTGAGAAGTTTGAAAATCCTTTGTGTGATAAAATTTGTTTTAATAACTTACTATAATGTACTAAGGTGACAATACGACACTATAGTTAAGGCAAAGGTATTGTAATTAACATAGTAAAATCAACCTTCCCATTGTGATTGGTAAGCTCTTGCTGGAAGGATGTGATGAATAATAATAAAATAATACCTGGCGAAGTCACTGTGTTGGTGAAATAATTATCGTTTTATGAATAAATATTAATAAAAGGATGATTTTAACTATTAATTTTATTTCTATTTTAAATTATGACTTTTCATCAAGTAAAAGCCGAATGAATTCAACGACTGGATGCCTAATTTCAATTTTGTGGTTGCGTATTACGGCGATTTCCTTGTATCAGTGCATGGCATTTGTCTTTGATTTGTCTTCTCATGCATCACTGATACTGGTCGACCTAAAGGCTTTTCGTCAAATTCATTTCGCCTCTATAACCGAGTTTTGCACCACTGGCAAACATTCTTCACATCCATAGAATCTTTCGATGAGCGCGTAACCTTCCAGCGTTTAAATAGATCCATCATGGAACGGTGCTTGGTACACATTCTAGAATACAACAACGCGTTCAAATTGTTGAATTATTTTATGAAAATCAGCGTTGTGTGAAAAATGTTTTTAGAAAATTACGTGAATTTTATGGTTTACATAATCGTCCATCTGAAAGAACTATTGGTTGAATTATTAGAAAATTTGAAGAGACCGGTTCGGTGAAAGATCAAAAAATAGAAATATACAGTCGTAGTGGTCGTTCACAAGAACATATAGATTTGATTCGTGAAAGTGTTGCTGAAGCACCTGACAGGTGCTTTAGTAACACATTACTCGACGTTCATAACAAGTTGGACTCAGTGAATCAACAACATGGCGTATTTTACGAAAGGATTTAGCTTTAAAGGCATGTAAGGTATAAATAACACAGGAACTAAAGCCATTGGACACTGCAGAACGTCGTACATTCGTCAGTAGGATTAAACATTTTTCACAAAAAATCATCTTTTCTGATAAAGCGCATTTTGAAATTGGTGGTTTTGTTAACGAATAAAGTCTGATTTGGGGTGAGGAAAATCCACGAGAAATTCATGAAATACCTTTACATCCTCAACGAGTCAGTGTTGCAGTGTGCATTATGGTCAAGTGGTGTAATTGGGCTTCTTCAAACCACAATCGATTCCTGAACTAAAGGATGAAATTATATCTGTCATTGGTGAAATAGAACCTCAATTATGTCGAAATGTAATAGAAAATTTTAACAAAAGAGTGAAAAGCTGTGAAGCACCACTGGTCACTTATCAAATATTATTTCTCGTTTATAAATGTCATAACTGATACTACAACTACCAACAAAAGTTTTTGAAAATCAATGCAAATTATGGGTTTTACTTATTTTTAAAAAAAAGGAGCTCAATTTGAAACATCTTTTAATTGAACACCACCTACCTACCCTACCTAATATTCAAACTGTGACGAAAACTTGAATGGATAAATTAGATCCCTAGTACACAACGGATGCCGATTTGTGTATACATACAGGTAATTAATTTATTACAAAATTTAGATGTGCAACCATCAAGGTAGCTCAGACCAATGAAGTAATATTTTATTCATGGCACACCTGACGCTCGATAACGTGACGTGCGTATTTATTTGTTTTCTTGGCTCGTACGGGATCATTTGTAGGGTTCGATTGTAAGTCGCATTTTGTCACGAAACGCGCTTTAAATCAGACATCTCAATTACTTTTTCGATTCATTTATTTAATGTATTAATTTATGTCTTTCAAAATTCTTTCTTTTATGCTATTAAGATTACTCTTTAGAATTGGTATAATTCAATTAAAATGAATAGTTTCAATTTCATAAATCAATGTATTTACATATTTTACCGTGACGACGTGACTGTTTTAGACTGATATAAACTGAGGTGTAAAACTAACCAGACACTTGACTTTTTCAAAATATTTTTGACGCGTCAAAATAAAAATAATATGTTTGGTGATTAAATGCTTTATTAACACATTACAGATAAAATCCATTATAAAAGAGGGAAATATAAGCCAAAAGAAAAAATAAATATTTGGAACCAGATAATAAAACTGCTATAAATTGGAAATAAAAAAATGTTAATTTGATTATGTCAGAATAAAAAAAAGTCAATAGCTTCTATTCTCATCACGAGCCTTAATTACGCCTGCCATTCTTATCACGATACTGATTTTCAAGGTACGATTGACGTTATTGACGAAGTGTGCAATGGCACATCTTCGAAATATCATATCTGTGCTTTTCATGTAATTCTAGACAGTTTTGACACATTGCGCGTTTCGTTGCGTGAAAGCGCGACTGACTTCTCCCTTTTCACGAGAGCGATTTTCAAGGTATGTTTTTTTCACGGTTAGCTACGAAGTGTGCAATGGCACATCTTCGAAAACATCATATCCGTGCTTTTTATGTTAATTCTAGACCATTTTGACCTAGAACGATTTTCAAAGTACGATTGGCGTTATTGATGAAGTGTGCAACAGCACATCTTGACCCATTGTGCATTTCGTTACGCGAAAGTAAAATTTAAGAAAAACTCAGTAGCTTGTATTTCCACTACGAGCTTAATTTCGGCTACCATTTGACCAAGCATGCTCCTGATCAAAGCGGCAAATTCCTCTTAAGGAATTTGGTTCCATTCCGCAGTTTGGGCTTCTTATAACCTGTCCAACGTCGAAAACTCCATATGGTTATCATTAACAGATCGTCCCAGCATTTCCCATTCATGTTCGAATGGGATTTAGTTAGGGCTTCGTGGTGGCCATGGCAACAACGCAATGCCAACTTCTTCTAAGTAAGTTTCTAGTTTTCCCTTATTTATTGTCAAGTCCCGGTATCACGTTCAACGGGTATGCATATCACTATCTGTGTTTAAATTTGGCAACTGTATCACCCCCCCCCCTATTATTTTATATGCAGCGAGTGATTGAGGATTCGAGCTCCGACCTTCGTGGTATTAAGTTGAGTCTTGAAAAGTAGCTATAGTCACGGCTTTTCGACAAATCGCTATATCGCATAAAGCGGACAAAGTTGAGAAAATGATTAAAATTATTAGGAATAGCCAATTTTGTTTGAAGCAACTTTAGAAGTTTGAGGAAAATAATTTAAACTAAACTGTGTGTAGAACGACGTTCCAATCCGATCTTCGGAAAAGTAAGTTCTCTTTCGAAGACTTCATCTAGGTATAGGATCCTATAACATCTGAGACTATCACTAGATGAAATTATCTGGTTACCACCAAGCCAGAAAGAATAAAAAAACCTTATCGTAACGAATTTTCTTCTCAAAGGGGCGTAGATAACTATCCTCTCCAAAGGACAAGACGTACTTAGGGAACCAAGTAATTCGTATGATTTTTATTAATTGGTATTGACTAATATCATTTGATATTTTGTTTTCTATATCCTGCCATAATTAATTTAACGTAATAATTTAGAACACGACTCATTGTAAGTAACTTCAACATATAAATTTGATGTAAGAAATTATTTTCTTATTAGACGAACGTATTTTAAAAGTTGGCTATGTAAAATATCTTTTTGTCAAATATTCATATTTACGTATAAAGAGCATTCATGTATTCTGAATAAAACATATGTTAGATATGGGATATGAATAGGGTATTTACGTACAACGTTTTCTATATACACCATTAGCGTTCCAAGTGGGTAAATAGCGTTGCTTCATACGAAGCGGCGATGCAATTAAAGGCTGTTCCACGATTGCGGCGGCTAAGCTCACTGATGAAGTCCATGTTCTGAAAAAGTACGATTCAGTAACGGCGTGAATAAAGGACCGCCATTTTTAAGGAACCTTTGAATAATATGAAAAGAACAGTGCACACAATGAGAGTGAATGGATTTTTCAGTAATCCGTACAATTGTGCACAATAGTAAAGATTTGTCACAGTTAAAACGCGGCTTCATTATTTTCCTTTCTCAGGCACTGTAGCCGCACAAGTTTACCAAAGGAAAATAATATCTCTTTGATATAAATACATTTGTTTTTGTTTTTAATTGTAAATAAACTAAATATACAGTGTTTTACACACTGTAACGAAGCGAAAAACAAGCAATTTAAAACTTGAACACAGAAGCGCTGTAAAATTTGTGACCAACTAGGAAAATGTATTTAAAAATATATGACAAGTATGCTTTATCACATTAACAAGTAAAATTCTGATCAGAACAATTTAGTTGGAGTTGGAAATTCATTAAAGTTGATCTAAAATGTGATAAATCTCTTGAGATAAGGAAACAATAAATAAAATTCAAGGTTTTGTGTTGACGGTCATAGAATTAAAGTCTCTTTTACAAGAAAAGTTCAAATATCACAGACATGAATGAATAAAGTGGTAGCGAAATGGATTCCTAGGAAGAGGAGCCTATCAGACCAGTAGTTTGGTCGGGAAAATTTGGATGCGTTTAAACAAAAGTACGATTTTTCGAAAATTATTATTGGGCGATGAAGCCTTCGGTATATGGGACACCCTAACAAAACAAGAGTGAATAAAGTAAGTATGTATGGATCTCCGTCACATAAAAACGCGGTGTTGGAAAATTAATGGTTATAGTTTTCTGGGACTAGAGGACATGTTGCTTGAGTGCATTAAAAGGGGCTCTTAAATTAAGCTGCCATCCGAGCACCAAGACCTCGAAATTTTGCCGAAGAAAACAAACTGCTGCATGACAATTGCATAAGGCTCGAAAAGTTTGAAAAGATATCGAGGAATGTAGTTTCCAGGAGTTGAAACGTCCATCCTATAGTTCGGATTTAGCAACAAGCTATCTCTTCTCTAAGTTAAAAAAACATGAGAGCGAAGATTTTCTTCAAATGGTAATTTGAAAACTGCCATTAATGATTATTTTGGGGAGTTATTGAAAGTGTTTTTGCAGAAACATTAGAATGCGTATATTGCCTTCATATGCAGGTAGATTACATAAAAATCTTCCAGCATAAATGTAGTAAAGAGTATACACCACAACAAAATGACTGGCGAAATATACTGTCTTGAAGCCATTGTCTTCAATATTTAAGCAAATCTCAATACAAAGTTAATGAATTATTAATACCAATTCCATAAGTCGTTTATTAGAGTTTATACGAAATGCTACCCAGAAATTCCCGGAATGTGTAAAAAAACACAATAAATTGTTCTTGCAAGTTATTCACTGCCATCCCTTTCAAAGTAATCTCCTTCCGCATGAATACACCGATCCCAGCGACTTGTCCATAACTAGTAGCAGTCCTGGAAATCTTCGCGTATTAACGTATTCAATACTGCCTCTGATTCGATCTGGATCTCCTCATTTGTCTCAAACTGGCGCTCCTTGAGCTTCGGTTTCAACTTCGGAAACAGGAAGAAGTCACAAGGGGCAAGATCTGGAGAGTAGGGAAGGTGGGGTGCTATTACCGTCTTTGTTGAGACTAGAAACTGACGCACAAATGACGAGTGGGTTGGTGCGTGAATACACCGATCCCAGCGACTTGTTAATGACTGGAAGTAGTGCTGGAAGACTTCGCGTATTAAGGTGAACCCGCCTGCGATTCGGTCTGAGCTTCAGCTTCAACTTCGGAAACAGGACGAAGTCAAAAGGAACAAATCTGGGAAGTAGGAAGGTGGGATTGTACTGTCGTCTTCGTTGAGACAAGAAATTGACGCACAACAAGTGAGGTGTGGGTTGGTGCATTGTCGTGATATAGAATTCATGAATTGTTGCGGCACTTGGCAGGCCTTGCATCGTACGACAAGCCGACAATGTTACAAATTTCATGGATTGTTTTCCTTAGGTCTTACAGAATAACATCATGCACTTTTAGCACATTTGTGGCGTGTTTTCCGTCGATGGACAACGAGAACACTCATCATGATCAACTGACACACGTTCATTTTTCAAACGGTTGTACCAATCATAAGTTTGCGTCTGACCTAAAGCATCCTCACCAAACGCTTGTTTAGGCATTTTCAGAGTTCCGCTGTAGCGTCGCAGAATGAGTCAAACACAACTTAACAAATGTAAACACGAAAACTGTTTTTCACCACCTAGTAAAGTAATGTTCGAAAGATTGACTTAGTATAGATGTAGCTCATACCATCTAGCGTTATAGTCTTGTACTACCAGCCCATCGCGCGCCATATTCTAATTCCGGGAATTTATGGATATCACCTCGTATCACAGTCTTTAAGGTACCGTTAAATGATGCTACTCGGAACAATATGCAGACTGATAGCATATATTTTTTTTCAAGAAAAAATGTGGACAGACACCGTTTTAGACAAAAGTTTGGTTATAATTGGTCGAATAAGGTGGCAATGTATTTTTAACTTACGCTTCTAATCTTTCAAAAAAATCTTTTTAGAAATATCAAGTTACCCCTAATAATAGTAATACTTGGAACAAGGTACTAAAAATACATACAACATAATTTGAAACATACTTAAGTGGGTAAAACCTCACTAAATTTGTATAATACAAAAGTATTTTTAATAATATAAAAAATATTATTAAAAATGGGATGTGAAGAACACAATACAAGTTCATTTATGTATTTTTGAATGTATCTTCTCCAAAGACGTAGATACGTATTTCACATTTCTACATGCTCGTCGGTACGCCCCTGTTGGAGAAGAGACACATTCAAAACAAACATAACTACGTTAATATCTAGCCGAAATTATTCAGACAGAGCGTGAAGGAATATTCAGCGCTGTCTACATAATAACAGCAGAGAAGATACATTCAAAAATACATAAATGAACTTGTATTGTGTTCTTCACACCCCATTTTTAATAATATTTTTTATCAGAATAATTGAAACATACATGAGTAGGTAAACCCCACCAGTTTTGTATAATACAAAGGTATTTTTAATAATATAAAATATTATTAAAAATCTGGTGTGAACACAAATGCAGGTTCACTATTACGTCTCTGGGGATGGGATATATTCGGACACGTTCACAGAAAATATTAATAGTGAACCTGCATTTGTGTTCTTCACACCAGATTTTTAATAATATTTTATATTATTAAAAATACCTTTGTATTATATAAAACTGGTGGGGTTTACCTACTCATGTATGTTTCAATTATTCTGATACATTACACATGCGGTTAAGCCGTAGTTTGAGTGAAGACACAAACAAAAATGCAGTTTTCTAGAGAGATTGGCTGTGCCAACCTTTGGAGGGACGTCGTTACTTCACATTAATTATGTGGACGGTATGCGAGGTACTTCGGCTGTCTGACAACAGGCAGCGCCGAATTTACTTCTGCGCTCGGTCTGGATAATTACGGTGATAGGGCGATGTGGTTCTTTTCTGTGAATGTGTCTGGGAATATCCTTTCTCCAGCAGGGGCGTACCGATGAGCCTGTAGAAAAGTGAAATACGTATCTACGTCTCTGGGAATAGGATATATTCGGACACGTTCACAGAAAATATTAATAGTGAACCTGCATTTGTGTTCTTCACACCAGATTTTTAATAATATTTTATATTATTAAAAATATTTTTTATATTATTAAAAATACCTTTGTATTATAAAAATACATAAAAAGAGTTTCGGTAGAGGCAAAAGAAAAATCATATTTAACTATGTGTATTTATTCAACAGAATCATTTGTGGGAAAATGAAAATTGTTGCTTAATTGCTCCTTGCTCTTGCTATAACTCTTGCACATAAAACTGCAGAAGGATGTACCTTCTTTCCGTTTTAAAAATAGGAAAACGAGATATTTTTCTGTTTGATTTTTCCCCGAGTTATGTATAGTAGCATTATAAGAAGCAAATTTCTGTTATTTCTTGCTAGTGCATTATCTTCGTCTCCTTTATCGCTCATGTCTACTTCCAACGTATTTTCTATCTGAGTATTTCTGACGGTTCTGTATTTTGTGTTCTTTCATGTCTGAGGTGAATTTTTCTCTTTTTCAGAGTTATCCGATCCTACTTGCGGCTGGGGTTTCTTAAAGTTTCTTAAGTTTTGATGGAGTACTTATTCTTAAAACAGAAATACTCTCAAAATTCTTTAGAACCACCTAATTTCAAGTTTTACACAGTATAGTATAATAGCATACCTGTTGCGTGTTCCTAGCTCAAATAGTGAATTTTACATACGTGAAGTTTTGTAAATAATAAGTTTATTTTTTGTCACTTTCAATTCAAATTGTTTTCTAAAATTATGAAAATTAAAATAATTTAAATCTCTTTGTTATACTTATTCAGTGATCATATATGACACCATGCTGAGATTAAGAGTCAACGAATACCAACCGCTTAGTTTCCCACCCCAAAAAAATTAAAGGCACATAGGATCCACGAATTGTTGCGCCATTTGCGTTGTTCGACGCGCCGACAAAGTTAAAAAAGCCATGGATTGATCTCCTTTTGTCTTGCAAAATAGCAGCACGTACTTTTGTCACATTTTGTGGCGTTTTCCGTTAATGGACAACAAGAACGCTAATCATCATCAACCAACACACGTCCGTTTTTAAAACGATTGTACCCCTCATAAATTTGCGCCTGGGCTGAAACATCCTCACCAAACGCTGGTTTAAGCATTTTTAGAGTTTCAGCTGCCGTTTCACCAAGTTCGAAACATAATTTGATGCACGTTCTTCGTTCTTTCTCGTAAGACATTATAGTGTCGCAGAATAACACAAACACAACTCAACAAATATAAACACAAAAACCGTTTGTCACCACTTAGCAAAGTACCGTTTTCCAGATTGACTTAGTGTAGACGTAGCTTACACCATCTAGCGCTATAGAGCTGTACTACCATCCCTTCGCGCGCCACTTTCAAATTCCAGGAATTTCTGGGTGCAACTAATTTATCGAAGCCTTGTTTTTGATCAGCATTTAAATTAGAAATGCCATGATGTTTACGTGGAATTTATCACACAATAAAGACTTGACTATTATTTGAACGTAATAATGGTTTAAATTATTGCTATTTTGGTAATCGAGTTTGACATTCTATGCCTTTAGTACGTCTCATAAATAAAGACGGCAGACTATGTACCCGAACAGTAGCGTGATGTGGAGGGATCGAGTAGAGGCGTACGACGATCAATTCAGTTGCCGTTGAGACGTTGTAAGCGATACATTGTTAACACAATCGTGTTGAAAATGTCGGGAGTGCGTAGAAACAATGCATCGACTCGGTTGCTTGCTAACGTAGTAAAGAAATTTTTACATCGGTTTCCCGATTTAATATATGACGGTACCGTAGTGAAATGTTTAGTTTGTGAAACAACTTTATTAACTTGGAAAGCAAGTCAGTGCCAAAGACATATAAATAGTGACAAACATAAATCGAATAATAGTGGACGCAGATCATATAATAAATTTGTGTGTGATTTAACAATGATGTTAATTGCGACCAATCTACCAATGCAGAGAGTGGAACACCCAATGTTTCGTCAGTTTTGGAAGAAATACAATCCTACGTGGAAATTACCAGCAAGAAGTACGCTACGGAATTACGTACCGTCAGTGCGTGAGAGAATTGTAAATTGTACGAAAAATACGGTAAAAAAAAATTCCTGTGATTAACAATAGACGAAACTACAGATATTAAAAAACAGTCCATCCTAGCCACTCTAGTACGGACGCTGACTCCGCAAGGACCTTCTCCTCCTTATTTACTAACCTGTAAACGAATGCAAGGGTTTACTGCCAGAGCGATATATGATGTATTAATAGAAACACTACACAAATTTGAGATTTTACCGAAGCAAGTGTTAATGTTAGTTACCGATGCTGCCAAGGTTATGTGTTCCACGGCAAACTTACTCAAAACGATTCAACCAAACCTGCTGCATGTCACATGTTTGCTTCACGCTTTACACCTTGTAACGAACACTATACGTACAACTTATCCTGATATGGATCAACTGATAGGACAAACGAAAGCGGATTTTCTTAAATCTCCGAAACGGATTCGGCTATTTCATTCGCTGTGTCCTGATATACCCGAGCCGCCGCAACCAATTCTTATACGATGGGGTACTTGGTTAGAAGCAGCATTTTATTATTATAAACATTTTGAAAAAATTAAATCAGTGATTTTACAACTAGATGCCAAAGAAGCAGCTGCAATACGGCTCAGCCAGGTTAAATTTAACAATCCTCAAGTTGCAGCAAATTTAAAAATTATTTACGACAGTTACGTTCCAATACTGGACGCAATAAAAAATTTACAGAGCACTGCGCTGTCCTTATCGGACTCATTAGCAATTATTGACCACGTAAAACTAGTGCTGCATATCCTTGAAGATGAAAAAAGTGATTGTGTCCGTGAAAAATTTAACAGTGAATTAGATAAAAATGTAGATTTTACAAAATTAGGGCAACTTTTTACCAATACCGAAGATCCGTTTACAGATACAAAGAGCGCTTTAACTATGCAAATATAACATCTCTCAACGTCGAACAATCCTTCTCTGTATATAAACATATATATACGTCGCTACGTACGACCTTTCCGAGACTAATACGAAACATATATTATGGTGCAGTTTTTTCATCGCGCACATCCGCATTTTTTTGCAACAGTGTAAACATTTTGGGTAAGTTATTTATGTTTTTTCTTAATGTTTTGTATAGGGATTCGATATATTTTTAAGTAAGCGCACTGTTATTCTGCTAAACTCTCCACGCAACGCCACTGCTGGAGCACATAGTCTGCCGTCTTTACTCATAAATCTCATAACAAATTTGTTTTCTTCGAATTTTCAAAGTACTGCTTGTGCATCTATTATTTTTGTACAGTATTCGTAATGTTTTTGCTTTTTTTTTTAAATAGTATGCCTGTATTGAACAAGCCAATATATTCTTTTTGTATTTAACTTATTCTGCCGAAATTAGATTTACATGTTGCTCTGAATTAGAGAAATGATGATGTTTTACGCTTCATCAATTGTGTAAGAGATCGCTTGTCATTGCAAGTAGATTTGAACACGTTTACGCTATGATAATTTGTGGTAATTTATGGTAAATAAGCGATAGATTGACAGTTAAACCCAATGAATATTAATTTCTGTTTTGCATATGATTTGGGTATTGTGTTTAGTTTAACGCAGCATTTATATTGAACAAACATAGAGTTCAATACAAAGAAATGCTGGAAAGATTTGCATATAAATACAGAAAATGCAAGAATGGTAAAAACAGAAGCATTGATAGCAATAAGAATTTAACACTGCAGTCTGATATTATGTTCAAATCCATTTTGTGGAATCGTCTCAAAATTTTTCAAAAGTTGTTATCCTTTGGGATACACAATGGTCATAAAGAGAGACTTGTTGATCAGCAGGATCTTCTGAACCGATTCGTTTTGTCTTTATTGCATATCGCACTAAGCATTGCTTGAGTCCGTTTCTTACAGCATTTACTTAATGGTAGCACTGGTTGCATCTTGCTTTTTAACCAGCTTTAGTTCGCATTTCTCCGACAAAATACACGGCAATAACAGACCTTTTATTGGTCCTTCAATAGAACAAACACCTGGTAAAAGTTGCATAGGTACCGTAATATAAATTATTTTTAACTCCTTACGAAAAGTGTAATGATTTTAGAAACAGAAGCATTAATAAGAATAAGAATTGAATATAACAGTCTGATACGGTTTTTAATTTACAATGCTTATCTAAAGAGAGGTGTTGACCAGCGGGATCTTCCAAAACCGATTCGATTTATCCTTAGTTCATATCAGACGCAGCATTACTAGTATCCGTTTCTTACATCATTTAGTAAATAGTAGCATTGCATTCAGCTTTATTAATTAGTTTCGGATCGCAGGCCTCCTGTGATAACCTAATTAAGCAATGCAGTGTACCGTTTATCTAAGTCAAGGCGCGGGCTCGTGTGTAATGCATGTTATATCCAAACATGACCTCGCCCGACATAACGTACATACACAAGCATTCGCAAGGTACGTTACACACTTTCAACACTATTGTTTATTTAGAGTAAGGACATATAGTCGAAAAGTAGATCACTCTAATATATATAAGACATCCCATCCGGAGTCTTATCAGAGAGTGAATAGAGAGTCAGTAGAGACACAGTTAGAGTCTCTTTTCGACTATCGTCTACATAGTTAATTATGTAATTACCATCTTGTTAAATAGTTATAAGTGTTGGTTTATTAAAGTATGTTAAACCTATCATACTTGTGCATTATTTAACGCTACAACGATATCTGCGTGAAGACTCACACCGATGTGGCCCTCAGGACCAGGCTCACATCACACTCCGACAAAATACACAAGTACACAACAGACCTTTTGTTGTTCTTTAGCAGAAGTTGTATACTATGATACGAGAACTGTCTCATAAGTAATGAAAATTATTTTTTTATGCTTAGTGTGATAACACTGCATCAGACTGGACGACTACATGTGAGTGGAAGGGATAGGTACGCAACCAGAAAAGGTGCAGTCCACTCAGTTCAGTGTTAGTGGTTTGATCGCTAACACTGAACAAGCAAATATCGAGCTGCGATATGGAATTAAATTTTGTGTTAAAATGAAAAGATGGCATAATGCTTTCAAAGTAGGCCGCGAAAACATTGAATATGAAGCTTGTCGAAGATGCGTTTTGTGTTAGTACGAGACAGACGGTTTACAGTCAAAATGATTGCACACGAGGTAAGTATAAGGTTCATCGAATTTTGACAGAGGAACTGATGAACAAAAAGAAAATCGCTTATCAACTTGCTAAGAACTGTTGGATCGCTTGACAACCGAACCCAACTTCATAACATGTGACGAATCTTGGGTATTTGAATACGATCCTGAAACAAAAGAACAAAGCGCGGAGTGCCGCACACCATCATTACCGCAGCCGAAGAAAGCTCGCACAAGTAAATCCCGAATCAAGTCCATGCTTGTTATCGTTTTTTATTCTCGTGGGCAGAATGAATACGTACGACAGGACCAGACAGTAAATCAATATTTTTATCGCGAGGTCCTTGAACGTTTGCAAAGGGTTTCCCAGGTGCGGTGTGATATTGCCAGTTCTTGGATCTTGCGTCACGATAATGCCCCCAGTCACGCCTCGTTGTCGGTTAGAGAATTTTTGGTAGAAATAAGCATTCCAGTACTCCCACATCTACCCTACAGTCGAGACATGGCCCTCATGATTATTTTCTTTTTCCAACGCTTAAGCGGAAGCCGGAAGGTTTCCATAACGGAGTAATAGACAACATGCAAAGAGTCACGACGAAGGTTCTAAACAGCCTAAAGAACCAATTCTTCCAGAATTGTTACCAGGAATGGTGAAATCAAAACTTTAAAATTCTCATTACTTATGAGACGTACCTCGTATACACAATTTCTAGCTACTTGCAAGAAGTGCAAGGATTTTAGAAACGGAAGCATTGATACGAATAAGAATTGACTGTAGTCCAACATTGTTTCTAATTTATGATGCTCTATACATTTTGTAGAATCATTTCAAAAAGTGTTTTTAAGTTTCATTTGTTTGGGATAGACAATGCTCATCTAAAGAGAGGTGTTGAGCAGCGGGATTATCTGAACCGTTAGTATTTATCTTTATTTAATTTCAACCTCATTACTACTATCCGTTTCTTGCACCATTTAGTCAGTGGCAATAATAGCCGGATAGCGTGCCGGTGATGGTTTCTGTAAGTATAACTAAACAAAGAAGTTTTTCCTTTAATCAAGGTCAATCGCTTGAAGTGTGCGGTAAATATGCTTAAACGTTGTCATGAAGTGACAGAACGAGCTATCAATTTAATAAATGCGCTTTGATAGTGTCACGAAGAGGCAAAACGAGCTGTTGAATAATTTAATACTTATGGAAAAGACTAACCTGAGACTAAGCCTGCGGTACAAATTTCGAGGAACTCTCCAGAGATGCCAGTTCGATAGGGTGAACTTCTAGAAGCATGTACCAAACAGTTACGAAAAAAGGCTTAAATATCGACATTCGTACAGGTTTCTTTCAAAGCACCAGCCGGAGAGTATGCCAGACAGTATAACACATCGACTGCTGTGGCGTAGCAGTTTTAATAGTTGTTATTAGAAATATGTAAGTAACTGATTCTTCATACGTTCATCAAAACAAGAATCTAATGTAATATATTTTATAGAAGTATTGGAATATACACTAACAAAAGCTTTTATTTTTATATCCATAATCTTGTTTAATTTCAAACACTAATTACTAGATGTAAGATTATTATATATTTACCACCGTTATTTTTACTACAAATCATTTTCTGAAACTAAATATGTTACACAGGACAAAATAACCTTCTTTCAGACGTTTTTATACATTAAAAGTGATTTATTTAAAAACATGTATGAAAACAAACATAGAGAAGATAAAAATCAACTTACACAGTGAAGTGATAAATGAAGCACAACCATCCCCCGGGATGTTCCAGGAAGACGTACGTCCTTTCCTGGCAAGTCTTTCCCTTCTTGTGGTGGAACACGTACTTCGCCTTGAAAGCCTGATCGATAGGCAAATAGATCGGATAATAGGGATCGGGTACTCCCCTCGGCGTATCCGTCACCTCTTCGCCATCTTCTTCGTCTACCACGTCTTCCGCCTCGATCACGTCCCTCGACTTGTGGTTACGGGAGAACCGTTGCTTTCTTTTAAGGGGCGTCGGTACCCTTTTGTGATGTGCCTCCCCGAATCTGGGCGCTCTATGGCCCCGCAATCGCTGGAGGAACGGTAATCTCTCCGTCGGTTCGCAGTCTGTCAGATCGTCTTCGCTTCCGGTGGCTTTGTACCTTTGAATTTACCCACTTTTTGCTACATACTATTTTTGCAACGTACTAGGTATAAAATATGTATTCTTATACGATCGACTGTTCTCAGCAAAAGTATTTTCTTATCTGTATGTACAGATATATGGTCTAGAAGTTTTCTAGTTCACTACTTTTATCTATTTATATGTGGTGAACGACAATTTGACTATAAAAATGCCGTTTTATATGGCTACAGCATGAAATTTACAGTTTATTAAAATATAACGTTGTGTTTCAACAAAATTTAAAAGAATTGAAAAAAACTTTTACCAAAACATTTACGACTTGGATTAAATATTGAGAATAAAACCCTTCGCTATATTTCATTAATATTATTAGAATAACTTTAACGTATGTTTCGACTGTTATGCCATTATCAAAGAGATATTTTAAATCTAACTTAATGGTTGTAAGTGTAAGACATACATATATACCTAACGCTTTCATGTGTGGGCGGGTGGTTAATTGATATTTATAATAGTAACGACTTCTAGTTTCAATTTTATTGTAAATCCATTACAATATTATTTCGCCATACAATGGCTTCATCAGGTGGATGAAAAACTGAATATTTTCAATAATGTTCTGTATTATATTAAAAACTATTCATTTTCGGCCCTCACCATGGGGATCTCGCTTATTAGGTTTAAATTTGGCAAAGTTGTGAAATTTTGTGTTTGTTATAAATCGGTAAAGAAAATAGACCTGTGACAAATGACCTTCGTTACTTAAAAAAAACGCGAAAACCCCATTTTCTTCTTTTACCTGTAGCACCGACATTTGGCCTTGTAGAGAAAATATAAAAACACATCCTTGTGGCTATTTCTAAACCTCTATCCAGTGGTGTACTCTAAATTTTTATACCACGTTTCGTTTCTTTCTGGCTATCATCAACTATCTAATTTCTTATAGGCGCCATATTGGATTTAGACATCTTCAAAAAGAGTTTTTTTCTGATTTTAACCATGTACCACATACTGACTAAAGTTTTTGACATTAGGTTTTATTTGAAAGAATAAATTATAAGATTAAATTAGGTAGCCATGGAATTTCAATCTGTCAAACATTTCATTTATTGTTCATTAATAATACAAAAATGTCATACACTAACGAAGAGAAACGAGATATGATAAGTATTTTTTATTCTTCGAACCGAAATTCAACAGTAGCGAGTACAGGATATCTACAATTATATCCAGAACGACAACAGCCTCATCGTACCATTTTTCTAGATCTCGACAGAAATTTGGTCGAGAATGGATCGTTTACTGAGCCGCGTAATGGTCAAGACAACAGGAATTTAAATGAAAATCGACAAGATATTTTACAAATGGTAAATTAAAGGCGTGTTTTCAAATTTCATGTTAATCTTGTATTTTTATAGATAAATAATAATCCATCAATTTCTACACGCGAAGTGGCGTCAGAATTAAATTTGTGCCAGTCCAGAGTTTGGAGAACTTTACATAAAAGTAGGTTTAAACCATACAGGATCCATGTTAGTCACTCTTTACTGCCTGGAGATAATTTGAGAAGGCTAGAATATTGTAATTGGTTAATGGGAAGGATAGAAAATGACGAAAATTTTTTAAACAAAATCATCTGGTCAAATGAAACACAATTTACAAATTCTGGAATGTTCAACAGAAATACGGAGCACTATTGGGCAGTACAAAATCCCCGACAAAACAGGGCTAGAAGACTACAACATCGTTTTGGAATAAACGTTTGGATGGGTATTTTGGCAAATCGTCTCTTGGATTGGAAATAGTGGAGTTGTTGAGTGGCCTGCGAGATCACCTGATTTAAGTCCGCTAGATTTTTGTTTATGGGGATATGTTAAAAATAATATTTATAGTAGATGCGCCACAAAACATTGAAAAATTAAGAGACAGACTTCAGAATGCCTTGGATGCAGTTCCTAGAAGAACTATACAAAGGGCAGTAAAAAATGCCAGAAGGCGTGCCCAATTGTGCGAAGATGGCCAGATAATTGAACATTTACTGTAATTGTTTATTGTTTACTTTTCTATGTATTTTTATTAATGTTTTTGTTATCTTGTACTCGCTACTGTTGAATTTCGTTTCGAAGAATAAAAAATACTTATCATATCTCGTTTCTCTTTGTTAGTGTATGACATTTTTGTATTATTAATGAACAATAAATGAAATGTTTGACAGATTGAAATTCCAAAGGCTACCTTATTTAATCTTATAATTTATTCTTTCAAATAAAACCTAATGTTAAAAACTATAGTGAGCATGTGGTACATGGTTGAAATCAGAAAAAAAAACTCTTTCTGAAGATGTCTAAATCCAATATGGCGCCTATAAGAAATTAGATAGTTGATGATGGCCAGAAAGAAACGAAACGTCGTATAAAAATTTAGAGAACACCACTGGATAGAGGTTTAGAAATGGCCACAATGACGTGTTTTTATATTTTCTCTACAAGGCCAAATGCCGGTGCTAAAGGTAAAAGAAGAAAATGGGGTTTTCGCGTTTTTCTTTTAAATAACGAAGGTCATTTGTCACAGGTCTATTTTCTTTACGGATTTATAACAAACACAAAATTTAACAACTTTGCCAAATTTAAACCTATACTCTATCTCCAATAATAAGCGAGATCCCCATGGTGAGGGCCGAAAATGAATCAGCCTGTATATATTAAAAACAACAAAGACAAAATAGACAAAGAATCAAACTCTGGTGTATACCGTGTGTAAACGAGGTAAGAAACGAACACTGCTGCGCAGGACACGTCCCCGCCACTTTACTCCTCCGATATGTTTATTGAATATATAGTGTAGCATTTGATTGGATAAGCATAGGTCAGCATAAGGATAGGTCAGATGTAGGTGTGGTATACACATAAGTATGATTGGATAAGCAATTATACGGCAGGAGTAGGTGTGGCATACACATACGTATTGCGTATGTGTATACGCAACGTATTTCAAAGATGAGAGGTCTTGCACCGCAGATAATAATGATAAAAATGCACAAATACTGTACAATAAAAAAAAATTAAAGTATTCAGAGAAATCTGTGTATTTATAAATAGCACAAACATGTGATTGCATACATAATTAAATTGCGTCTACATCAAGGAAAATATAAACAAATGAAAAGAAATTAAAACTATGCTAACGTAACTAAATAAAATGCTGCACTTGAAGAGAAAATTAAAAATATTCTGAGAAAACGAACGCATAATTGCATCAAAGAAAACAAAAAATTATATGTACCTACTAGTAAATTGCATAAACCTGTAATATGGATTTCAGGTGAAAAAGTACTGATGCACAACCGCTACATCGAAAAAAATAAACTGTTTTCTAACGTAAGAAAATAAAAACGCAATTCTATGGTATGATAAAGAATAAACATACGAGTTAAATAAATGTTTTCTGGTTGTGTATACTTTGCCATTACAATCGATGTTCTACGTATAATTACTCTGCACATCTATCGTCAACGTATCTAATCAGACTGGGCATAGACACGCCTGGCGCCTGGTGCTATAACCGTCCATTCTCTCTTATCTAGTGTACTGGTGGGGTATCGTTTACCTCCTCGCCGTTCTCTCGCCCTAGTTCCATACGGTATAAGTGAACATGTAAAGATTGTAATAAGGTATACATAGGACAAACGGGGAGGACGTTCAAAATTAGGATGAAAGAACACGAGTGAAATCACAAAGAAAATAAAACAGATTCAACTTTCGCAAATCACTGTTTAGATATTAATTATAGATATTTAAGCTTCAGTTTGTAGTACTTTTTAAGCCTTTTAATTTGACGTATCGCTTTTTACAATCCGACTCCAAATAAGTGCGCTAGGAGCTGGGGCGTTTTTGCGTGAACAGCCTGTATTTGAATAAATTGCTTTAAAAGTCGTTTTATGAAGAATTATCAGATGGAATTGCTTCTATAAAATTTTAGTAGAAATATTAAACTGTGTCAGACATGAGTTTTTACTTTAATGTTTGATACGCTTTTCAAAAAGTAGTTAACTGAAATTCTTTTAATATAATATCGAGTAATCATTTACTGAAGATTTCCAGTATCTTTTAAATGGGATTTTGATACCTCTTACTGAACAAAGTGTAAGAGCCACCTAATTACCGTATAAATATACACATGCAATACCGTAGACACTGTGTTAGTCTGTCTGAATCAACTCAATAACCCGACCGTTTTCCAACTTGGCGCTGTTAGACTTTCTCAGACTAGGTTTACTTAACAAGTTTTAACTTAACGTTGCAGGGTAAATAGTTATTAACGTTTGCCGCGACATACTACTAGACACGATTTTAAATGCAAAGTCGGTAACAAGATACGGAATGGAAATTAAACGTAATTTGCTCAAATTCAATAGTACAATCAAGTACTCTTATTTGATTATATAGAATTGCTGTAGTTTATTAGTAACTTTAGTTTAAAACCTTTTTTTTCACCAATATTTTGGCGAAAGATATTTTTATGATTCAAATTGAAAATGTTTCCAATAACGAAAGAATTAAAAGAATTGTAAACAGATCTTTTGAACAGAATCCTTGAAAAAATAATGAGATACTAATATAAATAGATGAGGACTTTGATAACATAATATCACCAATGCCTAGGCTATGTTGATGATGTGGTGTTACTTGCTGAAAGTAAAAGTGAATTAAGAAGTATTAGGAGGAGAGAGTATTTAACGAAGCAAGTAAGGCTCTACCGCAAAAATCGTGGGAAAAGGAGCAAGTATATGTGGAAATAAGAGTAAAACATCAAAACACCGCGAATTACAATGAGAGCGAAATTGATGGAGGGTATTTGGCATACCGACTTAGATTCGTTTTAGTTGCTAACTTCAAAGTTATTGTTAATGGAGTTGGATATATCGTGGCACGTTTAGGTATATACATAAACCAGAGCTGCCAAATGCCTCTAAATTTCGCTCTCATTGTACATACTGATAAGAATGGATACCTTTTAAAGTCAGGTCAACTCCTTCACGTACCTTGAGGTATTAACTATAGTGCACATGGAAAAATTCAGATTGTGCGAAGGTTAGCAAAGGGTAATATGTGCATTTGAGCAATGAACGCAAAGTATGCTAAAGAAAAGCTTTATAGAACATTATTGACACTAACTGCATGTGAAACCTGTATAATGAGCAAAAGGAAAAAACAAATAAATATTGAAATCTGGGAAAGAAAGGTGTTACACAATATTAATGGTCGAAGGAAAACTCAAGCTGAATGGGATGGGAAGGAGGAAGTAGTCAAAAAATTTACGATTTTTAATAATATAAAATATTATTAAAGATCTGGTGTGAAGAACACAAATACAAGTTTAATATTAATATTTTTTGTGAACGTGTCCGAACATATCCCAGAGACGCAGATACGTATTTCATCTTTCTACAGATTCATCAGTACGCCTCTGCTGGAGAAAGGATATCTTCAGACACATTCGCAAAAGAAGAACGACTGAGCTATCTCACAGATATTAGTACATACAGCGCTGTATACTGTCAGACGGCCGAAGTACTCGCTTTGTCTACATAACCAATGCAAAACTAACGAAGTGTTTCCATAGGTAGCATAGCCTTATCTTTAGAAACTGTATTTTGTTTGTGTCTTTACTCATACTTACGGAATAACCGCATGTGTAATGTAACAGAATAATTGAAACGTACATGAGTGGGTAAAACCCCCCACCAGTTTTATAATACAAAAGTATTTTTAATAATATTATTAAAAATAGTCTGATTAGAAACGAATGCGAAATTACGATTTATTTAAGGAACCAATAATTAGCCAGATAGTAAAAATACGACTTCAGTGCTTATAACATATAGTGTGTATGGCTGAGTACTAAAGAGATTTTGTTTGGCACAACCTGAGGAGGTAAGGAGAAGAGAAAACCTAGGTCGGATGTTGCGACAGAGAATATAAAGGAAAGAAAAACTTCAAACTAGAAAAAGCAAACTTCAAATAAGCAAGAATGCAGGAAATCTATGCATTTAAGAGTATGAATGAAAAGTTTCCAGAGTACTCCATGGATTAAATCAGTTTTGTCTTGGATTGATAAAGTGAATTAAACCTATAATTTATTAAATAGCTGATAAATTGTTAGATATTTTCCAACTTGTCAATTTGACTTATGATTATTTACAAATGACACTTCGTCAGTTCTCTAAGCTCAGACGTGACTTATATACCTATCTCAGTCGTTCATGGTCTACCGAGGAAATAAATTTTGTGGCTCGCTTGATATATGTAAAAGAAAAAAAAATTAATTCTTTTTCACGATGCTTCCAAGGCAGCCTCACAAGATGCTGTTGCTTTCGGTGGTTATGAAACAGCAAGACTATTTAGCCCCACAAACCTACTAATAGCGCTGCGGTAATGCGCTACCGTATTGTGCTGGTGATTCCAAGATTAAGACCGGGTCTTGCTGCCCTTGAAGGTTTTCGTGATTTTCCTTCTCGTTCAAGGTGGCAATAAAAACTCATGACATGTCAATGCCTCCTGTAATTTGCGTTAAATTGCCGGGAAATTCTAAGGCATAAATTAATTATCGTTATATTAGAACTGCGTGATCATTAAAGGTGTAGATATCAAAAATGATGTTAGTAAATGCCTCGATATCATTTTCCCATCGTAACTAGTAGTAGTATTACGCAACTGCTTACTACGCATAATGAATGTCAAACCTAAGAAAGTCATGCTCATTACGGCTTCGAATATAAAATCTAATGATAATGGGTTTGGTTCTCACTAAATTGACACCAATCAAACAAGCTGCTTGGATAGAATCCCAAAAGATTGCGGGAGAAAAACAAAATATATGTAATATATATCTATAACTATAAAAAAAAACAACTTTTTGATATTTTGAAAAATAAATAATGAGCATTCGTGATTTCTCGAATTAATCTCCATAGGCTGCACTTAAATTCTTTTCCCGAAACTTTAGCATTTTTAATAATCATTAAATTTAGAATTTGCGATAATTTGGTTTTTAGATATGCCGGATTCCTTTGATTGATATTTTTATTTTTGGAGTTAAAAACTAATATAACCAACTATCTTCGAATAGTCTTAAGAAAGCTGTAGGTCTCGAACTTTATAAAATAAGAATAAGAAAAGACAAAATAATTAAACTATTTTCCAAATGTTCTAGTACCAATGTGCATAATTATTTTTCCACATAATCACCATTTAATACACTATATTTCTCCAAACGCTGAATCCTTTTCTTCATTTCGCCCATATTAATTCAATTACGAACAACAGCCCAAATTTCAGTGTCTGATGAAGACTGTAGACCTTTCAATACCGTCTTCAACTTTGCGAACAACCAGAAATCTGAAGGTGTCAAAGCAGGAATGTACGAAGGGTGCGAAACACCCATGAATTTCAGGCTCGTCACTGTCTTCATCGTTTCGTTTTGCAATGCGATTTGTCGTTGTCGTGGCGTCTCAGAAAATTGTGAGCGTGTCTATTTGCGCTAATAGAACTTTTTTGAATCACTGGAGAATATCCTTCACATCCATACAATCCTTTTCATAAACAGCTTTGAAATAGACGCCTCTTTTTTGAGCAATGCCTTTGGCTAATCCGGCAATTTTCTTGTAATAATGCGATTTTACTTGCCTTTGATTTGTATCATGTGTCACTAATACAGGTCGACCTGATCGATTTTCGTCAAACATTAATTCCTCAATGACAGAGTTTTGCCCGTCAAACCCACTAACGAACATACTTCACATCCATACAGTCGTTGCCATAAACAATTTTCAACCACCTTCTTCTTCTTCTGTTTTGGGTTGGACGCCACGACGTCCAAGCACTTGAGCGCACTGCTCTTTGTACTATCCCCAATATATTTCCCAGTTCCACTGTGTTAGTCTTGTCTCCTCGATAAAAGCCACTATCTTCCTCAGGAGAAGTTTGAGTACACTCGTAGGATTCAATAGATCTCTTCCGAAATGTCCCTTCAGTACCTCACACACCTCACGTGCATTTTATCTGAAGGCTAGTTTCCTCCTGTTTTTCACATCTCCCACACCACGGCTCGCTAACTTAGCCCATGCTGTACAGATGTTTCTTTAATGGACAATGTCCGGTTATTAAGCGGGTAATTATTTTAATTTCTTTTTTGTTATTACGAATTAGGTTGGCTGAAAACCTTCCGGCCAGCTCCGTCCAACTAGTAGTGTTTTAGTATAGAGTTGACCATTCGTTAACCTCCATTTCTTTTTATGTTCTCTTTCTAGTCATAACCAGATCCCCCTATTAGAGCAATCCTTAGCGATTCCACATACAAGTTCTGGTCCTATGAAGTTCCTATTAGCACCTTCTTTAGCCAGTTCGTCGGCCTCTAATTGCCTTTAATTCCCTCATGTCTTGGCACCAATATCAGCGACACAGTATTGTCTTGTGCCAGTTTATTTTGTTCTGTGCCAATTTATTGAGGACCTGTTTGCAATATTTCACCAGTTTAAACCTGGATGGATAATAGCTGCCTGACTATCAGTCATTATGTTGATTGTTTTGTTTGCAGCCGGCTTCCCGAATTTCCTTTACACAGGCTGCGACTGCACACAGATCGGCTTGGAAAACCGTCGTATGTTTTCCCAGACATATTTATATCTTCCTTCCAGGTAACATTCCGCATATGCCTGCACCTGTTCCCTGATTGGATCACCTGTACATTTCGATAAGCGCGCAAACTTTCAGCGTTAAAAATTCCATGACGGATCGTTACCTGGTAAGCATCTCGAATCGAACTCATGATAAATGACATTGTTACTCAACGACGGTGCACAGGAAAATGAAGCTTTGCATCCTAAGACCAGATACTCGAAATTACCGTTTACGGGTTAGAACTTGTTTCTATCTCCACTACTCACACAATGGCGTTGTTGAGGATCGTTCATATAAATCCCTCCTCATAAATTTATGGAATAATATATATTTTTAAATTTTGTGCAATAATTAGTGATGGTAATCTCTTGAAATTTGCTTTTTAAATAAAGCAAATGTTGTTTCTCGAAATCGAAATCGATATATATATATTATATTATTAAATGTATTGTGACCAGCGTATCTATTCATTGGCCTGCACGCTCTCCTGGCTTTACACCTCTAGATTTTCATTTTTGGGGTTTTGTAAAGTATAAGTTGTACAAGCGGCGATATCAAAATGTAATGGAACTGGAAACTGGTATTAGACAAACACGTAATAATATTTCTAGTCAAACTATTAGAAAAGCTACTCAACGCGTTATTGTGAGAATCGAAAAATGCATTGAACAGCAAGGCAATGTCTTTGAACATTTATTAAGTTAGGCAAAATGTTGAATAGGTAATACATAATGACATTTATTTGATTATTGTGTACGTTGTTTTTTTTTGTACTGTGAATTTCGTTAATATTATTCTTTTTTATTTATTTTGTTATTATTTTCCATGGCCGACAGAACTAAATGTTAACAAATTTCTTAAGCTTTAAACGCTTCCCATGTGTTTATTTTTTTTAGTTAAAGATAGTTATGTATTTGATATTTTTCTTTTTCAAAATATGTATAAATATATATTGCATTTAAAAAAAAACCAAATATATATATATATATATATATATATATATATATACAGGGTGTTTCTGAATTGATACGAAAGATTTCAAAGGGTGATTCTTTAGCAAAAATTAAGGGGGGTCTTTCATATAACTTTTTAATTAAATTTTAAAATTAGGTAAAAAAATTTGTTTTTATTTAATATATCCACTTTGGAAAAATTTAGGAGAATGAAATTTGGCAGATAACTGATGCTAATAAAATGGCAGTTTTCGAGTGTTTTTGTTACCCTAAAATGTAATCACAAGGGGCTGAAAAAAACAACCCCTATAATATTTTGCATCAGAACTTTTTAATGCGCCTATATTTTCCTATTTAAAGAATTGATTTAAAAAGACAGACTCAATCTGCAACTTTTTTATGTCTTGACTTTTTATCATAAAATTGTTAGTTTGATTACAAAAAAATAAAATACTGCTCAGACTCTTTTCCCATAAATTCACAGAGAGGTTATTATTTATTAAAAAAAAATCAAGTAAGCTGCTGTCAAATGAAGTCATATGACAAAGAGTTTTATTGTCCTGATTTTCTCTAATTTCTAGACAGTTTTATAAGGACTTCAAACATTTTTCACAACTATATAAAACTTTATTGAAAGAATGGCATTTTTTTATTTAGTTGAAGAATATTGTAAATTAGAACGGATTGAACAATAATTGTACTACTAATAACAACTAACAAATTACAAAAAAACTAATAATAACGTGGACAAAATTTCAATTACAAAAATCATAATAAATGTTGAAAATGGCGCCCCTCGACCAAAATGCAGGACTCTTCTCTTCGTCTAATTGAATTCCGTATTCTTTGAAATAATCCTGGTGTATTTCTAATAGTCTCACGTGCTAAGATGATACGATCCCTTAAATCATCGATATTTTCAACGGGAGTGGAATAAGCCAGTGTTTTTAGAAAACCCCAAATGCAAAAGTCCAATGGATTCAAATCTGGAGATCGGGCAGGCCAATTCTGGGTGCCTCCTCGTCCTATCCAGCGATTTGCATAAACTTCGTCTAAGTAGCGACGAGCGTTATTACTTAAGTGGGCTGGAGCGCCATCATGCATGAACCATAGTTCTTGCCTAATTTGCACAGGAACATCATCAAAAAGTTGGGGTAACTCTTCTTCAAGGAAATGGCAGTATGCGTCTCCATTTAATCTTATTGGGAGAAAATATGGCCCAATTAAATAATCATCAGTAACACCAAGCCACACATTCAATGGAAATTGATGTTGAAATTTAGATTCAGCAATTTCGTGTGGGTTTTCATCTGCCCATATGTGATTATTATGGAAATTTCTGATAGATTCCCGAGAAAAGCTTGCCTCATCAGTAAACAAAATACGAGATAAGAACTGCGGAGCTTGTGTGATCATTTGAATTATCCATTGACAAAAAATTAAACGAGGTAGAAAATCTCGAGGTAAGAGCGCTTGGACTCGTTGGATATGGTAGGGATACGGCATTTGTTCTTTTAAAATTCTAAATTCTAAATACTGTGCAATGGCTCACTTTTAACTCTCGGGCAATTTGTCTCGTACTTGTTCCGGGAGATTCTTCAATTAAATTAAGAACAGCCTCCTCTAGTGCTACAGTTCGTACTTCTCGAGAACGTCCGCAATCGACGGTTGTTCTTGAAAAATTTCCTACTTCTCGTAAACGTTGATGAATACGGGCGAATAAGCTATGATGGGCTAATGTTCGTTCTGGATACAACTCAGCGTAAAGCCTCCGAGCTTTTAATCTATTTCCATTAGCACGACCATATAAAAAATGCATATCTGCCATTTCGGCATTTGTGTAATTTGCCATTTTATTTACTTAATTAGATTTAGTTATTCAGAGATTAAAGAATAACACAGAGAAAATCAGGACAATAAAACTATTTGTCATATGACTTCATTTGACAGCAGCTTACTTGATTTTTTTAAAATAAATAATAACCTCTCTGTGAATTTATGGGAAAAGAGTCTGAGCAGTATTTTATTTTTTTGTGATCAAACCAACAATTTTATGATAAAAAGTCAAGACATAAAAAAGTTGCAGATTGAGTCTGTCTTTTTAAATCAATTTTTGAAATAGGAAAATATAGGCACATTAAAAATTTCTAATGCAAAATATTATAGGGTTGTTTTTTTCAGCCCCTTGTGATTACATTTTAGGGTAACAAAAACACTCAAAACCTGCCATTTTATTAGCATCAGTTATCTGCCAAATTTCATTCTTCTAAATTTTACCAAAGTGGATATATTAAATAAACACAAATCTTTTTACCTAATTTTAAAGGACTGTAACTTGGAGGGAAAAGGTTGTTGAACAAAAAGTTATATGAAAGACCCCCTTAATTTTTGCTAAAGAATCACCCTTTGAAATCTTTCGTATCAATTCAGAAACACCCTGTATATATATATATATATATATATATTAGGGTGGGTCACTGATGTATGAGAAAAAATAAAAGTTCTCGAATCATATTCTAACAGCAATATTTTTTTGTCTTACGTCAAAACAAATAAAAATTGCTAATAAAAAGTTAAAAAAAGTCACATCTTGAGCCCGCGCCGGAGCTCCTAAGAATTAAGTATTTTTGAAAAAAAAGCCATTTTTAAAATTTTAATATTTTATTTACTATCTAATTATTATTAATTAAAACTGAAAACATTTTTAAACTTTAAAAAAATAAAACTTTGGTTCTTATACAACATAAAACAATAAAATCACGAAATTATATTAGTTATGTTTTGGTCACAAAATCTTGTTTACTGTCAAAACTGGGCATCTCTCGTCTTGATTCAAGTTTCGTCTGTATTAAACCTTCTCTTGATTTTTTATCGCATAAAGACATGGATGCTTCTGACACTATTTTCACAGTTCGTTCCATCGCCTGAGTATGACATGGCAGCTTGGCAAAAACTAGATTGTCACTTTCTTGACACTCAACTGCCGCATTAATTTCTTCAGTAGTGATGTTTCGAAGAATTGGTGGATCGAAAAACTTTTGATTCCAATTTATAACTTCAAAATAGTTGCGTCAAAATTGATAGTCGGGTCCTCAAACACGCGAGGTTGCTTTCCAGTATGAGGTGAGCTTCGTGCTTCTTGAAATCGGCTGGCTGCCAGTTCTCTCACTGTTTTATTTTCATCCAACAACATCGGTAGAAGCAAACTTTCTGGGTGAGCAAAATAGGCGTTATGTTGAATTACGGGATCAATTACTAGTTTTAGCTCTGCAGGAAGGTATTGTGAGTTTGTTACAAATTTCCAAAAATTTTTAGACCCATGTTTGCAAGTTGGATTTGTTTTTATTTCAAACCATACTGGAGCATAAACTTTTACACAATACTGAGCTAATACTTTTAGCTGATATGACGGGTTTGATGTAGAAATATATAAACGTAAAATTCTATTTGCTTTTGTTAGCCATCGAGCAAAGGATATTTTTCCTGGAGACCTGTTATCTAAGCCATCGCGGCAGTGTCCACTTATAACAGATATAGTTATTTCATACAAATATTTTTGATTTGTACTTAAGCCCTGAAATTGTATTTCCGGAAGCTGGCCTTCAATTCTCTCGTACTTGACTATCGGTAGTTTTTCGCAGTTTTCTAATAAGTTGCCAATAGGACCAGCATGCGAATATAGTCCCTTGGTAACACCATCTAGTTTGTTAAATAGATGTTTTAATGGCAATTCGTTCAAATGTAGCATGCAAATAATCCATTTCAGTGGGCGCTGAAGTCTTTTTTCCAATACTCTTATTACTCCGTTCAATTTCCCATTGTTAGTGACTATACCATCACAACCAATTGCCATCAAATTTTCTTTATAAATTTTTTGTCACGAAGAAGGGCAACAATTGACATTTCAATACCTTTAGAAGTACTTCGATCTGGTGTTGCATAGCCAACATAAACTGAATCTGGCTCCTTAAAAACAGATACATGTTCCTCAATCAATATTTGTCTGTATTTCTTAGCTCCTTTTTTAATAATATTAAGCGTCTTATCTTTTCGGCCGTCAAAGTATAAAGCTGGTAGGTCTAGCTGCTTCTGCATTTGAATATATTCTTTACGTACTTTTTTTCTTTCCCGTCGTATTTTTGATTTATCAATTGGTTCACTGCCAGGAGATATATCTTGCAATACAGAAGAAGCAATAGCAGTCGCTGCTCTATCGGAAACACCGTAACGGTCACAAGTTTTTGACAACATAGGCAAACTAAAAATGTTTTTTGTTTTTTCTTTTTTTCCTTCTTCCTTTGACGTGGAAGGTAAATTAAAAGAATCATCACAAGAAGAACTGGAATTACTTACAGATAACTCCAAGTCCTGCTGTTTTGAGTTAATTTTGCCGTGACTTTTATTTGCGTTTTTTTCTGTCTTTGGTGCTCGGGCTGCTCTTTCTTACAATTTAGTTGTAAGAACTCGATCTATTCCTCCAATACGCATCTTTCTCGCCCCCCCTTTGGTCACTCAAAAACTCCTGTTCTTCTTTGGGTACCTTATATTGCCTTGGACAGCAACAAAGCTCAATTTGTTTACATTTACAGGAACAAATATCAAACAAAACTCTGCTACGTCGGAGAAAATTTTCTTTCTGATAAACGGATATTTTTTTCAACGACTTTTTGAGATTTTTGCACTTTATATGATAACCGTTTATTAGTTGTATGACTCTTGTATTTGAAACTGTAGGAAGAGACGATTTTCTTCAAACATATTCTACCCCTTGAGCTACAAGTTTTGCTATATCTAAAAACGATAGTTCTTTGGTAGTATTCCTCGTTATTTATAGTTGCAACCTATTCCACTCATAGCATTTCATAACATCTTCGTAAGTAGGCAAAACGTTATCATTAATATCTTCTACATTTCCGAATATCGGGCAGAAATAACCTTGGCTTCTGGTTTCCATAATAACGATTAGAAGTTAAAACAGTTCAAATAAAAAAATAAACACACAACTTCACTGTCCGAGTAGTAAAACCAAACTAATCTTTTTATTATGTATTATTTTATATATATTCTATCAAAAATATTTCCTGGAAGAAGATATACGTTTCAAAGAATGAATTGCTTGTGTGTCTGAATTCTCGAGAACTTAAAAGTCGGCAGGATACCGTAATATGCTTTTCCGCAATACAATGCTATGTTGTTATGTAAAAAAGGGATATGGTCGTTATATTCAAAATTTAACAAAATTGAAGATCAAAGCGCGGGCTCTTACACTAAAAATAAATTAATAATATTTTACAGGGGTCTAATGCAGACAGAAATACAACATATTTACGATATTAGAAGTCGATACGAGAAAAAAAAAATTTTTGACCCACCCTAATATATATACCTATATATATATATATATATATATATATATATGGTAAACCTAATCAGTAGGCGATTAAAGGTCTGTATATTACTTCAAAATATATGTATTTAAAAAACTCTACATGTTTCGGCTGTATACGCCTTTTTCAAGAGAATACAAAATATGAATCATATTTTATAATTATATTTTTCATATTTTGTATTCTCTTGAAAAAGGCGTATACAGCCGAAACATGTAGAGTTTTTTAAATACATATATTTTGAAGTAATATACAGACCTTTAATCGCCTACTGATTAGGTTTACCATATCATACCAAGGTCACGAAGTTATTATATATATATATATATATATATATATATATATATATATATATATATATGTTCTTGTACTGATTCTCTATGCGTTCGAGAGAAATAATTTGATTTGTATAATCATTGTATATACATACGTACATACATTTATATGTTAATGTGTATTGTAAGGCAAGATAATTTTTCCTTAGACACATATATCTTATTGATCAATGCGATGTAATAAAAGATTAAAGTGTGTTTCGTATCGCCATAATATATCATTAATCAAATAATAAAGTACTATTAATGTATGAATAAATCATGCTGTAGGTACATGAATATCTTTAAGTAACTTCATACACATGTGTGCGTAAAATCCATAAAATATAGAGGCTCTCTGATGTTTGAAGAACATTTCTTTTGTTATGGGGTAATATTAGCTTTGCCTTGTTAAATAATGCATAGATTCCGTTACGTGAAAATTGACTTTGATTTCGTTTCTAGAAACACAATAAAAATGTGCCTATTAGCGCAAGTAATATCCTGAAAAATTAATATATATATATATATATATATATAAGTGTTTAGATAATTTCTTAGCCGTTTATTAAATATAACAATTGATAAATTATTGGAGTTTTGCGGCTTTTATATGAAATATTTACAAATATCAAATTAGAATGTATGTAATTGCAGAGTAAGTGGGAATGTAAACATTGCTGTCTACAAATTACAAAGCAAATCATACGATTTTTTTTTCCCCAACGTAAGACCATATTTTTCAATTAAAAAAAAAACTAAAAATTTCGAATGATTTGCTTCGTAATTTGTAGACAGCAATGTTTACATCCCCACTTACTCTGCAATTACATACATTCTAATTTGATATTTGTAAATATTTCATATAAAAGCCGCAAAACTACAATAATTTATCAATTGTTATATATATATATATATATATATATATATATATATATATATATATATTCCGCGACAATAAAAACGAATTGCCCAGTAAAAGTGTATATTTTTATGCCAAATTTTGTACAAGTGCTTACTATGTTGAGAATATTAAATGATAAAACGTTGCAAGAATGCAATAAATCTGTGCGTTGTCTTTTGCCGAATATATATAACGGAAAAATTTGTTTTGTAAATTTTATTGTTTCTTAGTTCAGTTCGGTTCTTGGATTGTAACAATTCATATTTGCGAATTAGTGTACTAAAATGCCAAGAGTTCGAAGACAACCAAATTATCACCAGCCAAACGATTTCGAAAGGGGTCGTGTCGTTGGATTACATGGGGCGGGTATTGTAGGTATTTCGTGAAATACAATACCTGCCTAAATCGGTATTGCTACAGTTATTCGTTGTTGGAGAGATTGGTCTCAAGAAGGTAGCCAACATCGTATAAAAGGCTCTGGAACCACCTAACAAGAAGATGGGAGACTAAGACTGCTTGCCCTTAGGGATCGGTATAGTCCGTCAAGGTTTCTAGAAAATGTTTTATTTTTTTTTTGCAGAAATAGGGCAAATAATAACAATGCGTTCCAAACACCGCCGTATTCGTTCATTTAGGTTGACTATCTTTTACTAATCGGCATCAGGCCCTTAGAGTAGAATGTGTGGGCTAACTGGGATGAAGAGTGGAATAATACCGTTTTTTCAGACGAATTTCGTTTTTGTTTCTGAGGCCGTGATAGTCGTAGATGAAGACGACGTTGAAGGGGAGAAAGGCAGTTTTTTCTTTTTTTTTCTTTGATAATTTGGAGTGGAATTAGCATAGGAACTAGGATTTCTTCTAAATGTTCAAAGGTACAAGTACGAAGTTCTGGAACCAATCAGTTTGCCATTTATTCAAGAACTAAATGCAGCAATTACATTACGATTCCTCTAAGAGGCCAACATTAGTATCCTTAAAAACCCTGTGCGGTCGCCAGACCTATCCTTCAAAGAACATGCCTGAGATATGGTAGGTTGAAGGAATTCTTGGAATGAGCTTCGGCAAGACTCCATGGATCATCTTATTAGAAGCATTACCAGGTGCATAGCAGACTGTACTCATTCACGTTGAGCAGCAACTCATTAATTTTCTTCCATAAAAAAGATAAATTTTTCAATGAGATTTTAACGATTAATTACTTTCCATACAGTATTTGTGTAAAATTTGTATGTATATATATATATATATATATATATATATATATATATATAATATTTTCGTGACCTTGGTATGATATGGTAAACTTTAATAAGTCGGCGATTAAAGGTCTGGTTTATTACTTCAAAGTATATATATTTAAAACAACCCTACATGTTTCGGCAATGATGCCTTTGTCAAGGATATAAAAAATATAAATGACAGAATATAAAATATTCTAATAATTTTATATTCTGTCATTTATATTTTTTATATCCTTGACAAAGGCATCATTGCCGAAATATGTAGGGTTGTTTTAAATATATATATACTTTGAAGTAATAAACCAGACCTTTAATCGCCGACTTATTAAAGTTTACTATATATATATATATATATATATATAAGGTCTCAAGCGCAATCGTGGTAGAAACAAGTTCTAACCTGCAAACAGTAATTTCTAGTGTCTCGTCTTAGCACGCAAATCTTTATTTTCTTGTAAGTCACCAAAAAATCCTGGAAGCTACGGATCGATAGCGGTCTTTTCTGCTTATTATAAACTTCTAGAATGCCTTGTCTACAATAGAATAGGGCCCGCCATTGACGAGATTATTAGTAAGGAGCAAGACAGTTTCAGAACGGGAAAGAACTGCTGTGACCAAGTCTTGGCGTTAACAACGCACATTGAAACAGGTTTTCAGAAAAGCCTGAAAACATCTAGTGTTTTTTTCGACCTCTGACAGCCTATGACAGTCTAAAATTGAATAATATTTCAAAAAACTCCCATGTGCTAAATTAAGCAAACTTGTCCAGAATATGCTGAGTAGTTTGCCTAAACAATCGAACTAGCAATGGGAAAACTTTAAAAATGACCTTCAACGCTAGGCTCTGGCTCCTCTAATGTTCAACATTTACACCAATGATCTCCCACCCACAAAATCACGAAAATTTCTGTATGTAGAGGACCTGGCTTTATACACCCAAACCAAGAATTTAGAGGATGGGGAATTTCAACTTGCTGAAGATCTGCAAGATTTGCAAGACGAATGTTATTAGAAATGGCGCTTACAATTAAACCCTTCAATATCTGTATCACGTACCTTTCATTTGTGTTGCAAAGAACCAACAAGAAACTGAATGCTGAACTTGTTGGTGGTCGGATCAACCCCCACCCTAAATACCTGGGCGTAACGTTAGACTCATCTCTGACATTCAGCCAACACCTCTATAAATGATGAAGACCCACAGTAATATATTACATAAACTTGTCAGCGATTCAAAGGGACGAATGGGGAGTACCTTGCGAACAGCAGCTATTGCACTGGCTCATTCTGCTGTCGAATCCTGTACTGGTGTCAGGTATCGAAGCTCTCACACGAAGCTAATAGATATTCGACTTAACGATACAATAAAAATCGTCACCGGTACTGTTTAGAGCCACACAATACTACCAATTATTTCTAACATTAGCTGCCGGATATCAGACGTCTCGCTCCAGCACAGAATGAATGGGCTAAGATTACCAACACTTTTTAGACAAGATGATTTGGAGAGCGTCCCCGGAACCCAACTGAAATCTTATAGATCGATTTGCCTGGATACGGAAGTTCAGCACCCTATCAAAGTGTGTGATTACTGGATGGCTCATCTCGAACAACCTGAATTGAGGAATAGGAATTTAATTTCTCACCCTTCAGAACCTCTGCTGGGCGAAAACCTACCACGTAAGCAATGGTCTCAATTAAATAGGTTCCGTACAAGCAATGGATGGTGAAACTCAATGCTGTATAAATGGAAACTTAGCAAATGCTAGCCTCTGCGACTGCGGAACAAACAATGTGGAACAAGCTTTGGCCCACATAGTAAACGACTATCCAAGAAGAAGTTTCCTTGGTAGCATCCACGAGCTGAACAAGGTAACTCTTGCAGCGCTGGTCCAGTTGACAAATTTAGATATTTGTAGATAAAATATTTTTATGACCTACTTTTGGTGATAAAACTGATTTATACACTAATATCTAATTTTAGATTACTTCCTCGTTTCTCATACGAATAAATAAATAAATTGCTTAATATTTAAGAGAATAATTTGAAACATACATGACCTCACCAGTTTTTTATAATACAAAAGTATTTTTAATAAAGGCGCTAGAAATACAGTTTCCAGAGATACAGCAGTGTCATCTGATGGGAAACAGTTTGCTAGTTCGGCAGTTATTAAGTGTAGAGGGCATAGGTACTTCGGTTATTTGCTCATGGTCTTAGTAATTTCTGTGAGATAGCGAAATTGTTCTTTTTTGTGAATGTGTCCGAATATATCCTTTTCCAGCATGGACGTACTAACGAATCTATAGAAAGATGAAATACGTATCTGCGTCTCTGGGGAGGGATATGCTCAGATACGTTAACAAAAATATTAGTAATGAATTTCATTAATTGACGTAGCAGATACTTCTTGGTGAAACATTTTGTAATTAACAAATTTAGAATAAAAAACACACTTGGCTATTTCACAATTTTTTATTAGATATATTTCTAACATATTGCAGTGGTTTTTTCCCTGCAGAAGCAAGAAGAAAAAAGAAAATTATATTGAACATTATTTGAATAACATTGATTTAAAAATGTATTTTGATTTTATTGTGTATGTTCTTATTTCAGACTGATCTGATAACGATATAAATTTAAATTGTAAATGATAAAGTTTGTAATGTTTGATTTTGATCTAGGAATGTAGATTGTCCGGGTCTAGCTTGATGTTTGAAGTCGGCGCCAGCCTGGAAGACGTGCTAGTACAGAGAGTTATATTATCGCTATCTTGATTTGTTATATTAGGTAGGGATGCCCTGGCGGTTCCTGGAACTTCATTGGAGAGATAGAATAGTCTTTTTACAGATAGGTTGAATTTTTTTTATTAAATTAAATAAAACGTAATTTTATTTAATCTTAATTTAGATAATTACGGTGTGTGTTTTGGTTGTGCGCTCTTGTATATTTAAAATTCATTACGTAGATTTTATGAGTATTTAAACTCATAAATTGATTTAATATTTAATTATTTAATTTAGTATTATATTTATATAGAGATATTTGTAATAATATTTGTATTGAAATTGAAGCTTCTTAAATTCATAAAAAGTTAATTTGTAATATTCTTGTAATCATTCGAAATATTAACAAAACGTATTAGTCTGTTCTTTTTGCATATAGTTTTTGTTCATTTCAGTTATTGTAAAATATTAGGAAGGTGGGAGATTATTTTGTCACAAGCTGGATATGCGCTTGGTTAATTTTGGTTGCGTGAGAAAAATAGTGAAAGTTCTATTTTTGACGTTTGAATTTTGAGGGGATAAAGTAATTTATGACAGCTAATAAAGTTTGTTTATATTTATTTAGATTTTGTTCGGAAGTCAAGTCAGAGTTTTTTTCACTCCTGCACTGTCAATATTTGCAAGAGTTTTTTCTCTTTAAGACGCAATTTAGTCAATGCTCTGCTTTATATTTGATAAAGTAGTTTTTTTTTAATTTTTTTTATATATCAATTAAATGTTTGTGTTGTTAATGGTAGTTTTATTTCTTGAGTTTAATTTGTATTATTTCTATTTTTAAAACACGATTTTCGAAAGAAAAACCCTGACGAGTAGGAGCTCAAGCAAGGTGCCCACCAGATTGAGTTTAGTTCGGCGAGAATACGGTGGATTGTGAACATCAGTCAATAAGCAAATAATTAAAAGCACAATTCACTGCAATATGTTTCGGCTGTTATGCCATTGTCAAAGAGGATCTTAAAACTAACTTACAATACGTGCCCCTTGTAACTTTTATACCTATTTTTTAGTGCTGGGGTGATGGTTAAGACATATTTACAATCGTGTCTATTATGGGGGTGTTAATAAATTCTAACTGTGTATTTGTAATTATTATATTTTGTTTTTGTGCTTTTTTAATTTCTAGTATTTCTAATAAGTCTAGTCTTCTACTTTTTATTACGTTATGTAACACGGTGGAGCTATTAATATCAGGCAAATGGCTTTGTTCGATACAGTGTGTCGAAAAACCTGTGTTTTTAATACTATATTTTACGTCTCTTATGTGTTCGGATATGCGTTTTTTAATGGATCTACCACTTTGCCCTATATATATAGCTTCACAGTCATTACATTTTATTGTGTATACTCCTGATTTTTCTATATGTTCTATTTTATCTTTGTTATTATTTAACATTGTACCTAATTTTGTTTTATTGTTACATATGATTTGAATATCTAATTTTCTTAATATTTTGTTTACTTTGTCTGTGATTTGGGGAATATATGTAATTGCGTGCCAAATGGGTTTATTTTCTTTTATTTCCGGATATAAGAATTTTTTCTGGATATTCTTTTGTTCTTTTCGGTTTAATATTTTGTCTACTATGTTGGGATTGTATCCATTATTTTCTGCTATTTTTTTTAATATATATTATTTCTTCTTTAAAAGCATCAGTATTCAATGGTACGTGAGTTGCTCTATGTATATAACTATGGAATGTTGACATTTTTATTTTAGTATCTTGCTTCGCTTCCGCACGTATTATATTATCTGCAAATGTTGGTTTTCTGTAAATTTTATATGATAGATTGTTATTGTTTCTGTATATGGAAATATCTAAAAAATTTAATTTGTTATTTTCTTCTTTTTCTATTGTGAATTGTATTTTGGGGTTTAATGAGTTTAATAATTTCAAGAATTCTGTTAGTTGTCTGTCTGTACCTGTCCAGATGCAAATTATATCATCGACGTACCTGGCCCAGAAAAGGATTTGTTTGATTAGGTTGTTATTTCTGTTAAATAGACCTATTTCGAAGTTATGCATATAAATGTTAGCCAATATTAGGCTGAGAGGATTTTCCATAGGTAATCCTTCTACTTGTGAATATATATCATTATTAAATTTGAAGTAATTTTGATCTAGGATTAACTTTAATAACTCTCTTAATTGTGTTTTCTCTATGTTGTCTGAAATATTATCATTAATTTGGTTTTCTATTATGTCTTTTATCTCTTGTATTGGTATTGAAGTGAACAGGCTTTTAATATCAAAGGATACTAATTTCGCGTTTTTTATTAATTTGATTTCTTTTAATTTGTTGGTTAATTCAATAGTGTTTTTTATTGCATAATCGGATTTGAACTTTATTTTTTCCGGTAATGTTTTACTTAAATATTTACATAGTTTATATGGGGTGCATTTACATATGATACTCCAGGTCTGATTGGGGTGTTATTTTTATGTAATTTCGGTTGGCCATATAACCTTGGGATACTCGGGTTCATTACTGTTAAGTTTTTGTTTTTCAGATTACTGTTATTATTTAATAGCTGTCTTATTTTGGTTTGGTATTTATTAGTGGGGTCGTTTTTTAATTTTTTGAATTCATTTGTGTTGAGTAATTCATAAATTTTATCATTGTATTTAGATCTTTCTAATATCGTGACTGTATTTTGTATTTCCTTTATCTGCTTTTGTAATTACTAGGTTGTTATCATTTAATTTCTTTTTTATAGTTTTTATGTTGCGGTTTTCATCTATATTTTTATTATTCTTTTCTAATTTTTTATATTCTGTTACTATTATTTTCTTTATTTTTTCTTTTTCTAAGTTATGTCCTTCTATTGGTTTCAAAGCTAATTCTAAATCTACTGCTAAGTTATTAATATCATTTTTATTATTAATATCTGGATTGTATTTCAAACCTTTTTCCAATAATTTAGTTTCTGACTTTGAAAACTGTGTTGTGGTGAGATTTATTAGTTTTGGACAGTATGTTAGAAATATATCTAATAAAAAATTGTGAAATAGCCAAGTGTGTTTTTTATCCTAAATTTGTTAATGAACTTGTATTGGGTTCTTCACACTAGATTTTTAATAATATTTTATATTATTAAAAATACTTTTGTAATATACTTAATAATTCCTGGATTATTGAACATTTTAAAATTCTTAGGTTTGTTAATGTCAATAGTCGTATATATTAGTATGTAATGCAGTATATTCCATCTTAAATCCGTTTAAACATTAATTGTTCGTTCAAAGGTTTATAGTACATAAATATGCTATAAATACGCTACTATGTGAAATAGTATGGTTTTAGTAAGGCGTCATACCCTTATCGAATTTGCGTCATTTTAAAACGGAAGAAATTATTTAAGCGGATTCCTTATTATCCCCTAATGAAATACTAATATACACTTAATTTTAAAACGCACCCAAATACTCACGAAATTCATAAGCTACAGGCACTGAGACGATTAGTGACCCTAAACGGAGCATTTTCCATGACCGAATTAAATCTGAAATGTTCCTTTTGAGAGGGAATGGAGCAGACCGTGAAATTACGTCCATAAGTAAATGCCTTAATTAATTCTAATCATTTCATTCGAAAACGAGGCGGTGTATTAAGGAACCGCTTCGTTGTTTAGACAGAAATAACACAATAGCTGCGTTCTTTGTGAATTCATTTTAACTCACGGAAGGGTCCATTGTTGTTGTAATGGAAGAGTTAAATTACTTTTAGAAGTTTATATAATAGAAACAAAATGTTGGTTCTCGGAAAAGAAATGTCTCTCGAAACATTATCGTTAAGCTTGATCACTCGGTGAACAAAATTTTCAACGGAAATTATCCGAAGCCTATGCATAAAGAATGCGTGAAGTTTTGAACGAGGTTTGGTTGAAATTGTCGATGTTGCTGATTAATCAATGACTACTAGATTGTTCAAACATTTTAAATATCCGCTCAATCTCGGAATGTTTTATAAACATTAGCCACATTGTTCTACTCATACTCTGTTGATAGTTATAATTAGAGCCGGCAAATAGCGCTAACGGCCAGTGGTGTAGGTTCGAGAATAATAATAGTGGTGGGGCAGCGGTGGTAATATCTTTAGTATTACTTCGGCTCCGTACAAGATCTGTTGTATATACATATATGCTGCCGTACTTCTACGTAGTTCTACGTTTGTTTTAAAAATGTCGCAGTTACATACGTCGCGAAAACGACCAATGTCGAACACTATTAAAACTTTATAGCAGAAATGCCGGACTTACATTATTATGGCTCCAAACTTCAATGGCTACTTCGTAATATCCAGGTAATATTTCAAGATACTCAGGTTAAAAGTGATTTACAAACTATTCACGACAATTACTTCGTACTACCCGACGGAATAAAAAAATGTTTCGATGTCATTAGAGGATTCTCTTCAAATTGTGGATGACGTTCACCCACAGCTATGCGCTGTCGACGACGGAAAAAATGAGTGTTTAAAGTGTTTTAAATAAAGATTCCGGTTTTCTCATATTAAGACAAATTTGTGGAGGTTTGTCTAAAGACCCATTACGTTGTTTCAAAGATTATTTTAAATATGCAAATATAACATCAGTATAAGTAGAGCGGTCGTTTCCAGTAAAATTTATTAAAAAACATTTATTCGGCATGACGTACTGGCTTGACTGAAAGAACTGTGGAAATATATCTAATGACTGAAACATTTAACAGATGTTATCCACTTTGTGATTTCATGGAAAACTCTTAATACGGTAAGTGTTTGAACGCGTTTCATAATTTATTTCTTATTTCAACGTTTCTCTAATATCGCTATGACTTCGTAGAAGAATTCGTTTGGTAATTCCGCAAAATACGACCCTACTGCGTTTTGCTCGTCGTCGTTCGACATTCTCAAGTGTTTTTTGAGTTTTGGAAAGAGACAATTGTCACAGGGGGCGAGGTCGAGACTGTAGGGTGGATGTCGAAATTCTCCAAAGCCGCATTCATTGATTACTGCTTGAACAATGCGTGTGCAGTTGTCATGCAGAAGCAGAGTCAAATTGTGGGATCTTTTCTTGTGTATAGCCGTGTTCAAGTTCTTAATTGTGTCTTGGTATTTAGTTACTTTCCGTTACTGGCACATACTCAATTAACCCATTGCATTGACTGTTGTTTCGTAATACGGTCCCAATGGTGTACCCAAGTTTCATCCCCAGGTAAAATTCTATTTAAGAAATCCTTCATCTTGAGATGAAACCGTCAAATTCTCTTCGCAAATTTGTAGTCTAGACAATTTTTGTTCTGAACTGAGCAGCCTGGAAACCAATCTTACCAAGACTTTGCTCATTTCCAAATCTTCGTGTAGAATTTATAAACATTCATTTCTGATATTCCTATTTCTCTAGCAATAACTGAAATTTTTACTCGGCTATCAGTCAACCCAAAATCTTCAATTTTATTGATGATTTCTTCAGTTCGTGCTTCCAGAGGTCTTCCACACTTTGGGCCATCACGAATGGATTATTTGCCCTATTATAACTGCTTACACAAAAATTTGACTTGGAAATAAGACGGTCTATTTTCCATTCTCCATACACTGCCACTATATTTTTCCATAAATATTCTTCGGGCTACTGCCTTCTTTTGATAAAAATTTCATGTCTCTGCCGTGTTCAAGTTTTAATCACTCATTTTCTCTTTTTTAAGCGAATGTAAAAGTAACAAATGTTAAAAGATTTTAACCAAACTTAGGGATGACACTATAAAATATCACCGAGACTTGACGTAAGAAAATTGTCACGATAGCATATTGTTTTCATAGCTAGGTAGATAACATAAAAAAACTCCCCTAGTATTTTATGTGTAAACTTTTATGCGCCCGCCAATGGCTGTTGGCTCAAACTCGCCAGCCCTAGTTATAATATAAACTAGGTAACAGCAATGTAACAACTCACCACATTATTGCATTGCGTATTGTTTTAAAAAAATAATAATTTAAGGAAATAGCCGATTAAGTAAAACAAACGAAAAATTAAAAAAAAACAGTTCTGGAATAGCAAGTATTTAAGTGAAGTAAAATTAATCTAGGTACTAGGTAGGAACATTGTTAAGCAATGAAAATATAATTCATCGTAGACACGCTATTATAAACTCCTCTGCAGTGTTTGGATCAAAATGACCCAATTTAGAAGAAAAAATGCTGTCCTAATAGAGTAAAATAATTTCAAACATACATGAGTGGGTAAAAACCACACCAATTTGTATATTACAAAAGTATTTTTAATAATATAAAATATTATTAAAAATGGGGTGTGAAGAACACAATACAAGTTATATATTTGTGAATGTATCTCCTCTCCAGAGACGCAGATACGTATTTCACCTTTCTACAGGATCGTCGGTACGCCCCTGCTGGAGAAGAGATACATTCAACAAAATACAACTACCTTGCTATCAACCAGAAATTATTAAGACAGAGCGTGAAAGAATATTCAGCGCTGTCCAGATAACAACTGCCGAACTAAGCAACGTGTTTCTCTAGACGGTAACATTAAAAATACTTTTGTATTATACAAATTGGTGTGGTTTTTACCCACTCATGTATGTTTCAAATTATTTTGTTATATACGCATTCGGTTCGCCCGACAAGTAGTGAAGACACGATAATACAGTTTTCTATAGATATGGTATGTTACCGTCTAGAGAAACACGTTGCTTAGTTCGGCAGTTGTTATCTGGACAGCGCTGAATATTCTTTCACGCTCTGTCTTAATAATTTCTGGTTGATAGCAAGGTAGTTGTATTTGGTTGAATATATCTCTTCTCCAGCAGGGGCGTACCGACGATCCTGTAGAAAGTTGAAATACGTATCTGCGTCTCTGGAGAGGAGATACATTCACAAATATATAACTTGTATTGTGTTCTTCACACCCCATTTTTAATAATATTTTATATTATTAAAAATACTTTTGTATTATACAAATCGGTGTGGTTTTTACCCACTCATGTATGTTTCAGATTATTTTGTTATATACGCATTCGGTTCGCCCGACAAGTAGTGAAGACACGATAATACAGTTTTCTATAGATATGGTATGTTACCGTCTAGAGAAACACGTTGCTTAGTTCGGCAGTTGTTATCTGGACAGCGCTGAATATTCTTTCACGCTCCGTCTTAATAATTTCTGGTTGATAGCAAGGTAGTTGTATTTGGTTGAATGTATCTCTTCTCCAGCAGGGGCGTACCGACGATCCTGTAGAAAGGTGAAATACGTATCTGCGTCTCTGGAGAGGAGATACATTCACAAATATATAACTTGTATTGTGTTCTTCACACCCCATTTTTAATAATATTTTATATTATTAAAAATACTTTTGTATTATAAAATAATTTCGATTAAGTTTAGGCTTCATCTCTTCGTTAACAGCACCTTTGTAGGGGAAAAAAAAAACAAAATAAACTTTTTTTGTTAGAAGTCGACAGTTTTTTGTACATACACAATGTTTGACTCAAATTATTATTTTGTACTCACATGTCGTATTTGAAACGTTAAGCGGACAACAGTTGGCAATTATCGTAATTGTCTGCTAAACGCGACAATTGAATTCATTTCTATGAAAATTATTTGGGGACTCTCTGATTATAACACTGTGCAAGAAACGAATAATTCCGTCTAACGAAATAGTATTTGTGTTTCAGTTGAGAAAGTTAGTAAGCTTAAAAATATTTTAAAATGTCTGCCATTAGCACTAAACAGATGGAGTACCTGTTGTGAGTTTACCTGTGGGCCATGAAACATTTAGAAATAGTATTTGTTTATCAGGAGTGTATTCCGAAAAATTGTAAAGCGGCAACAGGTGCTGTTTTAAATAATCAATATTGAAAATATTAATCATCGAAGTTTATGATATATATGAACATTTTATTGGGAGGGTTATGACATAAGTATATCTTCCACAATACATACAGGGTGTTTCGAAAGTAATCTGAAATTTTGTTGTGGGCGATTCATCATTCAATTTTAAGACGAAAAGTTCCTATAAACATGTGTGATAAGTTTTGTCGTTAATGAGATACAAGGTGCTCAATGTTTTTATTATTTTAATAGAAGCAATAACTTTGTGACAAATAAAACATAAAATTAGTACATTTCAGAGATGTTCAAAATGTGCACCTCTAGCTAGAATACAAGCTTCCAATCGACGTCTAGTGGATGCCGAATCCTTCCGAAAATGCCAGGAGTGTTGCGAGTAACATTGATGCGATTTTGAAGATCTTCTAGATTTAAAATCGGGGTAGTATAAACGAGTGATTTTAAATATCCCCACACATAAAAATCCAGAGGATTGTGGTCAGGTGACCTTGGGGGCTATGGGTGTGAGATCCTCGTCCTATCCAACATCATGCATGCACCACATACGTCTTCTAATTATGAGAAGTAGACCTTCCAAACGAACAGGAAGCTCATTTTCTAGAAAAATGAAGATATGTATCACCGCTCAATCGTTGAGGAAGGAAAAATGGTCCTATTAAATGATTGTCGATAATACCAATCCAAACGTTGACCGCAAAAGTTTGTTGGAATCATGCTGCAACTGTGGCATGTGGATTTTCATCAGCCCACTTATGGTTAATGGGAAAATTTCAGATTACTTTCGAAACACCCTGTATAATATAGTTTAATGGCATTAATATAATTAATGTATTTGTCAATATATTTTTGTATCGCGGGTGCAATGTTTTCATAAAAGGCAGCAGAAACAAAAAAACAAACACTGTAAATACAAGTACAAGATACATAAGAAGCAAACGAAATAAGAACGAAATGTAAAAGACAATATTGTAAAATCGAGCTGAAGAATATTCCACTTTAATGCGATTCTGTTGTGCTTACTACTGTTATTTGAATATTCTATTGGCGTTATCATTAAAATCTCATTACCTATACAGGTCATTTTAAATTATCTTGACGAGAACTTTAAGTTGATCGCCTTCCGATATTTTAGAATAATGACACGAATAAGAAAGTAAGATTTACTTTTATATTTTATCTTTCATGTCTATCTAATTTTAGAATTTTTAATTTTTTTAGAAGAGTTTCTTAGCGATATTGAAAATGGTGAACGGTAAAGATTATGATATAGTTAATCTTTTTTGGGTAATGGTAACTTTCACTTTGTCCAGAATACTTTACAAGATAATCGATAAGAACTATTCGCTTGTAATCCTAAAATGTCGTGGCCATTAGGTTTCAAGTCGAAGCAAACGTCTTGGCCTTCTCTTGAGTAGGGCTGCCACGATATCACCATGACTGAGATTGCCGTTTCGGTTTTGGCACATAGTAATAGAGCCAAGTTTGATCGACTGTAACAATGCAACGCAAAAAATCTATGTTGATTTTAAACTGCTTCAAAATGTAAGTGTAAATTCGCGTTCTTTCATGTTCTTGATCTACATTCAGTAAATCCGCCTATCACTTGGCCGAGAGCTTAGGCATGCCTAATTCGACATGCAATATGTGGTGTGTACGTCCAATAGACATGCCTATAGTTTTGGTAATCACCTCCACTCATTTTCACTCTACGATCACATAACACATCATGAATTTTTTCAACCATATCTGGAATCGTAAGACGTTTCGGTGGTCGAGGACGTTCTTTATATTCGAGACTCATTGGCACATTTAAAACGAGCAACCAGCGACTAATCGTGGCCTTCGTAGGAGCATCGTTGCTTATAAAATTATGGCCTTCTCGAAAATAATACCAATTTCTTTCACAAACCACTGAGAAGCGAGTCTCACCTTTCGTCAAATCTTTTTTGTATATCTAAAAATTTTGGCATTATATGGGCATGCAATAATAAAGAAAATCTTCCCAAATATACTGCATATGACATGTGACCGCACAAGATTTCAGACTTATCAAAAATATCAATCCCTTAGATTTACATACATAACATTTTATGATAAACTTTCCCGTGATTGGAAGGATTTCGGCCGTTTTAATTTTGTTCGGGGAATGAGGGTTTTTTTAAGGACGAGATGTTTTGCAATCTCCAGAAATTTATCAATTTTAATATATTTAAGTTAATATGCTTTTGGGTATGGTTTGTTCATGTATCTGAATTATAACAAATATAAACAATGTCAAGTCGTCGCTTACAAACTACCATGCCTGCAAAATCTTTAGAAATTAAAATCTCTAGACTTGGCCATGCTTTTTGATAACGATTGGTAACAATGCGTGCACGTACCAATCACTTTTACGGTTTGTATGTCACTGATATGTGTGCAAAAATTAAAATTTCATGTTCTCAAAACCATTTACCAGGAGTTGTGTGGTTATGTCAGCACAAGAATCCTTATTAGCACTACGATGTGTGCCAATGCATTATCTTGCTGAGAAAATTCTTCTATAAGTTCGTCATCATGAAGCCCATTAATAAAAGGTTGTAATAATTAATTTTGGTATATTTCAACAGTTACAATTTGGTTTCGTCTCCTTGAAACTGCTAGTCGGACGCCTATTTTTTTTTTATGTAATGCAGTTTGTATGAGTTTATGAGTTTCGTGAGGGCTTTCTGCCGACCACACTCTCATATTTTGCTTATTTAACCAGTCAGAAAGATAGAACCAAGCCTCATCAGAAAAAAGCATTTGTCGAGAATATTATTATTTATGTTATGTAAAACAGATTGACAATATTGTGTTCACGTTCCAAAATCTATCTGCGTGAGTTCAAAAAATGCTTGAATTTTATATGGAAACAACTTTAAGTCCTTTTTTAAAACGGTACGGCATGTTTCCACTGACAATTGAACTTCTTGAAAAAGCTTTGTAATTGATTTTTTAGGTGAGTTGCCCATTCGTTGTCGAGTATCATCTATGCAATCTACGGTTCATTTCTTAGGTGCTCCACCGCCAGGTTTACGAGTTGTTGTCCTTGTTTCACGAAATTAATCAATGGAAGCGTGGCTTGGCAGCTGAACATAAGTAACTGGCAGATTAGGCAACAGTTATCGGAAATCATGCAAGCACTGATTAATGGAACAAAAAATACTTAAAAAACTACCTACTCTAATCACGAAAATTTTCGAGAGCTTGGTACCTACCTATCTATACACAGTTTATAGTGTCTGAATATTGTTCAGCATTGATGTTGACACCACGTTCTTTAAAACCTAAGAGCGGTACGGTACGCCTTGGTAATATACAATAATACTGTTTCTTGCTTAGGCCTTTGGAGGTTTTTCTCTTTTCCATTACATATTTTGGCAATTTCCCTCTGAAAAGGCATTGCCCTGTTGTTGAAAGCATATCAGATGCTATAGTGATTTAATCGAACGTAAATTCTTGTAGTCATTAGTAAGCATCAGTAATTCTCTGAGCAGCAACTTTTTGATAACCAAGACTATGAATCATGAAATGAACAGTTCTCATTTTATTTGTTTCGGATTTCTTAACTATAATGAATCATTGTTATCTTATGTGGAAATAGATAATACGTATCGAAACAGCTGTAGTAGTTCAAGAGAGGTGTGCAATATGACAATATAATTTATTGTAGATTTTTTTTACTTTGAATATGTTATGTAAATGATGACAAGCTGTATATTTTCGGTTTTACAATTGATTATTCCAAATCCACGTCGAGTCTACATAAATTTCTTGAGCAAGTGAAATCCAAAATCGGGTTTCTTCCGCTCTAAGTGAATTCGGATATTTCGACAAAAGGATTCGGCTGTTACGTTGGGTGAACTTTGGCATTTACCGTGAACTCGGCTACACTGTTCCGACATATCGGATCAATATCTCAACGCTAGAATTGTATGCATGATATACGTCAGTATTTTCAGCATCAGCGAAATCACACTCGACTATTTTCACTATTTAAACAGTTCAAAAAATCAACTTTACCAGCAGCTCTTTCCGACGAGTTATCCGAATAAAGTTTTGCGAATTTTGCTAACTTTTGTACACAAATCACCCGACTTTGTAAAGATCGCTTGGGACTTTGTTGCGTTTAGTTTTTCGCGTAATAAAATGTTCATGTTCCCTGGGGAATAATCCTCTTAATATAAATCCTTCAGGTTCTTTTTTAAAATTATTCCTGCCTAAAAATAGTATTCATATTAATAAGAATACGAGGGATGTTCTCCTAATACTAAATCGAATCAGTAGGTGGTTACACATTAATACATTGTGTATAGACTAAAAAACTACTGAACCGATTAAGGCGCGAGTTTGCAAATCTGACTGGCTGATCTGATCAGTAGAAAAAAGTCAGGGGCCTAATAATATAATATCAATAGTAGCAGTACTATTATTTAAATGTAGATAGCGCCACGAGACAGTACTTCTTACATTGAAGTTCGCAAGGTAAGAAATGCTGTCGTGCATAAGTAGAAGTAAACTCAAGTGCTGTTGTGAACTTAAGGTGAATATAATAGTAAATACAATTTATCTAATCAAAAAAACAAAAATAGTAATGTATATCTAAATATCCAATTTTAACTAAATATAACAATTGATATTAAACATTAATTATGTTCATTTAATTTCTTAAATTTATAGAATACTAGCTAAACTCGGCAATGCTCTGCTATTGCTTGGTGAGTATATATATATATATATATATATATATATATATATATATATATATATATATATATATATATATATGTTTAGTGTTTAAAGAATTTTGTTTTCCTTTTTTATTTTATTGGCCGTGTCTTAATATTAAAAATAATAGATTTTTATTGGTTTTAGCGACCTTTTATTGAATTTTGATGTTTGTTTACGACGTTTCGACTTTTATCAATTCAGTCTTTTTCAAGCATCTGGAAACAAGAATCATTACAATGAACATGAGAACTGTGTTTGTTTCGTGTAATATAACAATTAAATTAACAATTTTAATTTTCAATTTATATTAAGAAATGAATTACGAATTAGGTTAGCAATTATACGTTGAAAATTAAATAACATTAAATTAAAATAGCTTAGAATAGTAGGGGGACATTAAAGTGATTAATATCTGTATGAATTAATTGGAGACTTTAACAATTATCAACAATTTTAAGTTTAAAATTTGATTAAAAAATGATTACAAATTGAGTTAACATTTAACGTTGAAAATTACATAAAATTAAAATAAAAAATAGCTAAAATGAATAGGTAGGGAGACATTAAAGAAAATGGGTCTCGGATGTCCAACACATGTGTCACATGAATGCGTACCCTTGTAAAACCAACGTACAACAAATGTGAGTTTATTTGTCTTTTCTTTGTTCTCTTTACTTATTGTAGTGTAATTAAACTTTCCAATTCATTCATACAGTTGTTAATCACTTTAATGTCTCCCTACCTATTCATTTTAGCTATTTTTTATTTTAATTTTATGTAATTTTCAACGTTAAATGTTAACTCAATTTGTAATCATTTTTTAATCTAATTTTAAACTTAAAATTGTTAATAATTGTTAAAGTCTCCAATTAATTCATACAGATATTAATCACTTTAATGTCCCCCTACCATTCTAAGCTATTTTAATTTAATGTTATTTAATTTTCAACGTATAATTGCTAACCTAATTCGTAATTCATTTCTTAATATAAATTTAAAATTAAAATTGTTAATTTAATTGTTATATCACACGAAACAAACACAGTTCTCATGTTCATTGTAATGATTCTTGTTTCCAGATGCTTGAAAAAGACTGAATTGATAAAAGTCGAAACGTCGTAAACAAACATCAAAATTCAATAAAAGGTCGCTAAAACCAATAAAAATCTATTATTTTTAATATATAAATATATATATATATATATATATATATATATACTCAAACCAAGCAATAGCAGAGCATTGCCGAGTTCAGCTAGTTTTCTATAAATTTAACAAAAGCGGCAGTTTGCAAGAATATTGTGGCGTCTGAAATTATAGCCGCGTAAATGAAACACCTCCATGAAATTCAGTAGACAGCAACAGTTTCCTAAGATCAAACGGTTTATACTTTTTTAATCTCCGCACGTTTGATTATTAATTGATTTATAAGAACACGACATTGACAATCTCATTGATTCCTTGACAATAGGCACTGGAATATCATGTTGAATCATAATATCCGAAACATAAGGTGATGTATGTACAGTCATGCAAGGAACATTATTATTTATTTTGGAATCCTTATATATTATGAAGATAGAATCTGCTATTGTTTCTCATAAGTGGAAGCCGTACGTGCAAATTGGCCGAAGAATGGTCTTATAGAGTAATATTTTATTTTCTGTAGGTAATCAAGGGTGATATTCGATGGTCCAGAACATATGCCTTAGGTTGCTGATCCCGAACTCTTTGCATTTGGTTCAAATATGTTGACGTTAGGTTAATCTGGTACACAATGCATGCCGACAAATTTGTTCAACAACGAATACTTTTGAGTAACAGTTTTCTACAACAGAAGGCACCATGCCTTGGGTTGGGTTGCCGAACATATCAAACTTGTACAACACATGCCCATGAGAGAAATTTCTAACGCCGTATGCCGGCCAAGGGAGCCGGCGCCACGGTAATCCACCACTTCTACAACTTCAATTATTATGGCCAAGTTAGCAATCATACTTCGATAATCTCAAAAATTATGCAAGCGTGAATTAAGCTGGCAAAGGTATTAAGTTGAACTAAACTAGGTAAATCACGTCCTCTGGTTTTATTAAAAGGCTGTTAAAATAAATTTTAATTTGATCATGATTCTTGAAAGGATTAGTTCTGTAAATCGCGTTCAAAAGCAGCTACCCCTGTTAAACATTATGATTTTACGAAATGTATTAGATGGAGATCGTCATGTGACTGGCATTAGTGATTCAAGCAACTCTAGGCATTGACGTGAGAGCAATCATTTGCATAAGAGCTATAATTTAATATAACTTGAAAAGAAAGGTCATTTGAAATGGTGCAAAGCTAAACTCATACAATATACGGACACATTGTATCCCGAGAAAAAGCAGTAGGTGTATATTCAGATCTTCCAAAAGACTTAAAGGTACTCAAAGAACAATTGTTCGTAAAAAGAAACATCTAGAAAATTAGAAATGTTAATACTATAGCTCGGTGGTTGCCTGAAGATTTTTTTAAAGAGAAGGGTGGTAATCATTCAAAACGAATTCGTATTGCGTTATGAACATTCTTCACTATTCGTTTTTTCCATATAGCAAAGATAAATGATCAGAAATATATTTTACCTAGACCGATGAAGCCGTTAATCCTTAAAGAGGGATAGATGACATATCTTCAGAAATATTGCAAAAATGTAGTAAAATATGTTATTTCGATGTATTTGATTCAATATTAATAGAATATCTCTTATATGTTTAATAATTTACAAATCCTAATATTATTATTTGTTTTCTATTATTTCATTCTATACAGCAGAGCAAAATACGTAATTTTATTCGAAACATAGAAGATTGTGAATAATAAAATATGGTGCGATCAAAATAATCTTACGAAGAATATAGAGAATTTTGGGGTGATTTCATACACCAGGAAAATTATTCATTTGAAATATTGCGTTGTACTTCCATCAAGGATATAAGAATACACTTTGAGAGCCAGTGCACCTTCGTCGAGAATGTTAATCAAGGCGACCGGTTCAGCTTTGAGTTGAGTTTCATTATTCGCACTGTTTTACCATTCAACGGTATCTCTTTTATCAAAACACTCTATTTTACTCATGTGCGTTCCAGAATTGAGTATGGTTTTATAATATAGTTTTCTATATATGGAACGCATACAAGCAGAATGGTATTTATCCCGCCAAAGGCTATAAATGGAATTTAATATTGAATCGGTTTGATATTGCATCGTTAAAGACAAGGCAGTTGAATAGTCCAAAGTTTTTATACAACTTAGTCCACAACAAAATCGATTGTATACTGTTAATAGCAAAATTAAAATTGTTTTTTTAGTACCTCTTCATTATTTCAGATAGTATTATTATTTTTATTTACTAACGGTGAGACCTAATGTTGTGCGCCTTTGCATTTGATGTGCAGAAATTGCAATTCCTTTCAATTCAATAACATCATTGATGGAAACTCCAGGCATCGCAATCCAGAAGTCTCTCTAATATATAAGATGTATACATGTATCTGATATATAGTTATTAACAGTATTAACTTTTAGTGTTTGTTATAAGTAATTGTCCTCTTATTGGATTTGTATCTGTTGGACAAATAAATACATAATTAGAGACTACCATTCCTGGTCTGATCACAATGTCGTGGAAGAGCAAGAAGTTTGGTGGATTCAGAGCTACTCTTGGCTAATGTCGCTTATGGTTTCGTAGCATTTTACTTACGTCAAGTTTCTGTGACAATTTATACTGTCATCTCCAATTTTGGTTTGAATCACTTAACATTTGTTACATTTACATTCGTTTAAAGGAGACAAAATGAGTGATCTGAAACTTTAACGCAGACGTGTCATGAAATTTTGATCAAAAGAAGACAGTATCTCGAAGAATATTTATGAGACAATGTTGGCAGTGTATGGAGAAAATAGTCTATCTTATTTCCAAGTCAAATTTTGGTGTAACCAGTTCAAATGGGACAGAGAATCCATTCATTATGACCCAAAGTGTGGAAGACCTCTGGAAGCACGAACTGAATAAAGCATCAACAAAGCTGAAGATTTGGCGTTGACTGATCGTAGAGGAAAAGTTTCAGTTATTGTTAGAGAAATAGGAATATAGAAACGAGTTTTCTTTTTTAATTCTACAGGAAGATTTGGAAGTGAACAAAGTGTTGGCACAACGGATTCCCAGGCTGCTCAGCACCAAACAAAAATTGTGTAGAAGGTAAATTCCTTAAGAGAATTTGATTGTTTTATCTCAAGATGAAGATTTCTTAAATAGAATTGTAACTGGGGATGAAATTTGGTTACACCGCTAGGACCCTGCCACAAAATAAGAGTCTATGCAATGGGTTCATAAGGGCTTTTCACCACCCAAGATGGCAAAAACGCAATTTACTGTGGGAAAAGTGACGGCCACAGCTTTCTGGGACGCTGAGGGAATTCTTTTAATTAAGTATGTGCCAAAAGGGACTACAATAACGGGAAATGTCTACAAAACACAATTAAGAACTTGAACATGGCTATACGCGAAAAAAGATCCCACGATTTTGCTCTGAAAACTATGCTCCTGCATGGAAACTGCAAGGTGCATAAGGCGCGCATTGTTAAAGCAGTAAGCAATGAATGCGGCTTTGAGGAATTACAACATTCACTCTAAAGTCCCCACCTCGTCAACTGTGACTATTATCTTTCCAAAACTCCAAAAAAAATTAAAAGAGGGCGTTGATTTTTATTGAATGGCAACGTCGAAAACGGTGTGGCGGCGTATTTAACGGAACAACCAAAATATTTTTTTGTCGAAGGCTACGTTACTAAAGAAGCGTTGGGATTAAGTTCTTACGTTGAATAAATTTTTTTTTGTTTTCTAACTCGTGTCTTTCATAGCTAGGTATAGCAAGCGCCAATTAAGTTGGCGGAGGAGGGGGTGCGCAGAAGCCGTTTTTAAGAACGTCCACCCCCACTACTCAAGTAATTGTCAGAATACATTTGCCATTGACGTTTGACGGAACATAATGTCTTTGCTAGGGTATCATAAAGTAATACACGCTCAGAGGTTAGAATTATCTGACATTCGATGTAAAACCAAATTCAAATCTCCCCACTACTTCTAATCCTGCGCGAACTTACCCCTCCTCGCGCCAACTTAATTGGCGTTTGCTATAGATAGCATAAAAACTCTCCTCGCACCTCTAGTCCCAGGAATTAGTGAAAAATTAGAGCCATTTAATTTTGAATAATTTTTTAAAATATTTTCATGTACTTTTTTTAAACCAATCTTAATATTTAGAATAAAAGAAAACCTTTTTGTAACCAGTACTATAGACTTAAGTTTATATTTCTTGTTTCTTTATATAAATACCAAGAATTTTGAATACGTATTTTTGCTTGAGAAGTCGATCATATAATAATTTTTATGTAATTCTTATAGAGTTTTATTTAACTAGATTCTGTAAATTTTAATTAATATTTAAACAAAGGAGTGAAAAATTTATTAAGCTTATGGCAAACAAAAAGAAAAGCATACGAACATTACTTTATCAATTATAATTCTGAATGGCTTTTACATATTTCTTAAATTAAAATTTTGAAAAGCGTTATTGACAATACCAACAACACAATACAAGCATATTTTGATAATATGAGGTCAAGCGTATATACGAGGGCTCATTTTTATCTTCCTGCACTAGGCAGCTATAAATTTACATGCAATTTCCAATTATGTTTTTTTTCAATCGTAACTTTTATGCCAATTTACAAAACATTTGCAACATTTTTATTATCTGTCAATGTGTACTGTCGTGCATTTATTTTATATCAACATGAACAAATTCGAATATAGAACCCTTATAAAGTTTCTTACAAAGCGAGCAAAAGCTTCAAAAATTATTTTTCAAGAAATGTTGGTTGGATACGAAAATGATTATCCTTCCAAGCTAACTATTTGCGAGTGGTTAAAATTGTTTAAGGATGGTCGAGAATTATTGAAAGGGTCGCCTTAATGCTGTGATAACTTCAGATGTTGAAGAAACTAAGTGTTTGGCAGTGGAAGACGCAATATTAAAGAAGCGATAATTGGCCGATTTATAGAATTCTACTATACAATAGAATGACAAGAATTAGTCCAAGGTCCACTAATGCTTTCGCCATTGCAAATTAAAACGGTGGAAACGCGTGAAAAATTCTTAGCGCTTCGTGGGAACGAACCAGATTTAATTATCGCATCGTCCAACTTGTCACTGGAAATGAAACTTGGGTTCATCATTATGATCCAAAATCGAAATTAGAATCGACGCAGTGGCATGTTAAGGGTTCGAGCCACCCCAATAAATTTAAAGTTATCCCTTCTGCAGGAAAAATAATGGCAACTGTTTGTTTGGACTGTTAATTTTGCTGATTGGTTATCTGAATAAGGGTACTACGGTAAATGAAGATTCTATTAAAGGGAAAAGACATGGAAAACTCACCCAAGGTGTCTTGTTGCTCCACGACAATGCACCAGTAAAGTCAAGACTTTCAAAAGCTGCTCTTGCTTATTGTGGCTGTGAAGAAATTGAACATCCACGTACGGTACATTATACTATAATATAGGTTTAGTATCAGAATAATTGAAACATACATGAGTAGGTAAACCCCACCAGTTTTGTATAATACAAAGGTATTTTTAATAATATAAAATATTACTAAAAATCTGGTGTGAAGAACACAAATGCAGGTTCACTATTAATATTTTCTGTGAACGTGTCCGAATATATCCTATCCCCAGAGACGTTGATACGTATTTCGCTTTTCTACAAGCTCATCGGTACGCCCCTGCTGGAGAAAGGATATTTCCAGACACATTTACAGAAAAGAACCACCTCGCCCTATCGCCGTAATTATCCAGACCGAGCGCAGAAGTAAATTCGGTGCTACCTGTTGTCAGACAGCCGAAGTACCTCGCATACCGTCCACATAATTAATGTGAAGTAACGACGCCATTCCAAAGGTTAGCACAGCCAACTCTCTAGAAAACTGCATTTTGTTTGTGCCTTCACTCATACTACGGCTTAACCGCATGTGTAATGTATCAGAAAATTGAAACATACATGAGTAGGTAAACCCCACCAGTTTTGTATAATACAAAGGTATTTTTAATAATATAAAATATTACTAAAAATCTGGTGTGAAGAACACAAATGCAGGTTCACTATTAATATTTTCTGTGAACGTGTCCGAATATATCCTATCCCCAGAGACGTAGATACGTATTTCGCTTTTCTACAAGCTCATCGGTACGCCCCTGCTGGAGAAAGGATATTTCCAGACACATTTACAGAAAAGAACCACCTCGCCCTATCGCCGTAATTATCCAGACCGAACGCAGAAGTAAATTCGGTGCTACCTGTTGTCAGACAGCCGAAGTACCTCGCAGTTTTCTAGAGAGTTGGCTGTGCTAAGCTTTGGAATGGCGTCGTTACTTCACATTAATTATGTGGACGGTATGCGAGGTACTTCGGCTGTCTGACAACAGGTAGCACCGAATTTACTTCTGCGCTCGGTCTGGATAATTACGGCGATAGGGCGAGGTGGTTCTTTTCTGTAAATGTGTCTGGAAATATCCTTTCTCCAGCAGGGGCGTACCGATGAGCTTGTAGAAAAGCGAAATACGTATCTACGTCTCTGGGGATAGGATATATTCGGACACGTTCACAGAAAATATTAATAGTGAACCTGCATTTGTGTTCTTCACACCAGATTTTTAGTAATATTTTATATTATTAAAAATACCTTTGTATTATACAAAACTGGTGGGGTTTACCTACTCATGTATGTTCCAATTATTCTGATACATTACACATGCGGTTAAGCCGTAGTATGAGTGAAGGCACAAACAAAATGCAGTTTTCTAGAGAGTTGGCTGTGCTAACCTTCGGAATGGCGTCGTTACTTCACATTAATTATGTGGACGGTATGCGAGGTACTTCGGCTGTCTGACAACAGGTAGCACCGAATTTACTTCTGCGCTCGGTCTGGATAATTACGGCGATAGGGCGAGGTGGTTCTTTTCTGTAAATGTGTCTGGAAATATCCTTTCTCCAGCAGGGGCGTACCGATGAGCTTGTAGAAAAGCGAAATACGTATCTACGTCTCTGGGGATAGGATATATTCGGACACGTTCACAGAAAATATTAATAGTGAACCTGCATTTGTGTTCTTCACACCAGATTTTTAGTAATATTTTATATTATTAAAAATACCTTTGTATTAATATAGGTTTAGCACCCAGTAACTATATTTTGTTTCTGAATCTCAAGAAAAACTTAAATGAAAAAATTTTGAGGCGATGAGGAACTTATAGCAGCTGGAAAGAACCATTTTGCAGAGAAACATAAAGAATATTTTTACGATGGATTAAATATGATATTGAAACTGTGTAATACATGTATTCAAAAGCAAGGAATTGATCTACAAGTTTGGAAAAGTGATAGTTTTCCAGTGAGTGTATAAAATTTACACGAACATGGAAATTCACTTTTCTAACGTGTCGATCATGCTATTTGTTTGTGTAGTTGACGAAAATTACGCTAATTTAAAAAAAAGAATTAAATTATGACAGTGTTAAAGAATAATAATATGTTAACAAGGTATTTTGAGCATTTGTTAACATAGTAACGAAATATATCAGCAAGTAAATAATTTGTGAATAAAAGTTTATCTAAAATGAGTCAATCAAACGAGAATAATGAAGAAATTTGACAATCGATATCAGAAGCAGAGTAAAGTTTATTATCTAAAAAGTCCAAAGCAAAGTGCGAGAAAACTTAGTAACAGTTATGCGGCTGGAGAAATGAAAAAAATGTGCAAATGAAGATATTCTAATTGCGTACATTTTGGAAAATGTTTGTTTTATTTATAAGCTTTATTAGCACTGATTTTTAAATATTCTTAGATGAAAACTCTTAAAGCTTCAACACTATGGCCAGTGTATTCGATGCTGATAAGTATTCTACAAATAAATGCAAATGTGGATATTTCTAGTTACATATAAAAAATTACTGGCTTTCCTAAAACGTCAAAATGACGTTTATGTGGCATAAAAATCGAGTTTTATCTATGGATAATGTGAAGGAGTTTTGATAAAAATCTCCTGATGTCAGTTTTCTGCTTGCGAAGGTAGTGTTGGTAATTATGTTGCACGGCGGAAGAATTACATTTACTAAAAGTGGATAATAGAGAAGATTGCGGGCATATTTTGGTCATAATATTACATGACACGAAAACAAAGAAAAAACTAGTCTTTACAGTTACATTGAAAGATGGACTGAACGGAATTGAGCTTTACAGAAATTGAATTTGGGACCCAAAAATATGAACCATCGTGAACAATTTATATTTTATAGACAGGGCAAATGCACAAAGCAACCAATTGGTATAAACAACTTCTACAATTTACCAAAGAAAATAGCTTTGTACTTAGAGCTACCGTAGCCAAACAGCTTTATAGGTCATTGTTTTCGAAGAACATCAGCGACCTTTTTGGCCGTCAGTGGAGCCGATATCCAATTTTTGAAGCGACACGGCGGCTGGCGTACTAGTGCTGTTGCAGAAGCCTATGTCGAGGATAGCATCGTAAAAATTAAAAAAAAAAATTACTAGTTCGACTGAAGGGCAATTTTCGACCCCTGAAACGCCAACATCAACATTAGCAGCAAGCGAAGTAATAAACTTTAATTTGTCAGTGTTTACGTTGCGGTTAGTTTTCTCATCTTTAATAATTTAATAAATTGGTCATTTACAATTTACGCTAATAAAATGAATGAAAAAAAGTGTTGCTAACTGAAATCGTGAAGAAATGTGTTGCTAACGGGAAAGTTCCACTTTTCTTCACGATTTTTGATTAAACAATGTGTCACTTTTCTTTCAACTACACGAAAAGCTATATTGAAAAATGAATTTTTATTGATGCTCTAGTCTTTTGTTTTAATGGCTAGTTCGGGAAGATAAGAACGAAACCTCTTAGTCCAGTGCACGTTCGTTTTATTAAATAGTATTTAATTATTTATATTTAAGTTACTAGTAATTTAATATTACAAATGTCTATTTTTGTTAAGATAATATGTTGCCATTTCTTGAGAAATTTTGGACTTTTCCAATGGTGGAAACATTTAAAATGCCCAGTGCGTGAAGCAATTCAAAATTAGTTTTACATTTTGAGTTACTTCAAAGGTATTCATACCTTTTTATTTCTACTTTTTATAATAAATCAACGAGTGTACATATATATACCTAGAATCATCATCCGGGGCTTCTCCACATAAAGCCGCTTCTGAACCTGGAGAAACCCCGTACAGCGTTACGTCTTTCTGGTCGAGCCCTATATGATTTATGGGACTCTTCAGCACGCTCAACACTAGGTCTTCCGTATACACTTCTTCACGTAATTTCGGCTCTTCTTCGTACGCCCTAACCATCGAAGTTCTTCTCCTATCGCTATCGAATACATTGCCGTGCGAGTGATTCCCGGTTATCGGTACCAGGCTCAGTTTCCTGGAAGTACGATATAGGTTCTCTTGCTCAGACCGATTCATATCTCCAAGCATCACTAATGACAGCATTTGTTTTGCGGCCTGAAGGCCCGCGTCAGGCTGCTCATTCTCTAAATCATCGCCGTTTATTTGATAGGGTCTTTGTCGGCTTTGAAGAGAATAAGCGGCCCAATCACTGATAGATTCGTAAATATTCTTTGGTTGTGATCCACCGCCCTCGTCGACGTTTCGATATCTCGGTTACGGTGTACATGGCACTGTGGAGGAATTAATAGTTTTGTTTTGTAAGATTACAAAGCTAATATAGACAAAAGGAACGCATTGTGGCTGTACTAATATATTTGAAAGAAAGTTGTTATGGGAAAGTTTATAAAAATTAATATTTTGAAACAATACTTAAATTAAAAATCTTTGTAATACACAGTTCAAAAGTAAAATACTGAGTATTTTCAAAATTCTTGAATCATTTCGATATTTAAAAGTACAAATGTGCTATTTCACTGTTTAATTCACTTATGTTCTAATTTCCCTAAGTACTCGACAGATTTAGCTGAATCTTTCTTCAGAAGAAAAGTTACACATTTATTTTAGAAAACAATATATGTTTTATATCAGAATAATTGAAACATACATGAGTAGGTAAACCCCACCAGTTTTGTATAATACAATAGCTATTTATGTAACCAGTTATGAAATGGGTTATTTTGTGTAACGAAATGGAATGTTTGCAGGACGAGCGAGCGTAGCGAGCGAGATGCTGCAAAATGACATGAGTTACACAAAATAACATTTCATAACGTGTTTCATACAAGATTTTATCTAATTTTGACCAAAACATAGATTTATAATTTTCCAGTTGATCTGGCATTAAACGTCATAAGTCGTATTAAATAATTAGTGACAGTTTTCATGCTATTGATAATAATTCATTTGACTTGACAGGTGTTTGTTAATTTAAGTATAAGAATTTACTTTTATTAGCTAAATATTTCGGTGCATTGTACGAGTAAAAATGTCTGATTCAGATTCAGGTGGACTACCAAGCGATATAGAGGAGGCTGCACAAAGTGCATTATCGACTGTGATTCCACAAAAGTCGAAAGCCCAGTACGATTTGGCTTATGAAAAATTTGGGAAGTGGCTTAAAGACAAAAAAATTAAATTTGTTAATGAGAAGGTTTTATTAGCCTATTTCGAGGGAAGAAAGAATCAAAAAGCTTCAACACTCTGGACTCTTTATTCCATGTTACGAAGTGAATTGTCTTTGAAGAAGAATATTGATATTGCAAAATATGCCAGTTTACATGCATTTCTAAAGAGGCAGTCAGAGGGATACCATGCAAAAAAGTCTAATATTTTGTCAAAGGAAAACGTCTCCCGGTTTATGACAGAAGCTGAGGATAAAACATATTTAATGACAAAGGTCGCATTGATCGTTGGAATAGCTGGTGCTTGTCGAAAAGGTGAGCTAACTTTTCTACGTGTGGGGGATATTTTAGACGAGTTTTCTCATTTTGTAATAAAAATCCCTAATACAAAGACAAAAGTAACGCGCGAGTTTGTGATCACAGAAGGAAATATAGAAGGGCAGAATTTTCTTGATCTTATTAGAAAATATATTTCTTTGCGTCCACAAAACGTTAATCACGATAGGTTTTTCGTCAAATATAATAATGGTAAATGATAAATGACTGGCACAGCCAGTTGGCATTAATACAATCGGTAATCTACCGAAAAGAATTGCTCAGTTTTTGAAACTACCAAATCCCTTCTTATTTACCGGACACTGCTTCAGAAGGTCATCGGCTACCTTTTTGGCAGATTCTGGTACGGATATTTTTAAGGTTAAACGACATGGAGGCTGGAAGTCCAATACTGTAGCTGAGGGCTATGTAGAGAATTCTATAGAAAATAAGAAAAGGATTGCCAATGATATTCTTGGTGAATCAAGCTCAAATGCACATTCCGTTTTGCATCATAACATCAGAGTACCTGCCATGAATTCTACGTGTGCAGGAATTAACCTCACCAATTGTTCACATTGTGTCATAAATGTTTATAATGCATAAAATAAAAATTTAACCAGTTTGTGTCATTTAACGTTCCCCTTTATTAACTTGAGATGAAATGATTTTTTCAAAATATTTCGTAACTAGTGATGAAAAGAACTTTTTGTACTCGCTTATCAAAACCTGTCATTTCACGATTCGATTTGCGTGCGAAAAAAGTCACTTTAAACACGAGTGCGTAAAAGTAAAGTTGGTACTTCCTGGAACTTGATTAATTTAGTGACATTTTAAAATCATAAATCCCTAACCTTAATAATATGCTACCCAGTTCGTTGTTTCTCTATGAAAATAAAAGGAAATGAAATAGAAATTGTTATATTTGGAAGGTATGTAATTCAATGTCAGAACAGCAACAAATATTATTTTTTAAATTTATAGAAAATTAAAAAAAAAATTGTCAGAAGTGGGATTCGAACCCTTGCCCTCAGAGATGACCAGAACGCTCGAGAACCCGTATAACGGGCAAGGTAAACCTTGAGTCTGGCGGCTTAGACCGCTCGGCCATCCCGACAGATCCTAGTAATATTGTTAAAAATACTTATAAATATAAAAATTTGGAAATTATATTTATATTTTATATAAATATTATTATTGTTTATAGTTCTCGTACAAAAAAATATTGTACAAACTTCGTGCGTGAAACATTTTGCGAATTCGTGTCCATAAAGCGCTCGCCTGCGGCTCGCGCTTTAAACTGGTCACTCATTCGCGAAATATGATTTCACGCACTTGGTTCGTAAATAACTATTTCAACACTAGTTACGAAATATTTTACTTTTCGTAACTACTTACGAAAAGTAAACCGTTTCCTAACGTCATACAGTTTTGATAAGTGTCACTTTATGTGTCAAAATTAGATAAAGGTATTTTTAATAATATAAAATATTATTAAAAATCTGGTGTGAAGAACACAAATACAGGTTCACTATTAATATTTTTGTGAACGTGTCCGAACATATCCCTCCCCAGAGACGTAGATATGTATTTCGCCTTTCTACAGGCTCATCGGTACGCCCCTGCTGGAGAAAGGATATCTTCAGACACATTCACAAAAAGAACCACATCGCCACATCACAGAAATGATCCAGACCGAGCGTAGAAGTAAATTCAGCGCTGCCTGTTGTCAGACAGCCTAAGTACCTCGCCCCGTCCACATAACCAATGTGAAGTAACGACGCCCTTCCATGGCGATGTGGTTCTTTTTTGTTAACGTGTCTGAAGATATCCTTTCTCCAGCAGGGGCGTACCGATGATCCTGTAGAAAGGTGAAATACGTATCTGCGTCTCTGGGGAGCGATATGTTCGGATACGTTCCCCAAAAATATTAATGAACCTGTATTTGTGTTCTTCACACCAGATTTTTAATAATATTTTATATTATTAAAAATATGTTTTCTACTTGTTATTACATTTCCTATATACCAAAAAAGTCACTTTTATCGGCGTAGTCTCTTGCCCGTTAGATGTCACGAGATTATCTGGTGACACTTGATAGGATAAAATTTAGTACTTGGCGAATAGTGAACCATTCACAAATCCGCACTGATAAAGTCGTAAAATAGAAACGCGTGCGTCTGTTGTTGAAGCGAACACTAGTTAAATACGTGATGTATGTCCATGTGTACAGTATAGATATATTTATGCATATTTCTATCACTGTGTACTTCCCTTATATAAAAAAGCAAAATTAATCCCGTTTTATTCACAATAAATCAAATTAAAAAATAAAAAAAAAATTCACAAGGTACTGTGTGGAATTTTACTAATATTTTCAAGGGAAATCGCACTGCTCATGAACGACACTCTTCCAAGCATCTATCTACCGAACGGTCGACCCAGATATTTAATAATTCTGGAACTTTTGTTTGGAATTTATATTGTAAGTACATTTTAATTTAAGTATTAATTAATTACGTACATTTCTATTCCAATTATATCTTAATTAGTAATTTTACTTATTATTAAACACTTGATTCGACATGTTAAAATTATACCGAGTCCGTATAAGTGGCATAATTTTATAGCGGCATTAATTCATTTAGTGTAAAGACCACCTAAACCATTTCGCGTGACGTATCGTTTATTATTAGTTTTTATTATCAGTTATTTTTTTCAAGGAATTTTTTAATGGTATCAATTTCGTTGATATCACAATCCATGCGTCTTTTAGCATGCGTTTTTAAGCAACTGTTAATTCTTTAGATACAATTTGTTATTTATAAACTAGAACATAAAATGCACACGTTGCACGACAAGCTCAATAGAAAACGGTATGAGATCACTCTTTATTTGCAATATGATTGGTTATTTCTAAACTAGATCATAAAATTCATCCTTAGCACGAGCAACTCTATAGAAAACAGTAAGCGAACACTTCCTTTCGTTTTTTCAACTAGGGTACCGTCAAGAACTTAGAGTTCATGTAGTGAATTACGCTGCCCAACATTTCTTTACACGTTTTTCCTTATCCGTCCAAGATAAACATAAGTAAGTAAGTCTATCATTTCTTAATTATATTATTTTAACCAAATTTTTAATCACATTTATAAAGCTATTAATTTATTTTCAGTTTGTAAATACTTATTCAAATACTTATTTATCGTACATATAAAGGGTCTACCAATAGGGGCTTGAGAACTTTATTTTTTAATAAAAAACTTAATGTGTAAGGTACAATGCTAATTTGTATATACAAGGTGTGTATAAATTGGCGGACCCACTACACGTGGCGATGTTCTTCGTTAAATTCGGAGTCCAAAATCCTAATACGAAAATGTTGTACCATGCTCCATATCTTTGCACGAGGTTCCTAAAGTTCGGACTTTCAGTCTTGAAATAATCATTATTACTCGATATTTGTTGACAGAAAGAGCTACAATTTAGAAGAAAGAAGAATTGTTGTTATTATCCTTTCGTTAAAGTTTTCTTTTTGATTTTAAAGTTTGTTTTTAATATTTGTTTATTAACTTATTTTGACGAAAAACACATCTGACAACGTTGTAAAACAATAAGTAGGCAGCCTAATGTTGTTCTAGTCAAATACATTACTACTGTCAAATTTTGACACTTATGTAATCTACCTATTTCATTCGACTTGCTTATTTTTCGTGTTTATTTGTATAATTTTGTTTAGTTTTCGTATTTATTTGTATAGTTTTAATCAGTTTTCGGGTTTTCGTGTTTACTAGTTGTTCTGTTTGTTTATTATGTATTTTACGTTCAACGAATATGCCGATATGTACATGATATACGGTTTCTGTCGTGGAAATGCTAGCATGGCTGGGCAGGAATATCGAGTGCGTTTTCCAAATCGGAGGCATCCAAGTAAAAATGTATTTCGAAGGCTGGACCAACGACTTCGTGAAACAGGTTCGTTTATTCCAAGAAATGCGAACGCAGGTCGACCAAGGCAAAGGCGTACCGTGCAACTAGAAGAGCAAGTTCTAGCCACAATACAGGAAGATCCCTCTGCGAGTACCCGTCAATTAGCTTCTACACTAAATATTCCCAGTAATAAGACTGTTCATTTGGTTCTACGAGAAAATTTGCTTCATCCATACCATGTTTCTAAAGTTCAGCCTCTCTACGGAAATGATAACTTATTTCGAATCAATTATTGCAATACAATCTTAAATAGAATTCAGGAAGAAGGTGACTTTTTAAGACGTATTCTTTGGAGTGATGAGTGCATGTTTACCAGATGGTGTGTTTAATACTCATAATTTTCATCATTGGGCAGATGAAAATCCACATGAATTTCGCGAATACGGTCACCAAAGAAGGTTTTCTGTTAACGTTTGGCTGGGTATAATAAACAACAGGGTAGTTGGACCAATTTACTTACCAAATCGCCTAGATGCCGGTGAATATTTAAATGTTTTAGAACAAGTTATTGATGAGATACCGCTGAACGTACGCCGTAATATGATTTACATGCATGATGGAGCTCCTGCGCACTTTGCTCGTAATATAAGAGACTGGTTGACTGAAAACTTCCCAGACAGATGGATTGGTCGTGGCGGTCCCCTTTTGTGGCCTGCGAGATCCCCCGAACTCAATCCATTAGATTTTTTTGTTTGGGGTTTCATTAAAGGTAAAGTTTATGCTACAGCTCCTCAAGATGCTGATGAAGTTAGAGCCCGAATTGACGCCGCAGTATTAGAAATCACACCAGAAAGACTTGAGCGAATAGTACAAATGATACCATAAAGATTGCAGTTATGTCTACAAACTGATGGATTTCAATTCGAACAATTATGTAGGTAATAATTACATTGATTTCTATCAAGAAGATGTACAAAAATTAGTCAATATTATCAAAAATTTTTAAAACTTTGTAATATTTTCGTAATAAATATGTAATCTAAGAAACTAATTTTATTTCGTTTGTTTCTTTTTTAAATTTAAAATGTAAGGTTCACATGACGACGTGTAAAAATGTTCCGAAGATTATAACTAGCACATGCGTATTCAATGTTGCCAAATGTATGTTTCTTTCAAATTCATTCTGAAGACAAAGGAAGCTTGATACATCGTTTTAGGATTAGGACTTTTAACTCAAAATTTGACCAAGAATGTCGCCACGTGTAGTGGGTCCGCCAATTTATACACACCTTGTATATTATAAACTTAGATATTCGAAATAGGACATCGTGTAAATGTCCACCTCTTCTTCGGGTGCAAGCACGCAATCGCTGAATCCAATTTTCAATTACTTTTCCCAGTAAATCCGGCTGAATTTGACTAATTTCCCTTTCGACGTTTGTTTTCAAGTCGTCAATTGTTTGAGGTGTGTTAGAGTAAACCAATGATTTTACATAACCCCATAGGAAAAAATTCATAGGAGCTAAATCAACGAGCTGGCCAATTGAAAGGTCCATTTCGTGAGATGATTGAACCACCGAACTTTTCTTCCAATAAGGTGATTGTTTAATTTACAGTGTTGGGTGTGGCACCACCCTGTTGAAACCACAACTCCTTCACATCCAGTTGTTCCAATTCCGGCCACAAAAAGTTTCTTATCATTGCTCGATATCTCTCCCTCCATTCACTATGACACCATTTCCTTCCTCATTTTGAAACAATATTGTCAAATAATGCCTCGAGACCACAAGCCGCACCAAACAGTCACTTGCTGTGGATGAAGATTCTTATCTTTAATCGCTTGTGGGTTTTCGGCTACCCAATAGCGCATATTTTGCTTATTAACGAACACGTTCATCCAAAAATGAGCCTCGTAACTTAACATGATTTTCTGCCTGAAATCGGCATCATTTTCCAGCTGCTCCAATACCCAATCTGAGAACACACGACGCATGCGATGGTCAGCCGGCTTCAATTCTTGTGTGAGAACAATTTTGTGAGGGTGTAGTCTTAAATTCTTACGTAAAATACGCCACGGTGTGGCGTATACTTCATCATGGTTAAAAGGTTAACTTTACTACCTAAAATGCACACTGACAGATGTCAATCACATTTACAAAATGAATCTACTTTGAAAGATCTCATGTTCCTATTGCTAGACCCTATAGCTTTCATTTAATTATTTCAATATATTTCAAAAGTTCATTTCTTTTATGTAAATATTAAATAAAACTATAAAGGCAACTTCGTTGTGTTTTCTTTTATTTAATAACTTTCATTCAGCATACTACACACTTCCTGGACCTTTGATGCATTATCGTTATATTATTATTAACTCATTCTCCTTATTACTAGCATGCCCGATTGAGGAGTGTTCTGTGTACCTAGGTTAATTTGATTTTGACATAAACGTCACATTAGCCTGTCTACCTATGTAACATACAGTAAATGCATCAGCTTTTAAATGACTGAATTTGTCATAGACGAAGACAAGAGAGACAAAATGCTAGACATGCAGTTTTCTATCCAGAGCACTCAAAATATACAGTTTCGATTACCTTGCATAATCGAATTTACATTGTAACACCGTTCCATGGCAACCAACCGAATAATGTCTGGTGTACATTTACTTAGAAATGTTTCAGTTTATCTACTATAGTACATTTCTGAAAGCTGCTATTTTATCACATTACACGCTAGTACTAGGGAGCATTAAAATAATGTACGCTACATATTACAACTTCGTAAGAAAGTACTTTGGAAGTCTAACGACTGTAAATGTTAAAATGTTTAATGGTATTTAATGGAATATTACATGTACTGAATTATGTTTATCTACAATATGTTAAAAACATAAAACGTATCTAACAATCTGAAGTATTCTGAAGTGTTAAAGCAGGGATACTCAGACTTTTAAGGATTGCGATCTACCACAAAACATTTAGGTGACAAGCGATCGACACGTACGACTATCGACTACTAGGAGTAGCCTGGTTACAATAAAAAAAAAACAGATCTATGAAAATGATTTATTGCAATTACTTATATAAATAGAAAGTATATTATACTTGTACGAGGGCAATTGCTAAAATTCGCGGAAAAATGTGAAATAAAACAAATTACGCTATGTAAATCGCTTTACTGTTTCTCAAAATACTCCCATTTAAGATGTATATGTATGTTACCGTGAAAGTCCGAAAACCGGTGATAGTCGAGACATACCGGTGAATGTCAACATTCACCAAGTTACTTGGCGTATGTCCGATATATTCATCAAATATCATTATTTCTAACTTACACCGGCGAATGTCAACATTCATCATGGACTCATGGTGTATGTTTAAAAGAATTTGTTTATAAAAAGAAAACAAAATAAAACTCTATAGGTTATTATTTATTTTGATTAAAACATGGAAGAAGTTTTCAAATGAACATAAAGAAATTGTTGAACTTAAAACAAACACAACAAACATAATATTAATATAACAAATAAAATGCATTTTATTTCTTGAAATGAAATTAAAAAAAACAAAGTATGTAAATGTATGGCAACCTTATTTATTGCAACAACTTAAGCTAACATGACACTTCGAATTACACAAAAGCCTATTGTTTTTACAGCTACATTTAGCCGTGGAACACTTCTTTTTGCAGTTACAGCGTGTATAGCCTTGCCCTCCACTTTTTGAGAATTAGCAGAAGCTGCTTCTCTTACCGAATTTTCTTGACCTGAAATCTCATCCATGGAAATTAACTTTTCTTTGCAAATTGCGAAATGATTATGAGTGAAAAGCTATTTGAAGGTGCCATTTTTGTTCGCTAATTTATAAGAGTCTGTATTCTCTATCCCAACAACAATGGCCAACACATTTCGGGGATCTGTACGACCACGATCGACGTCAGGGACTTTAATTCTTACGGTATCACCAATTTGGGCCGCAGGAAACTTTTTCTTTGAGGTTCGCAATATTTTTGTTGCTTGCAGTAGTAGATTCTCTTTTGTTGCTCCTCTTTTTGAATTGATTAGCTCGTGCTGCCTAGTCAGCACTTGAGATGAAGACGTAATCGGTTGCAGATCAGTTAGTGTTTGAGTTGAAGACGTGCTGGGTTGTGGATCAGTCGGCACTTCAGATGAAGACCTGTTGGTGGCAGATGAAGATGGATTGGCTCCAATGGTATTTTGGTCATCCATATCACTTACATCTAAAACATGGTCATCAATATGGTCACTAACAAAATTTTCTTCACAAGTATTAACGTAAGCTTCTAGCTGTTCCTCGATTTCAATGTTTGTAATTTGCTCATTGGGGAGAGATGACGATGCTATGCCTCTTTTTGGTTTAACGCCAAACAGAGCTTCATATGGACTCTGGCGTATTCCTTCATGGTAAGTTGTGTTTTTTGCGAAATGGACAAACGACAACCCTTCTGACCATTTATTTGAATCATTATCATGCATCCACGCAGTTAACATATTCTGTATGTCTTGATTGGCTCTTTCGACTGAGCCTTGTGTTTGGCTGTGACGAGGCTTTCCGTGCACTATTTTAACATGTTTCTACATAGCTCATAGTTCAGATATGACTTGGTTACTGAACTCTCTGCCATTATCCGAATGCAATATAGCGGGAGCACCAAATATTAAAAAAATTTGAAGAAGGTGATATGCTACTTCTTCTGCTCTCTTGGTTTTTAACGCTCGTAACAGGACAAACTTGGTTAAGTGATCTTGGTAAACCATTATAAATTTGTAATCGCCATCGCTGTGTGATTGCAAGTCTATCAAATCGACTTGGCATCTAGAGTTTAATTCGGAACTCACCATTGGTTTTACAACAATACCTTTTTTAGGAGCACTGTGTTTCATTTGACATTGTAGACATAAATTTAAATAGAGCATTATGACTTCATAAGTAATATTTTTGTATTTAACTTGCAATTCTTTTAGCATTCGTGTTCTTCCTCCATGGCCTGTTCGTATGTGAGTTTCGGAAAGTATATTAAACAACTCTTCGTTTGTAACATAATACTGGATATTCGTTTCTCCTGGTTTTAATGGCACAATTAACTTTTGTTCGTCACTAACTTTTAAAATGTCAAAACGTTTTAAACGTCTGTAGTCCAAAGGGGTACTGCACTTACTTTTAGCTGAAATTACTTCAGAAACGATTTTAGAGTACCTTTCTTGAGAAAAATAAAAACAATTGTCTTTTCGTTTATTTCTTATTAGGGTATTTAACTTTTCAAGAAATTGATCACTATTTACTGCAGTAGCCATCGAGCACAAATTATATTACCTGTTGATGATGTTTCACCTGCCACGGGTTGTATATTAGATAAGTCTCTGCGAGAACTGTCTTTACCGATTGATCATTTGGAACTGATCTATGAATTTGAACTTAAAATAATATATAAACAGTTTACAACCCTCTAAATTTGGGAAATCCTAGAGCTATTGTAATGAACTACGATAATAAATGGAACAAAACTAAGAACTAAATATTCGTTTCTTAATAAGCCTATTGTGAATTTGAATAGATGCAGGAAATTACAAATACCTGTGAAGGGTAAATTAAATATAGCTGGAAATTCCAGAATGAATGGTTTGCAGTGACGTGAATAATATGAATAATAAACTTATATTATAATAAATGTCCTGTCGTTTCTGACATTGACCGAAGCTTATATGTGTTTATCGACATTCACTGGTGATGGACCGAATTTATAATATAACTAATAATTGTTCGGTCTTTCACCTATTCATCTGGTGTCTGTCGACATTAACCGGTGTATGTCGACAACCACTACTTTCGGTTTTTCACGGTAACATATACACTTTTGCATCCTATAAAACCAATATTCAAAACACTTTTTCCATTCTGAGCGAGGTATTTCCAAAACCAGTGATCTAAATTCTTCAACAGCCTTTTCCGGCGATGAAAACCGCTTTCCACGCATTTTATTTTTAATGTTCCGGAATAAGAAGTCTTTGGGCGCTAAATCGGGGGAATATGGGCAATGAGTCATTAATTCGATGTTCCTGTTGATCAAAAACTCGACAGTTTGTCGTGCTGTGTGAGCGCTTGTCATGATGAACAATGATTCGTCAGTTTATGTTGTTTTTTCTGACTTCATCGATAACTTCCGGAAAACAAATTGACGTATACCAGTCAGTATTAACTGTTCGCCGATCCTCTACTACAACAGTTGCAACATGATCCGTTTTTCCGAAGAAACAAGCAAACATTCTTTTCGAAGCGCTTCGTAATTTTGAAACACCCATGCAATCGATTGCTGTTTAGTTTGAGGCTCATATGAATATATCCAGGATTTGTCACCCGTTACAATGTTATATACAGAATTTGAACGACCACAATCAAATTTTTTTAACATTTTCTTGCACCACTTGACACGTGCCTGTTTTTGCTCGTCTTTTAAATTTTGAGGGATCCAAAGACTGGAAAGCTTCCTGACATATAAATGATCGTGCAAAATCGTATGTATTTGTTTCGCCATAGTGCCTAAGGACACCTCTATCTCACTGTATGTCACATGTCGATCTGATAAAATCATTTCACGCACAGCATCGATATTTTTCGCAACAACAGAGATGCATGGACGCCCTTCGGAAGATGTCACCAAACCTTCCACGCTTGAATTCTGCGTACCATTTCTAAACCATAGTTTTGGATGGTACTTCATTCCCAAATACCGAACTAAGCTTTTCCACACATTGCTTTGGTGTGGAATTGTATCGAAAATCGTAAAAAATCATCACTCGAAAATCACGTTTCAAAATTTCCATTTTTGACGCAACTATTACTTTGTTAAATTCTGTTAAGACAAAACTGTTCGGTTTTAAATCGAACTGTCGACTGAATTGTAGGTTAAAAATGTCAAATTTTACGAATGTGATAATTGTGAAATGCTGGCAATTCAAGCGTACTTGATTCCGCGAATTTTAGCAGTAACCCTCGTATAAGTTAAACATCTAATAAAATTGCTACGTCAGAAATTTTCTTTAGTCACTGCTTTCATTAAAATTTAGGTGTTGATGAATGGCACTGCATATCATCCACAAACATATCGAAGGACAGTTCGTAATTACTGAGTGCCAACCGCAGATATACTGAAAGATGTTCGATTACGATATTTCGTTTTAACAATTTTTATTTTAGAAAATGCAGACTCGCACAAGTAAGTTGATCTGAAGAATCCTTTTAAATGAAGAGCTATTTGTTTTAAACAAGGATATTTGTTTTCGGATATGAAAGACGAAAACTTGGCATCAGTTGCTCTGGTTTTGGGATGTATATCTAAAATTATCTGCAATACCTCATTTTGCCAGTAACTATCGCATACAGTGTTGGAGAGGTGTCAGCGGCCCTTTACATTCTTGACACTAACTTTTTATAAGTATTGCATTCTAAACTACCAATAGTAAATTCTCCACGCAATAACCGTTAGTTTTAGAATTTCTGATAAGTCCGTAAATATTTTCCTTTTGACTGAACTCATTGCAGACATTTTGAACTCGTAACCAAAGGTACCCACGCATTTGTATTAGAACAAAGTACATACAAGATTTGAGAAAACCCCATATACAAAAATCACAGGAATTTAATTCCGGAGACCTAGCTGACCATTGTACTGGTCCGTCTCTACCCTGATTTCCATAAGTATCATCCAGATTTTCACGCACAATTGTACTATAATGAGCCGAACACTCATCATGTATAAACCACATGATTTGGTGAATATTTAATGGAACTTATCTAGTAATGTGGGTAAAAGATTCTGAAGAAAATTTAGGTACACTTCGTTAATCGACCGGGCAACTCTACAGGTCCAATTAGATTGTTATTTACAATACCAATTCACACATTAATACTAAACCTATGTTGATGTTTGGTTGCTTTCACAACATGGGGATTATCCCTTACGCATGCATAATAATGAGAATTATGTAAATTAGTAATTCCGTCTTTGGTAAAACTAGATTTATCGGAGAATAAAATATGAGACGAAAAGTTTGGATCTTCAAATTTCTTAACCATTCAGAAAACGATACACGAGCTGAAAAATCAGCCTGCAACATTGCATGTACCTTTTGAAAGTGAAACAGGTAATAAGTTCTATTTACGTAGAATATTATTAATAAACGCCTTGGAAATTTCTTGTTGCATCGCTGACAATCTTCGAACACTTAATTCTGAGTTGTCATCAAGATCCATTAAAATAGCTTCTTTGAATTCTTCAACTACAACTGGATGTCTACACGTTTCTTTTTTTTTAGGAAACACCGGTTTCCAGCAACCTTTGGTGAAGAGCGGTAAAAGTTGTATGAATGGGATGTGTTCTATTAGGAAGCTTTTCTGTATATATACGTTGTGCCGCTAATGCATTACAATTAACTTTCCGTAGATTAAATGCATATCTGCATATTCTGCACTAGTAAACGAAACCATTTCTTAAATAAATAAACTAACATGCGTTCAATTAGTCTTTACGTCCTGGGCAGTCCTGGATTTGTAAACGCATGTCTGTGCTTAAATTATAATTATTAATATAACCTATTAAGTGTAACCTATTAAGTTACACACAGCAAATAGGTAATGTATGTTTTGACTTAAGTCAAACTTCTGTCAAGTAAGTAGTAATTCATGACATTTATAAATTAGTAACGACATGCGTTTTACGATACATACTCGTAGCTACCCCGGACTTACTTAGACTAATTGAACTCTCCTTAAAAACTGACTTTAAATTGTATGAAATTATTATTATGTATGACAATAGCAATTTTTGACATTGACAATTTTCAAACGATACTACTGTATTGTAAATCCATCTATCTAGTTTTTTACATTTGTACTAAATATGAAATAAGAAAAAACTAAGCCGCTTCACATTGGACGTATTTTCTTGAAAACGGTTGGTTTTTCCGATGTTTAGCAAGAGAACCTTTTGAACATAAAAATATCATAGAATAATTAATCACAAAGGAAAAAAATTAGTGTCAAGAATGTGTAGGGTTTCTAACATCCCTCCAAAACTGTATGCGAACAGACATAGAAAGTATAAATTATCATTTTTAAATCATGTACCAAATTTGAATCGTAAATTAAATGTAGTTCAAGACTAACTGACCAAAAACCAAGAGTTGCGACGCTGTCTCTAAAGTGCGGTAGCTCCCTTAAGAAGGATTTCCGGACCCAAGTTGATAGAAACTGTTTTTCATACTTTTATCTTCTTCTTCTTCAGGTGCCATCTCCTCTCAGAAGGTTGGCTATCATCACGGCTATTCTCATTTTTGATGCTGCGGCTCTAAATAGTTCAATGGAGCTGCATTTATACCACTGTCTCAAATTATTTAACCAGGAAATACGTCTTCTTCCTATATTTCTTCTTCCCTGTATCTTATATATGTACTTTTATATGTACAGTCATATTAACAAAAAGGTTGGCAATCTACAAGAGCCGATCTCATTTGGGACGGTCTTTCCCTTTTACGCACAGGGTTCGTTCATTGATAAAGCGAACAATTCACGCGTTTGTTTAGTAAACATTTGTCTGGTTAAATATAAACACCCAATATCTCTTACTAGAAATATGTAAATATAAATGGTAACTGATTCTTGCGTCTTGTTTTTGATATATTTCTTTAGGAGAAAAAATGAATGAATAAAAAGTATTAGAATATGTATGTTTCCGGATAGTATTTATTAAATAATTTTTTTTTTCTTGTTTTATAGTTGTTGGCTTATAAATTAGTTATAATTTATAGTTATTTAGTGATTAGAATTTAATACACATTTAATAAAATGTTTCATAATTTAAAACATCACCACTATAAAATTCTTGAAGAGATACATCTACCCGAAATATAAATAGTTATCCATTATCCGAATGAATGGTAGTAACCCAATGCACTTGCGTTTTAAATTTACAAAAGGATAAAATATACTTTTCCGACGACCACAATGTAAAAAGAACAAATTCGCATGATTTACTAGCACTGAAAATTGCAAATTGCATTGTATCCCCAAAACTGTGTTGAAAAGTTACCTTGTAACTAAAACTGTGCTGAAAAGTTCAAGAGGGCCAATTAGAATCGTCGCAGAACCGTGTGCAAAGTAACAGACGTGCCAACCTACTAATCATAAAATAACAAATAGGAAACTGTCAAATGAATGACTCTCAAATGTCAAATTGTTGTTATGAAATACATCATATATCATTATTTTGTGAATCATTCTTTTATTTTCATTGAAATTAATTCTTGTCACTAAGCGGTCGTCGGAAAAGTATAGTGTACAACACGTGCTGAAAATATTTCACACTCGCATAATTAAACCACTCGCCTACGGCTCGTGGCTCAAACTTCATGCTCGTGTGAAATATCCTATTTTTAGCACTAGTTGTACAATATACTATTTTCTACAAACACCGTTAAAAGTAGACATTTTGACACGGCCAACTTTAATTAAAAATGCGATTTTATAGCGTAGTGGGTTAAAAGTATTACTTTTAACACTAGTGTTAAAAGTAAATTGACATGACAGTTTGTCAAAAATGACAACATATATTAAAATGATTGAAAATTACATATTTCTTGGATAATTAATATTAAATGTACAGTTTGTGTAATTCGAGATATTTATTTCCTGTGTTGCAGTACTTTCAGAATTATTATTCTCGCTATTACTTCATTTTCTTTATTAAAATACGAACTGATCTTTTGTATGAATTGTGACTTAATTTGACGTATTTTTTACGGTTGCGTCCAGTTGTGTCAAAACGCATTCATGAGCTGTCAAATTTGGTCAGTGGATTTTCATTATATTTTATAATAAAAATTGTGTTTGTAGAAAAAATATTGTACGATACACATGTTAAAAATGCTATTTTATTTCACTCGTAAATTGCGACACTCGCTAACGCTCGTGTCGCAAACTTTTACTCGTGAAATAAAATCGCACTTTTAACACTTGTATCGTAAATAACTATTACATGTCTTTGACACATCGACTTATGAATTAAACTATAGACAGGCCTTAAAACGACAAATATAATAAAAGTAAACATTTATAAGATAACAATTCGCTTATAATAATATCTTGTCTACACGTTATCCCAATTTAACGAACACAGAACACCCCACTTAATGTTGTTTATTTTACAACACTGGTATTGTATATAACAATAATAAGCATAATACACAAATATGTTTGAATTACGAACACTGGGGACCCACCGCTCTTTTATATGTAACTTGAACGCTATCGTTTATAGTAAAATTTCATTCATAATAAAAATAAGGCCAGACCTAAAAATATTTTATTGGTTTTTTTCTAATATAACTGTACAGTCACCCGTTTCATTCTTTAGGGCTTGTTAGTGAACACAACACGCTGTATGTATATATATATATATATATATATATATATATATATATATATATATATATATATATAGACTGTCCCGTAAAAAACGCCAACTTTCATAATTCCGTTATTTATTGTCCGGTTTTATTTAAACAAAAAGTAAATTTAATAGCATCAAAAACACTATAAGATAGCAGTGTTTTATTTGTTTTCAATTGTTTTCATTAATGTCAAACGACAGTCAAGTTTTTTATTTTAAATGGCAACATATATATTTTTGGCTATATTCGGATTGTATTTTTTTTTCTGAATTCAACGATGTATAACATGTTTATTTTTGATAAACGTTTACTGCAAAAAAAAATTTTATAAATTTCATCTTTGTCTTCCATTATTTATAAATATTCGAATGTGTCATGAAACATTTGAAATGTAAGTATTATAAATATCATTTTAAGAAACAAAACACTTTACAATAAATGTTGAAATTGCCCGCCACCTTGTTTAACACATATCGCACATCGCCTAATAATAAAAAATAAAAAAAACTTTATAAATTTCTTCTTTCATTATAGTAGACTTGGCCCAGTCCACTAGCATTATGTCAATGTGCCTTAAGTGTCAGTTTGACTTTATTAAGTTTTCTGTATTATCCTGTTTGAACGCTTTGCCGCAACAAAAAGCGTATTTTCGTTAAAAATGAATAACAATGAATTAACGGACATGTTACAAGTGTTCTTTGAATGTAATAAAAATCGCCTTCAAGCAGTTCGTCGGTACAGTGCTCGTTTTCCGGACAGAGAAGTTCCAGGTTCGAAAATATTTCAGAGAATTGAAAAGAATTTAAGAAATTATGGATCATTTACCAAACCAAAAACACAAAAACGGAAATTCTCCGAAGATAAGGAATTAGATGTTCTTCTTGCAGTACAGCAAAATTCACGAACTTCGATTCGCGAAATTGCACATAATATTGGGGTATCAAAAACTACAGTTCATGGTATTTTAAGAAAACACAAACTTAAACCGTACATAGCTCGAAAAGTTCATGCATTAGAACAAAATGATCCTGGCCGAAGAATCCAGTTTTGTCGTTTTTATTTAAATGCATTAGAACAAGACCCGAATTTTTACAGAAGGATAATTTGGTCTGATGAATGCACTTTTAGCAACAACGGTATTTTTAATAGAAACATACATCGACAGTGGAGTGCAGACATCCGAGATTTGTAATTGAAAATAATTTTCAAAGACGTTTCAACGTAAATGTTTGTTGTGGCATTTTAGGTGATCAATTAATTGGGTCATTTTTCATAGATGGTTGCTTAAATCAAGAAAAATACTACACTTTATTACACGAAAATCTCCAAAACTTTTTAGATGAATTACCTTTGGCAAATTTAAATAGAATATTTTTTCAACAAGATGGGGCTCCCGCGCACAACGCCAGAGTAAATACTGATTTGTTGAACACCCAATTTGGAAATAGGTGGATAGGAACATCCGGTCCTATCGAGTGGCCTCCGCGTTCACCGGATCTTACGCCCCTCGATTTTTGGTTGTAGGCTTATCTACAAGATCGAGTTTATTTAACAACTCCAGAAAATGTTGACATTTTAAGACAAAGAATTATTAACACTTGTCAAGAAGTACCTGCCGCTTGTCTTTTAAATGCGACCTTTGGAGTAATTAGGAGATGTGCGATATGTGTTGAACAAGGTGGCGGGCAATTTCAACATTTATTGTAAAGTGTTTTGTTTCTTATAATAATATTTATAATACTTACGTTTCCAATGTTTCATGACACATTCGAATATTTATAAATAATGGAAGACAAAGATGAAATTTATAAAGTTTTTTTTGCAATAAACGTTTATCAAAAATAAACATGTTATACATCGTTGAATTCAGAAAAAAAAAATACAATCCGAATATAGCCAAAAATATATATGTTGCCATTTAAAATAAAAAACTTGACTGTCGTTTGACATTAATGAAAACAATTGAAAACAAATAAAACACTGCTATCTTATAGTGTTTTTGATGCTATTAAATTTACTTTTTGTTTAAATAAAACCGGACAATAAATAACGGAATTATGAATGTTGGCGTTTTTTACGGGACAGCCTGTATATATATATATATATATATATATATATATATATATATATGTATGTGTATATGTATTTGTATACAGAATATTCATTCTGATAGCAGATCCCGAAAAAGCTGGCAGTATAAATAATAAAACGTTAACTATTTCAACCATCACCGTTGAAAGTCGTTCAATGATTTAATGAAGTATAAATTTACGTGTAAAAAGTTTTTTTTTATTCCGAATATAGAGAAATTTTGCAAGAGTACGTTTTCCCTCTAGCTTCTATATTTGGAAATATTCTATTTTTAATGAATGCATCGCCTAAATATATTTTCTCTGCCAAGTTCGCATCGACTTTTAGAACAAATACAAAAGACAAATAAAGTCTAAAACGCACGAGATATCTTAAAAATTGCCACGAGGCAGTCGTTCTCTTTACTACCCAAAGGTTTGTTCATAATGTATTTTTTAATTTGCCTTTATCCGTTACTCCCTCGATACTCTCGCTTCGTGTAATAAATGGGAGGAAAATTTCGCGATGAACATCTCTTTTTTTCTCTCAATCCTCTTCCTAATTAGTGCTGGATTCTCGAGCACTCAAGTTCGGTACACAGACAGAAATCGCTTGTACCACTGCGTATTATCTGGAATCTCGGCGGAAAAGATTATTGTTTACGTAAGTAATTAACTAGTTAGATTGCGACTGCTCTGTTGCTATTACTACTACTATTATTTCCGGTAAAATTTCAACCTAATTTAATTAGCTTTGATGGAAAGAAACAATAAGCGACTGAGAATATTGTAAAGATATCCAATTCAATTAAACTAATATAATTTGGAATGATAAAATGAAACGTTTGTGATCCTTAAACTGTTCTTAATTTTAGGAGGCAAATTCAAATGTTCATTTTGACGGTTTCTTTAAAGTAATATAGGTATATTCAATATGAAATATACAAATTTTGTAGTGGTTAACGCAAATGCAATTCTAAGAAAAATATTGTTGGTCACTCTACAAAATAATACGAGGGCAATTTGTAAAGTTGGAACTTACTTTACAATGATTAAAATAAACACCAATATATGAAGCGGTTTTTATTATATCCAACTTAAAGCTACTGCTTTCAGCTATTTGTCCACGTAGTTGCCACTAGGATTGAGACATTTGTTGTATCGATAAACCAGGTTTTTAATGCCCTCTTCATAGAACTCTACCGCCTGTGAGTTAAACTATGCTGTAACACAACAGGACATAGTCCCAATAATAGTATAACACAGTATAAAATACAAAAAGAAAATACTATCTAAATCACAATCTCGAATAACACAATGTATATAGTATCTAAATAATCACATACATACAATATGATCATTTATATTTACCCTCTAGCAAGCCATGAAATTATTTCTTGAAAATATCGTGTTGGTAGTGACAAATAAAATACATCTGTCATTATGTGTATGTTCTGATAAATAAAACTCATCTGTCATTAATAGAGCTGAGGATGTTTGCGGTATAACCATGGTTATACCGCAAACATCCTCAGCTCTAGTCATTAATGTATTTATTAATTGACACTTAAAAATGTTTACAATAAATCATAAAGTTTTTCTGATCGAATCATACTTTAGGAATGGTGTAAAATTAGAAAATGGAGAATGGTCGTACTCCTTGCAGCCTTGTATAGAAGAATTTCGGGCAGAATTTCCAAATTTTCCAACAACATATGACAGTTTGCGGCAATTAATTCAAAAGTCAGTGGTTAAATTCCGTGAAACAGGGTCTGTGTCTCGAAAACCAGGTGCTGGTAGACCACTAAAGCGGACAGTTGAAAATATAGCAGATGTTGAGGGACGAATAAATCAATCACCTAAGAAATCGATTCGTAAGCTTTCACAACAAACACAACTGTCATATGGGACCTGCCAGAGAATCCTTAAAAAAGACTTACAAAAATTTCCATACAAATTTCATTGCGTGCAAGAGCTTTTACCAATCGATCATGTAACCAGAGTTAATTACTGTCAGTGGTTCTTAGGTACGATTAATAACGATGACGTTCTTGACAAATCCTTCTGGTCCGATGAAGCATGGTTTCATTTATCAGGATATATAAATAAACAAACAATGCGCATCTGGTCTAGTGAAAATCCACATGAAATTCTTGAAACACCCTTGCATTCACAAAAAATAGGCGTTTGGCTTGCTGTTTCTCGTAGACGGATTATTGGTCCAATATTCTTTAATAATACGATAAATGCAGAACGATATCGTAATAATTTATTGCTACCATTTGTAAATCAATTACATGATGATGAGCTCCGCGATGGATATTTCCAGCAAGATAATGCAACAGCCCATAAGACAAGAGAAACGATGGAATTATTGCATGAATTCTTTGATAATCGAATAGTAGACTTTCCACCACGATCTCCGGATTTAACAATTATGGACTATTTCATTTATCCACATCTAAAAAATAGAGTATTTACGAATCGTCCACATACAATTGAAGAACTTACTAATGCTATCCGAAATGTCTGTGAGGAAATTACACCACATAATTTAAGGAATGCCTTCAATAATATGAGACGAAGAGTTGCGCTATGCATAGAAAATGAAGGAACTCACTTAGAACATTTATTGTAGCTGTTTTTGTTATTAAACTTTTTATTTTTTCAACTGAAACGTTTGTATGTAATTATTTGTCAAAATGACAAAACCTAATCGGTCATCAGTATAGAATAACCTATATCACACACACGCTGCAAAATAAGTTAACTTAAATTATGGTACCAACTTAAGTTTAAAAAAGAAAAATGTCATTGCCTTCTAGAGGGTAGAAATATATGATCATATGGTATAATCAATATTAAAGATAAGTTAATAAGTGCACAACGAATAGCATTTGGATATTTTGGAAAAACGATAACTGGCCAATATTGTGCTGATTTGCTGACATATTTTAAGGCAGAACTGAAGAAAAAAGGACGGAATTTGTTGAAGAAGAGAATGTTGTTCCATCATTCTCATTCGTCCGCTGTTGCTACAAAAAGTTCGTCGAATTGAGTTACGAACTGCTGCCTTATCCGCCATATTCGCTAGACTCCCTAGGCTCCCTGTGATTTCTTTTTATTTCCAAATTTAAAAAAATGGCTTGGTGGAGAGAGATTTCCAAGACAAATACATATTTTGTGTTGCCGAAAAACTACTTTTTGGATGGTTTGAAAAAATTGGAAACTCGATGGGCTAAGTGTGTAGACTTTCAAGGGCATTATGTCGAAAAATAAAATATATTTTTTACACCTAAATAAGTATTTCATTTAAAAGTCACCCCCCGTCAAACCGCCCTTGTGTTATATGAATCATTTGAATATAAGGAAATACAGATGTTAAAATTTTAATGCTCAAATTCGATAAAGAAATTCGATTTATGTTTCAAAAACTTTTTGCACATGCATTAAATAAAATCTCTCGTTCTACACTGCGATCTGAAAGGCTTTTCGAAGCTACGATAAATTTTATTAAAAGCGTAATAATGAATAAAGATGCTTTATTCATTTATGTAAAATATATTCAAATTTATTTTCTAGTTTACTTCATGTGAATAATATTGACTAGAATTTTAGTTTTGAATAATAAAAGCAACCTTCCTCGAGAATCTGTAGATACGATGTTTTAATATTAAAATAATATACATTGTTTCGATTCTTTTCATATAAAAATAAGCTTTCAATATCAAGTACGATACAAATTACGTGTTTGGCTCGATTACATCAATGAGTAAGTCAACATATCGAAGTTCATTTTCATAAACATTCATATATTCAGTGACCCAATTTGTAATGTGCTTTTAATTCATAAGTATAACTATACTATAGTCTTCCCAGTCTACCAATTGTGTTCCGCAATGTCTCAACTTATGTGAAGTTAATTATGAAATACCCGGGAAACTTGAAACAACTATAAATACTGTATTAACTTCAACAACCAACTAAACTCAATATGTATTCTCGAGTTGACATACACTATACTCGTATGTCACTAAGTGAATACTTTTGGGAAAAGTTCTATATATATATATATATATATATATATATATATATAAGTGTTTAGATAACTTCTTAGCCGTTTATTAAATATAACAATTGATAAATTATTGGAGTTTTTCGGCTTTTATATGAAATACTTACAAATATCAAGTTAGTATGTATGTAATTGCAAAGTAAGTAGAGATGTAAACATTGCTGTCTACAAATTACAAAGCAAATCATACGAAATTTTTAATTGAAAAATATTGTCTATGTTGGGACTCGAACCCAAGTCTACAGTTTGCCGGACTGGCGCTTTTACCACTTAGCCACAATAGACCTAGGTTCAAGCTATTTAGAAATGCATTATATAGTAACAGTGTTAATGAATCAGATTTCAGTTATTGGATGTAGATGTCAAGTTGAAAGCAGAAGTCAGTTTTGAAAGCTGATGTCAGTTTTGATAGCAGATGTCAGTTAGTGAAAGCAAATGTTAGTTATTGAAAGCAGATGTCTGTTTTGAAAGCAGGTGTCAGTTATGAAAGCAAACGTCAGATTTGAAAGCAGATGCCTATTTTGAAAGTAGATGTCTGTTATTGAAAGCAGATGTCAGTATTTTGAGAGCAGATGCCAGATTTGCATGTTTGAAAATGCTAATTATTACTCCATAGCTATATGAGTGTTTAGATAATTTCTTAGCCGTTTATTAAGTATAACAATTGATAAATTATTGGAGTTTTTCGGCTTTTATAAGAAATATTTACAAATATCAAGTTAGTATGTATGTAATTGCAAAGTAAGTAGGGATGTAAACATTGTTGTCTACAAATTACAAAGCAAATCATACGAAATTTTTAATTGAAAAATATTGTCTATGTTTGGACTCGAACGCAAGTCTACAGTTTGCCGGACTGTCGCTTTTACCACTTAGCCACTATAGACCTAGGTTCAAGCTATTTAGAAATGCATTATATAGTAACAGTGTTAATGAATCAGACGTCAATTATTGAATGTAGATGTCAAGTTGAAAGCAGAAGTCAGTTTTGAAAGCTGATGTCTTTTGAAAGCAGGTGTCAGTTATGAAAGCGACAGTCCGGCAAACTGTGACTTGGGTTCGAGTCCCAACATAGACAACATTTTTCAATAAAAAATTTCGTATGATTTGCTTTGTAATTTGTAGACAGCAATGTTTACATCCCCACTTACTTTGCAATTACATACATACTAACTTGATATTTGTAAATATTTCATATAAAAGCCGAAAAACTCCAATAATTTATCAATTGTTATATATATATAGATATTTAGTAAGATTAAGATATTTTTGTAATTTAAAACTTAACCATATGAAACTATAATTTATTGCTTATTAGCTGCCCGTAGCCCGGCGTTGCTCGGCCACATTCTATAGAAAAACTTCCTTTGTGTTAACTGCCATTAACCGATATAATTTTTTTGATTATTCTCTAGTTAAACAATGAATCAATAATATTTTATTATAATCCATCTATCACTTCAGTGCCATTGGATACACAACATTCTTCGTTATTCCATCTGGTGAACAACCAAATAGAGCTTTTCCAATTTGCGAACATGCTACATATGCACATGAGGATTGATCATTTCCAGCTGTTGTAACCACACATAGCAATTCGATAACTGTGCTCGCAGACAAAAATCCATTGCTCACCGTAATCTCGAGGCAGTTGCGATTCTGTCAAGACAATTGCTAAGAGACAAGTTGAAAACGGTATATATATATGTGCAGTTGTGGCCCTTGAAAACCCAGACACTTGAATACAAAAATATTTTAAGCGGTGTAAACTTTTTTTAAATGCTACTCAAACCAATTATTGGCGTAGAATGCAATATATATATATATATATATATATATGCAAAGACACTAAATTTTAAAAAATGATTAACAAAACTGCAGATAGTGTCCTGCTTTACTTAAATTTCAAAAATATCATTTCGAATATCGGAACACAAAATTTTACTTCAAAATTAGTATTTAGTTTTGATAATAGATTTTTTGTAATTCTGATAATTATGGCATTTTAAAAAATAAATTGACTATGGATTTGTCAAATGTGACATTGTCATCAAAATGACTAATGAAAATCTGATTTACACATATTACAAAATTTCAAAATTTTGTCATTCACGTCAAAATCGAGTGTCTGAGTTTTCAAGGGCCGCCACTGTACATATTGCTATGGTTTTTTCCCCAATAAATATTAAAAAAATTTATTTAAAAATGATTGTACCATTATTTTGAACTCGTTTCATGTGCCTGGTGAAAAAAACAAGTTTTACATTGAAGCCGCCGGACGGAGAGACAACTTTAAACCTTTAGACACAAGTTAACAGTTAGATAAGAAAGTTCAGTTTATTTAAAATAGATAATTATCTATTGTAATGTAACTTCGGTTTGATTTTGAGTTTAATTAGTTGTTGGTGTAGTAATTTCAATTACCGATATTTCTACGAGTTTTTAATCTCGTAATTTTTGATTTATTACGCTTTCTTGTCTACGTGTCGCATATATTTTTTACGTAAGTAATATGTATTTTTTTTAAAAAAGATATCTTTTTAATTGAAAGATTTGAATATTGTACTTTCAATTGTATTTATATTGTAATATTGAGATTTATTCTTAATTAATTGATATAGATAACAAAGAGGATTTTTAATATTTCTAAGTAAAAAACAGTCACTGTAAAATTTAGCACGTTTGGATTTCAAGGGCATTTTTTCTTCGACATGTGAGTGCGCATGTTTTTAGAGTTTTGTTCGAGCTGTCATGTTTGTTTATTTATATTGTTCTCTGGGGAGAAATTAAAAATATTCTTTGTGATTTAGTTTATTTTTAAAGTTGTTCGGTATTCATTGAGGTTTTTGAATGCACGTAGCTGTCATTTCCGTGTGTTATTTTTACCTTTTAAAATATTGTTTAATGATGCAATATTAACCTTTATACTCTATAAAGATTGATTTTTTTTTTCTTTTTTTTTTATTTTTGTATTAAATTTTCATTTAAATTTTATATTGTAATCTTTAATTTAATTATCCTTTCATCTCGAGTTTAATAAGTGACTTAAAAATATATTATTTTAACATTTCTCAAAAAAATTTTGAGTGGCGCCTAATATTTATTTATTTTCCACGTTTCCGATTAGAACCCGGAGAAGAAAGCAGTCCCATTTTTTGGAAATAAACCGACTGAATGTCCTAGTTGGATAGATTTGTCGTGAAAGGTGGTATAGTAAATATAAAAACCACAGTTCATAGCAATATGTATATGCATAAGAATTTTTTTTTATTTGGCGATTTAAGGTCTGTTTTAATCGAATATTTATTTATTTAAGATACTTTAACTCTTAAGTACATGTTTCAGCACACAAGAATTTTTCAAAGAATTTTTTTAAATATAAACTTCAATTACATATAATTATAAAAGTGACAGTATAATTGTATTATATTTTGTACTGTCATATTTTATATGTCACGTTGTCATGGTTTTTATATAATTATTCAAAATTACATTACGATTTTCTCTTATACAAATTCATGTTTCACATATTGTTAATTCTTTAATATTTGACGATAAAATTTGGAAAAAGAATACGAAAACATCCTTCCACACAACATAAGGAACACACACACCAAATTTGATCAAAATCGGTTATGTAGTTTGTGAGTCTCTAGAGAACAAATGAAATGTTTTTGATTTATTTATATATATATCATTTGATAAATTCTTGTAGATTTTCGATTTATATTATATATTTTAAATTAGTATGTTATTTCGCGAAGTAATATGAATGTAACTATTGCTGTCTACAATTACGACGCTAATTATTCGAAATTTTTATTTGAAAAAACTTCGTCCTAGATGGGACTCGAACCCACGTCCCCGGTTTGCCGGACCATTGCTTTAACCACTGAGCTACAAGAACTTGGTTTCAAGTTTATTGAAAACGCCTTATAAGGTACAGATATTAATATTCTGTCGATTGGATATTGCTAATTTTTCATCCTAAATCTAAATAACCATATCAAAGATATTCGAATGGATCCATACATTTGCCCAACCCTGTATATATATTTAGTAATATAAATTTATTTTTGTAATTTAAAACTTAAACGTATCAAATTTAGAATTTTGATAGACGCCTGCTAGTATATAGACGAGATGGTGAGCGCTTTAGTCAGTGCGAATTCAGAGAAGCAACAAATTTCGGAGGTGGCTCGATTGTGATATGGGAAGGTGTATCTTCCGAGGCTAAGACGGAGTTGAAGGCTATCCATAATGGCTCTTTAACCGCAAATATGTACATTAGAATTATCTTAGAGGCATTTGTGATTACATTTGCACCTGACATAGGCCCGAATTTCCTTTTAAAATCACCAATATTGTACAAAATTACCAAAATGAGGTTGACATACGTGTTTTAGAGTGGCCAGCTAGAGGCTCGGACATGAATACAATATAGCTTATCCGGGACCACATTGAGTGGGCACTACGAACCATACAAGTTCCACCTAGAACGCTAGAAGAGCTAAAAGCAGCGCTCACTGAAGAATGAAACCAGGTGGGTCAAAAGTACATGAGAGGTCTTATTGAGTCTTTTCCTAGGCGGATGGCAGCCATAATAGAGACCCGAGGTGGAAATACTCATTATTAGTTCAGGTTTTCGTTAATTAAATTCTTTGCGTTAATGTTAGTTTTTCAATTGTTATGTTTATCAAGTTGCGGTCTTTGGGTTTTCCTTTGCATTTTGAATATGTTTGGCGACTACTTAGTTATAGAACATAAAATTTTGAAAAAATTAAACATTTTCAAAAAAAATTGAGTGATTCCATAATTTTTTGCGAGATATATTATTATAAATGTTTTTGTTCCTTAGTTGCCTCCAAACATTTTTGTTGTATGTATTGTTAGTGGCAAAAATATCTTAGAATATATTCTATATGTATAAGAGCAAACTACACACACATATTTACTTTGAAATTTAAAATATAATAAATATTTATAAATCACTTAATGTAAATATCTTTCACGTCTGACTTGAAACCTAGTCAACCGTACATAATTTCTGAAGCTTCGGGCTTACGAGTGCAACTACGGTTTTTTTTGCATAAGTCATTTAACACAACGCTTGTTAAATTTACCGTGCTGAATAATCAACAAGTTTTTTCGACACAGTTGAAACTCTTTGACCTGACGGGAAATGAACTGCGCTTCCCTTTTTACGCGCCGTCACGTATACACGATGGGACCATCTATATGATGCCAAAATACGCACAAAAATCGCTCGAACTGAAAAAAGGTAGCAATTAAAAAACTAATTTCTTTCGAACCACTTCAAAAAGCAAATATTTAATTTTGAAAAGGTGCAAACTTGGATTAGGAGAAGAATAACAACGTTTACGTGCAGATACGCTAAAGTAATTAATTTTGAGGTTCCTTAATGCATTTCCACACTTTCAAAATACATAATTCGTGTATATGAGTATCAGCGTTTCGTATCTTTGCTGTATCTCTTTTATATTTTTATTAAAATCATGCCCCGTTGTTACATAGTATTATCTATCGTACAGGCTGTATCAAATTGCATTCATTTATTAGACTTATAAAACAAGCATTAAGTACCGGTCGTTAAAATATTTCTAAAATATTCTAGTAGCGGTATTAAAATTACTGAATTACCGTTTCCTGGCCATATCTCTTGCATACAGTTTCTTCCTCACTGAAAACTCTGGGATTTATTATACCGAATTCGAAAAATTTGTCTTCAATGAATGCTGTTGTCTTACTTTATTGTATTCGTAGATTTGATCGATCTAAATTAGAATATGCATCGTTAATGTGGTCGCCTATCTATAAAACATACGTTAATTTATTCGTGCCTATTAAGCGAAAATTTTTAAAATATCTTCATTGCTTAAGCACCATATTGTTATACTGGATACGTATCAGTTTGATTCCTCGAAGAACCGCAGGCGTCAAAATGAAATAAAATTCTCATACAATCTACTATATGATAAGAATAATAATAAAATACAAAGCCTTCGATAATACTTCCACTATAAACACAATACCCTACACATCGCCATAACAAAAACAGACCAAAATTACACATAATTAAACGTAACATTAAAAAAACACAAACACGATTGATATAATAGTTTAACATACGAGGGCATCTCAAATTTAAACGGGACTGTTTTTTTTTCAAGTCAGAGCTTTATTCTACATTATTTACAAAAACATATTATTTTTCCACATAATCTCCCACCCTGGCAACCCATTTTTCCCAGCGAATGGGGATTCCTTCGTCGTAGAAAGTTTTAGCTTGCGCACGTAGCCATTGGAGCACAAACTCCTCTACTGTTTTTTTATTGTTTAAACGCCGATCTCCAAGTGCTTCTTTCGAGGGTCCAAAAAGATGAAAATCACAAGCTGACAGGTCTGGACTGTAGAGAGGATGCTCCAATACTTCCCAACTCAGGCTGTCTAATTTTTGCCTTGTGGCGCTTGCTAAATGAGGTCTGGCATTAGTATGTATAAGAATCACACTTTCAATAGATTTCCGTCTTCCTTTTTCGTCGTAAGGACAGATTTGCGGCATTCAAAAGCTCGCAATAATATTCCGCATTAATTGTGCGTCGATCATGAAGAAAATTCACGTGAATAGCGCCAAGCCGACTAAAAAAACAGTTGCAAAAACTTTTTCTACTAGCAACCTAGTCTTCGCTTTCACCGGAGCCCTTTCACCGCACTTTCTCCACTCCATACTTGCCTACTTTGACTCGGGAGTGTAATGATATACCAAAGTTTCGTCGCACGTCACGATTCGATTCAAAAACGCCTCGCTCTTTTGCCGGAATCGATTCAACAGACGCTGACAAATCTCTAGCCGATGAAGTTTCTGTTCATCCGATAGCAATTACGGAACCAATCTTGCAGACACCTTGTGGAATCCCAAGTCCAGCGTCACGATGTGCTGATCACTCCCGTAACTAATAATAAGTTCCTCAGCAATATTCCAGAGCGTTATGCGCTTGTCGTTCACCAGGAGTTGTCGAACCGTCTCGATATTGTCTTCGGGCGGTGATTGTGGTTATTGTTCTCAACGTTTTCACACCCTTCAGAAAACTCCTTGTGCCACGCAAAAACACGGCTTCATGACAAGGTGTTGTTGCCGAACTTTTCTTGTAATCTCAGCAAAATTTCCGTTGGTTTCACACCCTGCTTGGCCAAAAACTTAATAATTATCCGTTGCTCCACAGGGACATGCATTTGTTGCTTACTATTTGTTGGTTTCTATAGTACTAAGGTGAGTTGAGAGAATTCGAGTCTCTCACCTTAGCTGAAAATCAACTCATCCCGGGTCAGCGGCCATTGTGGAATTAAAAAAAAATCAGTCCCGTTTAAATTTTATGTACCCTCGAATATCCAAATGCAAAAAAAAAGAAATGGGAAGAGAAAAGATTCCATGGAATACCTTGCTCACATAGTGACAGAAAACATATGATGCTGATAGCTACAGATCGCTAGAAAGTGGACAACTTTTCCCACAGATCTAAGGTCTCACCTCTGCAATACAATATATATATATATATATATATACATATATATATATATATATATATATGTAATATTTTCGTGACCTTGGTATGATATGGTAAATTCAATCAGTTGGCGATTAAAGGTCTGGCTTTACTTCAAAGTATATACTTTGAAGTAAAGTCAGACCTTTAATCGCCAACTGATTGAATTTACCATATATATATATATATATATATATATATATATATATATATATATATATGTATATATATATATATATATAGACAGGCTGTCCTTGCAATAAAGAGACTACGTATGAAAAATGGAAAAATGCGATTATATGGAATACAAATATAAAATACTGTCAATTACGACTCGACTCCCAAAATTAAAAACCCCCTTAAAATTAAATTATCTGCCGTCTATGAATCATAATATCTATTAAAGATTATCTAGATTGAATTTACACGAAAACATACGCGCAATTTTTATGTTTATAAAAATTCTAAAAGATAGCATTGTTCAGACGGCTGTCGATGTTATAAAAGTCTACAATGGGGCAGCTTTGTTTATTTAGGGATCAGTAACCTCAATATGATTACATACAGATATATCAACTGTGAGTCATTTATAAACTCAATTTGTAAACAGGTGGAAAGCTCAGATGAAAATGTTCGAAGTGAGACAGAAATGGCAAATTACGGTGGTAATTTGTTGTTAATCAGAAGTCATAGGGGTTGGAAATCTTCTACTGTTGTTAAAGGTTGCGTTGAATCTTCCTTAAAGAAGAAAATTAAAATATCTCAAATGCTTCACCAAAATATTCTATCTACTAATAATTTTCTTGGCGTTACCATAAATACGCAAGATACATCTCATATATCTACTGTACCTACAATTCAGGAGCATATTTTAAAATAAAAGTTGTACCGTTTGTAATTAAATTATCTGATATTTATTATTGTGCTATATTTGTATTTGACAAATCGACTTCACATTTTTGACGTTTGAATTTCCGTTGGCCACTCGTAAAAAACTAATTGCTCTAGACCAAAACTGTTCAATTATACATTTATAAACGCATTCATTTCGATGCTTTCAAAGCGCTCTCATAGCAGAAAATTAGAAAAATACTATTTAGGTTATGTATATATAATCTTTGGCATTTAATTTGCGAAATGTAAACTTATGTAATCTTCAATTACTCTATAAATTGATCAAGAAATAAATACATTTTATTGTAAGGGTTAAAGACGAGTTTGTATATCTATATTTTATTTTTCCCTTTATTGACGTTTTTTATAGCGTGGATACGTCAAAAATATTGTTTCATAGTAAATTTATTGCGTAGATATATTTTTACGATTCAGATATTTCTTATTTCACTTTTATGAAAACACGTGGGAAAAATAATTGTTTTTGATATTGTACCTACGTTTACAGTAGGTATGCAGGGCATTGCCACACGGAATAGCGATTAGATGAATAGATAAGGAACGGGAAAATTATTATTCCCTTTATGACTATCTGTTTTATCACGTAGCATTATCTGAAATTATTTTTTTCTATTTTGTGTTCGAAATGAACTCATTATGAAACCCAAAACAGTGTCGAAATGAGCTTCATTTCGATACACTTTTTTTCATTTTTTAATGTTGGCGTTGTTCGAATACAGAAATAAATATCATTGCTGTCATTTGATTTTAAGAATTTATGTACATTTGACAGATACGATATATGTCCGTATTTTACACAAACAACGTATGTTGTATACAATTGACAACAACATATATATGTTTCTATGTCACTCATGTTTATATTTTTAAATGAAATATCAAGTAATGTTAACGAAAATTAATAAATAATATGTAATATAATATACTTCGCGGATAGCAAGATTTAAATTTGAAAATGTGAAGTATCAATGTGACCAACAATGTCGACCCATTACTACAGGGTCGGACCCTCTAGTGATGGGTCGACATTGTTTCCGACCATGCATATTGCACTGTGGCATGTGTTTTAACATCGAAATAAATTTGGTGAGTTTTTTGTATCCTTTAAATTTTAAATTTTATTTTTTCTTTACTCTAAACATTATTTTAATTTAAACTCTTTCATATAATGTAAATATAATTCTTACCTTTCGTTTTGTAATTTTTTTAGTTATAAATCACTTGAAGAATACTGAATTATAAAAGTCGAAACGTCGTTTATTTAAATAAATTGAATTCAATAAAGGTCGCTAAACCAAAAAGAAGTTTATTATTTTAATATTATGCACACGGCCAATAAAATAAATAAGGGAAAAAAAATTTTAATTTCTTATAAACACTAAATATATATATATATATAAATTTCGTCGAATGTTTTCGCGGTCGTTTGTTGAAATATCCCGAAGAACAACGCTTCATATATATAATAAAGATAATTATTTCGTGACCTTTGTATGTTATGGTAAATTCAATTTGTTGGCGATTTAAGGTCTGGTTTTACTTTAAAATATATATATTTAAAAAATATATATATTTTAAAGTAAAACCAGAACTTAAATCGCCAACAAATTGAATTTGTTGGCGATTTAAGGTCTGGTTTTACTTTAAAATATATATATTTAAAAAATATATATATTTTAAAGTAAAACCAGAACTTAAATCGCCAACAAATTGAATTTACCTATATATATATATATATATATATATATATATATATAAGGTAAACTTAATAAGTCGGCGATTAAAGGTCTGGCTCATTACTTCAAAGTATATATATTTAAAACAACCCTACATATTTCGGCAATGATGCCTTTGTCAAGGGAATACAAAATATAAAATTAGATTCTATATTTTGTATTCCCTTGACAAAGGCATCATTGCCGAAACATGTAGGGTTGTTTTAAATATATATACTTTGAAGTAATGAACCAGACCTTTAATCGCCGACTTATTAAGTTTACCTTATCATACCAAGGTCACGAAGATATTATATATTTATATATATTTATATATATATATATATATATATATGATGAACTTTATGCGTATGAGAATTAATAACTATTAAATCTCATTTCACATGCAAGTGTCGCTATAATTTGTTGCATTATAACGACAATCGCATGTAAAATGAGATTTAATAGTTATTAATTCGCATACGGATTAAGTTCATCACAGTTCGTAAATATACACGTACTGTAAACGCCAAATTAGATAGGGAGCGGTGGGGAAGCGCCGTAGTCGTTTCTAAAAACGCGAACCCCCACTTGCTGAAGTAATAGTCAGACTAACCAAAAAAAAAAATAAATACAAAGCTTCCCGCTATTTCTAATGCTGTGCGGACTTACTTTCACCACTCGCCATCTAATTTGGCGTTTACAGTAGAAATAATAGCTGTTTCATATTATGAAGATAGATTTTAAAAAACCTCATTAAAATTAATGAAATGTCATTGAACGTAATACGATTGCGATCATTCTCACTGGAAATACTTAATATTAGGAAAGCATTTTTCTGTGAAACGTATTACTTACAATAACTTATAAATAACAAAAATAGATATGCCTTAAATATATTCGCACATAAAATTTTCCGTTTGCATATCCATTTACATATTTAAATTATTTAAATTTAAATATTTACTGTAACGTAATACATGCGCTCAAGCTTATCATTGTCAGTCTACATTTTATTTCTATAGAAAAATGTATATTAAATTTATCGTAATAAATACAACACCATCGGCGTTCAATTTTTACAAATAACCTATTTCATTACTGGCTTACTATATTTTATTTATCGCAGTTTAGCGTCCGCAATAATTTCAAACAGATTATGTGGTATAAAATAACGCCACAACACAATCTATTAGATAATGCAGGGAATTTCATTAATTTTATTCTATAGCAGGTATGACAAAGCCACGAGTAATTTGTGAATCGTGATATGTGCATTTGATGACATTTAATTATTGCACTAAATACTCACACAAATAAAATAATAATTTGATATCAATTTGATGCTAATAATTTGGTTCATGGTTTAATTCGTTCATACAATTGGAGTGAGACATAAAAGTACAAAAATCAATTTTTTTTTCATAATGAAATATATGATTCAGCCTTTACTTGATGAAATTCCATTATAATTATTATCGGGATAAAATAAAACAAATTTTAATGAATTTAACTACTGTTTACTTCACAAAGTTACGATCGTTTCACATACACAAGAGCTTCGTCAGACTAATAACTAACTTGTGAGTCTAACATTTCTTTACATAAATATGCCGTAATAAACACATGTTTTGGATAGTTGAAGAGATGGATAGTTTTCATTACTTAAATGTCTATGAACGAAAACAAAAATATTGAACTACGGTTTATACAATGCAGTTCATAAAGTGACAAAACTAATGGTTTATATGTTAAAGAGAGGTAGAGCAGCACTTTGGAAAAAATACATTCTTCCCCATTCACCTTCCTCATATTGAAGGCCCAGTCTTTCAGAATATCTGCAAGTTCCTCTTCTGTAACATTTTGTTCGATGCTGTAGTTTTTCGCATCACAAAACTCACAAAATTGTCGCCAAATTGACGCTTTACTCTTTTTCGTATTAGCCGGTTCAACTTGTTTTACTATTTGATCAATGTTTACAACTGATTCTTCCCCAAATCTCAGCATTGTTTTGTGACAATGAAACCAGTTTTTTGACAGAACTTTAGAAATGTCTATCCTTATTAACCGCATTTCAATAACAACGCCTAATTATTCTACTATGAAAATTATCGATAAATTACCGCTGTAATTTCGAGTTGCTACAGTAATACGCGAATCTGATTGGTTTATATTTGTATGTGTAAAATAATCAGTTTTCTTTAATTTATTAATTTCAAGTAACTCCAATAAATTAAGCTTTTTGGGTAAATAACAAGTAGAAATTGGAGAAATATATTATTAGTTTGGCTGTATCTATGTTTTTTATTTCTACAGTTCTTCATATTTGATAAACAGTTGTATTTAATTTGTCACATAGATAGCTAGCATGTGCATTCCAATTTAAGCATGAGTCTATGTTGACACCCAATATTTTGACATTGTTTGAGTTACATGGTCTAGTTTCAATTTGATTTTTTTGATTTTATCCACATTCAATTTTTAGTTAACTTCAAACCATTCTTCCTCTTCAGATATTGCAAATGCTTTCGCTATTGTCAATTCCTCACTTGTAGCAGCACTAAACAATAGAGTGGTATCATCCGCAAACATGATTGTTTTACACAAGTGGAGGCTTGCGCATAAATCATTGACGCATATCAGAAACAATATGGGTCCCAACTTTGACATTGTGGAACTCCATACTTGAATAGTTCTTCACTAGAAGAACTGCTTTGTGTCATTACTACTTGTTTTCATTCTGAAAGATGTGATTGGAATAATTTTAAAGGTTGTCCCCTAATACCGTATTATTGTAATTTTTTTACTAAAATCTCATGACGAGCACAGTCATAAACCTTAGATAAATCCAGTAGTATTGCAGACATTTTCTGATGCATGTCGAAACCATTGGTGATGCCATCAACTAATTCACAGATAGCTTGGATTGTGGATTTATTTTTTTAAATATCCATATTGTTGATTACAGAAGAGAGAAGCGTTATTGAAGTAACCAAGCAATCTGGTCCTCAATAACTCCTGGTACACCTTCGACATAACAGGCAGAATAGATATTGGCTTGAAAGATTCTGGATCGCTTCCGTTTCCTTTGTTATATACAGGAACAAATTTAGCTACTTTCAATTCCCTAAGGAAGATGTTGTCATGTATACATCTATGTAAAAGCCTTGTTAGTGGTTTTGAAATAAATGGTGCTATGTGTTTAAGAAGTGACGATGACATTCCATATATATCTTCAACAGGAGAATTATTCAAATTCATAATGGTGGTAAACACTTCCGTTTCATTGGTATAATCTAAATAGAATGATCTATATAGATAAGTATTTGTTGATTTTACTCAAAAAAGGCTTGTATCACGACATGTCACTTGCATATTGCCTGAGATAAACTCACATATGAGACTATACATAATTTTGTAAGCATTATTTAGTTATCGTCACCTGATGAAGTCACAGTTTGGCGAAACAATATTGTAGTGTGTGTTAATATACAATAAATTATTTGAAACAACCTTTACTTAATTAGTGATTTTTTTCCAAAAATGTCGACTTTTTTTATCCAACCACCAGCCCCTGTAATAAAAAGTTGTACACATATTACAGTATTTAACATATCAATTTTGAATTTAGAACCACAAACTACTTTAGACCGGATGTCACACAAAAAACGTCTCAAGCTGTAACTCAGTTATTTACATTCCAATTTTCATGAGACAGCTACCAAATAAAATGGTTTGATGAATACTATGTTTGAGGCTACGTTTAAAATTTTCCAGCGCCATCTTCAATTTCTAGCGATTGTCAACTTTTTTCAATTTGCTTGGTATAGTTTTTGCATCATAGTGATAGTGATAGTGATTTTTTTCCTGAATCCATTGATGTGCAATACATCAATTTTAGTTAAATTTAGAAAAAAGAAAAATTAAAACACTGTCCGTATATTCTCTTAGTTACTTGTGTTATACTGTAGTGTGCGATGGAAAATTAACGCATTACGCATATGTAATTATCATCTTTGACTTTTCTTTACTAAGCAAGCATATTTGAAATAAATCATGAATTCTAATCAACTTACGCTGCAAGTTTATTTTCAATAAAGACTCTAGTCAGACGTTGCGAATTTACATGGAACGTTTTCCAGAAAGAGAAGTTCCAGAACGTCGTAAGTTTAGCCGACTTGAAGAAAATTTAAGAAGATTTGAATATTTCAAGAAACCGAAAGTAGTATACAGGAAATTTTCTGAATACGTAGAATTGGACGTTTTGTTAGCTGTTGATGAAAATATCAGAGCCTCGGTTCGTGAAGTTGCGAACATAGTTAGTACGTCCCGAAGTACTGCGTCTGCAGTACTCAAAAAAACACAAATTTAAGCCATACATTGCCCAATAAGTGCAAGCAATAAATGTAAATGATCCAATTCGAAGAATACAGTTTTGTAATTTTTACTTGACAACTTTGCAACAAGACCCGTTGTTTTATCATAAGTAAAAACACAAGAGCTTTTTTTTTCTCTTTGTAACGAAATTATTTTGCCAATCAGTAATTTGACGAGAAAAACTTACATGAAAAAATCGCGAGACCGAAAGGTCGAGCGATTTTTTCTAATGTAAGTTTTTCGAGAGAAATTACTGATTGGAAAAATATTGAATTAAAAAGAAATTTATCCGATTGAAAGGAAAGCTCGAGGGTTTTTTGGCAAGATAAATTAACGACATGAATAAAACTTTTTAAATTGTCTCCATATTGACGATTTTATATTTCTTGTGTATTGCGGTATTGATCTTTTGATATTTGTTGAAATTTCCCCAAACCGACTCGTACATTTTACGTTCAACGATACTTAATAGTTACTACCTGTCAGCTGCCAAAATAAATTAAGTGATGCAGGGCTACTAGATAGTAACAGGAAGAAGCATTTTTATCGGAGGAAGAAGCATTTTTATCGGTGATAAAAAGCTATGTAGGTTTTTATCGCTGTCAAAGTGACAAAAATGTCACCCGCAAATGGACATTTTTATATAGGAGTTAATTTATCGCAAAATTATTTGGACAGATGAATGTACTTTCACTAATTATGGAATTTTTAATGAAACATTCATCGCCAGTGGAACCCAGAAAACCCTAGATAATGTCGTCGACAATAATTTTCAACGTCGTTTTAACTGTAATGTTTGGGTGGCCTACTTAGAGACCGCTTGATTGGGCCATTTTTTATCGACGGTTCCTTAAATCAACTGAGGTATCACCAACTATTAAGCGAAGATATTGAAAGTTTTTTGGATGAATTACCGCTTGCGGAATTGCGTGAAGTATATTTTCAACAAAACGGTGCTATTCCCCATAATGCACGAATAAATGTTGGTTGGTTAAATAGAAATTTTAATGCACAATAGATTGGCACATATGGACCTATTCGTTCGCCCGCGCGTTCACCTGATCTTACACTTCTAGATTTTTGGTTTTGCGGATATCTCCAACATCGAGTTTAGTTAACGGTGCCACAGAACGTAAAGGATTTACGAAACCGAATAATGAAACTTGTTGGGAAATACCTAATAATTTCGTACTAAATACCACCCATGGTGTTATAAGGAGATGCTAGTATTGTATTGAGAGCATGACAGTAATCAATTCCAACAATATTTGTAACATTTTTTAAATTTTGAATTTATTTTTTCGTTTTGTTATTTGTTTTTCTTTGTGAATTAAAATTAGTGACATATAGGCAATGCACTATTTTTTACACTTACTTTTCATGGCACACTACAGTATAACATAAGTGACTTTAAGAGAATATTCGGAAAGTGTTTTAATTATTTTTTTATCGTCTAAATTTACAATTAAAATGGATATATTGTACATTAATGGATTCAGAAAAAAAGCTCTATCCAACGATGCAAAAAAATATATACCGTGCAATTTGAAAAAAGAATTGACAATCACTAGGAATTGAAGATGGCGCTGGAAGAAAGTAACTGTAGCCTCAAACATAGTACTCATCAAACCATTTCACTTGGTACCTGTCTCATGAAAATCGAAAAATAAATTACAGACATATAGTTTGGGGCGTTTCTTGCGTGACACTCTGTTTATGCACCCCTATTTTCACTTATTACTTCAAAAAATTAGAGTTTTAGCATACACTCAATTAAAAGAAATCGCGACCATTTAACCGATAATATGGTTCAAACGGAGCAGTACTAAATACACTTTAGGTATAAAGAAAAAATTGAATAGATGAGGCTGGTACTTAGTGAAGATCAATTTAAAAGTTTAACCTACATAGGAAAACCTTCAATTAAAATTAAAAAATGTTTAGAAACAGACCTAAATACATGCTTTAAAACAGACAACAATTTAGCCGGGTTCATTAAAAACAATAAATCCAAATCTTCAAAAGTTAATAAATCATGGGTATATAAATTAAAATGTGATAGTAATTGCGACAAAATTTATATTGGTAGAACTTTCAGAAATTTCAAAACTAGAATTTCAGAACATAAACGTAGTTATGATAACAAAAAACTAGATTCTAATTACTCAAATCACTTATTATCTGAAAACCATTCATTCGATCCGGAGTTTGAAATCTTACATGTACAAAATAAATCGCATAAGTTAGACCCACTGACTTCTATCTATTAACCTAGACACACTACTGCGCTATATAAAGAAGTGAATCCACAATGACAATTGGCCGCCATTTGCAATTAGGGCAAAACATTGTATAGTTGTATGTTCGTTGTAGTTACGTTTTGTGAATTTCCTGGTATAATTATTGATTAGTTTGTGTTTTTAAGGTATTATTTAAAATAATTTATATTTAAATATATAAGTAATTACATTGTTTTATCATAATAGACAGAAAATTGGAACAAAATGCCTAATTCATGTTCAGCTATTGGTTGTACAAATAGACATAGGACGGGAGAAAATATCCGATTTTATGGGTAATGTTACTTAATTTATCTAATATGTATAATAAAAGAATGAATTTTTAGATTCCCATTAAAGAAGAAAGAATTGCTTACTTTATGGTTACGTGCTTTGAAAAGGAAAAACTTTAAACCTACAAAATATAGCAAAGTGTGTAGTGATCATTTTGTTGAAGATGATTACTTACCTCGGCCGGGGACATATATTAAACGTCTGAAACCCGATGCAGTTCCATCTATATTTTCGCAATTTCCTTCATATTATCAAAAGAAGAAAGTAGAAAGAAAAAATATTCAACATTCAAAGCGCACCAACAGTAATGAAGTTGCTTCTACATCAAGTCAGTTTCAAATTGCAGAACATTCTCTTGATGTGATACCAAACGAAACACAAGTTTTACCAAGTACTGTTACTAGAGAAATCCAGACAAACTTATCGGGGTCTGAACTTGATGAAACTACAAATTCATTGAAACATAAAGTGAAAGTGCTGCAGCAAAAACTACGAAGACGTAATAAAAAAATTACAAATATTGTGGACTTATTGAAAACATTACGGAAAAGAAATTTTATTGAACAGCAAGTTGAGACTTTGCTACAAAACAAGTTTGAAGGTATGGTACAAGAATTATTTAAGAATGAGCTTCATAACACTGAAAGTACTAATATGGGTAGAAGGTATAGCAGGGAAATGAAAGAATTTGCCTTGACATTGCATTTTCATTCGCCAAAAGCCTATAACTTTTGCAGGTGAGGGTTGCATGTCTCTTATCTTTATAATTGTGGATCGGGACTAAATTGAATATTTGGCGTGAATTTGTTAGCATGTGGTATTTGGTATATGTTGGTTTTTAAGCAGCTTTAAATTTTTATGTTGTCATATAGTGTTTTATTTACTTACAGAACTATATTGAAATTACCACATCCATCTGCCATAACACGTTGGACATGTTCGGTGAATGCAGAACCAGGATTTTTTAAAGATGTTTTTGCAGTATTGTCAACGTTTCCTTTAGAAGACAGAGACTGCAATTTAATTTTGGATGGCATGTCTATAAGAAAGCAGCAGCTGTGGAACAATGCGAAGGGATGTTTTGAAGGGTATTGTGATTTTGGAAATAATTTTCAAATTGAAGATAGTTATGCACTAGCCACTGAAGCACTCGTTTTTATGTTAGTTAGTTTAAATGGTAAATGGAAATTACCAATTGGTTTCGTACTTCAGAACAAGTCAACTGCCATAATTCAAGCTCAGTTAATCAAAACAGCTCTAACACTGTCCTATGAATTAGGATTGAGAGTTCTTGGTGTTACTTGCGATGGCGCCCCTACTAATTTCAGTAGTTTAGATATGCTAGGATGCAAAATAAAAGGACATTTCAAATATTTTCAAACATCATTTAAATTAGATAAATTGTTAGTAAGCGACATTTTTTTAATAAAGTAGTGTTATTCTCGCATCAATAAAATATGTCGAAATGTATTTACAAATTATTATTTAAATGTATTTACACTTGTGCTAATGGTATTTTCTTTTCTTAATAATCTAATTAGTGTTGTATATTTTGTAGTGTTAAAAAATACTGGATATGCCTAATAAAGAATATTATTTCTTTAATTTTAGTTATGTAGTTTATTATTCAAAATTTAATGCATTCGTTTAAAACTTATTTGCGTATTTTATTATATGAAATGATTAATTTTATAAACAATACCCATGTACTTTTATTATTACTATTATAATAAATACTACTTCATTAAAAATGATTTCAAATTGCATTTTTTTTAAATTATCCCTACACTTAAAGTAGCTATTTTGCCCCAACTGCAAATGGCCACCTACTGTCATTGAGGCTTCACTTTCTTAACCAAAGCGGTATAGGAACTTGTGTGTCTAGTATGTATAGAAGTCTGTGGTTAGATCTCTTAGAAGTCCTGGAAATAAATAAAAATAAAAACTCTGGGAATTTACTGAATGACCAACTAGATATAAATAGTTCTCCTTTACCAAATTATTTAATTAGGGTTTTTCCATGTGATTATTGTGTTTGAATGCCTAATCTCTTCTTTTCTTTGTTAACAGCTTATCGTTTCTTTCTTTATATACCTGTAATTGCCAAATTTATGTGCAAACACTCATTTCATTTGTAGAATAATCATTATACCATCGTCGCTTGATAAAGCTACAGTGTTAGCGAAACGCGTCACTTTTTTGTAAACGTTTAGTAAATATACGTTGTGCATAGTGAAGATTAAACAAATTAATTGTTTTGTTTTATTTTACATCGTAACATAAGTGATTTTAAGAGAATGTTTTAATTATTTTTTTATCGTCTAAATTTACAATTAAAATGGATATACACATAGGACCAGCTCTCAACGGGCCATACCCGGCAATAAGTGGCAACAGCGAATCCCCTCTACGCGCAATAGCTTACATTACCATACATTGCAGAGTTATGAATTTAGTAAGACTTAAACCGCGCAAGGATATAGTCGTTTGCATATTCGTTCTGTATACGTAATTTGCCCATTTGTTTCAGATATAATAAGGTCGTTATATCTCCAAGTTATTATTATTGTATTCTTAGCTGCTACGGAAAAGTAATTTTGAGTAATAAAAAAACAATAACGTTTTCTAAAAGATAAAAGTAAAAAAATCAATAATTCTGCAAAATAAATTTTAATTCTAAGAAAGTCACTAAATATAGGATTCGAAAATACCGCCCTCTCTCCCCAAACAATAGCCGAGCCTATTGTAAAACTCCCGCCTCACTCCCTCGAGATTTCTAGGGGTTATTGCCTCGAAAATTCTAAACAGTTGAACTTGCAACTGTTGCAACCTTTACATTTGCACAGCTAGATACGAATGACGGGCAATCTATTGCTCTCGATCATCGGACTTATGTATGCGCACGCGGAGTGGCATCGTACATACGTTGCCACATCGTATTACGTTCCATACGTATATTGTTGCGCATGGCCCGTAGCGGGTTGGACCTATCGGTATTGTACATCAATGGTTTCAGAAAAAAATCTCTATCCAACGATGCAAAAAAATATATACCGTGCAATTTGAAAAATACATTGACAATCGCTAGGAATTGAAGATGGCGCTGGAAGAAAGTAACTGTAGCCTCAAACATAGTACTCATTAAACCATTTCACTTGGTAGCTGTCTCATGAAAATCGAAATATAAATTACAGAGATACAGCTTGGGTCGTTTTTTGCGTGACACCCTGTTTATGCACACCTATTTTCACTTATTACTTCAAAAAAGTTTAAATTTTTTTCCGGTAAAATTAGAGTTTTCGCATACACTCAATTAAAAGAAATCGTGACCATTTAACTTCATACGGAGCAGTACTAAATACACTTTAGGTATAAAGAAAAAATAATTAATGACAAATAATAAATATTTTTGGAAAATACTTTAGATAAAAGCGGTTTATGTAAATAACTGCCATTAAAATTGTATTCAATTCTGACATATGTGTATTTCCATTATGTGCCTTATATTGTTTTTAACGAAGTATTTTATAATAGATCAACTTACGTTAATAACTAGAGAACGGACGCAATTTCCATAAAACGCAATCGGCAATTGGAATTGTGTATAACGTCGCTGAGTACATCCCGGCGTAATTCAATGAAGTATTTGTTTGACTTACTCGGACACCTGGGCTCTCAGCGATAACAATGGACAAGCCAGCTATTGTATTAGGAGAATATAGTGCTTTTTAAAGTGTTTTCATGAGCGTAGATAGAAGCGGGGTTTTTATAATGTATTTTATTTATTAGTTTATATTTTGTAAGATAAATAAAGTGCTGTGAGTTAGTTTCTTGTTTTCATAGTTCTAACTGTTATTTACATCGTAATTTTTGTGATAGATCCTGTTTAATATCGTTTGATTGAATCTATATCTAACAATTATTTCGACGTAAGTGTGCATTGAATTTCGTTCAGTTTCAATAACTTACGCACACATTTTTAGTTTTCATTTATTTAGATCTAGAGCATTGTTTAAGTTACTTTTTCAGATATGATATGGAAGAACGTCGAGAACGGGATCGTAAAACAATGGCGAGTTGGATTGACGGTCATACTGATTGTATGTCCATTGTCAATGATTCCGAAATTTATTACAAAATCCGTAAAATATCGTCAAAAATTCGTCACTTAGGATCGCAAACACATCTGAACTCTGTAAAACTTTTATGGCGGCTAATATTCCATTAAATAAACTTAGCAATCCCACTTTAAAAATATTTCTGAAAAAATATACTGGTCGAAATGTTACTGATGAATCAACTTTACGCAAATATTATGTTTCTAGGTGCTATAGGAGAACAGTAGAACGCATTAGAAGCCATCTTTTAAATCAATACATATGGATAAGCGCCGACGAAACGGTGGATATGTTAGGACGCTGTGTGGTAAATGTTGTAGCTGGTGTACTACATCCAACTATTCCCTATAACTCATATGTAATAGCAACAAGTGTTATAAATAGAGTTGATGCGGAAACAGTTGCTGAAACCATTAAGGAGAAAATGCAAAAAAAGCTTTATTCGGACGCCACGTACAAAGAAAAAATACTTTTATTTGTCAGTGATAGTGCTGCGTATATGTTAAAAAACAGGCAGACTATCGAAGAAAATATATCCTAATATGCTGCATATTACTTGTGTAGCACATGCTCTCCACAGAATCTGTGAATAAATCAGAGACACTTTTCCGGAAGTTGATAGACTTGTATCAGCTTTTAAAAAAGTTTTCAGAAAAGCACCATTGAGAGTAACTCTTTTCAGGGAAAAATTTCCATCTCTGTCACTGCCTCCCACTCCAGTAATAACTAGATGGGGAACATGGCTGGAAGCTACTAGTTATTATGCTGAGAATTTCGATAGTCTAAAACATTTCGTAACACTGCTAAAGGAGGATGCTAGAAGTATTGGTGAGTGCAAGGAGCTCACACAAATCCCAAATTAAAAAAATCAGTTGTACTTTCTACACGAACACTTTGGAAAATTGCCAAAACTAATCACTTATTTTGAAAATCGAAATCTCAAATTAAATGACGGATTAACCACATTAGATGTGGCTGTTAATAATTTGAAAAGTATTCCAAGTGACTTCGGATGTGGCCTTCGGCAAAAGTTTGAAGCAATTCTTAATAGAAATCCAGATTTAATTACATTGCAGCAATTATGTATGGAGACAATTCCACAAAATCTAACGGCTAAATATGAAGAAATAAAAGAATATTTCCAGTATGCACCTATAACCAGTTGGGATGTAGAAAGGACGTTTTCTATTTATAAGGATGTACTTAATTCAAAGAGAACAAAATTGACAGAAAAAACCTTGGGAAACTATTGCTAGTCAATATTAATACTCCTTTACTCAACTTGAACGACAAAATAAACAAATAAAAATGTTCCAATTATATAAATAAAATTAAAAACTTTATAAATACAACTTTTCAACAAATAAATATGTATTTCGTAATTTTATAGATCACCACCCGTTCATTTTCCAATTATATAAATAAAATTAAATATTTTAGAAATACAGCCTTTCGCCAGTACTGCACTGAGTGGTAAGCGTGTCCGTTCTCTATTAATAACATGAACAAAATTGCGTTCAACAATATTAAGTATATGTAAAAGAACAAAATTAACTAATTTTGTTCCCTTAACAATAAATTATTTAAATTAATGGAAAAATCTGCAACCTGCTTACTGTATTTATTTTTACCTATTTTTTTAGGTCATTTATTAATTGTTTCCTAAGCTATTTTTGCCCTTGTACCGGATACTACTCTAATAAATTATTTCGTGTTATCGAACCCATTGAAAACTTGACCCAATAAACTTATTATTAATATTTATTCAGTAATATAATATCTCAGTAATGACAGTGCTACGAAAATTAAATACCGATTCTTTCGATTATTCAAACTTCGAATTGAAACTTTAAGCATATTTCAGTATGTTATAAATTATTTAATGAATAGAAGGAATAAAATCTATTCCAATTTTCAAAATTGTAAACTTTCGTAAAAGTGATAGAATCGATTTAGTAAATAATTATAGTGATATAGCAATACCTACATTTTCAAGAGTATTTCATAAATTTATATATCATAGATCATCATTTCTCAACCTGAGGGTCGCGGTGATATTAAAGGGGGGTTCGAAATTGCCTAAACATAATGAAAAATAATTTTATGAGTAAAAATAATTTGTTATAAACATTTTACTTACAATAAGTACGCATGTAAAGAAAAGAAATTAATGTAATGGTTGCATTTGTTTTTCATTTGAAAGTTTCTCCATACGTAGATCTACGTTAGAAATACACAAAAGCAAATTGTTTTCGAGTGATAAGAGACGATTTCTGTATTTAGTTTCACGAAAAACCCTTTTCACACAGAATTAATAAACGATTAATATTTTCAATGCTTCTGTGACTAAATTTCCATTTTCATTTCGAAACGTATTTAAACCTTCAGATGGAAATTGCAATTGTAGTGTTTTGTCGGCAGACATTTCGATGAACTGGTCGTGAATCTCAACTGGTAACTTGGCAGCGGCAGCAACGTTTTCACCAAACGGACTCAGTACCCATCTCTTCGAGAAATCATTTTTATCTTCAGGGAAATACTCCGCCAACTGAATTTTTAGCTCACGCAAATGCATCTTTATGCAAACCAAACTGTGGTGAATAATAGAGTCTTTTGATTGATTCTATATTGGTTTTTAACAGATAATTTACTTGCCAAAAAATGGGAATTAGTTGCCCGAGCCAGTATCTACACTATATGGTAAATAATGACGTTTAATAGCTATTACGCCATTGACAGGTTTATGATTGTAGTCGATAACTGTTTCGCCAATCTTAGGCATAAAACTCCATCTATCACACATTTTATCAATTGCAGGCCTATCGCTAATATTACCTTGATATTTACCAGTATTAGGTGCTGGTCAATCTCGACTACTATTACTAACAAGAACTAAATACATATTAACATGACGAAGAATGCCTAAATTCATTCCCAATTATTTCAAATTTTTCTTAGCATAATCCGAAGTGAGTGGTAACATATCCAAATTTTTGCTTTGATGGTGAATATTCCACATATCAAGCTTCTTAATGAAAGTTTAAAGTTTGTCTGTCATTAATAAAATGTTTTTATCACGTCCTTGTAAATTCACACTCAAGTCGTTTAAATGCGACAATACATAAACTAAGTAAGATTATTCTGTAAAAACAATGGCATTTGTTTATCCTGGAAAAATATTATTAATGCGTCTCGCAATTCCAATACCCGGGTTAACACTTTTCCTCGCGATAACCAATCTAACTTGTGTATGTAAAGAAGAAGATTTTTTATTTTCGCCCATTTCATCGCATAGTTTAGCAAACAGTCTGTTCTGTAACGGTCCGCTTTTAATCAAATTAATCATTTTTACAGCTTCACAAAGAATTTTATTGAAATTTTCCGGCATGTTTTTGCGGCAAGAGCATGTCTGTGAAGGAAGCAGTGCGTCCATTCGGCCCTTGGTATAAGAGGATCTTCTAATATTTTCATTAATCCATTGTTCTTTCCTGTTATCGCCTTTGCATCATCATTACATACTGCAATACATTTTGTCCAATCTATGTTAGTATAGTTTCTAGAAGCTTTATAAAAAATATCAAAAAGACATTGTACTGTTGCATAACCCGGTAATGTTTTGCAAAACAACAGATTTTCTTTGATTGATATATCCCTATCGCATTTATTCCTCACAAAACATAAGAACTGAGACGTGTTTGCTACATCTGTTGATTCATCGAATTGAACACTAAAAAATTCACTTGAACTCACTTTCTGAATTATCTGTTCGCGAACATCGGTAGCCCTGTTATCGATTCGCCTTGATACTGTGTTATAAAGTGTTATAAAGCGATTTTTTTTATAATTTTTTTGCTACTCCCACGCCTATTAAAACGCTGACCATATCAATTACAGCAGGCAATATAAAGTTTTCGGCGATTGTATGGGGTTTGGACATCTTAGCTACTCTTAATGCTACGAGATAGGCTGCTTTAAGTACACTTTTATTAATATGGCTTGACTTACTTAATAGAAGTTTACTGATTTCTCAAGTTACGTAATTGTCTTTCGAAAAATTCCAAGGGTTTGTTTTTATGAGATGTTTAATTCCCAACTGTCAAACTAATTTTGTTAGGTTCATGCTTTCATCGGAGAGAACTTGAAAGCAAACAACGCACTGTCGCTTTCCATCCAGTGAGGTAAAACCATAAATTAAATAACTGTCATTGTACAACATTGTCTTTTTACCAACCGATTCACTGGACGTAGATGGCTCACATTTTATCACAAGTTTATCCATTGCGCATAAGAAATTTAAAAAAACAATTCGGTTTCACGGTTGACCGCATACTAAAATAAACGCACCAGACGCACGCTTCGCATTCGACATTAGCTGAAGTTGTGCAATCGCAGGCCCCTTTTATACTGGTGACAGAACCAAATATTAATTTTATCTACATTTACTATTTGAAGGGGTCGCGGAGCTAAGAAGGTGGAGAATCGCTGGTCTATACTTAGTCAGTCTGTCAAACGGTAGTTGGCTAGGTGGTGACAAACAGTTTATGTGTTTACATTTGTTGAGTTGTGTTTGAGTAATTTTGCGACACTACAATGTTTGATGTGAAACAGCTAATAAAGTGCATCAAATTCTGCGTCAAACTTAGTAAAACAGCAGCGGAAACTCTGAAAGTGCTTAAACAAGCATTTGTTGAGGATTCTTTAGGACAGACGCAAATTTATGAGTGATATAACTGCTTTAAAAATGCGCGTATGTCAGTTGATGATGATGAGTGTTTCGGTCGTCCATTAACGGAACACAAGCCGCAAAATGCGGCAAAAGTGTGTGGTACTATCCAAAGGAAAACAATCTAAGATATTTGTAACATTGTAGGCTAGTCATACGAAGCAAGCAACTTGCCAAGTTGCGCAACAATTCGTGGATTCTGCTCCACGACAATTCACCAACCCACACGTCACTTTGTTGTGCCCACCCTCCCTTCTCCCTAGATCCTGCTCCTTGTGACGTCTTCCTTTTTTTTAAACTGAAGCCAAAGAGGTGCCGTCAGACTGAATCGCACACGTTAAAACGTGAAGACTTCCAACATTGCTTTCAGTGATGGACAAGTCATCGGGATCGGTGTGTTCATACGAAAGGAACGTACTGTGAAGGGGACAGTAGTGAATAAGTTGTGGAAACAATTTATTGTGTTTTTTTCTGGATAACACCTCGTATGTTAAGGATAAGTAAATCGAAATGAAAAATTATATTCTTCTTATTGAATAAGTAAAACGGAAGTGTATTCTATTAAGATTTGATGTTTTGTTAATAAAGATTTTTTGAAATTTATATAAACCTGTTTGATAGCAAAGCAATGGCTATTGTAAACATTCAATATGTAAGGAGGATGATTCTTATCTTTTTGAAACTAGATAGATTGTATAAAATAGTTATTTATGCACCAAGGGTATTTAGTTTAGGACAACCCGAGGGCCTCTGGCCCGATGATTTGTAAAGCGGCCCAGGGCATACACATCTATTAATACCTACGGTACATACAAACTTTTATGTCATACTAGTTCGTTATTGCATCCACAATATACCTAAATATTTTAAAAAAATCTGAACATTCAATTTGATTTTAACAACATTGTTATTATGTCATAGTAGACATTATCGTTGCTAGGGTAATGCTGTCAAACTTAAAAAGTTAAAATGCAGAAAAGTTTTGAAATTCCTGACGAAATTGTAAAAAAAAGCGGAAAAAGTAACACAAAACCTGTTACCGAAGAAATCGAGAGACACCTACGACAAAGAATATGACAAATTACTATACTGGATGGCAAAAAACTGGGTAGAACGTATTAATGAAACTGTGCTGCTTGGATATTTCGGCCATCTCGTTGAAACAGTTCCTTATGATCCAAATATTCAATAGTATAGAAGACTTTAATGGTAAATAAGACTATTAACATCGCTAATTACCCTAAGTTAAGAGAATATTTGAAGCAGGGGTCAAAAGGACACCACCCAAAAAAGTCTAAAGTTCTGTCTAGAGAAGATGTTCTAAAATTTATTCACGAGGCATCGAATGAAGCGTTTTTAATAAACATAGTTGCATTAATATTTGGTGGATGTTGACGGCAAGAACTTGTGAATATGCTAGTTACTCACGTAGAAGATAGAAAATTAGTTTCTGTGGCAAACGTATCAGAGACATAAATTGATAAAAAGCGCGCTTTTACCATTGTTGGCGGAGACACGAAATGAAAAGCTTGAAGCTGATAAGAAATTACATGTCTTTACGGCCACGTGGTTGTTCAGAAAATAGATTTTTTCTGACCTATAGACAAGGTTGTTGTATTGTGCAGCCAGTAGGAAGTAACTCATTTGGAACAATCCCGTTCATCGTTGCTAAATGGCTTTGAGCGATCCGGATAAGTATACAGGTCACTATCTGGGTCGAACATCAGCAACTCTTCTGGCAGAGGTTGGAGCCAGCATGACCATGTTGAAGTGCCATCGTGATGGTAAAGTATGTCAGTTGCTGAAGGATATTTAGAGGACATATCTTAAAAAAATAAGATTTCAAGGATGATGGTAGGTATACCTTCTGCATCTGACTTTTCTTAACAGAAACTTGATACCCAGACAATGAAACATGAATCAGCGTTTGTTGAAGGAAATCTAACTATCACCGGATCCCTCCAGAATTGCTAGTTTTATGTCAATTCGACTAAATAATGTTAAGTATATTTTGTAATTTTACTAATAAAGGATATTAATAAGTTAATCAAAAACTGTTTTTTCTGTGCCTTTATGCCCGCGCGGACCATAAAGTATACTATTATATAGTTGGTACCTAAGCAATAAAAACAATATATATATATATATATATATGTATATATATATATATATATATATATATATATAGTACATAATATGTATTTATGTATAGTACATAAACAATTTAAAAAAAAATTCATAAAATGTATGGCAAAATCGGTAGATTCCATGTAACAAAGTTTCATTTTTTAAGGTGCTTTAGCTATATGCATATTTTGGGCTAAATTGAGTACAGTGAATGCAGAAACATAATACAAAACTCTAACAATTTGCTGTATAATTAATTATTTCCGTGAAAGGAGATATGATGAAAAGTTCCCATATCATCGTCACGCGATCTGGCAACATCATCGAAATTGACCTATCTTACTTAAATATTTATCGGAAGTTTTTTTATTTACATTTACTCACTTGACTTCACAATAATATCCGTATGAATAGAACTGTTGAATGTGCCATTTACGAGTCATAAGAATAGTCGTTTGTTACACATTTTGTCTACTTGTATTTGTTGTCGCACGTGATCGAGAAAACTGGATTTGTAGATGCAGCGCTTGTGTTGAAAATAACGGCGGGTATTTCCAACACTCGCTGTAAAAATGGTAAGAACCTAGTTAATACATGTTTGTTATTAGTTCATTATTATTAGATTAAATTATGTCTTTCGTCCGATATTCAATAAACATTAATAAGTCGAAATTAATTTCTATTCCGACACGCATAGAAATATAAGCGAAAGAATGCAGCATAGCGATTTTTTTTTACTTCGCGTGCAAAATATTCGGTCCCGGTTCGTCGTAGGCGAAATATTTGTTTAGAAATTTCGATTTATTTAATTTATATTTAATGTATATTTTAAAAATGGCAGTCATACTTACACTCTGTATATAGAAATTAAATGATTACAAATAATCGTTTATTTTCTTCGCGAATTAATGTCATATGTTATTTACTTACATATTAAGTGTTATAAAAAATTTATGAATGATTGGTAAAGTAACAATTATGCCTTGAAACAGACTGTCACTTGCGTGTTTCATTGGACGCAACTATTGACGGACCCTTATTTATTATTAAAACTACGACACTGACCTTCGTTAGTATTTATCCTTCTTTTATTGGTTTTTAAACATTGTTTCATCGCAGTTTAGTGTTTATATCAGTTTAGTAAACAGACGTGCGCAGACATGTGCACATATGTATTATAAATTATGGATTTTAACCGAGGACATATATCAAATCACGTGAATACGTACATAGATACATATATGAAATATTATTTGTGTAATAAAACTAATACTCCCTCTTAAGCTATGGTATAGAATTCTCTATAACTTATTGATCGCGGATTGCTTAAGGTTATACAGAGCTATGATCATTTTATATTAATTAAAATAAATTGTTTTAGTAGTTGTAAGAGAGATATCTTTTATATTTCGGAAATAGAGAACAGAAACTAAAATCAATCACCATACATTTTCATTGTTTTTCAAAAAATTCTCCATTAAGATTAGATAATACACTTTTGCATGCGCTCGAACCAATTTTGGAAGCACTTGATTCACTCCAATTGAGGTACCTCCAAAACACGCATTTTGAAAGCATCAACCGCTTCTTCAGGCGTTGAAAAAAAGCGTTGACATCACAATTTATTTTTTATTTGCGATAATAAGAATAATAAGAAGTCATTTAGTGCCAAATCATCATCAATTCCACTATTTGTCAAAAACTCTATTGTTTGACCCGATATGTAGTCCTGACGGAGAATGATTCGTATTCGGCGGTTGGTTTCCCTTCTTTTTCTGAATACTTCTGGTAAGCAAATGCTTGTATACCGTTCAGAAGTGACGTTGCACTAATGATACACTTGCCACATGTCCGGTTTTTCCGAAGCACCAAACGACCATTTGCTTCGAAGTGCTTCGTGCGCTTTTGTTGGATTCGGCTTATCGTGAAAGGCCCATACAGTCCACAACTGTTTAACTGTCGGGCTCATACGAATAGATCCATGATTAGTCACCATACCCATCCAAATGCTTAATGAAAAACGTGTCCGATGTCCAGATTAAATTTGCGAACCTGGCTTCATCCGTAAAAAGAATATTGGCAAGAAAACGGACGTCTTCAACATCATTGCGTAGAAACCAGCGTCAAAAAACCATTCGTGCTTGATGATCAAATGGATTTAAGGCCTGCACTCATTGTCATAGACGTGTTTTCAAGCACCCCGATCGTATTTTTTAGAATTTCTTTCGACCAATCGATACGAGCCTTTTTTTGAGGGATTGTCAAATTATGTGGGATTCAACGCGAACAAATATTTTTGACGGCCAAATATTTATGCAAAATCGTGTGTATGCTGGTCCCACTAATGCCCAAAGATACTTATATCTCACGATAAGTCACATGACGATCTTGCAATATCGGTTCACCCACAGCTGCAATGCTTTTCGGAACAACAACCGATTTTGGACGACCTTCACGAAATTCGTCAATAAGCGAAGCATAGCCACGATTAAATTCAGTATAGCACGATGCATCGATGCATTGTTGTGATAATCCACGTCGAAAGTTGTAAGTCATGGCCTTCCGTTTGGAAAGTGTCTCTTCGAATATCTTTTTGTTTCGGTGAATACCGCGCAATAGAATTATGGTATGTGACATGAGCAACTCAAGTTTCATAGCCCATCACAATAGATCCAAAAATTCATTACCATCAATGTTGTAGCTCTCCAAAAATGCCATCGTTACTGCCACTAACTTTGCCGTGAGCATTTTCAGTATTTTGCACACAATCTGCGATAATGCAATTTTGCTTTTACCACTTCATGCAACAAAGATCATGAAACCTTCTATTCTCACAGTTTTCTCATTCACATATTCAAGCAAATTTTCAATGACTATTATTGTCCTCTCACTGCGCTCGTGATAGTGTACGTTTGTCTTACCATCATTAAACGGTCTGCATCTCCTTAGCATTCCTTCACATTGTATAATGATGTTTAAGTTAGTTCTTGCTTATTTTATTTTTACATACACATAAATTTGATTACTTTATCATATTGGTTACATTCGTTTTCTTTTTTTCTATATGTACATATATGTATACGATTGATCAATATTCATTCAATTTGTTTGGTTTTGTTTTTTTTTTATATATTTTTAAGTACTATTTTGTACACCACAAATTATTTAATCTTATATTGTCCTGTTACTAGCAACCGCTGTTGGACCAATAAAGTTTATTATTATTATTATTATTATTATTATTCACTCACATAAGCTTCACAATTTTATGGAAAAATATCAGCAAGCCGAAGATTTCTTGCATTAAAAATGTCAGTTACTGGCCGTATCTTATAATTGGACGGATTTGACCACAACGTGGTAAGTCAAACGTCAACTACGTATTAATAATTTAACGTACAAGCCCTCCTGTAGAGTAATAAAATTATTCAGAGTAGATTTGCGTCACTAGCGCAGTCCTCTTAAAACATATTCATGACCCGAACTTAGTTTGTAATTATTCCGCGTATTTTATATTTAACATCTTTAGAAAGCTTTGTGCTGATTCCTTTCTATTTATATTTTTAATCGAAAACAAAAATAAACTTTCAATTTTTAATATTATTCTTCTTATCGTTGCATTTATATCTACCACACACCAACATATAACTGTCTGTATATAGGGTTAGGCAAATGTATGGATCCATTCGAATATCTTTGATACAGCTATTTAGATTTTAATAAAATTTACCACATTTAAGTTAATGCAAATAGGGAATTCGAAGAGCATATTTATTTTCAAATCAGACTTCCGGTTTAGACAGAAATTCTCAATCAATAGAACTCTGCTCAGGAAGTTCAGGTTTTGTTCAACAACGTCAGAGACATTTAATTAAATCTAATAATGCAAATTTTATTGAGAACAAGAGAAATTAACACAAAAAATATAAACAAAATCAATATCAGTTAAGAAAGTTTTCGAAATGATGATCGTTCATTTCTTGACAATATGCAAGTCTGTGAAAAAATTATTGAATGACATTTGCCAAAGCCTTCTCACAAATTAATTGCACTTCTTCAATTATTATCTGCCGTATCTCGTCCAGATTATGCGGTCGTCTAGTATAAACCACAGCTTCCAAATGACCTCAAAGGAAAAAAACTAGGGGATTTAAATCTGGAGACTGTGCGGGCCATTCAAAGAATCCTCTACGACCAAGGGAATGTTTCGTTTAAAAATCTTCTAACATTAAGGGCATAGTGAGGGGATGCTCTATCTTGTTGGAAGCGAACACTTACAAGTAATTCCTCATCTTCCTCAATATTAGGAGCAACCTGATCACGTAAAAGATCTAAATATCCCTGGCCAGTTAGTGTACCATGAACGAAAAAAGGACCAATAATACGGTTCCTGAAATTATCAGCCCAAACGCTTAATTTCTGCGGATGTTGTGTAGGGTTATCTATTGACAAACAAAACGTAGCCTCGTCGAAAAACAGCAAATTGTATGTAAAATATTGGTCGTTTTTGCAAATATTTCGCTAAATTCAATTCTACGATCAAAATTCCCGTCCAATAATTCTTGCTTCAATATTCGAGCTACTGATCGGCAACTTATATCATAGTTTAGTGCGGGGGATATAGTAGATGTGTGTGGTAATTCTCCCAATGTCTTGAGCAACAATTTTGTCATCCGCTTTTCGGTAAATTTCCAAATTTCCGGTCAAGTTATACCTTCTCAAAGTTTTACCAAAGACAGGTCATGATATTGGATGCCGATCTTGATGCAAATTGTTAAATAAATCGCATGAGTTCTGACGCGGTCACCAAAACCAATCATCATCAGAGTTTCAATAATTGAACCATTATTAATATTTGGACGTCTATAAAGTTAATTCTGATAGTTTAGGTCTAGTATTGAATTTTAATTCCATGGCTTACTAAACATTAAAAATGATTTTAAAATATCACTTTGAATTAAATATCTTTGTCGTTGTTGAACAAAAGAGTGCCAACCTTTACTATTGCTAAACTCCCAGAACAGAGCTCTATTGAAACTTATAAAAATATACAGGTTGTTTCATTTAAAATAAGATAGTTAACATCGTTTCCGGCTAAACAGGAAGTCTGATTCGTATATAAATGTACTAATCGAATCCCCGATTTGCATTTAACTAATTGTGGAAAGTCTTATCAAAATCTAAGTAGCCATATCAAAGATATTCGAATGGATCCATACATTTGCCTGTATATAAATAATTAATGCAAAATCAGTATTTCTAGCGTTTCCGTTCACAAGATGATATCACTAAATCGAGTTTGCTAATCGTCTCAGCGATTTGTCACCGTCCGCTTCCTTTTCATTTGTTTACGGACGTTCATTTCCAATGATACAATTTTAAAATGTGCTTAATATAGCAAACTTATCGAACAAAGCAAAATCTTACATACACGGTCGGACAAAATTAGGTAACTGAACAAGTTTCGCTTTCTATATCCTGCGCATTGTATTAAAAATATATTTTTTCGTCGATAACATATACGTATATATATATATATATATGTTAAGGAAGCACATTCACGATAATATTTAATATTTTTCCTAGGTTTCCTTGTTTTTTTTCTCATAAAAAGTCATATTTAATTAACACTCGGAATTACTTTTTCTACATATTTACACAACATATTACACAACACGAATTTTTCTTTAAATGAGTATAAAACAACATATTTGTCAGATTTGTTTGAAATTTCTACAGTAGACATCAGAAACATGGCGGAAGTCAGCAACATAATTACCGTAGCGAAAGTGTTGCCAACTTTTGAAAAGTCACTCTGCCGTGAAACCTCCCTCGTGTAATGAAACATGGTTCATTAATATGAAAAATGTATCTACTAAATGGTGGTATACGAAGGCCCTTTATTATTCTTGTGTGTAATGGGTGAAGCTAAAAAAATATCAGACAAGAATGGCGAAATTTACAATAACCTATAAACATTTACAACTGGTTACGATAGTAGTATGGGCATTCGCAGATGAGTTGTTCGCGAATACAAGGAAGAAATTAGAATATAATTTATACATATGGAAAAAATTTTAGAAACCTAAACCTTATCTGGACTTACTGCAAATGAGAATTAATGACATTAAATCTCATTTTACATGCAAACGTCACTTTATGTGATGCGTTAATTACTATAATTCAACAAACTAAGTTTGTACCAGCATGTAGAACACAACAAGCCACGACCTCGACCTCCATTGTTGTTAAAATAATTAAAAATTCGTGAAAATCTACGTCCATCACTGGAACGTACAGACGCGTTTCGCCCTTATTGGATCTTGTCAATGTACGGTATTCTGGAGACAGATATGACTTTTCACTTCTATACTTTATGTATATATGTTCCGTGTAACTAGTGGCTACACTAGACGAGTCGGTTCTGGCAGAAGAAGGTGTACAAGCGCTCAGGATGACCGCCTCCTTACATTGAGAGTCCTGAGAAAGAGAGACACTACATCAGTTTGTGTCAGAAACGACTTAGAAGAGGTACGTAGTGTAGCAATTAGTAGAAGACCAGTAAGAAGAAGGTTGCAAGGAATATGGATTGACTGATAGAAGACCTGCACACGACCCACAGTTGACCAGAGAACATCACGTAGAGCGGTTACGCTTTGGTCATGAACATCAAAACTAGGTTAATGAGGAGTAAAGGCATATCTCTTTTACAGACGAGTCGAGTTTTAATTTCAGCTCTCCTGTTAGACGTCAAAGGGTATGGCGAAGAGTTGGAGAAAGGTTTTCCCAATGTAATATTGTTCCAAAGCTTAGTTTCGGCGGTGGATCAGTTATAGTTTGAGTGGAAGCTCGTACGGATTTATTGGTGGTAGATGGAGGAGCTCTGAATGCAGACAGATACATTAGGGATATCCTAGAACCACATATGGTGCCTTTTTATCCATTCGTTGACGACTATTTGATGCTAATTCAGGATAAAGCCAGCCCTGACGCTGCACGAGTCATTAATGAATATTTAAAGAAGTTGGAATCCATCGTATGATCTGGCCAATAAGAAGTCCAGACCCAAATCCGATCGAACTTGTGTGGGACATGGTCAGAAGACGACTTCGAGCTCAAATTCCAGCACCAAGAAACATACAAGAGCTAAACGCATCAACAGTCCAAGAATGGGAGAACAGTAACCAAAACGACATTCGACTCCTTACTGAAGGAACGCCAAGAAGAATGGAGTGTAATTCAAGCACAGGGAGGAAATACACGTTACTAATCCCCATTATTTATCATTTACAAAAGAAAAATCATTTTGTTGATTTAATCACTATTCGATTTTATTACATAATTTTTGTTATTCGAGTTATATATTTTTAATTTTTTTTTAATTCATTATGATTCTAACTTTACCGTTTAAGCAAACACAAAAAAAAACAACCGAAATTGAAAACTAAGAAAAAATAGCCAAATTAGTATATGAATCGAATTTTGTGCCGGTGAGTGTATAAGCATTAATTTCATTGTCAGTTGAAGTAGGAATACCTACGCTTAAAAAGATAGAATGCAATTTTTTCAAATTTAGAAAACTGATATAGAATTTCACGTAAAATTAGAAAATTACAGAAACGTTTTGTTTATAAAGACATACTGGTTAATCTAAAACCGCCAAAATCAAATTATAAACTGCTTAACGCATGTTTACTAAATCATTACATTAGTGTTCCTTATGATTTTTATACTTCTATATTTCGCACACAAAAAGTAATTATTTATTTACGTTAAATTTTTTCAATTACAACAAAAAATAGTACAACAGGAAAACAATACAATCAGAAAACAAATTGAAATAAAAAATTTAATTTCCGGAGTAATTGCATTTTTCCCTCCAAAAATGGATTAGGTGTTTTAACGAGTTCAAATCTCCTTCCGTAAGCTATTACAACCCTACATTCGTTCTACACCAGACGTCTGTTTTCCCCGAGAGATAAAAATAGCCTGCAACTTTCCCACTAAATCAAATATAAAAGCGTCAACGCGATAGTAACTAACATTTTGTATTTTTATCCTTTACAGCCATAATGCGTCCTTTTCTAATAATTTCAGTAATTATTATATGTTTAGCCATACATTAATAAAATATAATTATTTATAAGATGTCTTTGTACATATAGAAATAAATACCTTAATTTATTTCTAGCAAATACTGCTGATTATTGCTGAAGAACTGAAAAAGAACTTCATAGTTTGAGCACACTAGCAACTGAATCTATAGAATATTATGACGAACTTAAAACTCCTTCGAACAAACAACAAAGGATAATAATGAAGTATAAATTATTGCTTTGTTATTGAAGAAACTTAAATACTGTGTTTATTTAGCTTCTAGATATATCTTTAACACAGTACACTTTAACTTTGCAAATTGTTAATTGAAAGTCCTTATCTTAGTTCATTATTTCTTTTTTTATTGAAGAAGCGTTATTGTTACCGTGTCACTTTGAAAGTGGTTTATATTATTTCGCGCGCGTTGATAACCCGCTCGCGTTTCAGAACCAACTGTTGGTCGCGCGCATGTTGTTAAGCGATCGTGACGCCACCATACCCATTGCGATCGATCCAACCCCACCGTCCCCGAAAAGTAGTCTCTATATCTGCAATAACAATAATAATTTCACATCGTAATACTGACCCTTCCAATTACCACCGCTTATTGCTGGTTCTGGTGCCGGGATCATGGCATGAAACATATCCATAACAATCGGGGATTTCTTAGACTTGTTCAGTAAATCCCCTAATGAGTTCGTAATTTTCCAATGAAGAGAACTATCAACTAAAAAGTGTGATAGGAAAGGCGATTCCTGTCGCGCGTCGAAAGCCACCAGAAGCAGTTAAGTGAAGTTATATTGGCTCGAGCTTACGTCATTCTTTAGTGTATAGTTCACTAAAAGTTTATGGAAGCAATTTATTTGAAAGGATGGCCCTCATTAAGGAATTGTTTTCTGGCATTTATTGAGGTAGATGTTGCCTCGATATACGGTTATTAAAATGAATTAATTAAATCGGTTATCGATACTGTGAGATTAGGTCATTAGAGCAAAGATTGATATATGTAATAAGATTTTATTTCATTTCTTAATTGGAAATAATAATATAGCCAATGCCCTAGGCTTATTAGAAAATTTTATATTATTTATTTCTTTTTTTTGTCATTAGTCAACATTTTCTTGTTTATTTCAAGATTGAATTTTCATATGATACTATTCCTATGGACTACGTATTAATAGATACATAATGGATACATTCTACTATAAATTTTATTTTGAAGTTTGACACTCGTTTTTAACCCTGCTGTTAGATTAAGCCCATTTGGTCCAATAGTTTGCTTTTTAGCTTTAAAACTTTTAAACGGTATTATACAGGCTGATTCATTTTCGGCCCTCACCATGGGGATCTCGCTTATTATTGGAGATAGAGTATAGGTTTAAATTTGGCAAAGTTGTTAAATTTTGTGTTTTTTATAAATCCGTAAAGAAAATAGACCTGTGACAAATGACCTTCGTTATTTAAAAAAAAAACGCGAAAACCCCATTTTCTTCTTTTACCTTAGCACCGACATTTGGCCTTGTAGAGAAAAAATAAAAACACATCCTTGTGGCCATTTCTAAACCTCTATCCAGTGGTGTACTCTAAATTTTTTTTACGACGTTTCGTTTCTTTCTGGCCATCATCAACTATCTAATTTCTTATAGGCGCCACATTGGATTTAGACATCCTCAGAAAGAGTTTTCTTCCTGATTTCAACCATGTACCACATGCTGACTAAAATTTTTGACATTAGGTTTTATTTGAAAGAATAAATTATAAGATTAAATAAGGTAGCCATGGAATTTCAATACTGCAAATCTAGTTGATCCTAGTTGTGCTGAGATAATATTCTTAGCAGCAGTTCTAATGGGTTAAGGTAATGGAGTGGCAATCCATACTATAGCAATATACAAGAGATTCACAGAGTTAATTCCAGCCACGTCTGGTTCACTTTCTGTTTTAAAATCACTTGTGTCGTTATTTTCTGAATTACAGTCAATATTCCAATTTGAAATATCTGAGTCACTTTCTAAATAGAGCACTCCACGAATATCATCTTCGTTCAAGTAACGTTGTTTTGCCATTTCGTTATACAGTATGAAAAAATCGTGTGTATATTTAGAAAGCAAAACATAAACTGAACAAAGCTGTGTAAATTGGCATGTGTTTTCATAGCAAAATGCAAAAGGGGGAATCCCACAACTAAATTTGTACTTATCAGTTGTATTGTGATTATGATGGAGGATGCCACATGGCACGATACACAATATTAATTAAATATATTAACGAGGTATTCAATTAAATTACATAATTATATTGGATTAAATTTTTACTTTCACTGAAACATGTAGTATGGACCAAATGGTCTTTTAATCTAGGATGCGTATATATTTTTTTAATCTAACAGCTGGGTTAAGTTATCATGTCCATTTAGCATATATTTATCAACCAACCAAGTAATATACTATGTATGTGTAAACCTGGACTACTTTATCGAGAGCGATATTTTGTTTTTAGCAAACTAAAGCCAACTTTATATCACTGCACACTGGTCATTACTAAGTACCCGTATTTCTCTTTGTTGCTTTTGCAAGAGTATTCAAAAATGTTTTCATTTCTCGCAGGCATTCTAATTTTCAACATAAGTTCGTCACGAGGGACAAGCTAAAATTATAGAGAATAAAAAACACGGTTAATATTTTCTAGGATCATATTTTAAATATTTGCAAAGTAATTCTCTACAGCAATGATACACTTAACCATTCTTTCTTTCCACTATTTAAAAGCTCCAAACCAATCTTCTTTCGGGATACCTTCAAAATAGGCGTGAACTGGGGTATAAATCTCTTCTTCAGACATTCTACTCCGCAAATTTCGTTTAAGCAAAAAAATGTAGCCAAAAGCACACATTGCTAAATCAGGTGCGTACGGCGGCTGTGCTATTAATTTTATATTTTTTCCATACAAAAACTGGAGACTTAAAACTACCGTATGGGACGATGCATTATCATGGTGGAGCATAATTGCCTTACTGAACACTTCGGGCAAACATTTTTTAATGTACCAGTACCACTCAGCTGTAACTGTCTTTTGTCTATCTAGTTTAATTGCATTTACCAAGCCAGTACTTCTGAAGAATAGAGCATACATAACCTTTTCCATAGCTCGCTGCTTCTTAGTCATCGTAGGAGTTTCCTCATCTTCGTGAATCCATACACAACTCTCTTGGTGGGTAGGAAGGTCGAAAAGTGGAATATAAGTTTCGTCACCTGTCAGTATTTTGGAAAAATTTAGTGCCTGCCATTATTTAAAAAATTTAAAGTTTTATGGCAAATTCTTACACGCTCTGCCTTTTGGAAGTTAGAAAGGTGATGCGGCACAAAACGACATACCACTTTCTTTAAATACAGGTGATCGTGTATGATTGTTTTAATAGCTGAGGATCCAAACATCAGTTGATGCTCTATTACCGCATAAATGGCATTATTGTCCTCTTCGATTATTTTTTTAACAGCAGCAATTATTTTGTCAGTAACAACAGTAGGAGGACGCCTTGCTCGTTTTTGATACTGAACAAAATTCCTTTCGCGTTCAAATTCTTTATACCGTCGGTAAATTGTAGCCAAGAAAGGTTTTTGCACACTAAAAACTGAATCTAAACTCTCTTTGCACTCATAAGCACTTAAATCTCTTTTAAAATCATAATTATGATTCGAAAGTGCTCTCTTGTTAATTCCGTTTTCTTTTACTTTTAAAAAATAAGTAGCTCAGTTATAACGAACGTAACTTCAACAACAAAACGTCAAATGACAGATAAAGAGTTTCTCTAAATAAACACTGTATGATTGCTTTTCACAGTCGTGATTTTCGTATTTTTAACCATTTCAGCTGATCTTTTGTAGTTCTATTTAGACAATTTAGATCATAGGATTTTGCTTTACAAAAACGAAAATGTGTTGAAGTGTTGACTACCAAGAAACGATTTCAGATTCAAAAAGAGATAAAAGTCGCTAGGGGCGAGGTCAGGGCTGTACGAAAGATGGTCAAACAGATCCCAGCCAAAGCCCTGTAAGAGTTGTCTTGTCACATTCGCAGTGCGAGGTTTTCATTGAACTGTTGCACCCATCTTCTAACCATTGAATCACTCATTACATTTTTTCCAAAAATCTCGCCGAATTGTCGATGAATGTCGACTGGTTTAATGTTCTTCGCATTTAGAAAACGAATTACAGATCATAAACGGTGGGATTTTCAATCAACGCTGCCATTCTAAATAAGCACTACAAAGCCTACACAATAAACAGAGATCTCAAAATGGCATCATCTCCTTTTCTTTGACTCAGAGTAACTGCCGCGCATGCACCCAGCGCTGCCGCGGTAAAAAATACAAACGAAACGTACTTTCTGAATTTACCTCGTATTTGATATAAGATCCAAACACTGTTTTCCGAAATCTGCTAATCTTTTTCATTTTTAAGTCAATGGTTTGCCGGACCGTCGCTCTAACCAATTAAGCCACGTTGGGTTCAAGTCCCAACGTAGACAAAATTTTTCAAATAAATTTCGTATGATTTGCGTTGTAATTTGTAGATAGCAATGTTTACATTCACATTTACCTCGCAAAATAACATACTAATTGAATTTATCAAATGATATATATATATACAGACTGTCCCGTAAAAAACGCCAACATTCATAATTCAGTTATTTATTGTCCGGTTTTATTTAAACAAAAAGTAAATTTAATAGCATCAAAAACACTATAAGATAGCAGTGTTTTATTTGTTTTCAATTGTTTTCATTAATGTCAAACGACAGTCAAGTTTTTTATTTTAAATGGCAACATATATATTTTTGGCTATATCCGGATTGTATTTTTTTTTCTGAATTCAACGATGTATAACATGTTTATTTTTGATAAACGTTTATTGCAAAAAAAAACTTTATAAATTTCATCTTTGTCTTCCATTATTTATAAATATTCGAATGTGTCATGAAACATTTGAAATGTAAGTATTATAAATATTATTATAAGAAACAAAACACTTTACAATAAATGTTGAAATTGCCCGCCACCTTGTTTAACACATATCGCACATCTCCTAATAATAAAAAATTTAAAAAAATTTATAAATTTCATCTTTCATTATAGTAGACTTGGCCCAGTCCACTAGCATTATGTCAATGTGCCTTAAGTGTTAGTTTGACTTTATTAAGTTTTCTGTATTATGCTTTTTGAACGTTTTGCCGCAACAAAAAGCGTATTTTCGTTAAAAATGAATAACAATGAATTAACGGACAAGTGTTCTTTGAATGTAATAAAAATCGCCTTCAAGCAGTTCCTCGGTACAGTGCTCGTTTTCCGGACAGAGAAGTTCCAGGTTCGAAAATATTTCAGAGAATTCAAAAGAATTTAAGAAATTATGGATCATTTACCAAACCAAAAACACAAAAACGGAAATTCTCCGAAAATAAGGAATTAGATGTTCTTCTTGCAGTACAGCAAAATTCACGAACTTCGATTCGCGAAATTGCACATAATATTGGGGTATCAAAAACTACAGTTCATGGTATTTTAAGAAAACACAAACTTAAACCGTACATAGCTCGAAAAGTTCATGCATTAGAACAAAATGTTCCTGGCCGAAGAATCCAGTTTTGTCGTTTTTATTTAAATGCATTAGAACAAGACCCGAATTTTTACAGAAGGATAATTTGGTGTGATGAATGCACTTTTAGCAACAACGGTATTTTTAATAGAAACATACATCGACAGTTGAGTGCAGACAATCCGAGATTTGTAATTGAAAATAATTTTCAAAGACGTTTCAACGTAAATGTTTGGTGTGGCATTTTAGGTGATCAATTAATTGGGCCATTTTCCATAGATGGTTGCTTAAATCAAGAAAAATACTACACTTTATTACACGAAAATCTCCAAAACTTTTTAGATGAATTACCTTTGGCAAATTTAAATAGAATATTTTTTCAACAAGATGGGGCTCCCGCGCACAACGCCAGAGTAAATACTGATTTGTTGAACACCCAATTTTGAAATAGGTGGATAGGAACATCCGGTCCTATCGAGTGGCCTGCGCGTTCACCGGATCTTACGCCCCTCGATTTTTGGTTGTGGGCTTATCTACAAGATCGAGTTTATTTAACAACTCCAGAAAATGTTGACATTTTCAGACAAAGAATTATTAACACTTGTCAAGAAGTACCTGCCGCTTGTCTTTTAAATGCGACCTTTGGAGTAATTAGGAGATGTGCGATATGTGTTGAACAAGGTGGCGGGCAATTTCAACATTTATTGTAAAGTGTTTTGTTTCTTATAATAATATTTATAATACTTACATTTAAAATGTTTCTTGACACATTCGAATATTTATAAATAATAGAAGACAAAGATGAAATTTATAAAGTTTTTTTTTTGCAATAAACGTTTATCAAAAATAAACATGTTATACATCGTTGAATTCAGAAAAAAAATACAATCCGAATATAGCCAAAAATATATATGTTGTCATTTAAAATAAAAAACTTGACTGTCGTTTGACATTAATGAAAACAATTGAAAACAAATAAAACACTGCTATCTTATAGTGTTTTTGATGCTATTAAATTTACTTTTTGTTTAAATAAAACCGGACAATAAATAACGGAATTATGAATGTTGGCGTTTTTTACGGGACAGTCTGTATATATATATATATATATATATATATATATATATATATATATATCTTTGGTGAAATAAATTAATATTTATAGTACAATTAAGTAAGGGTTTCTTCGGCAATAACTTGGGTTAGTTCATCAATTAGATATAATATCCAAGTAATGAATTAACCCAAGTCTCATGGTCAAAGAAATCTTTACTATATTGTACTGTCGATAAATAAATATTCTTATTGAAAAGTGATTTTACTTATCACAGTGATGCCTAACATTTTTGGCCAGCGGGCTGAATTAAAAAATAACTGCTTGGCGGGCTGCAGACCAAGATGTTATAAACCACATATACAGAGTGATTTAGTTTTGGCGTCATTAATTTAAATCTTAGTAGAGTTTGGGTGTCTGAGGGGGAATCTCGTTGACCATAAATTACCGCAGGTTGACTTATAGTATAGGCATTAACTCTTGTAGATGGCACGTGTGATTTACGATTTACAAGTCCACGAGTTCTAAAAACGTGTCATAAATAATTAAATTAAAATGATTATTATGTTCTAAATGTCCACGTGAATAGTTGTTGAAAGTTTTGTTCCTCCATACGGGTACCAGCACATTAATATTAAACGTAAACATTTACCAAAGTCACAAACACCAGAGATAAAATATTGATTTAAATGGCAAAGACAATAGTCAAAGCAATGTATATGCACGTGTACTTGTATACATGAACATGTAAGCAAGTACATAGAACAAACTTAGAATACAATAGCGACCACATAGATCCCCACAACACACGAATGAATGCATATAGGTAGATGGGAACAATAACGACGCATATGCCAGAAGAAGCAATTAATACTGGTTTGGCAGTTTGTTGTGGCGGCATTATCTTTCCACAGTGCACGTCGATCTGCATCCATCTATTAATATAAGTGGGACAGAGAGAGCGCACGTACTTATTACATGCAAGCATTATCTTCAATTTGTGCGCGACAGGTTTCACGTTGATAACTACTCACGACTAGTGTGGATTTTATTTCGGCATGACTTTAAACTGACAATGAATACTCGGATCTAGACACGAGTGAACAACTTCTTCATTAAACGTACGTTCATAAATGGGAGTAAATTATTGTGGTCTAATCGTTAAAGCACTCTCGAAATGCCATTCAATTTGAATTTGATTAAATTTCGCGGCTGAGTACGAATGCGGTATTCTATAAATATTTAATGTGACCAAAGCAAATGCACACTGTAGTGTGCATGTAATATATGTAGATATATATGTAGATAATTTCTTAGCCGTTCATTTAATATATCATTTGATAAATTCTTGGAGTTTTCGGCTCTTTATTAAATATTTTAAATATTTTCAAATTAGTATGTTATTTTGCGAGGTAAATGTGAATGTAAACATTGCTCTCTACAAATTACAACGCAAATCATACGAAATTTATTTGAAAAATTTTGTCCACGTTGGGACTTGAACTCAAGTCTACGGTTTGCCGGACCGGCGCTCTAAACCAACTGAGCGACGATAGACCTTGGTTCAAGTTTATCAGAAACTCCTTATAAGGTGACGATGTTAATAATTCAGATATCATCTGGCATCTGCTTTCAAAACTGACTCTCTGATTGACTCGTCCTCTGTGTTTCAAGACTTTTTATCATCTTGAATATCACAGAAAACGTCTTTTCAAAATTGTCGTTACCAAGCAAAATACAATGATTGGTTGTTTACATTTTCCATTCATATCCCCAATGTAACTACCCTTTTCATGTTTTCAAGCCCATGTTTCTTATTACTGACTGTTCAGTATGTCATCCTTTAAAAGTTCATTTCGCAAATATGTAAATTTATGATCCGTAACTAAACGATGGAATTTGGAATAGTCACGAACTCACAAAGATAATTGGTCTAAGAAACGATCTACTATAGTTGAATGTATGTCAACTGTATGTCAACTCTTCAGTGATGGATAAGTACGATGTACATTCAAACAAATGGATTCTACCGACCTGTGTGTGTGGCCTTTACACACTAGGTCAGTTTTCGAGACATTTAGGTAATTATTTCTTTACGGACACTCGACCCCTATTTTATTACGATTTGCACAATACACCATGTGCGACGGCCGACTTTTTGACGATTCTCAATACTTACATTTTTGGGTGACAAGATTGCAATTTATTAGCTTTTCTGTATGTCTGAAGTTAATTACCTATATCCGGTTTTTCAAACTAAATTTATCGGCAATAGTTCTTTGTTGTATATTGCGCCTCTTCATTGGTCTATGCTTAAAAAAGGGCCTTGCGTTTTTCGTATCTTTACCTCCCTCTCACCAATTAGAACTACATATTTTAAAGTAATATTTACATAAATTTGAAATCGGAGGAGTGGAATATTTCTTTCGCACGGTTCTAAATATAACCAAATTTCGAATGAAATTAATAATAAAAGAAAACCAAGATGATCTACAATAAAACGCTTAATAAAACGAAAATTTCTAAATAGATTTACGTTTTATTACATTCACAGTATTTAGTAAGGAAGTTGTTGTGGAATTTATTTATCCTAGCATCGTGCACTAACGAATCTAACAGGACGAAATACTTGTCGGCGTGTCTGGATAGCAATTTTCATACAAATATTAACATACCCAATTTTTCATAATATTTTCGACATTATTAACATGCATTATTTATTATATTTATTATAATCAAGCAAATTTGGTCAAAATAACACTAGTATTCGTAAAAGCGCCTCTTCATGTTGCAAGCTTATAATTTTTTAATTCAGTGTCCTTTTTTTCCCCTGTTCATCCCACACTCGATATCTAGAATGTATAGTCCGTCATTTCATGTAGATCTAATTTCCTTAATGTCGCCCTTAAATCCAAATAAAACAAGCGACTAATCCGTTTTGATTAATTTATACAGAGAAACAAATTTTAATTAAGGAAAGGATACTCGCGCTAGAAATTATGCGCACCATCGAACAAAAGCGACACTAATTAAAAGAATACTTCAAAATTGGGATTACGCGAGCGTGCGGAGAGAAGTTCATTTTCATTTACACAGTTATTTAGTACGCTTGTTTGAAAATTAAACGTGAAAAATTTATGTTGAGCGGTTATATTTCTAAATTGCGAATAAAGGACACACGTTCCACTTCTTCTTTTCTGGTTGCTAAAAACATTTTGGTCTTAGTCTCTTCGTAGAGAAATGGAAGTCATTGGAGGATCTCTTAGAAAGCGAGAAAATTAAATTCAATATAATAAAGGTCTTTATGTCATAAAAATGCAATATTATTTCTGAATGAAAAATATGTTGTACTTATTAGTAACTTCATCTTGTTCCTTAATTTTAAAAATGTGGGTTGCTGGAAAGAGCTCGAATAGTCTGACTACACGGAAGATATACAGAAGCCTTAGTACCTCTGAAGTGTTTAGAGTTGAATGGTAAAACCGTATTCCTTTGGTTCTATTTACAAATTTATAAATATAATAGGCGACAAAAGACATTCACATGTGGTATTAATAATAATAATAATATTTAATGTCCAACATAAATAAAATTCCAATTACACGACAAAAAAAAATAATGGCAAATAATAAAAATAAAAAATACAATGCAAATACAAAACAAAAAAAACAAACGATAATTCATAAACATATACAGGTGTCCTTGAAATAAAGAGAACGTATGAAAAATTGAAAGATGTAATTGTATAGAATATAAATCCAAAATATTATGAGTCAATTATTATCACGCGAAACCTAAAATTTAAAACTTCCTGAATTGTATCATTTGTATCACGTTCCGGTCATGAATTCAAAATAATCAAAATGTGCGCAAGTAATAAATACCTCGGTAAATATTGCTTTCTATATTTCACGACGCTAATTATATTCGTCGTAAAATGTGGAAAGCAATATTTACTTCGCGAAAATGCAATTAATTTGCAACAAGTGCAGACTACAGGCAAAAAATATCAACATCTGTTTCCTTAATGTAACATAAGGCTTCCCAATGTATTCGGAACCACAGTCCTTAATAGCTCAGTGGCAGAGCAATGGTCTGGCAAGATATGGACGTGGGTTCGAATCCTGCATAAGGGCGAATTTTTTCAATTAAAAAAATGGAATAATTAGCGTCGTAAAATGTAAAAAGCAATATTTACATTCACATTACTTCCCGAAAATGAAATTAATTTGCAATAAATATCTCTATTGAAGTTACACACACACACACACACGCGCTACAGCGTATGCTTGCGAACGCAATGTCATAAAACTTAATGTCGTTGTATGCTAAGGTCAGTAACCTCGTACAAAATCAGCTATTTATACATTCAAGTGCATTATTAGAATTAAGATGTGTGTTACATTACTTCACAAACCCACTTTAAAAATCATACTAAAAATAATTCGGACTACTAGAACTGACATTATTTCATGTATATTACGTGAATGTTTTTTCTTTGTTGCGAGAAGTAAGAAATATAAAATATTAATATAGATTCAGAATGCCGCTATTGAATTTACACACTGCAATGTTTATGTTTATAAAAATGCCAGAAGATACCATTGTGTAGAAACTTTTGTATGGTAAGGATTCAATAACCTGGCATGAAAGTCAGCTGTTAAAAATTACACTTGCGTGTGAATTTTTAAAGACGATATATTAAATGAACATGTAAGATGTGTGCTCTATTTAGTAACAATATATTTTTAATCGAAGACGTAAATGTAAATCGTAGCGAAAATTTGTGGAAATTGTCACAATGTAGATTTTTGCCCTGATTGATATATTCACTGTCAATGAAATGTCAATATAAATTTGCAGTTTGACAAAGCCTTGTTTTTTTTATTTTAACAAAGTAAGGATAATTTCCTTAATAGAAACTGGACTCTCTAAACCTACGGCAACATCTCGTATAGGACTTGTAAAAAGTTCCGTAAATTTTATTAACATGTGACAGATTAAATTATAGGTTATTACCATTACGACCGTTTCACAATATAGGAACTTACATTTTGTCAAAGAATGACATTGACGTCCATTTTAATTTATTTATTTATTGCTCGCAGCTGTCTATGTAGCGCTCGACAACTAGACTAAGCGAAACGGACAATAACAAAACTATTCAACGGTATTTTTAATAATATAAAATATTATTCAAAATCTGGTGTGAAGAACACAAATACAGGTTCACTATTAATATTTTTGTGAACGTGTCCGAGCATATCCCTCCCCAGAGACGTAGATACGTTTGTGTTCTTCATGCCAGATTTTTAATAATATTTTATATTATTAAAAATACCTTTGTATTATACAAAACTAGGGGGGTTTCCCTACTCATGTATGTTTCAATTATTCTGATACAAAAAACTATTCTTTTTATTATTGTGGGTCAGCTTTAAGATATCGTCTCTGATACTTTTTATAATATAATCGGTAACACAGTGGCGTGACAAAAATTTCTTAAATATCTTTGTTATTTTTTTTCGCCTATGAGAAGGAACTTTCGGAAAATATTTTGGATTCATATTCTATATAATTACATATTTCCATTTTTCATACGTTGTCTTTTTATTTCAAAAACACCTGACATAGAGTAGTCGAAGAAAGAAGAGATAAGGGTAATATTTGTGCAGGTTGTGTATCATGTGCGACGAAGGGGCTTTAAGTAACACATTCGACCTGACGATAGGAATGATGAAAGTGTTCGACGAGTGAGTTAAATGTCCTGGTACCAAAAAATTCAACTGTGATAGAATAAGACGGAGAACTGTGTGGATGTGTAGACGTGTATATGTCTACACGTGTAAACACAATATATGGACTAAGAAGTGTGGACGTCTTATAAAGTGTTTCGCAATTTTCGTGTTAGTTTTACTGTGCCCCATCTACAACACTGTTTATTATTTGTACCTACTGAGGATGACAACTTGTCGAAACACGTATTTAGAAGACGAATATTGATGTGGTAAGCAGTTTTATACCTTTCTTAAGTTTTTACCTAGCCACAGTCTCCAAAGAAAGACGACTTTCCTTTTGAATGGGGTTTTACGTTATTATTTGTATACAGGCCGTTCCAAAAGTCACTTCCACAGATATGAAGAATCCAAAATAAAGAGAAACTGATAATAATAAATACTTTATTAACATAATGTGATACAGATTATTTTTCTAACTGTTCAAAGTGTCCTGCATTGTTGTCAATGCATAATTGAAAACGTCGAGGAACATCATTTACAATGGCAGCGCATTTGCGTTTATCGTTGCGATACATGGTCATCCACTTCTGGGCAAATCCTCCACAGTACCGGTTCGTTCAAATCCTATATTTATATTTTGATTTAATCTTCTGCTAGGAGCAACCGCATCCGGATATCTTTCACTAAATTTCGCTCTTATTTACGGACTGTTTTTATCTCCTATTGATGTAGGACACTAAAGCACACTGTATCAGGTATCGTTTCGTGGGAATTTCATTTAATTTAGGTGATACGTTTCCTTAGCCGATCACGTTACACTCCTTTCTCGTATTAGGTGACGATAACGACAAATAACATAGGTTTCCTTTTATTTATGGTTATTCTATACGAGGGTTGCGGTTTATGTATCCGAAATAACAAACAAAAACAAATATTTATCATTGAAAATGGGTTCATTGTTTTTCAAAATATTCCCTATGATGATCGATGCACTTTTGCATACATTTGAATCAACTTTCACAGATCTTTTTCCATTCTGATCGAAGTATATGCAAAACATGCATTTTACACGCATCAACCGCTTCTTCTGGCGACGAAAGTCATTGACCACGTTGTTTGTTCTTGACGTACGATAACAAAAATAAATTATTATGTGTCAAATCAGGGCTGTACGGCGGATGGCTCATCAATTCGATATTTTGACCGGTCAAATATCGAGTTGTTTGTGTCGATGTATGAGAGCTCAGATTGTCATGGAGAAGAATTATCCTGTGTAACTGATTGTTTTTTTCTTATTTTTCCAAAGACTTCTGGCATACAACTTGTTGCGTAGCATTCACAATTGATCACTTTACGATAAAAAACAGGCTACCATTTGTTTTAAAATAGTTTTTGTTAAGTTTGGCTCATCTTGGATCGACTGCTACTTGCTTCTGGGCTCGTTCGCATAGATCCTAGATTTCCCGCCTATATAGATGTTATATACGGCTTTTGACGCACCACTATGATATTTTTGAGCATTTCCTTGCGCCTATCGGTACTAACACTTTTTTGAACGCTTATCAAATTATTCAGTATGGACCTGAAGCGAATAAATCTTTTTCGCGGCTAAATGTTCATGCTATATCTTATGTAGGCTTGTCATACCCAGGATGTCCCAATTTCTCGGTACATCACATGACGCACTGGCATTATTAGTTTTCGCACAGCATCGATATTTTCTGGCATAACAACCCATTTCTAACGACCTTTAAATTGGTCCGTGGGCGAACGATTGCCACGATTGACTTCATTAAACCAGTAGTATATAGTGGTTTTAGATGGTCTTTCATAGCCAAAATTTAAATTGAGTTGATCGATGTACTGCTGTTCAGATAATTCACGTCGAAAGTCATAGTAAATTATCGCACGAAAATTTTCACGAATTAATCCCATTTTTTGACTGATACGATATTTCACCGTAAGCAACACAAATAGCTTCTGTCATGCAGAAAAAGTCCCCTAAGTGCGTATACCGTCAAAGATGTCAAACTTTAAGATGGATATGTCAGATGACGCATAGCAGCTAGTGTTCCAAATTCCTGATACATAAATAGCTATTCTTGTCTACTTACATCTTCTTTCCTAATATAAATGAAATAAACTCCAAAATTTCGATAAATGCGTCAGGTGTAACAGGAAAGAATTTCAGAGTAGTTCGAGAGTGTTAATCACGACAACAGGGAGTTTTGATTGAAATACGAGGGCAATTCGTAAAGTATGTTCCGTTTCCTCCTAGTGAGCAGAGGTGTGGGGATATCGGCGTGATCGGAGCGCTGCGGTGTAGTTTGGTTTAATGTGAGTCTGGCAGTGCTAGTGGGAGACTGGTTCGGATATTTTTTGTGCTATTTGGATCGTTTAAAATAGCTGTTGCAATTGGAAATTCCGCCTACTGTGAATTGCTTGCTGTTCTATTTATGGTGAAAGTGTCATGAGTTACAGTATGGTTAGAAGATGATGCCGTATCTTTCGAAAAAGACGAATTAATGTCTATGAAGAAGAACGGAGTGGAGGACCAATTGTTGTGACGAACAAACTATGAAACACTTCAGCAGTACATTCTTGAAGTTTTTACAGACTAACAAATAGGGTTGTGACGATCCTTGCGAGGTCGTTGTCCATACAAGGATCGATACAATGAATTTTTGTTTATATCTGTAGTTTCATCTATAGTGAGCCACAGTCTTTTATTCATTACTGCGGTTTTTACATATCCATTTTTCGCGCACCGTCGGCAAATACCTACGTAGCATCCTCGGACTTGGTAGTTTCCATATAGTGGAAAAAACATTCTTTGTCCGATTTTTTTTCAATCGGTATAATACATGCACTTAAAAACGAGAAACGAGAGATGCACAACTTGAGATGACAGCAGCTCTGAATCACTCTAACACCTCGCTCTCCTACGCTAGTGTAAGCCAACGGAGAATGCTTGTCTCTATTAATTACTGATATATTAATTGCAATTTATCTTTTTCTAATCTCTTATGGCAATTTCTAATGTAAATGGGTTCTGTTTGCATCCAATCCCTTTAAAAATTGAATTCGCTCGTTGTTTGGGCATTTTCAGCAGTACAATTTGTTAAATTGTAGAATGGTAATATAAAGAAAAGAAACGATTTAAAAATTGAAGTATTGATAGTAATAAAATTTATATATACATGCGTATATTTTATACTTCATTCTATTATTTATATTTGTGATGTAGTGGCCCTGGTTACGGTCTTAAACCCATGTGCAAGTGGTGAAACAATCCACGGTGTGTGCATCTTGAAAGTACACTTCATATGCAACCAAAGCAGGAGGAATTACTATATGGTGACAGTAAACTAGGGTTTGCGAGTGTGCTTAAGTAATAGTTGGTACACGTACTAAAACTACAGCGGTGCCTTTTATTATACTTTCCAGAGTCAAAACGAATGGCTAACATCAGTATGTCAAACTTTTTAGAGATCTTGGCCCGTGAAACTTCTACTTGCAATAGCAATAACTTCTATTAACCGCTTTTCAACAATAAAAACCTAGTCGAGAAACGATCAATAGATGTTAGATAATATTAATCGTTCTATAAATAACATACTGCTATGGATAGTGAGTTCGTAGTTGACTGAACCACTATTCACCACAACACTGTCCAACTTTAATGCTCAATCGGTTAATTTTCTTTTATGAGACAGCTTTTATCTCCGGGTTTCCAATAGGAAAACGTGGTACATCTCTTCTACAAAAATAATGGGCGCCAGTGAATTGTTCACACAAAGGTAATAAGAAAGTCACAGTTTCCAAATTATTGTTTATTAAAAAAAAATCAAATTGACAAGTAATAAGGAGGTTTGCGCGATGTACTGCTTGCTCTCCCCCTCTGGCCTGAACCTACCTGAAGATGGTCGTCCCCAGGAAAGTACTCTGCCGGCTAACTCAGTCAAGTTTCGTAGAGTGTCGCGAGTTCAAGGTCGCTAGGTGTAGATATAGACGCCACCGCTTTCAACCTGCAGAAAAAAACCTAGAAAACGGAAGCAGGCGGGACCCAGGTGGGTTCAAAATCAACCAGAGGGTCAGCCCCTTATTACTTGTTTCAGGTACAGATACGAGTCTGCTTATCTCAATACTTGTAGGAAGGGGTTTAAACAAACTCAAGTTGTCAACAATAACAAGATTTATTAACAAGAAATAGTTCTAAAATAACTTCAGAATATTTATCAGAAATCGCGGGTCACAAAAAAAAACAAACAATGGGATCACAAATTAGATCAAATTCGCCAATAATTCAATTTCTAAGCAGTTATTTTCCAAGCAATAAAATATATTTTATGATTAACAAAATGATATATTAAATATATATAGAGAATCAAATTAATTTAAGAAGCTATATGAAATATAAAAGTTAACTAGTTTCAGAAAGAAGATTCTAAAGTTATATAAACGGTGATAATATATTAATAAAGAATACTGGCTTTATTTAATAAATTTATCAGAATAATACATCAATGCAAATATTTTAAAAAAGTAAAGAAATCAAATCTAGATGGTATTATTCGAAATGGAAAAACGTAATCAAAATGAATAGCTACAAGCTACATAGAGTTAATAAGCCACACTACGAAATTATTGGGTAACATGAAAAACATTCAACGTTCCCCAAGTCTAATAAAGGCTTAGTTCAAAAATAAGGTTAAAAATACAAATTCTTCCAGTATCATTCCCTTAAGCACCCTAGTATCGCTCAAGGCGCAATATAGAGTTTTCTTAAATACAGGTTCACCTGTCAAAACACAACAACACCCTGTATAACAGGTGTAAAATTTATGAAAGTTAAAGTTTAATTTACGATTTAAGATCAAGACAAATATAATACAGAACTCAAATTAGGTATACGTAATAGTGGTTCTTTTAGAGACATTATAAGTGCACATACTTGCTATACGAGTATGTAATGTATAATTACCCTATGTCCCGAAAGGGAATAATGGGTTTAATAATAATAATAATAATAGTGGTTCTTTACAATTAGTTTACAGAGTAAAATAAATGAAATCTAGATCTTCGACGTAACCCCAAGATATATCTAAATTGTACGAAGGCCCGACTGAAGGTTCTAAGCCTCGTTCAAAAATCTACACTAACTACTGGCTGCTGGTGAAGCTAGACATCCAGTTAATTAATTAACAATAAAGGGTATGTTAGAAATCAGGCGATTAAAGCCTATCGGTCAAAGTAATAAGGTGAAGCCCTGTATGCTGTCTAAATTTAGAGCATAAATTACAAAGGCAGCACAGAGAAGAGATTAGCTTCTCTCTAGTGCCTACTAAAGATTTAATAAACAAACAATTAAACTTTTAATAAAAATTTAGATAAGGATAGTATGGGCTGATTAATAACCCACTTCTAATTAAGAAAAATATATCAGCAACTACTTAGCTTATCAAACATAATGCCTAGAATTTCAGAATCCCGTCTTGTGAATGCCCTCACAGAGGTAGATCAGGATTGTCGTTCCCTAATATGTTTCAATGGGGATCAGCCGCCATTTTAGAGACACCGTGTAGTTGTTACAAGATTTCTCAGGACTGGATGCTCTGGAGATACCAGGATCACCGTTAAGAGTGGATTCAGGATTCCTGTTCGGAACTCCTACAGAAGTTCGCAATTCTACGTTGCCTCGCTGCGAAGAATAACCGCGTAACCAAAAATAAGTATTGGCCACCACGTGGTATATCCCACGAAATAACTTCGAATTAAAATGTACGGTTTTAAATTCTTAAAATTTGGATAGATGCTCCAAAATATTAAATCCTAAGGAAGATAAAAGAATCGAAATAAGCAAAAATACATAAGATAATGAAATTTCTTACCGCAAATATATATGATCACTAGTTAGCGCTACAAAGACTTAAGAGCAAGTGTCCGACAAACATGGCACGAGAAAAAGAACAGGCCGGACGTACGTCATAGAAATGGCCGGAAAATTTGGAAGAAAGAAAATAATTACACAAAATCCCTGACAAGGTTAATAAGTGATAAAGGAGACTAACAATCATCATGATGATAAATAATTAATATCGAAAGCCGAAAAATAAGAAATATTAGGAAACCTCAAACGTCTAGAGTTCTGTACAAGCAAGTGACACTAAGAGTCGTGTAGGTGTCGCGCCAAGCAAAAGTGAAGGAGTTCGCTCAATTAACTTTAAATCAAATGGATAATAAGCAAATTGAAGCATCCAAAAGATCATACAAAATTCTACACAAAATTTTTGAACTTCTCCTGGTATATGATTAAACTTTTATAATAATGATGAGAATAATAATGATAACAATATTAATTATTAAAATAAAATTAAACTTTTATTTATTTTTACTTAAATTTAATGCCAATAGACTTAAATTTTAAGATTATATACTATATTCTAATTGTGATTTATTAAATCAATTCGAAAATATATCGGTGAATCTCCTATTTTGCGGTGCTTTTTCGCTTTTATACGCAGCGTTATTTTCTTCTTAGAATTGGATTCCTACTCCAAATAATTTATTTTTGTTTTCTCTAATTTTCATAGTTATTTAATATTTCCACCCCTTTGTATTTTTATTTATCATGGGCAATTTTAATGTTTCTATCTCTCTGCGTTGTTTCCCTTGCTAACTAAACGCGACCAAAATAATTAAGACAAGTAATAAGGAGGTTTGGGCGATGTACTGCTTGCTCTCCCCCTCTGGCCTGAACCTACCTGAAGATGGTCGTCCCCAGGAAAGTACTCTGCCGGCTAACTCAGTCAAGTTTCGTAGAGTGTCGCGAGTTCAAGGTCGCTAGGTGTAGATATAGACGCCACCGCTTTCAACCTGCAGAAAAAAACCTAGAAAACGGAAGCAGGCGGGACCCAGGTGGGTTCAAAATCAACCAGAGGGTCAGCCCCTTATTACTTGTTTCAGGTACAGATACGAGTCTGCTTATCTCAATACTTGTAGGAAGGGGTTTAAACAAACTCAAGTTGTCAACAATAACAAGATTTATTAACAAGAAATAGTTCTAAAATAACTTCAGAATATTTATCAGAAATCGCGGGTCACAAAAAAAAACAAACAATGGGATCACAAATTAGATCAAATTCGCCAATAATTCAATTTCTAAGCAGTTATTTTCCAAGCAATAAAATATATTTTATGATTAACAAAATGATATATTAAATATATATAGAGAATCAAATTAATTTAAGAAGCTATATGAAATATAAAAGTTAACTAGTTTCAGAAAGAAGATTCTAAAGTTATATAAACGGTGATAATATATTAATAAAGAATACTGGCTTTATTTAATAAATTTATCAGAATAATACATCAATGCAAATATTTTAAAAAAGTAAAGAAATCAAATCTAGATGGTATTATTCGAAATGGAAAAACGTAATCAAAATGAATAGCTACAAGCTACATAGAGTTAATAAGCCACACTACGAAATTATTGGGTAACATGAAAAACATTCAACGTTCCCCAAGTCTAATAAAGGCTTAGTTCAAAAATAAGGTTAAAAATACAAATTCTTCCAGTATCATTCCCTTAAGCACCCTAGTATCGCTCAAGGCGCAATATAGAGTTTTCTTAAATACAGGTTCACCTGTCAAAACACAACAACACCCTGTATAACAGGTGTAAAATTTATGAAAGTTAAAGTTTAATTTACGATTTAAGATCAAGACAAATATAATACAGAACTCAAATTAGGTATACGTAATAGTGGTTCTTTTAGAGACATTATAAGTGCACATACTTGCTATACGAGTATGTAATGTATAATTACCCTATGTCCCGAAAGGGAATAATGGGTTTAATAATAATAATAATAATAGTGGTTCTTTACAATTAGTTTACAGAGTAAAATAAATGAAATCTAGATCTTCGACGTAACCCCAAGATATATCTAAATTGTACGAAGGCCCGACTGAAGGTTCTAAGCCTCGTTCAAAAATCTACACTAACTACTGGCTGCTGGTGAAGCTAGACATCCAGTTAATTAATTAACAATAAAGGGTATGTTAGAAATCAGGCGATTAAAGCCTATCGGTCAAAGTAATAAGGTGAAGCCCTGTATGCTGTCTAAATTTAGAGCATAAATTACAAAGGCAGCACAGAGAAGAGATTAGCTTCTCTCTAGTGCCTACTAAAGATTTAATAAACAAACAATTAAACTTTTAATAAAAATTTAGATAAGGATAGTATGGGCTGATTAATAACCCACTTCTAATTAAGAAAAATATATCAGCAACTACTTAGCTTATCAAACATAATGCCTAGAATTTCAGAATCCCGTCTTGTGAATGCCCTCACAGAGGTAGATCAGGATTGTCGTTCCCTAATATGTTTCAATGGGGATCAGCCGCCATTTTAGAGACACCGTGTAGTTGTTACAAGATTTCTCAGGACTGGATGCTCTGGAGATACCAGGATCACCGTTAAGAGTGGATTCAGGATTCCTGTTCGGAACTCCTACAGAAGTTCGCAATTCTACGTTGCCTCGCTGCGAAGAATAACCGCGTAACCAAAAATAAGTATTGGCCACCACGTGGTATATCCCACGAAATAACTTCGAATTAAAATGTACGGTTTTAAATTCTTAAAATTTGGATAGATGCTCCAAAATATTAAATCCTAAGGAAGATAAAAGAATCGAAATAAGCAAAAATACATAAGATAATGAAATTTCTTACCGCAAATATATATGATCACTAGTTAGCGCTACAAAGACTTAAGAGCAAGTGTCCGACAAACATGGCACGAGAAAAAGAACAGGCCGGACGTACGTCATAGAAATGGCCGGAAAATTTGGAAGAAAGAAAATAATTACACAAAATCCCTGACAAGGTTAATAAGTGATAAAGGAGACTAACGATCATCATGATGATAAATAATTAATATCGAAAGCCGAAAAATAAGAAATATTAGGAAACCTCAAACGTCTAGAGTTCTGTACAAGCAAGTGACACTAAGAGTCGTGTAGGTGTCGCGCCAAGCAAAAGTGAAGGAGTTCGCTCAATTAAGTTTAAATCAAATGGATAATAAGCAAATTGAAGCATCCAAAAGATCATACAAAATTCTACAGAATATTATCACCATAATTGAATTGATAAAGGAGAACCAATAATGAAGAAATAACAAAAATAGACACAGCATGACTCGTAATAATTTCCATCATGGCGGGCGGCCTGACAGAGAAATATATAAAAAAAAATGAAGAAATAAAATATATGGATATAGTGACAGCCAAAATATTTGAACATACAAATAAAATATGAAGGAATTAAGGTTTGAAGTGGCCCAAGTTGAACGATAATTAAAAACAAAATAGATAAAATAGTAATAAACGAAACTGTTGAATAATGAAAGGACTAAGTTGACTTAACGAGGTTAATAATGAAATAAATTCACTAAAAAATTCCTGAATGATCTCAAAGTGATTTTTCGAGCGTAACACCCTGTTTATACATTTTTCCTTTTTGTTGTTATTTGTAAATTTTATTCTGGAATAGTGAACTTTTAGTCTCGCCTTCCCCGAATAGCTTCTCCTGCTCGTTTGTACAGGCAGATTTTACGCGGGAAATCGTCTACGTAGTACTCCTTTCCCGTAGTATCTTCTTTCTCTTTCTTCCCTTGTTTTTTCATATGATATCGTCTTGTACTTTGCTTTCACTCGTATGCCTGCATAGATCCACGTTATCGTCATTGAGCATGCGTCTCTGATACGCTTTTGTTGTTTTCTTTACCTCGTAATATTACTGCATTGATTACTTTTATTTACATTTTATGCTGTTTGTTTACTTCTTGTTGCTGATATTCTTGTTGTTTTAGATTTTACTGGTCCAGATTTCCCGCTTGTATGGCTTATGTAATTAATTTCTCTTATTTTAAAATAGCATTGAACGTCTTATGTTAATGCATCCATTTTGACAAAGTTATTTAGAACAATATAATGAACTTGAATTTAATATGCTTACTAACGTTATTACTGTATAAAGAAGAGATTATTTTATATCCTTTTGTAATCTTACTGGTGTGTATAGCATGTTTTATTACTTTACTTATATTTTAAACGTTTAATAATCTAACTAATCTAAAATCTATTGATATAACGTTACCTGTTTACCTATTAATTCTTGGAAATATATATCCACAATTTTAATGCTACATCAATATATGATATACGAAGTGCATTTAAAATACAAAACCTCGGTTGATTTATTTTTAATTTGTTTTTACTTATTCAGTTATGTTTAATTAGCTTTGTAGTTATTAGTTCTATTTTTAATTTTCATCCAGCGTTAATTTCATAGAAATATGTTTAATTGTTTCTGTAACGTCTATTGATTTCACAATAAATCTATACTGTTAAAAAAATTAGTTTGTATATATTTTATTATAATCAAATCTTAATTTATTAAGTGATAGATGTGTAGTTTATGCCGCCTATGGTATCTTGCAATTTTATGTAAAATCAAATACAAATCTCCCCATTACTTCTAATGCTGCGCGAACTTACTCCCACCGCTCGCCATATTATTTGGCGCTTGCTATAGTTGTGTTTTCTTTCTTTGAAGCGGCCCTGTAAATATAGTTCTAAATTATTTAAAAAATAGACTCAATTTAATATTTTTCAGTAATGAAATAAAGTGTATTTCAAACAAATAAATATGTAAGTAATTAGACGTAGGCAGCGCACCCTTCAAATGGGTTTGACACTGTAAATATTCATTCCAAGTACTGCGAAATGTAGATTTTTTAACTTAATCACTCTAGAGCGAGGGGCCCATACATATTGTATACGTTGCGGTTCGAAAACACCTAAACATGTCCTAACTGTAGAGTCAACGTGCATTTAACGTAAGAGGTGCGTACAGTTTTAATTAATAAATTAAGCTACCTTTGCGTTAATGAAACTCTTTCATTATATCGAATACACGTAAAGGTAATATGAACCAACACACACTATCTACGTGTGCATACTCTATGTCGAGTATGTTTAACATGCAACCCATTTTCAAAGAGTAAACATCTGCGTAAAATTTGCCGTGCTGAGCAAAATACACACACAAGGGCTATTTTCCGGAATGGTTGATCAGTACTGAACTATGTTAGATGTTAATTAAACAATACCATGGGGCGTATTCTTTCTTTATGAAGGAGAAAACTAGGTGAATAATTAATATCTCACTGTATGTATGTCTCTCATGTGCCCTTTTCTTTTTTAATGAATTAGGAAATAGTTGTTGGACTAAAATAACCGAAGCAAAATAAGGTGTAGGATCAAATAAATTACACTAGCATCGTTAGTGGTAAAAATAATTAAATTTGCTGTGTCCTAGTTAGAACAAAAATTTAGGAAAAATTAATATTTTTCTGGCAATGTTTATTAACATGTTAAGTTTCAAAGCGGCCATCATGGCCTAATTACGAGTATGGTTCGATAACGCTGGTCAACAAATTTTCATTTTTAAAATTTTTCTTTCGAAACTATGTGCAATTTTCGTATCTTTTATAGTTCTAACAATAGTAAAAACAACCAAAAATAATATTGAATAGTAAATGAAATCACATTAATTAGATATGTGCAGTTATGCTCACATAAATCTAGTACAACCAAACATTATCAAACTGTCAAATTATCAAAATTTGTATGGAATAATCGTGCTTTTCAAACACAAGGAAAAACCGCAAATATTGTATTTCAATATATAAATGGTGTTGGGGCAACTAGTGGATTTGGTCGTCGCTCCTATGTTGACTCACCGCGCACGGGTTGTAAGGCCGTATACGCACTAATTTTTTAATCTTCGGTGACAGTTATTAATGAAATGCGGCACATCCAATTTAACACCTTTATTTACATATATACATTACTTCATACATAAAATTTGTTGTATAATGAAAGACTGTTGTCTTTTGATAAAATATGAGACTGGTGTCTCTTGATATTAAAAGTCGATTGCTGTCTTGAACATTGTTCTTACGACTGTTTGTCTAGAACGTTATTATGTTAAGACTTGCGACTGCTAGTAATTTATGTAGACTGTTGTCTTGAACATTGTTCTTACGAGTATTGTAAGAATGTTGTTTTGTGGCGAATTGCTACTCGACTTGTCTTAGTGACTTGCGTTCGCGGCTTGCTTTAGCGACTTGCTAAAGCAAGCAATCGCGCAGAACTATTTAAAAACTTTTTAAACATTGTAAGCAAAATTTACCCTTCCCTTCAATTAACAAAAAAGGCCACATGCAGCTAAATGACGAACAAAAGGTCGGCAAAGTTACAAAGAACCGCCTTGATTGTAAATTGTGCCTACAAACGTTGCAGATGGTTTTTGATTCTAACTGTATACATGGCATGGCACGTTCATTGTTAAAAGAACATAATTTGAAACGTATCAAATAATATAATTTGAAACGCATTTTGAGAAGGCGGCAATAAATAACTGCCGGTAGAATAACAAATATGTATGCGGCAATAAATAGTGCCGATCTGTTGACAATATCTGTATGCGACGATAAATAAGTACCGGGCATGCATATCTGATGACAAATATGTAATACGCGGTATTATAAATTTTATAGTGAAACGTTTGCATCTTAATACAATAAGAAAATATAATTACATATACAGAAAGTATTAATTTTGTTTCTGACTTTTATAATTTAAATATTATAATCTATGATTTCTTATTATTTCATGTGTAATATTAAAATGAATAATACTTATATTTAATATATAATACAAAATTAATAATATTTATGTTTACTATACGATATATAAATTCGTTTCGTTTATAAGACGAAACAAATGGAATTAACTATTTTTATTTACCAATAATACATTTTAAATACAGATTTGCAAAAAATGGAGTCAATACCTACTTTATTGGGCCACCATTTATATCAATAACTTCTCTCAATCTCCTGGGCATTGAAAGTACAAGATTTCTAATGTAACCGTGTTGCTCAACTATATTTTTTCCCAGGTATTTAAATTAAATCCCACAAGTCTTCGCTATTCCTAACACATTTTCGTGATCTACGTTTTACCACCTTAGCCCAGACATTTTCCATAGGATTTATGTCTGCACTTTTAGGAACTCGTTACAATATTTATTATTATTCCTATGAAACCAATGTGTAGCTACATTTGCCGTATGAATAGGGCAATTATCATGCTGGAATATCTAATTGTCCTGAAGAAAAGTTTGTTGGACGCATGACAGCATTACATATTCTAATATACGAACTTAATTTATTGATGTAAATTTTTCCTCAATTCTCCAACACATCCCAGTATCATGGCAGTTTATTCATGCCCACACATTCACTGAAAACTTTCCCTGCCTATAATTGTTATGTATACAGGATTTTTTACGTAACCCGTTCATTAAAAGTTTTCTAGGTTAATGCCTAAGGACACTTTTAAAAATTTTGGGGCACGTAATCTTGATACTTGATATATTAAAATAAAATATTAGTCATAGCCAACTTTGATATTTTAAATAGAATGTTATACTTTTTATTGCTTTATTTTTAGATTCCTTGTAAAGTAGTATGACACTTTATATTAAGATTTGTTATGCAAAAAATTAACCGTTTTTGAATTATTTTGATTTTTGTGAAATTTTTTTTCAATGTACTTGTTAAAACCATATATCTCAGGTATATTTGATCAAAACTTCGTCATATTTCTACTGGAGATAGCGATAGGTATGAAATTCCGAGTAATGTCGAAACATTTAAGAAATCTCTTACAGAGTGTTCGAAATTTATTGATTATTTAAGTAATTTTTAATTAAAGAAACATTGATTTTTTTAAATGGAACACTTGTAGATGAGCACGACATAGTAAGTAAATAAACATTTTGCATCTTACAGGTATAGGTTTCCCTATTCATCTCTCATAGTTTTAAAGTTATTAATGATTATTTTCTAAATTGAGCATTATCAAGAAAAATCGTTGTAGTAAGCCTTGAAAAATAAATCTGATCTGTCAAAATTGTCACAAAGTGTATTTCGTGCCTAATTGGTTTTATATTGTTCACAAATATCCAAGACAAATTAAATATTTATTATAATATAGATATTTTGAATTTATTCTATATTCATGGTGAATCTCTTCAAATTATTGAAAGAACATGTCCGACTTTTTAATGAAAGATACTCACATTTACCAGCAATGAATAAAACTAAATTCAAGCGAATAGAGTCAAATTCCATTTGATTTGGTATTCAAGTCAAGAAGACATTTCCAAAACCGATTACGGGCGATGAAGGTAATGAAATCGTTGTTTTGAGATATTTTCATGCGCATCCAACCTGTTCTATACCGACGGCGTGTGCAGATGTTGGAATTTCATGTACATCAAAGGATTTTAAAGAAAAATAAAATGCATACTTATCCTTTCCAATCAGTTTAGGCTTTTTGTCCAGGAGATCAAGATAGAAGAATCAATTTTGCGAGTTTATTTTAAGTAAAACACAAGAAGATCCCAATTTTTTATCTATAATTTTAAGGATTTTGAATAGAAGAAATTGTCATCATTGGGCACAACAAAATCCACATACCATTAGAGAAACAAATTTTCAAGACACTCTTAGCTCTAATGTTTTTGCAATAATTATATATATCCATGTTGAAAATGAAATTTATAACGAGAATTTAACAAGCGTCAGGTATCTACAATTGTTAAGGAAAGTAGTACTGCCATTTTTAAATAACCTGTTGGTTTCAAATGGATCGAGCACCCGCTCACTTTTCACATGAAGTATATCGGGAATTAACGAATATCTTTGAGGATAAGTGGATTGGTCGCAATGGACCTTGGTTCTGGCCATCTAGATCCCCCAATTTGACTCTCCTTGATTTTTATTTATGAGGTCAAATAAAAAATGAGGTATGGGTTTTCCGTGCGAAACAGAGAATAGTTTGTAACTAGAGTAAGAGATGGTTTTCGAAACTTGAACGCTGAGCAAGTAAGAAAAGCTACTACAACAGACTTAAGAATAGTCATGCTTTGTTTAGATCGCAGATCATTTTGAACATTTGCGAATATCATTATTCACATATTATCTGTCTATAATATATTGATTTGATTCGCCTTTTGCTTGTTAATGTGTGGTTATTTTTGTTATCTCATTTGATATAAAATATTTTCTCAGTTTTCAAATTTATTTTCTTTTCTAACCTTTTCGCTAGAAGTTTGATGAATCTATATATATAATTGGTATAATTCCAAAATTATTTAGATTTTTTTTTCTAAAGCTTTCTACTAATAATGCTCAACTTAGAAAATAATTTAAAAAAGGTATATAACCCCTTACCACAATTATTAATCGTATCCTAAATACGTATTTCGACAACTAAGTTGTCATCGTCATGATGACAACTTAGTTGTCGAAATACGCATTTAGGATACGATTAATAATTGTGGTAAGGGGTTATATACCTTTTTTAAGTTTTTTACTTAACCACAGTCTCCAAAGAAAGAATTTTTTAGAAAATAATCATTAATATAATTTTCAATTTAATTTTATTCATTGCTGGTAAATGTGGGTATCTTTCATTAAAAAGTCAACATGTTCTTTCAATAATTTGACGAGATTCACCATGAATGTTGAATAAACTCAAAATATCTCATACAAAAAGGTGTAGTATATCAATACGTTATGCACGTATTAGCCATTTGTTACAAATGTAACAGACATGCAATATGCATATCTGTAACTGTACACATGGAGAATACACCTCGTATTTTCAGCATTTACTTCTGCTTAAGACACGTGTTTCTGCCATCTATAGGCGTCGTCAGTCAAGCTAGTGAAGCAATGTAATATATATGATACAAATCTTTTTAAGAACAGATTTGCATCTGTATATACATTTACGCTGAAATCGCCTACAAGATATAGCAAATTTCGTCCTATAAGGTGGCACTATTTAATAAGTGACTTCTGACGGACGAAAGAGACTATGCCGAAAAAGGCGACCTTTGGCTTGCTAGCTATGCTAGTACATAAGCGAAAAAATACGTATAAGTGTAGTCCATTAACACGAGCCAGATGGCGGTACATATACAAAAAGGTGTAGTATATCAATACGTTATGCACATATTAGGCATTTGTTACAAATGAAACAGACATGCAATATACATATCTGTAACTGTACACATGGACAATACACCTCGTATTTTCATTTGTATTACATTGCTTCACTAGCTTGACTGAGGACGCCTATAGATGGCAGAAACACGTGTCTTAAGCAGAAATGCTGAAAATACGAGGTGTATTGTCCATGTGTACAGTTACAGATATGTATATTGCATGTCTGTTTCATTTGTAACAAATGCCTAATACGCGCATAACGTATTGATATACTACACCTCTTTGTATATTTACCGCCATCTGGCTCGTGTTAATGGACTACACTTATACGTACTTTTTCGCTTATGTACTAGCATAGCTAGTCAAGCGTCAGATGTCACTTATTAAATAGTGCCACCTTATATGACGAAATTTGCTATATCTTGTAGGCGATTTCAGCGTAAATGTATATACAAATACAAATCTGTTCTTAAAAAGATTTGTATCATTTGTATTACATTGCTTCACTAGCTTGACTGACGACGCCTATAGATGGCAGAAACATGTGTCTTAAGCAGAAGTAAATGCTGAAAATACGAGGTGTATTGTCCATGTGTACAGTTACAGATATGTATATTGCATGTCTGTTTCATTTGTATCAAAATATCTCCATTAGAATAAATATTTAATGCGTCTTGCATATTTGTGAATAACATAGAACCAATTAGACACGAAATACACTTTGTGACAATTTTGACAGATCAGATTTATTTTTCAAGGCTTACTAAAACGGTTTTTCTTGATAATGCTCAATTTAGAAAATAATCATTAATAACTCTAGAACTATGAGGGATAGGCATAGGGAAACCTATACCCGTACGATCCAAAATGTTTATTTACTTACTATGGCGTGCTCATCTACAGGCTGTTCCATTTAAAAAAATCGATTTTTCTTTAATTAAAGATTACTTAAATAATCAGTCAATTTCGAACACCTGTAAGAGATTTCTTAAATATGTAGACATTACTCGGAATCTTGTACCTTTGGTTGTCTCCAGTAGAAATACTACGAAGTTTAGATTAAATACGCCTGAGATATATGGTTTTAAAAAGTTTTTAAATTACTTATCATGTTTCACCCAGAACCTACCGTGAATTCTATACATTATATTAAATTGCTTAACTCCTTAACTAGGACATGTCACCTATTTATAATTAACTTTTAAATTATATACCTACAATATCCAATTATTCATAGACCCTTTTCACGTGAATTGTCTCTCATTTAATATGCAAAAATTACCTCCTTAACACACCCAGAGCCTACCGTGAATTCTATACATTATATTAAATTGCTTAACTCCTTAACTAGGACATGTCACCTATTTATAATTAACTTTTAAATTATATACCTACATTATCCAATTATTCATAGACCCTTTTCACGTGAACTGATTCTCATTTAATATGCAAAAATTACCTCCTTAACACACCCAGAGCCTACCGTGAATTCTATACATTATATTAAATTGCTTAACTCCTTAACTAGGACATTGTCACCTATTTATAATTAACTTTTAAATTATATACCTACAATATCTAATTATTCATAGACCCTTTTCACGTGAATTGATTCTCATCTAATATAACTCAACACAGCCGGATGTCTTGTTTCTTCACATGTAACGCCCCTTCTTAATTTTGTCTTTCTCAGAATTTGCAATGAGAGTTCGGCTTGTACAATATACAATATACGACTTTTTAACCATTTGTAATGGAAAATTTTTACACCCCTACCCAATATAGATTTTGTCACTACCTGTGTACTCGAAATAATACGTTTAAATAATAACTACTAATGTGTACAATGCACATGAAATATTCATATAGTTAAATATACTAGTGTTTTTGTGAAAATATAAGGTGCTTCATTTCGTTTAATAGTAGGTCACCGTAACTTTAAAAATCGTTTTTAGTAGGCGCCTTCTTTAGAGAAGAATTTCTGCCGTTCCTTTGTCCGATAATTTAACACATGTTTAAAACCTTTTCTAAGAGGCAAGTGTTTTGTCTCGTAGTTTGAGATTGGCATGGTAGATTTAGTCTTTACAGGGTTGCAGTGTATAGTAGTTGTGCGGAAGCGTTTATGTTACTTTACTGTGCCCCATGTGTGACTTTTAATTAGTAGTTTTTACCTACTGATGATGACAACTTAGTTGTCGAAATACGTATTTAGGATACGACTAATAATTGTGGTAAGGGGTTATATACCTTTTTTAAATTTAAAAAGTACATTGAAAAAACAAAAAATTTTACAAAAATCAAAATAATTCATAAACGGTTAATTTGTTGCATAATAAACCTTAATATAAAGTGTTTATAGTACTTTACAAGGAATCTAAAAAAAAAAACAATAAAAAGTACAACATTCCATTTAAAATATCGCTATGACTTCCGGTATAACCGAGAGTGGTTCATAAGTGTAGATATTTTATTTTAATAAATCAAGATTACGTGCCACAAATTTTCAAAAGTATCCTAAGTCGTTAACATAGAAAACTTCTAATGGTGGGTTGCGTGAAAAGCCTGTATATCGTTCCTCAAATCTCGTATTTCGTAGTCTATAAACATGTATTTACATAGTATTATATGTTGAGCACTTGTGAAATATTGAAATAACGAAATAAAACACAACCCTTTTTCACAAAAATAGTTTGAATAAACCAAATATACAGTAGTACTGTTTAAACATAATATCTACGAGATATTGACCGTGAGAATTGAAGGTAAATCTGTAGAAGGACACCAACTCTACTCTCGCTCTGGTTTACATCTTCAAGGGTAGATAAGATCTAGGATTAAGATAGTAGGTAAAGTGTGGTAATATGAACTCCAGCAATAATGAATTTGTAAGCATTACCAAACCTTAAAGTATAAATTTCTAATTTCTATTCATCTGCAAGATCGAAGAAAGCTGTAATCGGTTGCCTACTAATGAACTTAGTCAATCAACTGCTTTAAAGTTAGCACGCATAAAATCGTTCTAACTTCCTTGAAATATTATAATTGAACATTTATTTTTATTTGATGATGCCTAATGTCACCCCTATAGAGAATAATAAAATGATAGATAGGCATCAGCATTGAATTGAATCTTAATGACAATGACGCTAACGTCGACCAAAACCTCGAATCACAAAAAAAATCACGGTGATTTCATAAAAAGTAATCCAAAATATTTTTGGGAGTGAAATATAAAACAGGATTCGTTGCTTTTTAATTGAATATTTAGGTTCGTAATGGGCGAATGCAAGGTTTGTTCTACATCAGTTAACAAACGACCAATCATTATTCCAAATTCAACATTACAAAGCCATTATTAGATATGCAAAAAAGTAGGAGAATTTGTACAAAATCGTAATTAATGACGCAGCCTTCTATTTTAATTTCGATAGTTTTAATTCACAACATTTCGATTTATTTGCAAGAAAATGTTTCAACTCAGTCCTTACACTTTTTGTATCCCACTGAAGGATAATTTCGTAAGAGAAGGTTGGGTTTACGCGTGTTTGTGATTAGAGCCTCCGTGTACTATGCTGTCGGCGTCGTTGCATTATTAATTTACCTTGGATGGCTTGTTTTCGAGTATAAACATTACGAAAAACAAAACGTTGTGGCGGCAACATTAGCCCTTTTTTACGGTGAACATTCTCTGTATAGTACAATGGTTCCACCATGCTATTCTCTTTTTCCGCTAGAATTATTTTGGGGAACTAAATAATTTATACGCAGTTTTTTTAGTCTTGTTTACTTTCATGTTGTGCTTATGGTCCTTAATTATACTAGATTTTATTGTTGAATTATAAATATCCACGTATAAATATTACTGAACATGTATTACTGTGATCAAAAAGTATCGGAACTGGTTGACTAAAAGGCAAAGTATTTATTCCTCTTACAAATTTATTCCACCTCTTTCAAAGTACCTAATTCCCTCCCGAAATAATACACTTATTCCAACGTTTTCTCCATATCAGCTCTGAAAATCAACTTTTAGTATAGCAGACAGAAACAAGAAAAATCCCTAACGACAATAAATTAATAAACTTCTAAATATATATTTAGGCAACTAAGTTGCCATCTTCAGTAGAACAATCTAAAAAAGAAGATTAGTGTTTCGAAAAGAGTATATCTTCAAAGGTTGTTCTTAGCCAAAGACGCTACGCTTAAAACTATCCTTCTTTTTCTGATCGTTCTACTGAAGATTGCAGCTTAGTTGCCGAAATACGTATTTAGAAATTTATTAATTTATTGTCGTTAGGAATTTGTCTTGTTTCTGTCTATTTCAGATTCCTATATAGCCTTCAAAGGAGTTTCGAGTTTGTGTTTTGCCTATTTATTTAGGCGACTCGAAACAGTGACCCGTGAAAATAGAGAAAAGTCACAAGATGATAAATCAAGGAATATCATGGCTATGGACCAATGATGAATGCTTGGCTAAATAGTCTCCAACAAGCGATGAAGCATTGTAGTTGCACAAAAATCACGAACTATATTTCCATAATTCCAAGACTTTTGGACGTACGGCTTCGAGCAAAGCATAACCAATTATATTCCTTCGTAATAGTTGCGTCAGCTGGAGTAGAAATAGTGCACTACACCACGGTAATCGAAATAAACTGTTAACATGACTTTTTAAATGATTTTGACACGCTCTTGCTGGAGAAATAGATTTCCAAACACAACAACTTCGCTATCTTACAGAAATTAATAAGGCAGAGCGTAGAAGAACATCCAGCGCAACCCATTGACAAAATGCCGAGGCAATTAAACACTACCTTAAATAGCAAGGGCGTACCGATGATTCTGTAGAAAGATCAAATACATATCTACGTCTGTATACCTGTACAAATATATGAATTTGTATTGTGTTGTTCACACCCGATTTTTAATAATATTTCATATTATTAAAAATACTTTCTGTTTTATAAAAAATTGGTACGTTATATATGTTTTGTTATATACAAATATAAATTCAAAAAATAATGGCGTAATGGCTTTCAAAAAATACTTAAGAAATCTTGACAAAAGGGATTTTATTTATTGGAAAGTTTCTCTTGAAAATGTTCTTTCAACTTCAACTGAAGTGATATTTCAATGACGCTCGATATTCGAGGTATAAATGTAAATTATTATTTAGAACAGTCGAACTTGATGATAATGAAAAATGTTAAAATCTTTGATATTTCTGTTAACTTTTGAAAACCATCATTCTTTGCTGTAATACTATAAAATTTATATATGACAACATAATTTGAAACATACTTGAGTGGGTAAAACCTCACTAAATTTGTATAATACAAAAGTATTTTTAATAATATAAAAAAATATTATTAAAAATGGGGTGTGAAGAACACAATACAAGTTCATTTATGTATTTTTGAATGTATCTTCTTCAAAGACGTAGATACGTATTTCACATTTCTACATGTTCGTCGGTACGCCCCTGTTGGAGAAGAGACACATTCAAAACAACATAACTACGTTACTACCTAGCCGAAATTATTCAGACAGAGCGTGAAGGAATATTCAACGCTGTCTGCATAATAACAGCCGAACTAGACGTGTTTTTTATAGTCGGTAACCACCGTATCTATAAAAAACTGTATTCTCGTGTCTTCACTGGTGGTTACCGACTATAAAAAACACGTCTAGTTTGGCTGTTATTATGCAGACAGCGCTGAATATTCCTTCACGCTCTGTCTGAATAATTTCGGCTAGATAGTAACGTAGTTATGTTGTTTTGAATGTGTCTCTTCTCCAACAGGGGCGTACCGACGAACATGTAGAAATGTGAAATACGTATCTACGTCCTTGGAGAAGATACATTCAAAAATACATAAATGAACTTGTATTGTGTTCTTCACACCCCATTTTTAATAATATTTTTTATATTATTAAAAATACTTTTGTACATATTATACAAATTTAGTGAGGTTTTACCCACTCAAGTATGTTTCAAATTATGTTGTCATATCACATTCGGCTCACGCCGACAAGTAGTGAAGACACGAGAATACAGTTTTTTATAGATACGGTGGTTACCGACTATAAAAAACACGTCTAGTTCGGCTGTTATTATGCAGACAGCGCTGAATATTCCTTCACGCTCTGTCTGAATAATTTCGGCTAGATAGTAACGTAGTTATGTTGTTTTTAATGTGTCTCTTCTCCAACAGGGGCGTACCGACGAACATGTAGAAATGTGAAATACGTATCTACGTCTTTGGAGAAGATACATTCAAAAATACATAAATGAACTTGTATTGTGTTCTTCCCATCCCATTTTTAATAATATTTTTTTATATTATTAAAAATACTTTTGTACTATAAAATTTATCAAGTATAACTTTAACCGGTTCGACCTGGAACATTTTTCGATAAATTTTCACAATGTTCTACAATAGAAATTGACTCTATTAAAAAAAGTATTCGGTCAGTTTCTAACGTTTGAATTAATCCACATATAAAACTATAATGGGCTTTAATGTACCTCAACTGATCCTCGCGTTTTTAAAATAAACTTTTGAATTTTGAAACAGAAAAATCTAATACAATGTTTTTTATATGATTTCACTTCTCATCTGATTATATTATAAACTAATGAATCGATAAAAAATATGCGATTTTATGTTGAAAATGTAAAAAATGTAAAAAATATTCACTTTATGCACACAAACTAAAAATAAGAACTAAAGCTTCATTTTATACAAAATATGTAAATACCCTATTCGCATTATTGCAGTGTAGAATTGATATATCCACAAATATTGGCATGCTATTCCTAATAATAAAAAATATGTTTTTTACATAAAATCCGCGAAGTGTCATCAGTAGAGCAGACCAATTTCGGTTCGCGCCATGAGCGCCGGTATGGGAGTGTAATTCGTAATATATTTGAATATGCGATAGAATAGGGACGCAACATGAGCTTGTTACCGATATAAGTATAGAAGTAGAGACATTTATTCTATCAGAAATAATTAAATATACATTTGGTTTTCTGCTATTAAAGTAATATGCATAAACACACGAAAAATAAGAATAGTACATATTATAGCAGCGTTGTATGTACCTATAAATAAAATGGAAAATGTATGAAATCAGTGATTGTGTGCACGACAGAGGATTTAAAACAACACTTACCGTTTTAAGCGTCTTCATAATAAACTTATTCACTTCGTCTGACAACGGTCGTTTTCTCGATTTATGTGTCGACGACATTTTATTACGTATGCTTACACTTGCAGTCTAAGCAAGTCGACACATAAATCGAGAAAACGACCGTTGTCAGACGAAGTGAATAAGTATATTATGAAGACGCTTAAAACGGTATTTTTTAAATCCTCTGTCGTGCACACAATCACTGATTTCATACATTTTATACAACGCTGCTATAATATGTACTATTCTTATTTTTCGTGTGTTTATGCATATTACTTTAATAGCAGAAAACCAAATGTATATTTAATTATTTCTGATAGAATAAATGTTTGTTAAATGTTCCATTATTTCTTAAATTGATTTCAATTCTCTGAAATGTTCTGAAATGTCTGGTAAACGAACACTGTAACAACGAACCGCATGAAAACGGTTTTTATTACATTCAAAGAACACTTGTAACATGTCCGTTAACTGATTGTTATTCATTTTTACAAAAATGCGTTTTTCGTAGTGGCAAACGTTCAAACAGGACAATAAAGAAGATTTAATAAACTCACAACAACACTTATTGACGTTTATCGCATTTTGCACACTCGAAAAGTTATAAATAATGGAAGACAAAGATGAAATTTATTGTGTTTTATTATTTTCTTTTTCAATAAAAGTTTGTCAAAAATGGACATGTTATACATTGTTGAATTCATAAAAAAATCCAATCCGAATATAGCTAAAAATATATATGTTGCCATTTACAATAAAAAAGTTGACTATCATTTGACATTAATGAAAACAACTGAAAACAAATAAAACACAGCTATTTTTTTTCTATAAAATCGAACAATAAATAACCTAATTATGATTGCTAGCATTTTTTTACGGGACAGTCTGTATTTTCAAATAAAATATCGAGTAATGCTAACGAAAATTAATAAATAATAATTTAAAAATATAAAAGTGTCAATGTGACCAAGTGCATTCTTTATGTAAAAATAAAACTCCGAACTTTCAAATTAAATAATTTCAATTTATTAATGTAAAAAATGCAAAATAGAAAGATAGTATAAAAAACTTGTTTCATAAGGCCTTTTATCGTGCTCGTTCTTGCCGCTATTGCAGCTCATTTTCTAAGCTGAGCCCGTGCGGCAAAATGGTGCTTTATAAAACTTGTGTTTTAAAATGCTATATTCTCGAAGTTCTACACAAAATCTATCAATATTGAGAAAAGAAAATTATGAACTTTTCAAAACTTTATTTTTTCTATGTCAGACCGAGAAAATAAGGCGCTCACCTCCTATGTGGAAGAGAAATAAAATAAATAGTTCCGTCGGCAAAATATAGGTGGCGCTATTTCTACTTTCGTAAAGAAATACGCTCCAGAACATAAAGTGCATTGTATATAGCCTTAATACTTAATCCTAAATAAAACTGTTGACCTATAAATCGTCTTAAGCAGGACGATATGCGATTTATAATTTATTTCATAAATTCCAGATTACTAATTTAAGAGTTTTATATTAATTCCTGAAATGTATATATTTCAAAATTATGTATTACAATACATTCAAAAAATATATAAAACCTTTTACCACTAAATATTCCTATCCTAAAAATTACCTTAAATTGTCATCTTCAGTACGAAACAGTGTTGAACATGGGACACAGTCACGCTAACGCACAAAATAGTGAAATATGATAGCCAACACTCGATTTATGGTATTAAATTCAATAGACCGGATAAATCAAGTGTTGCCCGTCATGCGTTAGAAACTAATCTTAATATAACGGTAGATTGTCTAAAACTAATTAAAAATATAAACAACCCGAGAGCTTTATATAGCTATGAAAGTATATTGTTAAAAAATAATTAAATTATATAACGAAGATAAGGGTACAATTCCATGTACATGCTTATATCACTTCCCAGAATAGGTACAAAGAAGATACGAGTGCAATTTTTTGAAGAGGGATAAGTAATCTAAAGTTAATTCAGTGTATACGTAGACGCTGACTAAAGTGTTTCGCGCTCTTTACTTTACACTTTTAACTTTACTATAACCCATATTCAACGCTGTTATTTTTTTCCTACTAAAAATGACCAGTTAGTTGTCGAAATTGTATTTAGGATACGAATATTGATATGATAAGGGATTTTATACCTTTATTTAGGTTTTTACTTAGTCGCAATCTCCAATGAAAGACTTATTGCAATACTGTTAAATTTTGTTTTTAGGTCAAACTTCTTCGATATTTATTTCACCATATCATTCACATAATTGAAAACCCACGCACTCAAACAAAATTAAAGTTACATTAATATTAATAGGTCATTTTCCTAATAAAGCCTTCCGTTCGACAGCGCATTGACAAGTATCGTGATCGGTGAAAGAAAGTGTGCATGGGGATGTGAATAGTAAACGTATCGGTCCTTACACGTCAGGTTTCACATTGCGTGTGACATGTCGCTGAACAAAAACAGTGGTTTAGTTTTCTTCTGCGAACTTAAATCAATAATAATATAGATTATATTATACGCTTGTAAATAATTACATACACAAAAAATAGAACTACAACCAAATAACTTGTGTTCATTTGAAAAGTCAATCTAGGTTACTTTGAAATTTTGATAGAATAAGACACAAATATATTAGTATGTGTTTGTTGTTGCGTAAACGTAAATCCAAATAACATTTGATAATGTCAATCACAAATACCAGTTAGTGCATAAAATAATCGTGCGTCGATTCTGGTTTAAATAAATTGCTTCTCGGTTTTAAAATGGCTTTCACTTGAGAACATAAAATTTTTTTAGTCCAGGCTTATTTTCGAAGTGGTAAATGGTTTATGGGTTTATTCAGTTCAAGATTGCATGGTAGAATTTCAAGTTGAGTTTCCACATTTTGTAATAGATTATATACAATTTAAGAATACTTTGGATAGAACTTTAAAACTTTTTCTGAAACTGGTAGTCTCTTACGGAAATCAGACAGCGGAGCAGTTAAGAAACGTACACCTCAAGTTGTCAATCGTGTTGAAGAAATAATGAAAAATGAACCACAAACATCTGTTCGACATTTGAGTCAACAAATAAATCTTTCTGTTGCTACAACTCACAAGTTATTTAAAAAGGTTTGCAACTTTATCCATACCGTGTCACAGCAGTACAAGACTTGTTAGAAATTGATTACCCACGTAGACTACAGTTTTGTAATTGGTTTGTAAATATGGACAATAATGGAGAACTTTCGCAAAAGTCATCTTTACTGATGAAGCATGGTTGTATAAAACGGGATACCTAAATTCACAAAATACAAGAATTTGGAGTAGTGAAAATCAACATGTAATTAATGAAGAATCGCTACCTACAGAGAAAATTGGTGTTTGGGCAGCGATAAGACAAAGGCGAATCATTGGACAAATATTTTTTTAGGGAACGTTAACTGCTTAAAAGTACCTTAAGGAAATTTTACAACCATTTGTCAATCAGTTGCATGATGATGAACTACAAAATGCATATTTCCAACAAGACGGAGCACCTTGTCACTGTACTGCAGAATCTTTGGATTATTTAAGAGAATTTTTTGATGAGCGTATAATTAGTCGAAATACTGAAATTGCCTGGCCTACACGTTCATGCGATTTAACACCTTGCGACTTCTTTTTGTGGCCTTATCTAAAAAATAACATATTTCGAACACCTATATTGAATTTGAATGATATGCTACAGAGAATCGAACAGAAATGCATGGAAATTAATAGCAATCCAGTAATGTTGCAGAATATCATCAAAAATTTTGAACGGAGGATTTTAAAGTGCATTATCTTGAAGGACAACATTTTCAACATTTGTTATAGTTTTCAATAAATACCTATTATTTGTTATTTATTTGTATGTATGAAATATACGACTTCGTAGGTTAAGTAGTAAATTTTAATTTACGACATACTTCAAAATGTTCTCGGTAAATCACATGCTACTAGATTGACTTTTCAAATGAATACTTGTTATACAAAGAATTCAAATAAATTTTACCTCAAAGTAGCCCTTGGAAATTATGATTATGTCTTAGCTTGTTACTAATTTTAATAGGAATTTTGTTGGTTATGAGATGAGATATTTGATTGAAATGACAAATGTCAAAATAATAAAACGAACATTTTTAAGTGAATGAAATATGTTTATTTCCAACAAACAAGCAAAATTTTATAAAAATTGTTCAAAGTGTCCACCACCTTGTTCGAAACATTTCTCACATCTTCTTCTAATGGAGGAAAAAGTGTTTTGTAGTATCGCATTGTCAATTCCATTAATTCTTTCAGCAATTCTGATTTGAAGGCCTGCAAGATCAGGTATCTGTACTTGATAAATTGAGTTCTTTAAGAATGGCCATAAAAAGAAATCACATGGGGTAATATCACAAGATCTTGGTGGAAATTCATGTTCAGTGTTTAAACTTATCAACCGATTTTGAAAAAATTGCTGCAGAATATTAATTAACCTGCTGTGTGTGCTCTAGCTCCGTCTTGTTGAAAGTAACCCTGTGTTATTTCTTCGTCGTCAAGCTGTTTGATAAATGGCATAATAATTTCTTGTCGATACCTTTCTCCTGTTAAGGTTCCGCTAAAAAAAATAGGGCCAATAATTCTCCTTCGACTAATCGCACACCATACACCAATTTTCTGCGGATAAAGTGCGGTTTCAACAAAAAAATTATGTGGTTTCTCATTAGTCCACATCCTCATATTTTGTGAGATCACATATCCATTCAGATAAAACCATGACTCATCAGAAAAAAAGGTTTTGTCAAGAAGGTCATTATCAAAATTATTTAAGAACCACTGACTAAACGTTATTCTTCTGGGATAGTCGATTTCCTTGATTTCTTGATAACAGGTCATGTGATATGGAAATAAATGTAAGTCCTTTTTCAAAATTGTATGACATGTGCCAATTGACACACCCACTTGTTGTGATAATGCTCGTACGGAAGTTCTTGGTGCATTATTTATAATTTCTCTTACATTATTAACTAGCTCTTCTGTACGCTTTTTCGCCCGACCTGCGCCTTCTTTCTGTTTAACACTCCCTGTTTCTCTGAAAACCATAACGGAATGTGTCACTGTGTGCCGAAAACTGTCATAATCAAAGATGACGTTAGGGAACTCATTTCTAAATTCTTCTAAACAATCTTGAAGAGAATACTGCCATTGTCCGTCAATCTTACGTCCGTTTCGAAAATAAGATTCTAGCATGAATGATTTGTGTTGCATAGTAAAAACCATGTTAAATCAATTTTAAATTACAAAGCAATTTTTGTCAACTATGCATCTGTCTAATTGACAACTAATGCAAATTTAAATTATATAATAATCATACGTTTTTAAAGGAATGGCCTACTAGAGGCAAAGCTTATTTGAACGCTTTTTATAACGGGCTTGGAAAATATTCCGTTAAAATACATATGCAATATCCTCCCGCTATAACACCGATAGAAATAAAAGGGGGAGTTAAGTTCGGTTTTGATATTCGCTCATACCTTATTAGCTGAAGTAGAATATATTGGTTTTTTTTTCATTCATTATGAATTTTATTTGGTTTTCGTGTTATTTCTCTTTTATTTGAAAATAGTTCTTTTCTTACTATTAGAATATTTTTCTTTTGATTGTTTTTAATATGTTGTTGTATACTAAGGAAGAGAAAATGCAAATTATTAAGTGATAGTAAGCTAGTGGTAGTACTGCAGATGAGACTATCTGTCGTTTCTGCAAACCATCCCTCCACAGCTTCTATTATTACCTCTTCGTTACACAAAAATTGACGTCTTTTAAAATTATTTTTTAATCGAGGGAAGAGATAATAGTCTGAGGGGGCTAGGTCTAGGGAATAGGGGGGCATTTCAGTAATTCGAACCCTAGATCCCGAATTGTATTCGTGGTAATGTGCGATATGCATGCAAGAGCATTGTCCTTCAAAAACAACACGTCTTGCTTCCTTAATTCTCTCTCTCGGGGTTGTTAGTAATTTAAAATAAGAATCTCCCGTAATGGTTTGACCCTTTCTTTTGTAATCGATCATAATTATTCCACGGATATCCCAAAAAAACTGAAGCAAGAACTTTTCCAGCGGATTTTTGAACTCGAAACTTCTTAGGCCTTGAAGAACCATTATGCTTCCACTCCATCGATTGTTATTTTGTTTCTGGGTCGTAGAAATGGACCCATGTTTCATCCATAATCACAAGACGGTTCAAAAATATGGATCTCCTTCAAAACGGGCACAGATTGACCGTGATGCTTTCACTCTTGCGTGTTTGTGTTCGGCGTTCAAGCATTTAGGAATCCATTTTGCAGAAATATCTGTTCATATCTAGATCGACGTGAACTATATGATGGACGCGTTCATATGATCTCTTTAGTGCCTCAGCTATACGTTTCAGCTCAATTCAATAGTCTGATAATATAATGTCATGAATTGCATCAATATTTTCGGGGGTGCACACCAAAAATCGGTCTTCCTGGTCGCTTCTCATCTTCAATGGAAAGTTTTCCTCTTTTGAATGATGCAATCCAATTTTTTGCCAGTCGCATATGATGGGCATTGATCGCCAAGTGTATTATGCATGTCTTCATACATTTCCTTACCACTTAACCTCTTCAAATACAAGTATTTGATGATGCCTCGATACTCCAATTCATCGATTTTCACATTTGCATTCGACATGCTTTCTTTCAAAATTTACTGCACAGCAATACTTCAACTTCTTGACGTAATATTTTGCAATGACACTTTTAAAATGTCATTATTTCTTGCCATTATAACGAGATTTTGTTTTGTTCAAGGTAAATCGCCGGAAATAACTAAATATTAATACCCCCTCGTATACGTGTGTATCTACAATGTTATTCATAATTTTTATTCTAGAAGTGGGAAACTATTAAACTATTTCGAGAACTATGGAAACATCCCTCGTAAATCCCTAGCGCTTGGTCGGATAACCACCAGTTTTATTAATACATAAGGCATTTTTGCTTGAGACAATATTCAGCTTTTTTTATTAACCAAAGCGGATTACCAAATTAATTTGGTAATCCGCTTAGGTATAATCAATAAAACTACACAATTAATGTCACAAATATACTGCTGACACTATAAATCGAAAGCTCAAATATTACATAACGTGCTTTGTCGTTCCTTTAAATATTTGTAGGAACCATTACTTTCACTCCAACGGAAAATAATACCACATTGCGGTTCGTAATTTTTGTTTTTATTTACAAATCATGCGAGTCAGTGGAAAATAGCTGACATTTGTATCTTTAATGTAGTACCATAAAACTTCAATAATTACGATTAACCTTAGCTTGCATTTTGACATTTACATATTTTATCCAAAACATAACCTTAACCCATTGTTCTATTTCAATAAACGACATAAATCAACGTGAAAGTTTTAGTATCATAATGTATATTTAACGAACCATAAAAAATTAGAGTATTTTCCGCTTAATGTTATTTGGCAGTTATTCTTTGCTTACACACATGAAATGCGATAATATCTGACTTCCTTCTGTTAAACGTTCATTTTTGGTGTTAGATAAAATGTTCGGAAACCTTATAAGTAATTTAGATAACGGATGACCCAAATTGAGCATTGAATTTAAATTTCTTCACAATTTTTTTTATTTTGCTATTACCAATTCTGATACTTTAATCGATGTAATACAAGGGACAAGCTGAAATTATTGAGAATGAAAGACGCGGTTAATATTTTCTAGGATTTTATTTTAATTGAATTGATTCGGCATTAACTTGATTAAGATCCATAATTTAAAATAGAAATAAAACTACGGTTCTAATCTTCACTTTTAATCTTTAATCGTAACACGACAATTGTTTCGACAGCATAGTGGCTTCCTCAGGTGCTTACATCTAAAGAGTACGTTACAAACTAAATTAAAAAATATATATATAAAATCAAGAAGGTTGGTATTATTTTACAATGTTTTTAAAGAAATTTATGTATTTACGCAAATATTGTCGGTAGTGAGAAAATGTGGCACATCTGGTCGGTCCTAACTGTTATATTATAGGGTACTAAACATATTTACGCATAAAATTTGTTTAATAAACTACATACATATACATTTATATTATCGTCTAAACAGATTTTAAGTAAATAAATTTAATAAAGCCTAGTTATTTAAATCTATTTGGTCATTTAGTAAAATTTGTGAGTGTTTCAATTTATTGATTTCGAAACTTTCCAGCACATTTAATTTGTTGCCTTTATTTTCTAAATGCAGAATTTGAAAATCTTTATTGAAAGTGTGGTTTTCTTCTAATAGATGATTCGCAAAAATCGAATCTTGTTTTTTATTTGTAAACGAAGAACAATGCTCGGCAATGCGTTTTTCAAACGATTTTCCTGTTTGACCGACATATATCTTACCGCATCCACCCATTAACTTATAGACTCCAGACTTCTTTATTTTTGTCTGTTTTATCTTTATTGTTTTTAATATGTTTGGATAAATTATTATTAGTTTTGAAAACCGTGTTAATATTAAGTTTTTTTAAATAACTTGAAATATGCATATTAGGTATCCCAATGTACGTTTGTAATCTAAATTTGGAATTTTCCTTAGCCTTTATTGCAGGATATACCATAGATATTGCTTTTTTGAAAAGTTTTTTTGTCAGCACATTTTCAATTAAAGTGTCTGTGTAGCCGTTATTGATAGCTATTTGTTTGACTAAATTTAATTCTTTTTCATAATTTTCTGTGGATAGTGGGTAATTAATTAATCTATGTAAAAAACTATGGAAACTCGCTAATTTGTGTTGTATGGGATGTGTTGGCGAATTATGTATAGTTATGTCAATATGAGATGGTAAATATCAAACTCTAATTTATTGTTGATTTTTTAATAGTTAGATCCAAAAAATTAATGCTATTGTTGACTTCTTGTTCCATAGTAAATTCCATATTTTTATGAATAGAATTGACGAATTTTAGTAGCAAGTTTAATTGTCTTTGTGTTCCAGTGAAACAAAGTACAATATCGTCTACATATCTTTGTTTCACTTCAGATGTGCCACATTTTCTCACTACCGACAATGCTTGTGTAAATTCATAGAGTTCTTTAAAACGTTGTAAAATAATACCAACCTTCTTGATTATATATATATATATTTTTTAATGTAGTTTGTAACGTACTCTTCAGATGTAAGCACCTGAGGAAGCCACTGTGCTGGCGAAACAATTGTCGTATTACGATTAAAGATTAAAAGTGAAGATTAGAACCGTAGGTTTATTTCTATTTTAGATTTTATTTTAACCCTCAATCGCTACGCTCTATAAAAATCACACAGTTACTACGTACCTGTATCACATACCGACAAAAAAAATTGTTTACTAGTGCGCAATAAAAAAGTGTTCCAATGGTAAATACTATTTTATTTATAAAAATATACTTAAATTTTCATGCCACAACAAAAAGAAACAAAAAAATTCTCAAATTAGCATACTATTCGAGAAAAAACTATTAGTCTTTACTTTCGTTACACAATTTTCGCACAATTTCACAGAGTGTTCGAGGCAGATCGGTTTATAACATAGAATGTCTTTCTCTTTATTGGCCTTGGACAACAATAGCATGTTTTCTTGGTTTCTAAGCGCTCATCCAAAGGTTGTCTTTATTCTTCCAGTCCTTCAACTATGGCAAGCAACGCACGTAGACGAATTTTTAATTCTCCAGATTTGCATGTTGAATAGCTTCCCAGTGAGGTCTACATAAATTTTTAGTTGGTTCTTTTAAAAACTCTAAGCGATTAATGTTTCTACGTCTATCGTAGTGTTAGTGAAGAATGTATGCATTTACTCCACTTATATTTATCATACCGTTGTTCTTCTGCTAGGAATAATTAGCAAATTTCCGATCTAAACTATCAACACCACCTTTGAAAAGATTGAAATCATTGATCATCGCAGGTTTTCCATTTTCATCATCATTTGCAGAATTATGCATCGAAGAAGGCATCAGTACAGCTTTTGATTTCTTCGGAACATACGAGAGTAAAGTCAATTCTTTAGTAAACTCATAAAGGCTACTATTAACTTCTCTATTTTTGTGAGGTAGAAAAGAAGGTGGTATGTGTCTTTTATTTTTCTTCTCCATTCCAAGATATGTTAGCCCTCTCTTTTTCAACTTTTGTGCAAGTTCTACTGACATGAACCAGTTGTCTCCCGTCACGTTTCTATTACTCTTTTCTATTGGCTTTACTAACGTGATCATTGATTGCGAAGGTATGGATAATTTTTGTTCCTCTGTTGATAAGGTTGTACCATCGGAGCCTTTGCCACAGTAAATGTACGCGTTGTACAAATAATTATTCCTAGCATCTGTCAGACATTGAATTTTAATATTTTTTTGAGAATTATAAATTTTTCGAACAGTAGATTTATTGCTGCCCCACGATCTTCTTTTCTCCTTTCTTCTCTAGTGAATGAATCATCAAATCGTAGGCAACAGAGATTAAACTCAAACCGACGTTTATTCATGGTGCCACGAAATATATCTCGACCAGTATCATCAGTACTAAATAAAGAATTTACATTTTGATTATCTGATTTCAAACTTCTGTATAAAATAGCAGTCCAGTAAATGCTCTAAGCTCTACTATATCGATATCATTCAAGCAATCATGACTTTTATCTTTATATTTTTCTCGTGCAAGTGAAATTTTTACGTTAGTGTATTTTATGATATCTGCCAATATGTCTTCAGTTTAAAGCAAATGCCATATACTTTCTACTGGAGCATCGTGTCCCCAATAACTTAGTAGGGCCACGTAATCCAAGCAAAGAAATAACTAAATTGTGCTTTGCTGTGCGATTAGTTTTTGCTGGTCGTTCTAGACACTATTTAAATTTATTGCGTCCATAAACATACCGTTGAGTTCTTTCTTGTATCATCTCTTCTGAAACAGAACTCTCTGACGTGTCTTCAAACTTTTCCTCCTGCTGAGATTCTGAAGTCCCTGAATCAGTGTTATCATCTTGTGTTTCTTGTAAATCATTTTCGTCGTCACTAGTTAGCTTATCGTCGTCATCTAAAAATAGTTGGCACCATTCTTCAAATCTGGGATCCAGTAGGCTCATTGTCGAAGATCCAGTTGTATGTGACATTTTGTCAAAAATCCATAATCGATAACATTAAAACAAACTGCAAATGTGTTACTATAAAAAGTAATATTTACCTTATTACTCACATTTGTTGCAAATTTAAATATATCGATATCTGATACCCACACATCGATATCTAGAGATGCAATCTCTGCAGAGAGTCACTGAATTAATACATCTAATAATATTATGAAGGTAGAGAGTTGCGTAAGTCGCTGCCACATATGCACTTCAAAATAATTTACTGCCAAATCTCTCTGCGGATATCTCTTACCAATACGTAACGATTAAGTATGCTCAAAGTAATTCCCTTCAGCAATGATACATTTGACTATTCTTTCTTTCCACTGTTTAAAAACCCCCAACCAATATTTTTTCGGAATACCTTCAAAATAAGCGTGAATTGCTGTATGAATCTTTTCTTCAGACGAAAAACCTTCTACACCGCAAAGGGCGTTTAAACCCAAGAAATAGCCAAAAGTCACACATTGATAAATCAGGTGACTACGGCGGATGTTTTATTACTTTTATATATTTTCCAGTTAAAAGCTGGAGAGTTAAAACTGCCGTATGGGACGCTGAATTATCATAGTGTATAATAATTATATACACAAGGAAAATATAATTCCCTTGTCTGGAACTCTGAACACTTCAGGAAAATATTTCTCAGTGTACCACTTACCTGTAACTTTTTTCCATCTGGCTTAATTGCATTTACTAAGCCCGTACTTCTGAAGAATACCGCATACATAACCTCTTTCATAGCTCGCTGTTTCTTAGTTATTGTAGGAGTTTCCTCATTTTCGTGAATCCATGCACGACCCTCTTGGCGGATAGGAAGGTCAATAATGGGAATATAAGTTTCGCCATCTGTCACTACTATGAAAAAAATTTGGTTCCCGACATTATTTAAGAAATTTAAAGTTTCATGGTAAATTCTTACACGCTCTGGTTTTTTTGAAGTAAGAAAGGTGATGCTGCACAAAGTCTCGTAACAATATGCTTGGAACGACGAGGAGCATACCTGTCCTACGTAGTAAACCTGAACAAGAAAGTAGTAGGTGCTTAAAGATACATATCTTACTAACAATTACAAAAGTTAGAATAAAATAAAAAGTTAAGAAACATTGATTTGAATGAATTTTTACCTAATTTTGTAGTTTTTCGAAGAATTTTTAAAATTCGTTGGCGGGCGTATAAATATCGACAGTGGGCCGCATGCGGCACGCAGGCCGCGGTATGTGCATCGCTGCGTTAGACCGATCTCGTACATTACATAAACTTGCCAACAATTCATTTGGAGTGAATAGGGAGACTTTGCGAACGGCAGGCATTGCACTGGCTTACTTCTTTGCTGAATGCTGTGCTGCTGTCGGGTTCGACACTCTCACGCTAATTGCATTTAAATTTCGCGCCGTTATAATATTTCTTACTCCTCCCGTATAGGTAGCGCACAAGTCTCTGCCCCAATTTATGACGTAGAGAACGCGATCTCAGTCCGTTATCTATAGCTGCATAAATCAAAACTAGCAGATACTGGCCTCTGCGACTGCGGAAATGTGAAACAAGCTATCGCCCACATAGTAAACGACAGCTCCAGAAGAAGTTGCCCTGGTGGCATACACGAGCTGAGCTAGGCAACTCCTGCAGCACTGGACTGGTTGAAAAATTTAGATGTTGGCGTATAAATTTTTTATGGCCTTTCTTTAAATTTTTTAAAATCTCTTCCATTTTATCATTTTATTTTATTTTTAATTTTATCATTTATATAACCGACACCGTAATCTAATGAAATAGCAAATAATATAAATATAATTCAAAATTTAACTAATGCCGAAATTAGACGAAGACAACATAATGTTAGAGAAGATTATTTTGAATATTAAGAAAAATCAATTCGCACTTTTTTTTGCGAACGAATATTCGATTTTTTGGTTTGATATAGTAAATTGATCAGCCATATTATAATAGTGCGACACTTTATAATGCTTGTTTACAATTTCCTTTCCAATTCACCCAAATTAATTCAAATAAAATTGGAATTTGCAGCCAAATAAAAAAAACAGTGTGGGATTTTTAAAAACATGTTCTTGTCTTCTCCATGTTCTTGTAATATTGTCAGTTTTCATTTTCTGTTTTCATCAAATCTCGTACATATAGTTGGCTAAGTATCATGCTGCTGTGCTTTTAGTTGTGCCGTTCGTATGACGTTTTCGAAAGCTATATGCCTTTTAAATAATATTACGTTTATACCTTGAGTTGGAGAATCCCCGTCCAGATCGAATAAAACCAACATTTTAGTTTCATTATATGTTTAATTAATAAACTAAGTTTAAACATTAATCGTTTTCCATTGGATAATAAAATAGTTATTTTGTGTAAAACAGAACTTGCGGTAGAACTAGGTAATAACAAAAATTTATTACTAAAACATAATGGAAAAAAATATATATTTCAAAAAAATCGTGTAGTAAAATTCTTCAGAATATCCTGAAACAAGAGTAAATTGGGGGAAACCTTTCCTGCAAATTAATATTCTTCAATGACTTTTTAGGCTCTGCTAAATCAAGGAATAATTACTTTTGAACCCGATGCGGTTGAAAATCCCCGTGTGATGGCATTTATACAATTGTTAAAATTTATACAATTAATTTATAGAAACAATACTAAGGAAAACTTTGAAGAGTAATTATAATAAGGTAAAGAAAATTCTTGAGTGATTTTTTAAATAAAACAAGATAGATCACCTTTAGCAAGATATATTTATTTAATAAAAAGACAAAAACTTTTGACGTTATGCGCCATCTGTTCAGCAATGTCAGTACTACCTACGTATTGGAAACAAGCATCCTTGAAATTATTGATTTTCTACGTTCAACTAATGTAGTTACTGTACTATATCTGTCAGAAGCGTGGATTATTTCCATTTTTGATTTGAAATTTTATTATTCAAATTATTTAAGGCACTTTTATAAATTTACTGTATAATGCAATTTCCTGTAATGCTTTAAATAATGTAGCATGTCAGTACCAGGTGGCGCTAATTCAATTATGCAAGACGTATGGGAATAAGATATTTTCGAACAAGTAATAGTTTCAGATGTTAAAAATGTTAATCAACTTTCTGAAAATGATTTGATGAAATTTATTCAATATATTACATATTGTTTAATTGATAATTAATTCTTTTTAAAATTAATATTTAATTTTAATTTATAATAATTGAAAATTATATTTCGCAAAAGAGTATAATTCGTTTTTATGAACGAATATTAAATTTTAAACAAATTATAAGAGATAATTATTTTTACGTATAAAACTAAACAAAATAACATATTATTAGTTAATAAAGTAAATTTTTAGAGAAACGTTTAATTGCCTCGTCTTTACACTCTGTTTATAAACTAGAACAATAAGTAAATGTTATGTTAAAGTGAAATATACGTACGAAATCTATACCACATGAATAATACAGGCCTGCATTTTTCAACACTTTGAAAGTTGATTTAAAAATTTTAACTGTTGTCTAGTAATTTGGTAGCGGTGATTTCAAATCTGCTTTTGTTTTTTTTTGTATCACGTAAGGTTATTTTTCAAACCAGTAAAATCAAAAAATATAAAAAAAAACACGATTTATTTCATTTATAAGCTAGTTTTATATTATATTATATTTAAAAAAATACAAAAATATACACAGAAACTATTAGAAATAGTTATTTATTCTTTATGCTTCTTAAAAAAAACGTTTTCGTTATCATTTTTGTGTCCCAGCGCCCTTGGTATCTTTTTTCCATCTCTCTAATATCCTGGTGAAATCTTTCTCCTTGGTCTTCACTCACGTCCCCAAGGTTTTCTGGGAAATAGTCCAAATGAGAACGTAAAAAGTGAATTTTTATGCTCATATTGCAACCAAGAATCCTGAAATTTTCCAGCATATTTTCAACGATCTCAACATAGTTTGTGTCTTTATAATTCCCTAGATTTTTATGTACAACTTCGTTAAAAGCATGTTTTTCCTTATCTTCCATCACATTTTCAAATTCTTGATCTTTCACCAAGCTCCTAATCTGAGGGCCTACAAAGATTCCCTCCTTTAATTTTGCCTCTGACAGAGTCGGAAATGTTTTACATAAATATTTAAAACAATTTTCTTCTTTGTTTAATGCCTTAACAAATTGTTTCTAAGTCCAAGTTTTATGTGAAGCGGTGGAAGTAACACTTTTTGAAGGTCAATAAGACTTTCGCGAATTACATTTTTGGTTCCAGGTGTTAAAGTCACCCTTTGTGGCCAGTCTCTTTTTATCCAATGCTGTTCTCGATTTCTGCTATCCCACTCGCACAGGAAACATGGAAATTTAGTATATCCAGACTACCGACCCAAGAGAAGGCCTAAAATTTTTAAATCTCCACACACTTCCCAGTTGTGATTTTCATATTGTATTCTTAAAAGTAATTCCTCTAAATTTTCATAGTTCTCAACAGAATGGCCGACCGGAACAGAAGCGAAAACATTGCCATTATGTAAAAGAACAGCTTTAAGGCTCCTTTTTGAAGAGTCGATGAAAAGTCTCCAGTCAGAAGGTGTATACTCAGGAGCTCCGAGGAAAGTAAGTAGATCAGCAATTGCTTGGCAGTACACGAGTGGTCCGTTTTGTGCAAAATATTTTACAAATCCAGCCTCACGATTTCTATACCAAGAGAAGGTAGTTTCTGGGGCAAGTAAATTTTTTTGTTTCAACCTAGACCCCAGTACTTCAGAAAGATCTTTTGAAAGTCCCAAATCTCTTACTAAATCATTCAGTTCGGCTTGTGAAAATAGCTGAGGTTGGTTTTGACCTGAGGTTGATGGTTCAAAATCACTATCCATCTGTACGGAGCCGGAAGTTGAAGAGGTTTCAACAGGCGAGGCTCGTGATGACGTATTTTGGTTTGCAGTACAATGATACGAGTGCCTCGTGTGTTTTCGGTGTTTACTAAGCAAACGTTACAGTTAGTACACGAGAATACACGAAGCACTCGGATCATTGTACTGCAAACCAAAATACGTCATCACGAGCCGCGCCTGGGTTTCAATATCTTCTTGTAGTACTTTGGGGGATATAGGTATAGGTACATGATCACTGTGAGGAACTGGTCTGATAGCTGATTTAATATTGTTTGGGTACAAAATATGTTTCAAAGTTTTTCTATTATGCCCCTTGATATTACAAAGACAAAAGTAGCAATCTTCATGATGATTTTGCGGTTCTCTCCAAACTATCGGTATTCCAAAAGGAAGGCTTTTTCTATTCCCTTTGGTCCAATGTCTTAAACCTTCTTCACATACTTTACAAACAACGTGCGGCGCCCAATCTTTATCTTGATCTCCTAATTTGATTTTGAAATAAGCATAATATGCATTTTTCACAAATTCACCAATTGGTCTCTTAAAGTTTTTCAAGACGAAATATCCACAAATATAACAGAAATCATCTGGTTTGTTTATGCAACACCGGCTAGACATATTTCTAAGCAATGTTTATATATCAGATACCACGAACAACACTAAAGACAAATTAATTTTACTTGTTTACTGATCGACACTCGGAGCTATAATGAAGTAAATGACATTAAAATATACATTTTGTTTGGTATGATAAACTTGAAATCCTTCTTCGCAGTACTAATAAAGTGAAAGCATAATAAATAGGATTTAGCAGGTAAAAATTCCCGGAAATCTTGTCCAAAATTAATACATGTAATAAAAGATTTACATCAGGTAATGAGACAAATTTCTTTAATACCACAACAGAAAATAATTTTTGGGTTAATACTAATAATAATAGAATTTGAAGTAGTACATTCATTTTAAAATGTATTAAAACGCCTATTAAGTTTTTTTTTATATTTTTTTCTTTTTCTTTTGTGAAAAAAAAAATCTGTGGGTGGTAGAGACCAACAGTATTTTAATTAGTTATTGCTTTATAAAAACTGAGCTTAACAAACAAAAATCACGTCATCACAAATTTTATGCAGGCCTGTGTAATTATTGGGTACGAGAATCAAGGATTTTAATAAGTATATATGTCGAAATCTATTAGTCAGATCATATGGAGTAAAGCGTTTGAGTCTATATCTCGTAATAAGTTGTGACACTAGATTTTAGGATGTCGGGTGAATTTGAGGTCTATGCGTGTAGCTTTTACTAAACTTCTTAATTTATTTTTTTAACAAAAGGTATTTGTAGGTCGGAATTTAACAGTGGTACCATCCATGAGACTATCATCCTTATTGTCTAAGATTGAAATCTTTCGATGATATCGATGATCGAAGTAGCTGCTGAGCTCCATAGTTGAATTCTGTAAGACTAAATGAGTTTGAGAATAGTTTTATGTAATACCATTTTATTCTCAAGTAAAAGCTTTAACCAACTAACCAATTATACAGTATAGCCTATGGAGTTTGAAACCAAGTTGTTTCCTTTTTGGCAAAGAGATGCTTCTTCTATGTTAATCTAGTATCCAAATACGGTCCAATGCATTTGTATCATCATCCCTCTATAGTATTTTCTTATTGTTAAGAGGCAGGCAGTTTCTTTGATTTGTAAAGATAACATATGCAAATTTAGTTTCGTTGAATTTGATTCGTTACATTTTTACCGTACGTTTAGTCTGTCAATATTAGTTTACAATATTTTAATACAATATCATCAGCGGCCAATGCATTGTTAGAAGTGGAAAAGAAAGAAAAAGGGCCCCAGCATTCTACCTTGCAGAACGTCGGCGTTTAATGAATTGGAGTGTTGAATATTAATTTGGAATTTTATGATCTTCAAGATAGGATTTGAGGATAAGCACGCAGAACTTTATGGAAAGCTTAATTTTTGTCGAGAAACACAGCAGTGCGAGCTTTTTACCTTTCATGCCTTACATTATTTTGTTGGTAATGTGTTGTATTTGTTCGATAATTGGGTGTTCCTCTCGAAAACCAATCTAATGTTTAGATATAATTTGTTGTTCATTGGGTTGGTGGAAGAAATAAAAATCTTTCTTAACGCACCCTACCAAATATGACCACCAATAAAACCTATAAGAATTACAAAAACCAAGGTATTAATTTCGAAGAACATTAATTTAAAAAGACACTCGGATATCATCTTATAACTGGTAAGATTCTAAAAGAAATCCCTGAGTTATCAATAAACTATATTACATATTTATTTAATTATTTTTTAAGAATTGGACACTTTTTGTCGCAATGGAAGGTCGCCCAATTTGTTTTAATTCCAAAGCCTGGCAAACCTCGGAGTCTCCTGCCTATCTTGTCAAAGGTATTCGAGAAATTGCTCTTGAAAAGATCGAAGCCCTTAATTTATGAACTCATAATGATCCCTGATCATCAATTTTGGTTCAGAGAAATGCATGCAACTATTGAACAAGTGCAACGCTTGATAGAAATCATACACAGAGCATATGAAAGGAAAGAATATTGTTGGGCAGCTTTCTTATATATTTACCAGGCCTTTACAGGGTCTGGCATGACAGGTTATTGTTCAAACTAAAGTCTAAATTACCGCAAACTTACTTTCAGATTCTGAAGGGTTATCTTATGGATAGATATTTTCTTGTTATGTACCAGAATGAACTGACAATAGTGAACCGAATACAAGCTAGAGTATCCCAAGGCAGAGTTCTTCATCCTAACAAATTTATACTGGCGATATACCAACATCGAATAGTACAACAACCGCAACATATGCTGATGATATAGCATTATTAGCGACAAGTAGTGAGTGATCTTACAGCGGCATCACATTATCTCAAAGATTATCATATAAACTCCAGAAGTGGCAAAGAAAGTGAAAAATAAAAACCAATGAAATGAAATCAATGGATGTGACATATCTATTACGCTGAAGTACTTATCCGCACAATGTTAAGATAGCGCAGAATGAAAGTGCCAAATATCTCGGAATCTACTTGTAACGCTAACGGCCACAGATAACGTGGACTAAGCACAGCTCTTCGAAGGGAAAGAAGCTAGGACTGACGTTTTCCAAACTACAGTGGCTCACTAGCTAGCGATCTTCATTATCTCTAGAAAACAAACTTATTGTGTACTATGTGATTTTGAAGTTTGGCGTTCAACTGTGAGGAACCGGGAGTGTCTTTAATTTGGAAATACATACTTCAATGGTTTCAATCTAAAGTATGGAGAACAATTACAAATACACCCTGATTTGTAACGAATGCTGCCACGCTACATCATGATCTTCACTTGGACAATAAACCTTCTGTAAAATTGTGCACAAACATTCCGTTTAAAACGTGTAACGCCTTTAGATATAGTAAACTCACACAGCTAACTTATATAATAGTGAATTGATTTTCCTTATCTTTTTGTAGTATTTGTATACGATTACAACAACTTTCTTTAATATCCGCCTGGGTAGATCACGAAACTTACATGGAGGCAATTAAAAAAAATAAATTGGTGCCATTCAGGCGTTTAAAATTATTACCAATAGCTTAGATAATATTGGAAGCAAACTTATAGATATGTGGAAGCTAACATTTAAAATTAAAACAGAAAAATATATAGAAAATTATTTTCACCAAAAAACAAAATTTCGTGAAATTTAATTGAATAATTGGCATACATTTATCGTAATAATAGAAACACAAATCAGTATTTCACTCTGTGCAGCCACTGAATAAACCACGCATTAATGAGCGCTGTTGAAGGTATCTCGGTTAATTAATACATCGGTCTATCAATAACCGATTAGCTTCAATGTCAATTTCTACTTCATTTGCTTTTAGATACCGATTAAATGAATGCCAAATAGCTGCCAAATTGAATATACTAGTTTCCTAACGTATCACGCATCTAAAATAGTACAGTAATAAAATTCAACAGGACTTTTTCGAAGGAAATATTGAACTTTCATATTTATAATAGAAAACGTTAATGTTTCGTTGGCCAAGTTAAGTTTTTAAGCACGGAATAACTAGGTGCTTGGTCTTTATAAATAATTTATTACAGCATGCAACGAAATCCAATAATTCACAGGTCAACAATTTTTCATTTTTAAAATTTCTCTTTAGACAGTATGTACAATTTTCGTTTCTTTTATAGTTCTAACAATAGTAATAACAACAAATTTATTCTGGCACATCAGGTTTTGAAAAACAAATATTCAAAAGTAAATGAAATAATATTAATTAGGTATGTACTATCGTGAGCAATTGAAAGTTAACACTTTATTATGTTGGCATGTCGAAATTTCAAAATTTATCTAATGTATACAGTACTTTTGAAGTGTCAGTGTCAGCATTTAATCATAACATAAATGACATTAGCTTGACAATTTGGTAAAATTTACGCAGCTATAATAGTGCGTTTACTTTCAATTGCTCACGATAGTACATTATATAGAGCTGTACGGTATCGTCCTGTTTAAAATAGTCTTCTTTTATTTTTCTTTTATACTGTGTTGCGTGTTCGTAGACACTTCCTTATTTTGTCGCAAATTAGCGTCTTTCTTTATTTTATTCTGCTCTATTAATTGTAAACCTACCTGTAAGGACATCTGCTTACGGTCCGTTATCTATAGGTAGGATTGCGTATTAGCGAGATATTTTTTCGCCCAGATGTAAGATCGACACCGATATCTAACCGTTGTGATACCGCTCTCGTTCATAATCGTGGTTGCTTATTTATAGGGCTTGAATTATCTCTTAATGAAGAGTATCGTTGCTGTAGCCCTCCTACCTACAGGAATATATTAAGCACCACGTTATTTTTATGGAAGCACCAATTACCTTTTTTTACGGTGACGAGAGGGTGTCGTTTCTCTCTAACGAGATATCGTTGTGTGTTTATAAAAAAAGCATCAGAACACTCTGGTACGTAATTTTGAAATTAAATTATTTTGTTTAATTTTTATTCGTTTATTTGTATCTTTAAAACATATGGTTTTTTGTATGGGCGACTGAAGTTTTACCATTCGTTGGAATATCTACGTTTCTCTTTTTCCACGGCCTGCAGTTGGAGATTCCGCATCTAAGTGAAGCGAAGGACAAGTAGACAGCACAATCAAGACTAAATACCCACTATAGAGACGGACAATCGAACTAAGAACTTTCATTTTTTGGATTTATTTATCCCGCTCTCTTATTTTTCTAACTCATTTTGGTTGATTTAAGATTTTTTTATATACACGCTAGGTACGTAATTGACTAATTCAAATTCATAATTTAGCCAATATCATCTGTTCCATCTATTTATACGTTACCATAATAGTCAGATTTAGTCTTTCTGTATACATATTTATCATCTTTTTTCTACGTAATTCTATTCTTAATATCCATTTTTTTGTTTAAATTAATTTAAAAGCAGCATTGACTATTTCTTTTCTTCGTTTGGTTTGTTATATTTAAACGCTTAAATTTAATTTAGAATACAACGTAATTTCATACGTTGTTAACAAAAAAATCAACGTGTGCATAAAATATTCGATCTCTTCGTTGAGTTTTTTTTTTTGTTGTTTGCGCAAAGTCAAAGCGTGTACACGAATAAGTGTTTCTTTCGTATACACGTTTTTTTTTTACATTTATGATTTTAAATTAAGATTTACATTTCCTCGTTTATTCCTTTGGTCTAAATTAAATAATTAACTCATTTCTGGATATTAAATTTTTCTCTATTTTTACTTTTTTATTATGCTTGGATAAGTAATCATTTATTCATTTCTAAGATATTATAGAACTTCAAACGTTTTTGTTCAATTTATGCTTTATCCGAGTTTGTAAATTAATTTATGTAAAATGTAATTAAGCCTCCAGACGTATACCGGGTCTGCCCAATAGATCCGGCCTATAATTTTGTATTTATAATTCAACCAGATAAATACGTATTTTGACGGGGTTTTTGTTTTCTGGGTAGAGTTTATCCAGAATTTTTTTTATTACTTACTGTAGTGGTTTTTTCCCCGAAGATAATTTTAAAATTTAACAATTTAGTTATGTACATTAATTTTTATAGGTCGTCATATATATTAATATGTTTATATTATTTAATTTTATATTTTGGCGTACATTTATAACCATGACTGTATATTTTGTATGTGTATGTTTTTGATTAGGGCGTTCCCAGATGTCAATGAGCCTGGATCGTATTTTGATGTATAATGATATTTTTTATGCTTATCGTGCGCTATGGATATTTCCGCAGAGATAGTTTTGTGTTCGAGCGAGCTTGTTTAGTATTGAGAGATAAAACTTTCTTTTATCTTTTAATTGAGTAATTTCGGGTTTTTCTTGTTTCTTTTGTGGTTGGTGTTAACTTAAAGTCATTATCGATTTAATACGGGTTTTATGATCTCGTATTGTTATTTATTTTAACTCGCTTGCTATCACTCTAATTATTTTTTGTGTGTGAAAAGTTTCGTACTTGCAAGTAAGTGTTTTTGCACACTATATTACTATATATCTTTTTCTATGAATTTTGAATTGTATTTTTATATGAATTAATTTATATTTATTGTTATATATATATAAGGGAGTTTTTATTGTCACGTTGTTCTAGAATTTTTAAGTCAAGGTTTGGTGGGAAATTTATGCTCGTGTTATTGCGCATGAGTGAAAGTCATTTTCGTGATAAACAGTTTGATCTGTTTACGTTTTATATTGGGGTTAAAGTAATTAATGAAATTGAAAGTTTTCTAATCAATTTATTAGGTTTAATTTTGCTCGCGTATCATTAGAGGTTTTCATTGTATGCGTGTTAATTATCATACAATCTTTTTCCTCTGTGATTTTGTATAATGTTGCAGTAGCAGTCTTTATACTTGATAAAGATGATTTTTTTTTGGGATTTTTTTGTAATAAAGATATAATTTGAATATCACGTGCTTAATTTCTAATTCTTATTTAAATTCTATTTTATGCGATTTTCCATTCGGAAACCCTGGATGAAGAGGAGTCTCATTTAAAAAGAAAAGTTGGCTGAGTTCAAGTTCGGACATATTGTGGTGTACAGTGTACACATCTTTCCAATTAAACCCACTATACATAGCAATACGTTGTAGTTTCGCTTTTTTTGAGTTTTGTGAACAATTAATTTAGACCTATCAACGTAGTGCCATATTGTTTTGGGTAAATTTTGATATTTTGCTTTTTTTTTATTACAGTTCATATATCCATTAAAATAAAGAGTAATGGAGCTTACCCAGGTCTGACCTTTTCTTTGTTTTGCCACTTCGATATCGTTTCGGACGACTTGGTTACGCCATTTACCCGCCGCGTGGCTTGCCATTTTGTGTTATCGTTATCGTAATTCCGAATTTTAGGTGTCTAGCGGTTCCAAATTCGGTGGCGCCCTTTACCACCTTTCTTTAGTACCTCTGGGTCTCTGCAAGGACAAGTTCAGACATGTCCACTCAATGTTCGACAGAACAATATTTTTAGTAGTATCTTTCTTATATAAAAGACTGTTTGAAACTTTGCAGCAAAAATTTAATGCGTTTTTGAAAAAACTATTTAAAAGAATATCTCAAAATCGTAACTTGATGGAGAAAATTTTAATTCAGATTCAGAATCAGCATGATGAAAGACATAAACTACACGTATTGGTGTATAAAAAAATAAATTGTTTTGACCAGCGTAATTAGTTTTAAGCACAGTTAATAGTGCACAAAAAGAACTTCGTTTGTCAGCGAATTAAATATACAATTCTATCAAGATACTTGAACAGAACAAAAATAATATGCAACACAATAATATTTGTGACATTTATTTTCTCGGCTCCGGTAAGTTGATGATCAAAGAAAAGTTGCTATGCCACCGTATATATGAAAACAATTAGCTATTCAATCAATTTATATCTTGCAGTGTGTTATATATTCATGTCTCTATAAACTTTATTATAGAAAATATAATACAAATGTATTGAAATACAAAAATATAGAAATCCAGCATTGTAAAAATATACTTACCACTAATAAACATGGATAATGTTCCACTTGTATATTCACATCACTAAGTGTATAAATAAATAATTAGAGATGGGATATTTATTGTCCGTACACAAACCAACTGGTCAATCATAATCAATATAATGACCTTGAAATATTTATTGAACTTCATATTTAGTTATATTCCTCGACTAGCTCTGCATAGAAATTTATTCTCGTATGCAATTGACCTAATTTAATGGACCAATTATTAATATTCTAGTCTAATTTTGTATTTTACTGGAATTAGTTATTTAAATTTAATTTTAGTTTGTATGTACAATTATATGGTTAAAATCGAGAATTTAAATGATATAAATATAGGTACCATGAAGTATTACCCAAAATAATAAACTCTAGGTGTTTCTAGAAGAATACCAAACTATGTTAATTAATTAAGGAATGTCATTGTAGTACAATCTTCTTGCGCGTTTCGCCGTGTCGCCGTAATTCACTCAACGCTTCGCTGTTCATACTGCCTGCTTCTTCAGGATCTGGTATCAAATGGATTCTCTTCGTTGTCGTTGCAAGCCTGTAAACAATTTCTTGAATGACAATTGCCAAAGCCCCCTGGCGAATTAATTGCACCTCAATTATTCTCTATCGTAACTCGTCCAGACTATGCGGTCTAGTATAAACCACAGATTTTAAATAACCTCCTCTACCTCCAAACCACCAATTTGGGAATGTTTCGTTGAAAAAACTTCTATAGTGAGAGGTTGCTCCATCTTGTTGGAACCAAACACTTACAGATAATTCCTCATCTTCCTCAATATTGGGAACAACCTGATCACGTAAAAGATCTAAATATATATATATATATATATATATATATATATATATATATATATATATATATATGTCCAGTTAGTGTACCATGAATGAAAATGGATCAATGATACAGTTCTTTGAAATACCAACCCAAACCTTTAATTCCTGCATTTATAGCATCCAAGAAGGGTTATCTATTGACCAATATCGACGATTATGGCGATTAACAGTATCATTCAAACAAAACGTAGCCTCGTTGGAAAACAGCAAATTTTATGTAAAATATTGGTCATTTTTGCAAATCCTCCATCACCCTTTCGCAAAATTCAATTCTACGATCATAATCCTCGTCCAATAATTCTTGCAGTAAATGTGGTTTATACGAGTAATATTTTTCGTGATTCAATATTCTGGCTACTGATCGGCAACTTATAGTTTAATGCGAAAGATATAGTGGAAGTTTTTGTAATGCTATAACAATATCATGAGAAATAAGTTATTAGTTGCGACTCTTAGTCGTCCACTTTTCGTAAATTTCTAAAATTTCTGGTCAAGTTATATCTTCTCAAAGTTTTATCAACGACAGTTCGTGGTATTGGATGCCAATCCTGATACAAATTGTTAAATAAATTGCATACTTCTTTCATGAGTTCTGACGCGGTTACCAAAACCAATCATCATCAGAATTTCAGTTAATTGAACCATTATTAATATTTGGACATCTACAAAGTTAATTCTGTTTAAGTCAAGTATTGAATTTTAATTCCATGGCTTACTAAACATAAACAAGATTTTAAAATATCAGTTTTAATTAAATATCTTTGCCATTATTGAGCAAAAGGGTGCCAAACTTTATTATTGCTGAAGTTACAGAGCAGAGCTCCATTCTAGTTCGTAAAAATATACAGGGTGTTTCATTTAAAATAAAAAAGTTTACATCATTTTCGACTAAACTAGAAGACTGATTCGAATATAAATATACTTATCGAATCTCCGATTTGCATTTAATTAATTGTGGAAAGTCTTATTAAAATCTAGGTAGCTATATCAAAGATATTCGAATGGATCCATAGTATCCATACATTTGCCTAACCCTGTATACCATATATAGGGAAGAACGACAGCGAAGAGAATTAGTCTGATATCAGACTAATTCTCTTACCTGAATTCTGATACCAGATTCTGAAGAAGATGACATTATGAACAGCGAAACGTCGCGTGAAATTACAACACGGCGAAACCTGCAAGAAGATTGTACTACAAGTGACAAAAATAGCCTTGAAAGCATGCGGAATTTAAAATTTGTCATTAATAAACTTACTAATATTTATACGTTTCAACAAACAAAAGGATTTACTGAGGATTGGTCATATTTTAATTTTTAAACAAAATTCTGTTAATTATTATTATTATTATTACTTAGTGCATTTTGCTGAAGGTATCACTAGAAAGAATTTGTATTCCTTATATGAATCTCATTTACAAGGAGTCTGTACCAGTCTGTATTAATATGTACATAGCTTTTGCCACTTGTCATAAATCAAAATTGCGGTAGCATAGAAATTATAAAGATAACAATAAACACAACAATAAAAATTGTAAATATTAACATGAGTTTTTACTCTAAAAATATGCAATAAAATTTCTAAAAATAAGGATCGGTATGGGGACTAACATAATAAAATTAGTGAAAATTTCTAACATCTGCGTGTTTATTACTAATGAATATGAATATGAATTTCCATAAAGTAAATCCGACTCAATTCAATATAGAAGCTTTATCGTTAACGGAGCTTAACGGAGAATTATCTAATCGAGAATTAAAGTTAATCCTGTCATTAACAGGCTATTAAAATATTTTAGTTTCATAATAGGTAGGGATCAGTTTGTTAGCTAATGCAGTAGTTATAGAAATTAAAGTTAAGTTGACAGCCCTGAATTCATTTCCCCTAACTTTTTAACATGATTTAAGTTACCTGCTTGTTATTTTCTTATTTATATTTCTTTCAGCTGTTATGAAAATTAACCTAACTGATATATATTTGAAAAATTAATTATTTTCCCTGCAAATAAAGGATAAATAAAACTTAATAAATCCTGCGAAACGAGATGAATTATTGTCGTTAGATTTAAATATAAATCCTTGCAATGCAAATTTAATGGAAATTATTTCACGAAAAATTGATCATATTAGAAAATTAAGAAAAGTTAGACATGTGTAACATTTATTGTAGTGCTTTACACTCTGTAAATAAATGAAGAGGATAAAAATGTACCCTAAATTTTAATTTGTTATAAAGTAGTATCTAAATTTACTGTTTAAGTTTTAAAAAAACGAGGATTATTCTTATAAATACATATTTTTAGATAGGATTAAAATTATTCTCTTTCAACAACAAATATATTTTATTTTCTAGCAAGTTATTGTGTTAGAATATTAAACAAAAAGTAGTATGAATTATTTTTTTATGTTTTATTTATTTGTTATCGAAAACCTTTTAAAATGCATGCTTTTTAAACAAATAAAATTAGTGTTGTTGTTAAACTCTAAACACGCAGTAATAGACTCAGAAAATGACAGTTGAAAGCGAACAAAATAGAGGTTAACTTAAACAGGCAATTAAAGCTTAACTGTTCATTTACGTGTCATTAGTACTAAAAGATAATTAAGGATTATGAAACTGATATTTTCATTTTAATTCAGAAGTATAATTAATCTTCCCATTAATTCCATTATGAAACGGGGCCAAAGGGTGTTAAATGATCGTTGTTTGTTTAATAAAATATTACATAGGTTTAAAATTCGGATTGTATCTTCTAGTAGGTTAAAAATCAATACACCCTCCTGTAAATTATTATTTAACGATAAAACATATATATATATATATATATATATATATATGTATATATATATATATATACACATATATATATATATATATATATATATATATATATGTTTTATCGTTAAATAATAATTTACAGGAGGGTGTATTGATTTTTAACCTACTAGAAGATACAATCCGAATTTTTTATTGGTTTAGCGACCTTTAATGAATTTCAATGTTTTTCTCTACGACGTGTCGACTATTTTTATTATTGAGTCTTTTTCAAGTGACTAGAAACAAAAAATTAATATAAAGAAAGGTAAGAAAATATGTTTACATTTGTATGAATGAATTAAAAATTAAAGTTAAAATAATAATAAAGTAAGGAAAATTAAAATGATATAAAACTCACCGATTTATTCCGTTTCAAAACACATGTGTACATGTGTGGTCGGGCTTGCCCGAGACCTTTTTAGGGTCGACCGCATTCCTCAGAATATTTTGTGTGACTAAATATCTTTGTTTGAGAAATGAAATTTCCTATTTCGTTTTAAAATTAGCATGGTTAGGCCATGTGTTAGGGAAACATAGTATATGTATTTACAATGGGAAACAATAAAAAAAATTTTGGTGTGCGTGGGTGGGGTTGGTTGTCTTCTATTGTTTAATGAGTGGATAATAGAGTTTAGATAATAGAATAGAGTTTAATTCATTCATACAAATGTAATCATTTAATTTTCCTTACTTTATTATTATTTTAACTTTAATTTTTAATTCATTCATACAAATGTAAACATATTTTCTTACCTATCGTTATATTAATTTTTTGTTTCTAGTCACAAAAAGACTCAATAATAAAAAGAGTCGAAACGTCGTAGAGAAAAACATTGAAATTCATTAAAGGTCGCTAAACCAATAAAAAAGTCTATTATTTTAATATATATATATATATATATATATATATATATATATATGTCGATGATAATAATGCAGTTTTCGCGTAATTTAACAGACTGGTGCTTATCTTATTGGGTTATCAATTCAAAAAGAAATACGACAAATTTAGCATACGAGGGCAATTCAAATTTGACATGCATTTGATTTCTTTTCTGAACATAATTGAAGAGATATTTCGAAGTGGTTTTATATTAATCGAAGCGGGCACGTTAGTTAACGCCATAAACAACTGCAACTTGATTGTTTCAATATTGTCAGTTGCATTAACAATCTCGTGCAACAATGTGTCAAATTCTGTTGCATTAAATGTGTTTTCAGTAAACGTGTAAGATTGCCTGTTATTCATCAGAGACTTTATAGACAGTTTAGGAAGGGAAAAATTGACTCACGTTTCTGGCGAAGCGAATTTGAAACCAAGAATAAATGTCCGCGCACCACGTCTTACGCAGAATCACAAAGCAGCGCGAATGAGGTTTGCTCTGGATCACAGAAATTGGTAACTTCGTCACTGGACGCCTACACTGTTTACAGACGAGTGCAGATTTCATTTAGCTCGTTGCGACGGTCATGCTACTCAGCCTCTACTATACAGGAAGTGGATAGATTTGGTCTTGGATCTGTGATGGTGTGGGCTGGAATCGGTGTAGACAACAGAACTGGTCTTGTTGTGGTTCCTAATAGACTAAATGTGGTGTCTGCTGCATATGGTGTTGGTCCTAATTTCATCCTAATGCAGGATAATGCAAGGCCACATACCGCCGGCATCTTCAGAAACTATTTACAAGAACGTGGAATTCAGGTAATGGAATGGCCGGCGTTAAGTTCTGACCTGAATCCTATTGAACATGTGTGGGATCAGTTTGACCGAAGTGTTCGCAAGAGCCCTAATCCGCCACTAACCACACAGGAACTGACACAAGCCCTGATTGAGGAATGGGAAAGCATACCCCAAGAATCGCTTCGCAGACTAGTGCGAAGCATTCCACGCAGGTGTGAGGAAGTGATTCGTGCTCGTAGAGGGCATACATTAAACCTCACCAATCCACAGAAAACCCTACTCTCATCGATACTATGACAGTAGTTTTCATTTTGTTTTGCGTTATTAATTAACATTTTTAACTGTACCTTAGAAGTAACTAGGAGTTGTAACATGTTTTTTGTAATTTTCTTTAGTTAAATGTACGCTGTTGAAGTATACCAAATTTGATTTTCCTTGACCTCTTATTTAAAAAGTTACAGGTTACAAAAAAAGTGTTCCCCTAATTTTTTTGACCTATGTATATTCTTTTGGTGTGCTCGACTTTACTTTATGTGAAGCATTCTTAGTTTAGATTACAGAAGATTATTTTTTACATTTGGTGTTTTAGGAAAGGTTCACATTTTTTTATATGTCTTTATTAATAATGATCTTAAATAGATTCTCGTGTGATACATATGCTGTAGATGATTGCTTACCTTTTATACTTACCTTTTACACAGAAATCATAACTGCCAGCTCAGTTACTTTAACGAATCCAGGCTTATTATAAGATCAGCTTTGTTAATTATTTATGATCTCGGCTGTGTATGGTTTTGATAACGTTGTTACCAGTGTATCACTGGTTACAAAATATTTATAGGCTTATAGACTACAAGAGAACTTAAAAGACTCTCAAGTGTTACTTTAGGATTATATTTATATTTTTGATAGTTTGTTTACCGGGAGAAAAAATGTTAATTTTATAAGGAATCATATTTATCGTGATTCTTTTATAAGTACCTACTATTTTAATGCTAAAAAATCTTTAGATAATTTTTATTTAAAACATTTTATATATATTTTTCACAAGTAAAATGTTTTACAACTTAATTTTCAATCAAATAAAGCACGCTAAAACACTAAAAGGCAATACTAATAACATAACGATAAAATTACTTACACAACTATGTGATAAACGAAGCACTTCCAATTATCTGGCCTTTCCAAAAAATTATACACCTGGCCTTGGAACGTCGCCCTGCCAGCTATTTTTCGATGTTGTCTGGATGCATATCGGGCTGCCTCACCCCATTTCGGCGGACTTTCCAATAAAAGTGAGGCGGCGTTGACGCCTTGACATAATGTCGTTTCAGGAACTGAAATTTCCGAAAATAGATTGTATTTTCATTATTAAGTTGTAATTAATGAAATCCTTTTCAGATTTTTTCACATTTTGACACCAAAAATAAATTAATTTATTTGTAATAACGTCAGTATTTAAAAAATATCGACATTAAGACATCGCTGCCTTTATACTGAATTGTAATATACAGTTATGCTCTTGTAAATATAGTAAAAAGTCGTTTTCAGTTTCTTTAATACATACATCGATTTTCAATTTGTTGCTGTGTCAATTTAATATTATTTATATATACGGGAGGAACACTGAAAATTTTTAGAAAATCAATTGTTTTTCGAAGTACAGCTATACCTCGCTTAACGACCTAAATACGTTGAAAAAGTTGGCCGTAAAGCAAAAAGCCGTTTAACGAATCAATTATTTTCATACAAATCTATACAAATTTAATCAGATAGGTTCCAATTAAAAAAAATAATATGTAAAGATGTTGGTTCATCAGGCATTTTATTTTCATTTTTTATAAAAATACATACTTACTTAAAAAATAACACAACAAATAAGAATACATACATAAAATGAACATATTACATAGTTCAAAAAAGAAAAACAAAAGAGATAATATTCACATACAAAAACTATAAAATATTTGGAAGCTTTTTTAATCTGAGAAAATGCTGACGTCGTCAATTCCCGTTGTTGTTGAATTACTTAACTTTAAATATTCGTCCAACTTTGTCTGCTTCGCCCTCCTTTCTGCTTCCTTTTGCAACGTTTTGTAACGTCTAATGGCTGAGTTTATTTCTCGAGATACTTTATCGCTGCGTTCTTCGTCGGGATCATTTTGAAGAAGGATGTTCATTACCTTCTCGAAATAAGAAAGCGCATTCGTCAAGGTTTTTGCTGTTAGCTGCCTGGATATAGCAGGCAGTGACTCCTCATCAAGAGTTTGTTCGGTTACTAACTGGATCAGCTCCTCGTTTGAAAGAGGTTCTCTGTCAGCATCGAGCGAGTCAATCAAATCACCTTCTTCTAAATCTTCAAAAGCAAGATCTTTTGCTAAGCTCAATATGTTTTGTCGAACTTCAGAAAGAGAATTAACTTCAGACTTATTAGATTTTATGCATTCTGGCCATATTTCTTTCCAAACATGGTTCATTGTTATTGATTTTAAGTCTTTCCATGATTCGCTAATGTTGTACACGGCATCGTTGATGTTGTAGTTTTTCCAAAATTGTTTTATCGATGATTCACCATCACGAAAGGTTCAGCATAAATAATAAGCCTTAAAAGTTGCTATAGCACCCTAATCCATTAGTTGGATCAGAGCTGTTGTATTTTTGGGAAGGTACTCAATCTCCACTTCTTCTAATGATTCTGGTAAATTAACCAGGCGCCCTGAAACATTATCCAAAATGAGCAATGCCTTGTTGCTCAAGTTCTTCTCCTTTAAATATTTTTTTACTTCTGGCCAAAAATTATTTTTAAACCAGTCCTCGAAAAGAATCTTAGTCATCCAACCTTTCTTATTGGATTTCCAAATGACAGGCAATTGTTTTTTGTTAACCCCTTTAAAGCACCCTGGATTTTCTGAATGATATACGAACAATGGTTTTAGCATAAAATCCCCTGCAGCATTTGCACCAAGAAGCACTCGTTCTTTAGAGACCTTATATCCACATGCAGACTTTTCAGATTTTGAAATGAAGATTCTTTCAGGCATTTGCTTCAAATAGAGTCCTGTTTCATTTACATTAAAAACTTCTTCTGGTAGGTATCCACCTCATTCTATAACTTTTTTCAAAGTGTTGGGATATTGTTTGCCTGCGTTATCATCGGCACTAGCTTTTTCGCCTTTCATTTTTAAATTATGCAAATTGTGGCAATTTTTCATATTTCGCAGATTCATCATTATCCTCTCTCTTTAAATTTTCGAAAATAGTTTTGGTCTTTTCTTGGATAGACATCTGGCTCATTGGCATCCTTTGTTCAATAGTGTCTTCAACCCATATAATTAATAATTTCTCAATTTTTTCCAAAACACTGCTTCTTTGGCGAGTTAATTTTTAAATACTTGAAGGTGTGGCGGACAGCGAATGTATTTCAATTTCTTTTTTCTATCACGAATAGTTTGAACGGTAGATTTCACCAGTCCCATTGCATCACAAACTTGAACAATTTTCTCACCAGCTTCATACGGCGTAAAACTTCTCATTCTTTAGCGTGACAGATTTTCGGCTTGTCTTTTTATTATTAGCAGCATCAATCTCCAAATTGATTGAACGTTTCGGTGGCATTTTTACTAAAAAAGGAACGATTATATTTAAAAGAATTATTGAATTAATTACAAAACGTACCAACTGTGTTTTTAATTCAGCAATTAATAACTATGCTGGTCACTACCATGCGCACTTTCCATCAAATGCGTGCGTTCTTGTGTGCTTTTGCTTTTTTTATCAAAACGTTATTTCGGGGTTCCCCGTTTTGTAAACGTGTACCAACGTTTAGTCTCTCTCATCGTGCGCGCTGCTTTTTGCTCAGTTACGAATAATATGTACATACATACAAAAATAAAGCAAATACATCCAAGTTATTGGCCGTATAATTAAACATAAGCATCAATCGAAAAAGTGTCATAATTAGAAAAGGCCGTTATAGCGAGATGCTGTATAAAGAGCGGCCTTATAGCGAGGTATGGGTGTATTTCCTTTTAACATCAATGCATTCGATAAAACCAGTGCTTAAAGCAATGATACCACTTTTCCTGATACACTTCAGAAATAAGGTTTCTATAATGTTCCACTCCTTCATCTGAGTACCCAAAGTGATTCGACGTATTTTATCTTTAATATTTGGAAACAAGAAGAAATCACAAGGTTCTAGGTCAGGGCTGTATGATGGAGAGTCCATAGTGCTGACGTTTAGGATATCCAGATCACCCAGTTGTTAGTCTTACTTTATGCGACGATGCGTTGTCATGGTAAAATTATTTTTCCTTTTGGACGTTTTCACGAACTTTTTTAAAAATTTACGGTAAGCAAATATTTTTGTACAAATCGGCAGTAACCGTCCAATTTTCTAATGCAACATTATAGTAGCAATGTGGCCTTTTCAGAAAAAGAAATCTAGTATCTTTCTTCTTATCAGCACTGCGAATTCGTCGAAGTTTTGTACGCTTCTGTTCCAAAGACCCATTGAGCCGATTGATTTTTCTTTTCAAGATTATAATAATTCCATGATTCGTCACCAGTAATGATATTCCCAATCGAATTTGAAGTGGCGCATTGCAATTTTTTCCAGGGTTTTTCTGCACCATTCAGTGCTATGTTATTTTTAATCGAGAATCAGTTGATGTGGAATCCATCGACAACTTTCCTCGCGTCGAACTGTTAGTGTCAAATGTTTTGAATTTGACTCATACCAATACCCAATGTCGCCTGAATATATTCATATGATGTTCGTCGATCTTTCTCAAGCATTGCTCGAACAGCGGAAATATTTTCATTAGTAACAGCATTTCTTGGGCGTCCTTCACGAAATTCATCACTAAGAGAAAACCGATCTCTTTTGAATTTGTTGTAACAATTGTTACCCTAGATGAGGCTTTTTCGTCAAATCATAGCCAAGAAATGTTCTCTAATCAAATTCACTTATAGGTGAACACAAAATCTTTAAATTATGATAATTAACAAACTATTAGACCAAATCAACTCGCAAAATATTAAAAAGTAGCTGTCTAATAAAAACAAATTTAATTTTGTTACGCTCGAAAATTACCTATAGACCATTCGGGAATTTTTAATGAATTTATTTCATTAATTACTTACGTAAAGACATTTTAGGCTTTTCATTATTCAACATTTCCGTTTATCTTTATTTTATTCAATTTTGTTATTAATTATCTATCAACTTAGGCTTCTTCAAACTTTAATTATCTTCTCATTATTTTGAACGTTCAAATATTTTGGATGCCGCTATATCCGTAGACCTTTTTCTTTCGCTTGTAGCGCCATCTTTACGACTTTTGGTTTATCTTCCAATTACAGTTCTCTTGACTTTTGTTTAGATAATTAATTTGTCTTTTAACTTTTATTGCGGTGTTTTAATTACCGTATTTTCGCTTGTTAGCTTCGTTGTTCAGTCTTACACCTTGTTAGGGTTTTTGGTAAATTAATTCCGTTTCTATCAAATCTACCGATCTACGCTCTTGTGTATGACGTATATCGGTTCCCCGGCCGATATCCGGTTCATCTCGTTGGATCGCACTTTGTTCGTGATCTTCGACAGTGTTAGTCGTGTTTTATTTTAGTGAGTGAACTTAGTTTTTGCGGTAAGAGATATCATTATCTTTTGTATTTTTGCTTATGCGTTTCTTTTATCGTCCTTAGGATATATTTTAGTGCTACCGCCCCTTTTATTTAAAGGGAATTAAGCAAGTTTATTTCAGAATCTCTTCGAGGACCACACCACGTCGAAGGCTGTTTTTTTTTTGCATACGCAATTTTCCCTCGCAGCGGGGCTACGTAGAATTTCGATCTTTTGGGAGGAGATTCGTGCAGAAATCCTCATTCCACCCTCAAGGCTGTTTTTGGTATCGTCAGGGCTTCCTTATTCTGGAATTTTGTAATAATTTTATACGGCGTCTCAAAATGGCGGCTTCAAGCGGAATGGTGATCTCTGGCATAATGGTGGCTGACTTCCATTGAATATTAGGAAGCGACATTCCTGTTCTACCTCTGTGAAGGCTTACACGAGATAAGTTTTGGAATCTGATCATTGTGGTTGACAAGCTAAGTAGGTGCTGTCTTATTATTATTAGTTGTTGGTTATTACTTAACCCGACACTATACTTTTCAAAATTTATATTAATTGATTGAATGTTAAATCATAAGTAGGCACTAGAGAAGCTATTCATTTCTCAGTGCAATCTCTTTATTTTGCTCATAAGACTTAGATAGCAAACAAGGTTTTAACTATAAACTTTAACCGATAGGCTTTATTTGCCTGAATTCAAACAATTCCTTTTATTGTCAATATTTAACTGGTTGACTAGCTTCACCAGCAGCCAGTAGTTAGATTAGATTTTTGTACGAGGCTTAGAACCTTTAGTCGGGCCTTCGTACAGAACCATAAATATCTTGGGGTTACGGCGAGTTCTAGTTTTCTTTGTTTATATACTCTGTAAACTATTTGTAAAGAACCACTATTACGTATACTTAATTTGAGTTCTGCTTAACTTATGTTTAGATCTTAACTCGTAATTAACCTTAATAATCACAGTTTTACCACCTGAGTATATAGGGTGTTGTTGTCTTGACAGGTGTACCTGTATTTATGTGTACTCTGTATTGCGCCTGAGCGATAGTAGAGTGATTTGGGGAATATTACTGGGAGATATTGGAATTATTTTCATTTTCAAACTAAGCCTTTTTTTTAATTTGCCTTGGCGCACTTAGATTGGATTACGTGTAACTCATAAATTTAGTTGTACTACTATCTAACACTGTAACTTTTCAAGCGACTTTTGTTGCTTTTGTTTTTAACTTCTATAAAATCTACTTTGGCTAGATATTTAAACTTTGTGACATTATTTTGTAACTTTTCATGCGTCTTTTGTTATATTTGATTTAACTTCAATCTTAAACCAATTTGTCTTGATATTTAATCTTGTAGTAAACACTTGTTGAGCCTACTTTGACTTTAAATTAAAACTTGTTATTGTTAACATCTTGTTTTTGTTTGATTCCTTTCATACAAGTGTTGTGTAAGGCAAAGACACGTTTATATCGGTAGCAAGTAATAAGGGGCTGTCTCTCTGGTTCTTATTGAAGCTACCAGGGTCCCACCTGCTTCCGTATTATTGACGGAACTCTGCAGGGTTTCTAATACGGTAGCGTCCTAACCTACATCAAGCGACCTTGGAACTCGGGACACTCTTTGTGCTAGACTGAGTTAGCCGGCATAGTTTTAACCACGGGATAACCGTCACCAGGTAGGTTCGGGCCAGGGGGGGAAGAACTTGCAGTACATCTCGCAACCTCCTTATTACTTGCTTTATTTTATTTTAGTCGCGTGTTGTGTAGCAATTTTTTTTAGAAACATGTAAATTCAAATTTTTTTAGTGTTCCTTTTATATGAAGTTATACTGTGATTACTCAGCCGACGATACGTCACGTCCACACGTCACGCACAGTCTAGAACGATGTCAATGCCAATAAATCGAGAGGTCGAACAAACGGGAAGTTTTCCCGTGAATATAAATACCATTTAATTCATTCAACGAATAAATGTCCTCCGGTGATTACTATATAAATGTGCAAATAAATATTGTGAAAATAAATGTTATTAGTTTTTAAGATATTATTTAGTGGATTCTGTTTTTATTTTTAATATAGTGTGTGTTTAAGTTACCGTTAGTTTTATTTAAGAACCCCGAAAAGTACATTACAATACGTTTCCAGGAAAACTTTAGCAACTCATCGAACCTATTTTTTGTGGTGGTTATAATTCCTGGTGATTTTTAACTGCTTGTTTTATTCGTTACAATTCATTTCTATCACCAACAACTCACCACCATTCTTTAACCTTTATTCTTTTGAGATCCGTATCCATTTACCCCCTCCATCTGTTCTTTGCACGCGTCCACTCTGATATCATATTCTTATTTCTGCCTGTCTTTCTCATCTGAAAATACGTCCGAACCACCTTAATCTTTGTGACTTTATTACTTTCACGATATTGTCTTTCTTCATTATTATTTTAATTTCGTGCTTGTTCTCATTAACCTTTACATGTCCCATTATCTTCCTCAAGATTTTTCTTTCTTTCAACCGCTCTTCCTTTCTCAATGTTAAACTGTTCTGTTTATTGTTTTTCCTAGATATAAAAGAGATTCTACTTCTTAGAAAGCGTATTGCAATATTTTATAACTTATAAGTCGTTCTTGCTTATGCCTATTACAATGCATACAATATTATTACTATTATTACTATTATTCATATATGTCATTGGATTCATCTTGATCGTTTAGTTGTCACATTTGTTCGTCTGCCTCAAGAATGTTAGGATTTACTATCAGAACTTTTAAATATTTCAATGATGTTGCTCTTATGGAGTCTTTATATTTCCCTCTTGTTCTTCCTAAATTGGAATATGGGTATGTCGTTTGGTTCCCTCATTATATATCGCAGCAACTTCCTATTGAGGGTGTACAGCGACGCTTTTTGAAATTCTTGACTTTCAAAACTACTGAAGTGTACCTGGACAAAAATGTTTCCTACGATGAACTAAAGCTACGTTTCGGGTTCCAGACACTCACTGATCGGAGGATTGAACAAAGTGCTTATTTACGTTACTTCGTTAAACTTATTTAAACTTGTCACCAATAGTATTGACTGCGATGGAATATTAACTGCTGTTCGATTTAATGTACCTTGAGTTAATACTCGCTATACGAGTATATTCAACTTGAGCACTTCGAGGACCAACTTACTAATGAAATCACCTGTTTACCATATGATGCAGAATGCTGATGCAATCTACAGCGATATATTTACTGGTGAAGTCATTACATGCATTTACGTATGTGTTCCTAAGTTTTTTACCATATTTTCCTTTTTTTTCTGTTTTGTCATATGTGTGTATTGTGTATGTATTACAGTTTTCGCCCTATTACTGGGTATAAACCTGTTGGGCAAATAAACAATTATTATTATTATTATCTCTTCCACTCACAAGAACCATTCGTTCTTGGTTGCCATTATCTTACCCCATCGGTTCATTCGAACAAGATGGATGGCATAGTTATCTATCATTCAATTATTTTTATATGAAAATTGATTATGGTACATATTTACCAATATTTTCAGGGTGTGAACTTATGTGTTGTCCGCTGCTGGCAGCTTGTGTCTCTTTCTGGGTGCGAACTTGTGTGCTGTTTGCTGCTGGCAGCTTGCGTCTCTCTCTGGGTGTGTGGTTTTGTGTTTTTGCGAGCGCGCAAGTGTAGGGGTGTTGTATGTTAGCGCGCTTGTGCATGTGTTTAATGTCCGTTCGCGCTAATTTTGAGATATCGGAGAACCAGCCGTTGCGCAGGGCCGCCAACCCTTTCCCGGCAACTTCTTTACTTTTCCGTGCAGTACTTAGACGGTCCGGCCCCCGCCCCATCGAGGCAAGGCCCAAATCCGCGAAGCACAGCCTGCGCGAGGTTGCTCATCTCCAACCGAGGGAACACTCTTAGCGGCTGCTTCGATCGACGACGGTTACACTTTGTGCCGTCTTAACGTTTTCCGCTATTGCGGGGGCGCTGCACACACACGAGCGTGTGTGTGCTGTTCACGGCAACCTGGCTAGGTTGCCGCCTAGGACCGGTCCTAGTGGCGTGTGCATTGCACGGTTTTTTCTGGTAGAGATCCAAAATATTTGTGGACTTCTGTAATTTATGTGGAATTTCTTCCGTTGCACCAATCACAATTGTGACTATTAGGACCTTGTTCATCTTCCACATACTCTTGATTTTGTCGCTGGGAGGTAAATATTTATTTACCTTCTCACTATAGTTCCTCGCAGTGTTTTTTGGCAACGGAACAGCAATGTCAATGATGTACGTTATCTTGTCCTTCTTCAGTGTCAGTATTATATCCGGAATATTGTTGAGAATTGTTTTATCCGTGATTATTTTCGACCTGGCAAACTGAAGGTGGTTCATATTCATAATACGGGACATTTTCAGAATACGACAAGTACTTCTGTCTGAGCCGCTGGTGTATTATTTTCGCAACTCTGTTGTGCCTCTCGAGATATTGTTTGGGAGCAAGTACAGAGCATCCTGCCATCAAATGATCAATTTTTTCTTCCTTATCTGCCCATACACGACATTTAATGTCAGATAAATTCTCCTTAAGAATTTTTTTCCTATAGGAACGCGTTAGAATTACTCGATCTTGGATGGCGGCTATGAATCCCTCTGTTTCTGCAAACAGATTACCTGTTCATTATTATTATTATCTCTTCCACTCACAAGAACCATTCGTTCTTTGTTGCCATTATCTTACCCCATCGGTTCATTCGAACAAGATGGGTGGCATAGTTATCTATCATTCATTTATTTTTATATGAATATTGATTATAGTAGATACTTACCAGTACTTTCAGGGTGTGAACTTATGTGTTGTCCGCTGCTGGCAGCTTGCTTCTGTCTCTGGGTGTGTGGTTTTGTGTTTGTGCGAGCGCGCAAGTGTAGGGGTGTTGTATTTTAGCGCGCTCGTGCATGTGTTTAGTGTCAAGTCGCGCTAATTTTGAGATATCGGAGAACCAGCCGCTGCGCAGGGCCGCCAGCCCTTTGCCGGCAACTTCTTTACTTTTCCGTGCAGTACTTCGACGGCCCGACCCCCGCCCCATCGAAGCAAGGCCCAGACCCACGAAGCGCACCCTACACGGGGTTGCTCATCACCAATGGAACACTCTTAGCGGCTACTTTGGTCGACGACTGTCACACTTTGTGCCATCTAAACGTTTTCCGCCATTGCGGGGGCACTGCACACGCGTCGAGCGTGTGTGTGCTGTTCACCGTAGCCTAGCCAGGTTGCCACCCAGGACCGGTCCTAGTAGTGTGTGCATTGCGCGGCGCCGTGTTTTACGCCTCGTAGCTTGATTCCTCTCTCCCCTGCTGGAAAGGCGGAATGGCACCTGTCCGCCCATCGGGCAGATCCCCCTAGAGTTTGGTAGCACATATGCTAGGCTACCACCCAGTAGAGGACCACATCAGTACCCCACCCGTTCCGTCATTTCGCCTCCCGGCCACGTTGCCCACGTTCGCGCGCTCGAACATCAGTTTAGCACACGATGTATTATTGCAGCCGTGTCTAACAAGACACTTTTTTGCATTTTTAAATAAAGTTTCTGGTAGAGATCCAAAACATTTATGGACTTGTGTAATTTATGTGGGATTTCTCCCGTTGCGCCAATCACAATTGGGACTATTAGGACCTTGTCCATCTTCCACATACTCTTGATTTCGTCGCTGAGAGGTAAATATTTATTTACCTTCTCACTATAGTTCCTTGCAGTGCCTTGCAGTTTGCCAACGGAACAGCAATGTCAATGATGTACGTTATCTTGTCCTTCTTCAGTGTCAGTACTGTCTGGAATATTGTTGGGAATTGTTTTATCCGTGATTATTTGGCGATTCCAATATAATCGAGAATTTTCGTCCTCGCAAACTGAAGGTGCTTCATATTCATAATACGGGACATTTTAAAAATACGACAAGTGCTTCTGTCTGAGCAGCTGGTGTATTATTTTCGCAACCCTGTTGTGCCTGTCAAGGTATTGTTTTGGGGGCAAGTACAGAGCATCCTGCCATCAAATGATCAATTGTTTCTTCCTTATCTGTGCATACACGACATTTAATGTCAGATAAATTTTCCTTAAGAATTTTTTTCCTATAGGAACGCGTTGGAATTACTTGATCTTGGATGGCGGCTATGAATCCCTATGTTTCTGCAAACAGGTTTCCTGTATACAGCCATGCCTGCGACGCTGAGGTGTCAAAATTTTCAGATCCGATTGTTAACAGATACTTGCCATGCAAAGATTTATTTTTCCATCTCTCTTTCTGTTGGAATATACTTAAGATTCTTGTGGATGGATTGAATTCATCGTTAGCCAGTTTGAGTGGCGTAAAATTGTCCATTTGAGCAATCGCATTATGCAATCTACTTTCTTTCGACTTTTGCAGAAAGTACGCTAGTAAATTATTTACCTGTGTATAATGCCTGCAATAAGCACTCGGTATTACTCTACCTCCTTCTCTTCTTGGTAGGTGGAACCTTTCGATCGCACTACATGGGTGATGAATTCTAAATTTTCTGGCTTCTACTCTTGTCTTGATGTCTATTGCTTCAAGTTCAGTATCAGTCCAGTTAATTATTCCAAATCCATAAGTAAGTACGGAAGTTGCAAAGCTGTTTATTGCCTTGGACATATTTCTTGCCGACAATCTGGTTTTCAACAACGATCGCAGCCTAGAGAAATACTGACCTTTCGCTGATTCTTTTGCAATATTGTGTTCTATTCCTCTAGCCTGCAAATAACCAAGATACTTATAATAGTCGTTGCTCTCCATTCCAATAACTAGTCCTTGTCCGCCTTCGACTTCGAACCCACGATGTTCAACCCATTGTCACTTTTCCATGCAACTTATTTTGCATTTTTCCAATCCAAATTTCATTTGGATATCTCTACTATAACGGCCAACACAGTTTAGGAGATCGCGAAGATGATTCTTTTTCCTAGCATACAATTTGAGATCATCCAGGTTGTAGTAAATTACATCCCTTATTTAGGGAATTTAAAAAAGTTGTTAACGGTTTCAAGGCTAAACAAAACCACAGTGGACTCAAAGCATCTCCCTGAAATATGCCTCTTTTAATACTGATCTTACCTGCATCAATACTTTCTGTAGGGGTTTTCATTAACAAACTTGTCTTCCATTTAGTCATGGCGTAGCTAAGAAAATTAATATGGTGCTCCTCAATTCTATATATCCTAAGAATCTCTACCAACCACGAGTGAGGTACACTATCAAACGCTTTCTGATAGTCTATATATGCCATGTAGAGATTTTCTTTTGCTTTTACCACATTCTTCATCACAACTGAGTCAATCAGGAGCTGCTCTTTTCAACCTCTTGATCCTTTATTATTATTACTATTATTATTATTGTTATTATTATTATTACTATTATTATTATTTCTATTATTACTATTACTATTATTATTATTATTGTTATTATTATTAAATGCATTGAAGTTTGTGAAAATTATATTGAAAAATAAAAATTATAAAATTTACAGAACTACGTTTTTTCTGTTATATCGAGAACTTACGGTGCTCGCCTCGTATGTAACTGTAGAAGCAAAGTAATAAATGTAACTAAAAATAATCAAATACATATTAACATGATCAAGATAAGTGGAACAACGTTTACAGATTTTCGTTTGTTTAACAATTAAGTTTGCCTTAGTAGCGCCGATATTCGTACACATCAAATATATTATGGTCTACAATTTATAATCGACTAGCATGTTTATATTTTGTTCTAGCAGTCTACATAGTCTACTTATAAATACTATTAACATTGCACAATTATACGAAATTATGAATCAGAGAATTTCAAAGTAGCATAAATGTATCGTGGGGGCTAAGTACATTTGTCAGTACATCTATACTATGGAGTGTTTCGAATACCATAACCACATCGTTCTCGGTGCATTGCATAAAGTGAGAAAGAATGCGCGACAGATTTTAGCTCTTTTATAGCCCTTTAACCCAGCCTAACCAGACAGCAAATGTCAGGCTGGGTGAAGAGGTATCGGAAGATATAAGGATAAAGCGCGGTGTGAGACAAGGATGTGTGTTGTCCCCGTTGTTGTTCAATTTATACTCTGAGAACATCATTCAGAAAGCGTTAGCAGAAACAACAATAGGAATAAAAGTTAACGGAAGAATTATTAATAACATTAGATATGCGGATGACACCATTATTATCGCAGAATCACTGGAATACTTACAAAGATTAATGGACCAGGTTGTAATAAATGGCGAAGAAAGCGGCCTCACACTAAATGTTAGAAAAACTAAATTCATGATTATTACAAAATCTAACCGACATCAAGAAGGCTTATGGATTGGAGAACAGCCAATAGAGAGAGTAAAGAAATACAAATATTTGGGAACAACTGTTACCGACACAAATGAATATACAGAAGAAATTCGAACGAGAATCGGCCAAGCCAGGAATATATTCAACAAGATGAGGAAAGTATTGTGTGGCAATGACCTTAGTCTGCGTCTCAAGATCAGGGTATTGAAATGTTACGTGTTCCCGGTGCTGCTGTACGGGATGGAAGCCTGGACGCTAAAGCAAGACACTAACAAGCGTCTAGAGGCATTTGAAATGTGGGCATATAGGAGGATCCTGAAGATAAGATGGATAGATAGGGTTTCGAATAGTGAAGTACTTAAAAGAATTGGGAAAGAGAAGGAAATATTGAACACAATAAAGATAAAAAAAACTACAATATCTGGGCCACGTGTTGAGAGGGGAAAGATATGCTCTGCTACAGATAATTATTCAGGGTAAGATACAGGGAAGAAGAAATATAGGAAGAAGACGTATTTCTTGGTTAAATAATTTGAGACAGTGGTATAAATGCAGCTCCATTGAACTATTCAGAGCAGCAGCATCAAAAATGAGAATAGCCGTGATGATAGCCAACCTTCTGAGAGGAGATGGCACCTGAAGAAGAAGATAGCCCTTTAATGTCACCGAAAGCTTCGTATGTCATACCATTGCATATTTTTAAAAAATTGGTGATGTCATTGATCCCACTTGTACCAGTCGTCCACGTTCAACACGTACTTCAAATACTATGGCAACTGTTCGTTCAAGAATCTCTCGAAATCCACCCAAGAAGATAATCGTTCTTGTCTCGTGAAATGAACATCCCATCCAGAAGAATCTCTCGTTTGATTGGGTAAGATTTAGGCAAGAAGCCTTTAAGACCATAGGAACGGAAGAGCGAACAAGTTTTTAAGTTGTTACGGCAAAAGGAAGTGTGGCAAATCTTATTTTCAGACGATAAAATCTTCACTATTGCCCTGAAGGTCTTGACATCAATCCATGGCCACTATACGACCTCGGTGATAGCTTCGTGGGGTTTCTTACAAAGGTAAAAGTCCCCACATATTAATTTTGGTGAGATCGAGATGAAAATATCGATCCGTGTTTTCGAAACTATAGTGTAATCTCTGATAGATGTGTCAACAGGAATTAGCTGTCGCTCACAAAGCAAAAGCAACCCAGACATGGCTGAAAAATAACGTTCATAATTTTATCGAGGCTTCCGATTGGTCATCTGATAGTTTCGATCTGAACCCTCTGGATTATCAATTTTGATAAGAAACGACATTCAAATGTGAAGACTCTGACATTAAGTATTCTTGAAGGAGCAACAAAAATATCGCTAGAAACACTGCGTAAATCCACATATATCGTTTACAACTTTGTACACATGCAGGAGACGAATACATTCTATAAAATATATAGCACTCGAAAGCTTATTTTCTGTACCTTTTGAAGATATATATTTTAGTCTTATACGCTGACTTATTTTTTATGCTCTACTAAAACCCTGACATTTATGACTAGACTGTGTATATATCCAATTATTTCAAGTTAATGTGAACTTCTTACTTCAAAACTGTATAAACGTTCAACAATATATTCTCTTAGTAAACTTACGTAAAGCTTGAAGCACTACGGAAGATAAATTTGCGAGAAAGCGTATATAATATCAACCTTAATCAGTTAACGTACCTACGTCTAAAGGAGTCTCGAGCAGTTGCTGGGAACTTCGGTCAGACAAAGGGCTCGGCTGAGGAGTAATTCCTACTTCTACTATGCTGACGGAAAGCTGAGATCGACCACCTGAATTAAAGAAAAAAATACTTAAAGTGAACATCGTACAAATTGTATGTAAACTTTAAAGGGACTTTCTTGTAAACTCAATAAAGTCGTTAGCGTTTAAAACATACTTGTAACAATCAATTAAAGTTTCTACTGTAGATGTTCACACAACAATACTCGTATATAATATAATACCACTAGGTGTTTCAATATGTAAATGTAGAATTAAATAAATGTGAAAAAAGGTTTTTTAAATTTGATTTTTGTACGTATATTTAAGTTCGAAGTTTATTCGTATTTTTCATATTATTTTGACGATAATACCGTCGTTTCTATAATTAAAGTATTATCAGCATTATGTAGATCCAAACTTAAAATTTTACGAACCTACATTACTCACAGAAATAAGAAAAGTCCCTAACCACAATAGAACGATTTAAAAAAGAAAGATAGTGTTAAGCATAGCGTCTTTGCCTAACCTTTGAAGATATGCTCTTTACAAATTCGCCAGTGAGATAACACTAAATTCGTGAAAAATCACATGTATCCCGAAATGTGTGAATGCATTTCGCTCTTTTTGAAGCTTGTCAACACATAGTATCCTGGAGACAAACATAATTTCCACTTCTATAGTTCGTGTATGTATAGTTAATATATTGAACTTAATGCAAATGAGAACTAATGAGTATTAAATCTCATTTTACATCATTTTACATGTAAATGTCGCCTAATGTGTTGCGTTAATTTCTACATTTCGACAAACTCAGTATCAGTAAGCAAAACGCCACGCGTTGCGACACCATCTTCCTGGTTGTTACGATAATGAGAAATTCGTGAAAAGTCACATCTATCCCGGAATGTGTGAATGAATTTCGTCCTTATTGGAGCTTATCAACTCACAGTATCCCGGAGACAGACATGGCTTTCACTACTATACTTCGTGTATATAGTTAATATATTTAAATTAATGCAAATTAGAATCAAAGAGTATTAAATCTCACATTACATGTAAACTCAACATCGAAATAAAGTTTAAAAGCTGTGTTATTACTAGACTGCGGAAACGGCACTCTCCTGTATCGGCTGTGATTCATTCGTGTCGACAATGTACAATCGATCAACTTAACATGTATATATGAATGGAAAGCATAACGCGATGGTATTGATAAAATTTGTCTGATTGTACGTCTTTTAATGCAAACAAACGGAGTTGTGAAATATATTTCGCCAGAGTCGTAATAAAGGCAATGAAATGTATATATGGAAATTAATTTTTACGAAAATAAATAAAACACTGAAGTTAAATGAATTTAAATGAACTTGAATTGAAATTAATTCCAGATATATACACAATGCGTTTACTTTATACAGTGAAAAAATTGAAAATATTGAAAAAATATAAACTTGAAATAAATTATATCACCTATGGTTAAAATGAATATTTAGTCTGTATAAAAACTGTCTGTTGATGTACTCGGTTGATCACGATGCATTTGAGTATTTAGATGCGTGGTTAGTCTCGACTGTTTTAAACATTTAAATGTATTTAAACAAATTTTACAATTAATCTCCGTATCACTAACAATTTTTAAAAAAATCAAAATCTTTAAACCTGCTGCCTAACAGTTCCTCATGAGGGCGTTTTGGAGGGGCCATACGATAATGCTATATATACAAAACGATAATAACGAGCGATCATTAAAATTTTCACTCGTAGCTGGCCGTGTATATAAAAATTATGTCGTAGCTTTAGTCATTAAGATGTTATTTCAAACATCTGTCAGTGTCAAATATATATTTTTTGTACTCGCTTATCAAAACCAGTCATTTCACGATTCGATTTGCCTGCGTAAAAAGTCACTTTAAACACGAGTGCGTAAAAGTAAAGTTGGTACTTCCTGGAACTTGATTAATTTAGTGACATTTTAAAATCATAAATCCCTAACCTTAATAATATGCTACCCAGTTTGTTGTTTTTCTATGAAAATAAAAAGAAATGAAATAGAAATTGTTATATTTGGAAGGCATGTAATTCAATGTCAGAACAGCAACAAATATTATATAAATTACCATTATTCATTTTTTTCAGAAATTGAAACGGAACAATTATTAAAAATTTAGCTGGCCGTGTATATAAAAATTATGTCGTAGCTTTAGTCATTAAGATGTTATTTCAAACATATGTCAGTGTCAAATATATATTTTTTGTACTCGCTTATCAAAACCTGCCATTTCACGATTCGATTTGCCTGCGTAAAAAGTCACTTTAAACACGAGTGCGTAAAAGTAAAGTTGGTACTTCCTGGAACTTGATTAATTTAGTGACATTTTAAAATCATAAATCCCTAACCTTAATAATATGCTACCCAGTTCGTTGTTTTTCTATGAAAATAAAAAGAAATGAAATAGAAATTGTTATATTTGGAAGGTATGTAATTCAATGTCAGAACAGCAACAAATATTATATAAATTACCATTATTCATTCTTTTCAGAAATTGAAACGAAACAATTATTAAAAATTTTGATTTGGCAATTTTGACAACCAGAGATTGATACCCCAGGGATTAACTGGTTTGTTTGAATTGATCTTGATTGCGGAGGTAGAGTAACGTTGATTGTATTATTACATATATCTTGTATTTCAGATGTCGAACAAATTGCAGGCGGAGTCGATATCTCTAACGGGGTCATTGTTTTAGCTAATTGAATTCTACTATGCAGAGAATTTTCGATATATCCTTCTGCAACCGTAAATGATTTCCATCCACCATGCCTTTTAATTGAAAGCAAGTCACCTCCTTGGTTTGCCAACAATGTCGCTGAACTCCTTCGAAAACAGTGACCTGTGAAGTTACTTGCGCTATCAAGCTGAAGGTACTCAGCTATTCGCATTGGAATTTTGCCAATTGTACCAACAGGTGAACAAATACACTTGCCATTGCGATATGTTAAAAAGAATCGCTGCTGGCTGTCCGGTCTTAAATTTGCATATTGCCGAATTAATGCAATCCATTCAGGCTTAATGATTTCAAATGTACGGCTGTTACCTGTTTTAGTTTCTGGAATTGTTACGATAATTAAATTCGATTTAAATTCTATGTCTCGCAATGACATTTTGCAAAGTTCTTCACGTCGACACGCTCCAGAAATACCCAATATTAATACAGCCTATAAATACATATAGTGTTGTATGGAATTTAAATATATGGAAATGACTTTACCTTCATTAGTAGGAACAAAGAATTTGGTGCTTCAACAATAAATTTAGTAATTTGTTCTTCGGTTAATACTGCTGATTTTTTAGGCTGATGTTGCTTCGTTATCTGTTTTAAATACGCTATGAGTTTTGTATATTTAGATATATCCGTATTATCATATATTATTAGGCATGAGACATAGAATAAGTGGACCATAATGATTTATTTGATTGTAAATTTTGAAAATAAACTAATAAACAATTTTCGGAGTATTTTTGTATATTTTTAGATCTAGCCCAAGTTACGAATTTAGTATAAGTGCTTTTGTATATGTTTTTTGATTTTATGGGTAATAAATTATCCACTGCAATATTGGCAGCTTCGCGAATTTCAGGCGGTGTACATTGCATTTCATTATCAGAATTCATGTTGTTGGTGAGGTTTTTATTTTGGATGGAATTTTTTGAATTTGATAATTTTAAATTAAATGTCACTTCAAATAATCAATACTGCCAACTCAAATTTTTTTAATTAATATCAAGAGATTAGTAGTGTGTCATAAACGATAACGTATTTAACAATATGTATTATTATTATAGTTCTCGTACAAAAAATATTGTACAAACTTCGTGCGTGAAACATTTAGCGAATTCGTGTCCATGAAGCACTCGCCTACGGCTCGCGCTTAAAACTGGTCACTCATTCGCGAAATATGATTTCACGCACTTGGTTCGTAAATAACTATTAAAGTTTCATCAAAAGAAAAAGAAATGGCCTTTAATGATATGCATAAAGCGTTTATGGTAGAATGTTACTTCCTGACATCTCAAAAAATTGATGGTATTTGGCAGCATTCAATAGAAAATTGCCTTGCGGAGTTTGAAGAGAGATATCCAAATACTGTTCCTAGCTATTAAACTTTCCGTGATACGCTAATGCATTGTGTAAATCTTTTTCGTCAAACAGGCAGTATTTTAAGGAAAAAAGGAAGCGGTCCTCCTCTCAAGAGAAGTCGCGGCGTAATTGAAAATGTCAGACAAATTATTAACGAATCTCCTCAAACATCTATTCGCAGAGTTTCGCAACAAGTAGGGAACATGTCAAAAAATTTTAAAAAAGGACTTGCACATGTATCCATATAAATTAACTTCTGTACAAAATCTATTTCCTACGGATTATGAAAAAAGAACACAATTTTGCCAATGGTTTATTCAAACAATGACAGACAATATTTTAAATCATACTTTTTTCACCGATGAGGCTTGGTTTTATTTGAAAGGTTATGTTAATTCGCAAAATATGCGTATGTGGTCCAGTGAAAATCCTCATTTCTACAGAGAAGTTCCTCTACATCCAGAAAAAATAGGAGTATGGGTAGGTATGAGTCGTCACCGATTAATAGGACCAATATTCTTTGAGGGCACGATAACATCGGAGAAATATCGTAACGAAATTCTCAGTGTTTTTACTAATCAATTGACTAATGATGAACTCCAGGTCGAATATTGTCAACAGGATGAGGCTACATCTCACGTTACACTTGAAAATATTCAGCTTTTGCAACAATTTTATGGCGATAGGATAATAAGTAGAAATACAGCGATTCCATATCCACCACGATCGTGTGATTTAACAGTCGGATTTTTTTGTGTGGCCATATATAAAGAATATTATTTATGAAACACCAATTAATAATCTACAAGAGTTAAGACATAAAATCATAGGAAAATGTGAACACATCAATAACTCACCGCAAATACTGATCAATGTTTTCAATGCTCTACGAAATAGAGTGCGATTATGCTTGGTGGAGAATAGTCAACATTTTACACATTTTTTATAATATTCTATTACTTTGTATAAAAATTATAAATGTATTTAATATAAAAGTCAGCATTTCAAATTATTTTTTAACAATCATGAGTTCATGACGTTTGAAATTATAATGAGAGATCTCCTCTAATAACTTAAGTTAGGACATACTTTTTGTGTACATGGCTTACTTGAGCGAAAATTTTAATGATCACTCGTTATATATGTACTAAAGAAATGGAAGAAGTAATGATAAAACCCAACTTAATTTTTTTTCTATAAAAAAATATTAAAAGAAACTCTAAAATCAAAACAAATAAAACAAAAGAATTTCTGGTACAACAGAAATGAATAACTAATATAAACAATTGAAAAGAAGTGTTTCTAGATGCTAGATCTATGGAAATAGTAAAGTGTACTAAATGTGAAAGACGCTCGCCTACATACATCTTTTGCGTTCGCTAGGGCACTGATTACCAGAAAGTTGACACCGACTCTGTGTCTGCGCGTGCATGACTCATTAGAGGATATCGTCTGGTCCTCAGTCTAATTATTACATAATGGAAATTTAAAATCATATATACCATTTGCCCATTCAGTGACGATGAAAGAAACCTATGAAAATATGCGCATCCTTTTAGATGCAATAAACTACAACCGATGCAAATAGCCGATATGTGGGGATTTAAAAGTTATAGCAATTTTACTGAGACTTCAGAGCGGATTTACAAAATATTGCTGTTTTCTTTGTTTGTAAGACAGTCTTGCAATGAATGAACATTATGTAACTAAAATTTGGGCGGAAAGGAGTGAATTCCAATCGGGAATTCAAAATTCAAAAGTATTTGCCGATTGTAGACCAAAAAAAATGTTCTTAAATCATGTAAGCAATTCAAACATTTATAATTTTTTATATGATTTAATATCAGCAAAAACTTTTATAAAGAATACATTTTTTCCTAAAACGCAGAATAATTTTTTTTCCTATTTTGCAGAAAATCCGTGGATACAGTGTAGAAAACAGCACGATTGTCAAAAATTAAGATATCATTTTCACTCACCAGAGTTCTGATAATACTTTTAATATTTTGATTTTATTTCAGTATCCACAGTGGCTGCAAATTTGATTATATTGAGTGTTCGGAGAAATTGGGTGTTAAAGTAATGCATGGAAATTTGCAGTCATGTCTGATATTAAAGTACGATAAAACGATACATTTTTCTCGCTACCACTTTTGAAAATTGACATTACATTGACAAAAAGTCGACAATAATGGAAAGTAAATCACCCAGGTGAGTAAATAAGTAGTATCTAAGATTGTACCCAAGAACAAAAAAAATTGTTTTTCTACTCATAACATTGAAATCACTCATTTTGAAATTGATTACGATGGTTGAAATCGCATTTCAACCACTAAAGTTTAAAATTATCGGACTACCGGAATTCCGGATTTCAAATTATTGAAATTCAATTGCTGACAAGAGAAATATCACTTTAGGCCTTGGCCCAGATTAAACTATTTTTGGTTTAGGCTTTTGTTAACAGCGGCTTTTCTTCCGCATATAGTAAAATCTTTTAAAATTAAAGAAAACTTAAATACATAATATACAACGTTATGTTCAAATATTTTAGGAGTGTAAAGTAGACTTCATTTCAAGTAACAAAATCGCAAAACTTGTGTATCCATTTTTATTTGTTTCAAAGTTACAGATCTATGAATGTGATTGTCAGATCATGAAAAAAATGTAATCCTAAAGTCAATAAAAACTGATTTTATTTAAAAAAGTTCAATTAATAATATTTTCGAAATGTCCACCTCCTTGTTGAATGCAGGCTTGTGCCCGTAAGCCAACAGAAGAAGTACTTATCCGAATTTCATACTTGTTTTGTCGGATTTGCTCGGCACCCAGGTGAATACGATCCAACAACTCTTCTCTTCGAAACTTGCACGTAGACTAAATTTTTCATGTACCCCCATAAATAAAAGTCAAGGGGATTAAGATCGGGTGATCTGGGTGGCCATGCGGTCCTGTTGCAATCCTCGACCAATCCATCTTGGATAATTGACGTTAACCCAATTTCGGACGCCAATTCTGAATTGTGGTGGTGCCCCATCCACGTGAAGCCACATGTCTCGTCGAACATTCAGTGGGACATCCTCTAAAAGACCTGGCAGTTTGTCAATAAGAAATTGAAGGTAATTATCCGCATTTAACCTCCCAGGAAGAACGACAGCACCAATCAAAAAGACATCGATTAGGGCCGCCCAAACGTTAATAGATAATTCATGTTGAAATTTAGATGGGCGTATAGCTTTGGAATTTTCTGATGACCACCTGCGCAGGTTTCTCAGATTTGTAACACCACTTCTCATGAACGTAGATTCATCTTTCCAGAGGACTGTTCTGCACAAATTAAAATGAAGCCGTGACTGTCTTAATATCCAGGTAGAATAAACTAGACGAGCATAGTGGTCTGCCTCAAGCAAACCGTGTCCCCTTGGATATAAGCCCTCACGTTTTAAAATTCGCCGAACTGTCGTTCGTAGCACTCCTAGTTGTCTAGCGATTCGACGTACACTGAGAGTTGGATCCCTTGTCACAATAGCTACTGCTTCTTCCTCTAAGTCTGCTGACAAATTTACTCCTCGGTCGAAAAGATAATCACGCAGTCCGCATTCCCGAAATTGTCCGTGTAATTCCAGAAACGTTCTGCAATGAGGAATGCGCCTATCTGGAAACCGATGTCGGTATTCCATAACTGCTTGACGTGCACTGCCGTTACAGTAGCCATACACAAAATGCATGTCCGCATACTCTTGAGAAGAAAATCGGTAAGGCATTTTGAATAAAGAAAGCATGTCCACTCACTAATAAGCTGTTGTATGAACTGAAACGTAATGTAATCCTTTATTAAAGAATGCAACGTTAACAGTAATCCGAACATTTGTTTATTGTATGATATTCATGGTTCAGCACTTACGAAGTAAGTAAGATCCTTCTTTATCATAAATAAATTTCTGGTACTCTTTTTGTAGATCTCCAAAAAATTACTGCATTTACTACGACACGTGTTGATAACATTTCAGTAGGCGACATTAACAATCACAGGTCTGTTATTGAATCGTATAACTTTTTTTTAAATAAAATCAGATTGTATTGACTTTAGGATTACATTTTTTTTCATGATCTTGACAATCACATTCATAGATCTGTAACTTTGAAACAAATAAAAATGGATATACAAGTTTTGCGTTTATGTTACTTGAAATGAAGTCTACTTTACACTCCTAAAATTTGAACATAACGATACGGGACACCTCGTATAGTAATATACTTGAATTATACCTTACAAAAACCGTGTCCTGATTTGTGGATCCACTGCGTGCAACATTCTCTCGAAATTCTCACACCAGTTTCTGCATTGAAGCGAGCAGTTACATCCCTTAGACTGGTTTTACTCTTCGGTGGGTTTTACTTATTTTTACAAGTTCTCTTGTCATTGTATAAGTCACTTTTTTTGATTATCCAGTACTTTTGCCTACCTCAATTTTTATAGCTATTTGTTCCTCCATAACATTTAATAATGTCTCCTACACTGGATTTTGCCAACTTCAAACTTTTTGCAATTGCACTCCCATTTTTGCTTTTCCCTTAATTGTACTGCTTCGTCACAATTTCAAGAATTTTCTTTGAAGTAGCTTCACCACGACCCATTTTTAATAGCACAAATTGAGTACAGTCATAAATCAACGCTTACGAGAGTGATAAATGTCAAATCTGTCATAATAATCGTTGCCATGTTGTTAAAAATAAAGTCCTCCGAATATTAAGTTGTCAGTGTTATTTACTAGGATTTTCATTTTTTCACTTTAAAAATTATAATTTTTGTCCAACACCTCTTAATAATAGACCTATAACTATGGCGATTTTAAATCAATTATGTAGCTTATAACTCACTAGTGAGTTAAAACATAATTTATCTCACTAGTGAGTTAAAACAAGGTGAAATTTAGATTGCATAGAGCATTCAAATTGCTATAGTATTAACACATTTATATTAATTCTAAAGGGTAAACAATAGCAACTAATTAGCATTTACATTAATATTAAAGTTGAAGGAAATCCTCTTTGTATCTGACTCTGCATTCAGGCTATTCGAATTTAGAGTTATACTAGAAGACGTATTTGAAGTATCCTGAACAGAAATTTGATGACCAGAAGTCGTGGACGTTAGACTGTTTGGACCTTGTATCTTTCTGGCTATATCAATCTTGTTATACTGAATCTTGTATATAACCTTCTGCCACAGTGGACGATTTCCACCCACCATGTCGTTTAACTGTTGTAATATCAGCTCCTGCGTTTGCCAGAAGAGATGCTGACGAACGTCTCAGACTATGTCCTGTATATAATTGAGCTTCTGGTAGGTTCAGGAAAGATGCAACTTTCTGAGGTATCTTAGAAATGGTGTTAATTCCAACTGGCTGGATAGTGCATTTTTCTTTCTTGTAATTTAGGAAGAATCTGCCATGTGAAATACCTTTTGGTCTCATACAGACATATTTTCTGTAGAGGTCAAGAATATCTGTTGTAAATCCTTCTGCCATAACAGTGAAACTTCTAGATACGTTTGTCTTTGTGTCAGGTATCGAAACATACAAGTATCCCCCTTTATCTTCTATGTCGTCAACTTTCAGCTTAGTTATTTCATCACAACGACACGCACCTGATATACCCATTATTAAGGCAACCTGCATAGAATACACGAACGAATAATGAATAAATATTTTGAATTAAATATAAGAAAATAAATAATACCTTCATCATCAAATATTTATTGTTAGGAGCCACATTCAGAAACTTCTCTATATGTAGCCTCTCCAAGATTTTCGCCTTTTTGGACTTGTGGGTTCTTGCCTCACTTTTCAAATAGGAAATCAGTTTTCCGTATTTCGATATGTCACTATTCATATACACTTTCAAAGTACTTCTTAACATGGTATACTTCGTCCACAATGAAGAAGGTGCTGTTTTCCTTCTATAAATATGGAAATACGCCAGCATAACTTCTTCGTTAATTCCAGTGATACTTTGCTGTTTTCTCCATTCTTCAAAATGACGAAATTCTTTGTCGTAATTATCCCTCGATTTTTTTGGCAGTAATTTATAACATGCTGTTTGAGCTTCTTTCTTAACTTCTAGCGGAATGAAAACAGCCTCTTGCATCTCTTCCATTACCATCAACTTTTAACTGCAGTATTATTAATCAATCACTAATTTTGTTTGCTTGTTGATTTGCATTATTTATTCTCCATAGTAACTGCATTACTGTATATGAACTTTTTGCATTATTCGTTTATAATTTAAATTTGACATGGAACGTCAAATTTATAATTTAAATTTGACATGGAACTTCAAATTTATAAAACATTAAAAGCCATTTTGAACGGATCTTAAGAGGTGTTGGATAAAGTTTTGTATTGCACACGTGTGTTAATTACAAATAAGTCACTTGAGAAAAGTAGCTCACTCGTCCTAGCGGACTCGTGAGCTAAACATTTTCTCGCGTGACTTATTTGTAACATAACACACTTGTACAATAAATAACTATTAAATGAGAATAGTTATTTTTTGTCAGAAATTATTTGAAATTGCGTATTTACCAAATCAGAAATAAAAATAAATAATTAACAATTTTCGGTATTTACAAAAAATATTAACTATAAAAATTAGTGTCTAGTCCGAACATTAAGTTGCTAGGGCTCGTAATATATATATATATATATATATATATATATATATATATATAAAAAGACAGGAATATTTTAATGCAACATTGTGTCAATATTTCAAAGCAATCAATGAAGAACTTTCGGAGTTAAAATTTACAAACGAACATTTACATTTTTATTTATATAGATTAATTTATATTATTGAGTATTGTGGTTGTGATAGCGAGAAAAATTTAATGCGCATCCTCGTTGGGTAAATTTCTTCCTTTATTCGCGGTGGTTTATGCCACCTTCATTAAAAAAGTACACTTACCTCTACTCTGAACGCAAATAACTATACTTGCATTTACTAAACACAATTTTGTAGGTCATCGTATACACCCAATGTTGATTAAATGTCAAATGATATCTCCGTTGGCAAGTAATTGTAACATCGCTTGAAATTTCATTAAAATGCCATATTAAGTAATAGAAATTAGGCAAGTAAAGATTTTGGATTGTAAGAATAATTAATTTTTGTTCAATCCTGCCTTTGAAACACGTTGTTTCTCCACTGGTTGCTAAGCCTGAACCGTCTTATTTTGCTCACTCGGAGTGAGGTAAACTATTTTCGTCCACTCATACGTCAGACAAATTTGACGTTTTAATTTTCAATATTTTTAGATAAAAAATTCAAGAGTAGAATTGAATAAAAAGTAAATTAAAATAGAATTCCTATAATTTATTCAAACTACAAGTAAAAATATTATACTATGAACTTACAAATACCTATCTTCTCAATGACAAGTAGGGTAAACTGACGCCTCGTGTGTCAAACTGACACACGCGTGAACGAAAATAGTACTTCCTTCACTTGTACTGTAATATACCAATAAAATTAAAATTAAGCACAATAAATTATAGAATATGTTGAAATTGTCCACCATCTTCCCCCAAGCATTTTAAGCACCTGCTATGGGGACTATATCTAATTTCGTATAATTATATCTTGCAGATCTATATAATTTTGTACTGGTACGTGAGAAATTGAATTAAAAAAAGCGATAAAAAGAACTCACACAGTGTGAGATCACAAGATCTTGGATCTTCTTCGCTGTTCAAACTTAATTAAACTATTTCTAAACACTTCTTGTATCATATCTATTGTTATATCCATCGTATGCGCTTAGTGAAAGTAACTCCGAGCTGGTTCATCATCATCAACCTGATTAAAAAAGCTAAAAGTATTTCTTATCGATATCTTTCCTATTCTACTTGTAGCGCACCAAACACCAACTTTGTGAGGAGATTCAATATAAAATTATAGAGTTTTATATCACTCCTTATTCTCATGTTTTGAGAGTTAACAAATCCACTAACATGAAGCCATGCTTCCATCCGAAAAGAAAGTTTTGTCTAGTTCATTATTAAAATTGTTTCAAAACCATTCACAAAATACTACTCGTCGCTGATAATCGATATCTAGGATTTCTTACAAGCAAGTTATACGATATGGAAATAACTGTAAATCTTGTTTTAACACTGTAAGACAAGAACCAACTCACAATCCAGTTTATTGACCGAGCATCCGTATTGAAGTTTTTGAAGCTTCAGTCATTTTTCTAACATTATTAATCACTTCTTCTGTCCGGGCTTTTGGTTACCCACTTCCTATCGTTTTACACTCCCCGTTTGACAAAAAACTCGAGCAATTTAATTGAATGGCTTCTAAAAAGTAATATAGTCCAAAAACAAGTTTGAGAAATTAATCTCGAAATTCTTCTATGCAATGGATTTGCAATTCCTCTTGAATAGAGTACTTCCATGGTCCATCGATCTTATGACCATTTCGAAAATGTGATTCAAGCATGAATTTATTGCATACGTTATTAAATACCAATTTACAGGGTTTTTCGGTTGCCTTTCACGATTTGTCATTTGTGATTCATTATTTATCAAATGACATTCACTCTTTTATTTGTCTTTCACCATTTGTCATTTGTATTTCACCATTATTCAAATGATATTCACATTTGTCAAATGAATTTCATCTTTTGTCAAAATAATTTCATGAACTGTCATTACTAGAGCTGAGGGTCATTACTGTAACATGGAGCGTGTGAGAAGGCGAAATGCGAAAATTAGTAACGAAGTGCGCGCATTAATTATTAACTCCATGAATCAGGGAAAATCTTCTATTGATGTGGGAATACAGTTTAATGTAAAACCGAATACAGTGCGTAAAATTTATGCAAAACATGTGCAAACGGGACAGATACATAAACAACCTCCGGGTCACAGAAAGCAAAAGCTTAATGAAGCCCAAAAGGAACGAATATGTGATTGGATTGACGAGGATTGTACTCTTACACTTCGTGATTTACAAGCAAAGAGTCTTTGCCAATGGCCCGACATGCAAATATCTACATCAACAATTAATAGGGCTTTAAAGGAATTCCATTATTCTATGAAACGAGTGACGTGCATACCAGAATGAAGAAATACACCAGCTATAATACAAAATCGTTTTGATTATGCAATTGAATACAACAGAGAATTTTGCATGAGAGAGACAAAATTTTTGTTTTATTGATGAATTTGGTATAAATGTTTACTCAAGAGTGTCCTCTGATAGATCTGCCAAAAATACTCCAGCATGTTTACGTAAACCCCAAGTTAGAGGACGAAATTATTCAATTGTAGCTGGAATGAATTTTAATTCGTTATATTTATTTCAAATACAGGATAGACCATACAACGTGGAACATTTTTCAGAGTATCTGTTAATTTTGATTAATCATTTTCGTGTTGATAATATCGTAGGAGCTTATCTTATAATGGACAATGTTCGCTTTCACAAAAATGCTGAAGTACTAAATCTTATTCAAGCTCATGGCCACCATGCTGTATTTATTCCGGCGTATAGCCCATTCTTGAATCCAATTGAGGAATTGTTTAGTCAATGGAAAAATTACATCAAGAAATCACAACCAAGAAATGCGTATGAGCTATATCAATCCATCCACAGAGTATCAGAAAATATCACTCACGAACACTGCCTTCAGTACATACAACATATGGAGTCCTACTTAGGCGATTGTTTACGAAGAATCGAAATTCTTTCGTAAATTGTACTTGAATGTCTAAGAATTTCATTACTTATTGTCTATTTTACATAATAAGTTTCGTTGGTTCCTAATAAATATACATGAGTTCGATTGCTTTCTATTATTTTATTTGCATAAAAATAGAGAAAATCATTTGACAAATAGTGAAACAGTTTTGATAAAAGAGAATTAGAATTGACACAAATTTGACAGTTGGTAAAGTCATTTGAGACTTAGTGAATTACAAATGACAAATCGTGAACGGCAACCGAAAAACCCTGTAAAATGCAGAGTAGTATTTTTGATATCAAATTCTGACAATTGTTGAAAGACAATATTTGGCATTCAAAATTTTATATAAATCTATAGAATTAAGTTAGGACATTTTTAGTCCAAATCCTACTTGACACCGGATTTTTATGAGCAGTAGGATATTTCGTGCTTCAAAATTCTGTACGATTTTTTTTTCAATTTAAAGCTTAGTTAGGGGGGCGTTTGCGTAATTGCAGTTAAGTTTGCCTGGTTTGGAACTCTGAATGACGTAGATATGACTGTCAAAACCCTATCCTTACGAATTTCTAATATCGTCGATTCTTTCACTTTAAGTTGTCATCTTGACAATAGAATTTTAAAATGTCCTAATTCAAAGTTCTACTTGTACATACTTTTTAACGCAATTTTTGTTTTGTAAGTTTGTGAATGAAGTTAATAAATACTGAAAAGTATATTATTTTAAGCACCCTACTCTTCCTAGCGTCAGCTTCAAATGTTCACCAAAACGAAAGTTTTAGAGAAAGGATTTTCGCAGCAGAAGACGCATCTATAGCTGACTATCCCTGGTTAGTAAAAATCACCAGTTATCATTCCAATCTAATGAACAATAATTGGGGTATGAAATGTACTGGAACCTATATACATGAATGGTGGATACTTACTGCTGCTAGTTGTGTTATCGCTGACAGAATCAGTATACCACCAGAGCCCTATGCCTTAGTAGAATTGCAAATGGGTGTAGAACCTACCAATGACGTTTTGCAAACAAGAAAAGGAACGGAATACATTATTCATCCCGGATATATACATCCTCCGGTAGGAAGTATGCTAATATACAGTAAAAATATAGTGTTAATACAACCTGATGAGAAGTTCAAATTAGGCGGAAAAGTACAAGTAGATAAAAAATGGGATATAGAACCTGGTACCGCAGGACGTGATTCTTGTATTTTAGGTTTCGGTTTCGGTAAAGGACCTACCTTTCCAGATAGCTTGCAGATGAGTACAATCGTTAATTTCCGAAAAGAAGTCAGACATGTAAAAAATAAAGTGAAAGACATGTTTCAACTTAGGAAACTTCTTATATGTTTCGGCGATGTTGGTGGACCATTATATTGGGGTGTATCTCAAGTTGGCGTGGCGACCAGATATGACGCAAGTGAAAAAACGCCTAATGACTGTGGTATTGGACGATATGTGAATATCCATGCCATTGACATGTTATCTTGGATTCATAATCAAATTAAACAATTTCGAAGACGTGTAGCTAATATAGCAGCAAAAATGTCTATGTTAGGATTTATTAATTATTTGATTCTTAATTTGATTTTATTTTATAATAAATAAATATTTTTTTGTATTCTAAAATTTCGTTTTTCCTCTGACCAATACCTGCAATTTTTAGGTGATACTGCCCTATTTGTTTTGTGACAAAACTGTCAGTCAATCTTCAGGATCCAAAACAATTCAAAGCATCAAAAAATTTAAGTTCGCGCGGATCTTATTTTCTTTTTTAATTTTAATGATTGCTAAAGGTAGTCGCCCACGATGCAATATAACTATAGTCTATTTTTAAACTAAGAGGAGTAAATGGAAAAGCCACATTTACACTGTAGAAGTTACCAAATCAATGACATTCTGAATGTTTTTTTAAATTTTCGTATTTTATTAGTTTTTTTTTATTCATTGAGCTCAAAGGCAACATTTAATTTAGCGTTATTTCCCGCTTAATTTTGAATATAAACTCTACATCAATAAAGTCACAACGTAATTAAACATTTATTAAAAATTATTTACATTAAACACAAAAATAACATAAATAAAGGATTTAAAGAAATCAAAGGCTCCGTTAACTACTTGTTACTTGCAAAAATTAAACAAAATAATCTATTCTAAATCTGAACTGTCTGAGAAAGTATCACTGTCACTATCAGCACCAATAGAAATAATAAACGGTTCGATTAGATCATCTACGATGCCATCTAGTGTGGCCATTTTTATTTCTTCCTTAATTATATGCTCAACACAACTTTTCCAATTAACATTTTGAACATTTTCGATAGCTTGCAATAACAGCCCCCTCACTTCTGTCAATTTAAATGTGATGTTCTTCGATGCTACTTCATTCTTTATTTTTGCCCATATCAACTCTATTGGATTGAGTTCACAATGGTACGGTTGCAACCTTAATAGAACTTTATTATTACGTTTTGCCATTTCATCAATCACATACAAATTATATTGTTCTTTATTTATTTTGATTAAATTCAGAAGTTCAGCTCGTACCATCTCTTCTCTGAATTCAATCTGCTTATTTCGCAACCACTCTTGCATATCTTTTTTCTTTGATCCTGCTGTAGGAATTTTCTCTATTCTACGGCTGTGGTAAGACGCGTTGTCCATGACGATAACAGCGTTGTCAGGTAATTTTGATAACACATTATTAAACCATGTCTCAAAAACGGCTGCATTCATTTCTTCATGATAATCTCCTGTTTTCTTAACTTCGAAAAGCAATAACCCTCCATCAACAAAGCTGTAGATAGCCCTTCGATGAATGTTTGAGGCCGATCTCTTATACTGTTATCTATCCATACTTTTTCTTTTGAATGACCTTCATTAACCCACGTCTCATCTAAATAATAAATTGGTCTACCTTCTCTCCTAAATTCCTTCATTTTAAGTAAGTATTTTCTTCTCCATGTAATGATATTATCCCGTTCGGTAAGAATACTTTTACGGTTTCTTTTCATGTACTTGAAGTTAATTTGCTTCATAAATTTGTACAATGACGAACGGGACATTTCTGATAAATCTGGACGTTTCTTTATTTCCATCAAAATTTTGTCCAACGTAGGTAATTCGTTTTTATAAAAGAAAGCATGCACTATTTGCCGCACAGACTGTTTAACTACTTCATCGTATGCAGCAACATTACCAGGTCGTCCTCCATAGTGTTTAGATGCAGTAACTGTACCAGTCTCATTATACTCTTTTATGATGCGATATACTGTCGATTGTGCAACGCCTAAAAGCAGAACATTATCAAATTGGTTACATTATTCAATCCATGAAAACTTACCCACGGTGTTACTAATGTTAGAAACAATAACAGTTTTTTTAAGATTCGGTTCATCAGTTCGCAGCTGTTTATACATGTTTAAAACAAATTGCTTTTCAGCAACAGATAAATGCCCTATATCTAAACGTTTGAGTTTTTTCGCAGGCGAAAATGATGCTGAACTTGTTGCAACAGTATCCATATTTATATGAATATTGAATAATTATCGATAACTACAGAAGGGTATCTTAAAGGTTTCGCAAATTCTAAAAAGAACGGATTTATTTACGTTAATACAACAATACAACTGAATAGAACAACGGGAACACAACAGAAAACGAAATTTGACAAACGTTTGACATCGATAGGTCAACACGCAATTTTTGAATAACGTAATCCTACCTCTGAAGCAACCAATCACGCATAGTAATTTTGGCGCGATTAATTTAAAACGCTCCTCTTAGTTTAAAAATAGACTATAGTATGCAATCCGAGAAGTGGCATTGCGGTATGTAAACTTGTAGACAACTCAGAGAAGTGGCACGTACGGTTGCGATCGTAATTTAAGGGACACTTATTTTTGTACATTGTAAAGTCTACTTCATGATAAAATGATGATTTACCAATTTATGAAATGTCACCAATGTCAGTTTGTATTTGTCATTTAACGAATAATTTTCAATATGAGAACGCATTTGAGTGTTGAACGCAAATCAAGAGCAGTTGTTTTACTGGATAATGGTTGGTCTTTGCGAATGGTGGCCGCTGATTTAAATGTTGTTAAAAGCAGCATTTACAATATTTGCCGTAAATGGCAAAATAATAACTTGCCCATAAAAGACCGTGGTTCAGGTCATCACATGGCTTCTACAAATGAACAGGACCAGAATTTGGTTCAGTATTTACCAGAAAATCATTTTGATACCGCCAGTAAAGATGTTCAGATGGCAATTTTTCCATTATCTGCTTGCGTCGCACGGCGTCGTATTAGAGACTATGGCTTAAAAAATTATGCAGCGCCTTATAAATTAGAATTAACAGAAGAACATATAAGGCGACGAAGGATATTTTCTAATCAATATCTGAACATGCAGCAAGATTTCTCGGATAATGTCATTTTCATTGACGAAAAAGTTTTTCAGTCCCATAAGAACGGTCGTGTTCGTGCATATAGGCCTGAAAATTTAGGTATGATGATCAATATTTAAATCGCAATTGCTCTAACGGCCGTTTTTCGTTGAATATTTGGGGATGGATTAGCGCACAAGGCCAAGGTGTATGCTGGAGAGTAGAGAATCGTTTCAACTCCATCGTGTATAACAGGGATGCACAGACTTATAGGGAACAGAGAATACTTATTAACACAAATATTTTTATTTTTAAATTGTATGAATTACTACAAATGATAAAAATAAAAGAACATTCAAAAATGTTTGTTGTAATTATGTAATCGTAATGTAATCTAATCATAACAATGATAATATTTCATGTTTTATTATTTTGATGCATGACATTGCATTGACCTAACCATATTATTTATGTTTGGCTCCACATTACTTGTCGCCACATGTAAAATTGCTTCCAGATTTTCATTTGCCAGACGGTTTCGATTTTTTGTTTTGTTAAGTTTCATCACTGAAAACGTTTGCTCACAAATATACGTCGATCCAAATAAGCTTGCGCATTTCAATGCATTTATTCGCAACTCTTTATACGCGGTTTTATCAACGCAACGGTAAAAGTTGAGTAAATTACCTTCATTCATTAAACTTGTTTCGTAAATTATCATCATTTTGCATGTCCATCAATTCCAGCTGTATTGATTCCGGTGCATTTTCGGGTGAAATGTTGAAAGGATTGCTGAAAATGTCTAATAGAGGTTTAACTTTTTTGAAGTCTAGAAAACGATCATGAAAAGCTTGTATTAAAATATCAATTTAATCAATATAAGCGAAATTGACATCAGTTTTATTGAATTTCTCCATAATTTTTTTGTAGTTCGGAAAATGGCTGTAATTGGCTGAATTGATTTGTGTCCTGAAAAGACTCAATTTGCATTGAAAGAACGAAACATGAGAGTATAACTACGAAATCAATTGATCTTTGCCTTGGAGTCTCGTATTTAAGACATTCAAGTGATTTGTGATGTCTACAAGAAACGCTAAGTCACACAGCCAATCAGGGTTGTCTAGTTCGGAGACGTCCTTTTTCTTTTCCGCCAGAAATATTTTGATTTCTTCAATCAAGTTAAGAAACCGCTCTAGTGACAACCCACGACTTAGCCACCTTACTTCAGGGTAAAACAGGAAATCACCATATTCGCTTTCAATATCCTCGAGAAATTGTGTAAATTGTCAGTGATTGAGACCTCATGATTTTATAAAGTTTACAGTAGGTACTACAACTTTCATCACATTTTCAAATCCCAATAATTTTGAACAGAGGGCCTCTTGATGTATAATGCAATGAAACTGCATTAATTCCTTGGTATCTATGTTTTTAGTTTGTAAATACTCTTTTAACATAGTTATTATCCCAGATTTACTACCAGCCATTGAAGGTGCTCCGTCAGTCGTAATTCCAGATAATTTCGTTAAATCCAAATTCATTATAGAACATTTTTCCAGAAGAGCTTTGAGCATGTCACTCCCCTTGGTTTGACTTGTCAAAGAACTCATACCAATCAGTTCTTCACTCACTTCAAAATTTTGCGTTACACCTCGTAAAAATATTAAAAGTTGAGCAGTGGAACTTATATCTGTATATTCGTCGAGTGCTATAGAAAGACACTCAAAACTTTTCGATTTCGTAGCTAATTGCTCTTCTATATTAGCTGCTAATGTGGTAAGTTTCCTTTGAACAGTTATCCGATTTAGTTGAATTTTCTCAAACCTCTTTGCATCTTTCAGACACATTTTTTTTGCGGCGATATCTAAACACTGCTTAACAAACTCACCATCTTTAAAAGGCCGACAAGTTTTCGCTATTATTCGAGATATTTCAAAGCTAACTTCAGTAGCTGTTTCAGCATCTTGAATTGGTTTTGTAAACATAGCTTGCTGGCCTATTAGTTCCCTTTGTAAAGTGGAAATTTTTTGCGTTCGATTTTCGCCGGTTAATTTGGTAAAAGTATGATGCTGGGTTTCATAATGCCGTTTCACATTATATTCCTTCGGAATAGAAACACTACTCTTGCATATTAAACAGACACTTTTGTTATGCGATGAAATAAAAAAAGTATTTTTCGGTCCAAATATCTTGAAACTGTCGATTTTCATCTTCAACCTTACGACTACGTTTTTTTACTGGGGCCTGGTTTATCCATATCAAAATTGATATTACATTGTTACATAGGTAGATGCCAAGTTCGAACGACGAAATATTTATTCTTCACAGATTACAATTCAGACAATATAACGTTCTCTTGTCCGTAGTTAAAACTTAACTGCCCCGATAGCGGGCGTTGTATTTTACGAGTTACCTAACATCGAGAAACTACCACATTGTTCGGGGATAATACCGACGTGTTTCGAGAATCTTTGAGTAATCTAGTTGGTTCGACAGATTTCTAGTCTCGTAACATTATGCTTGGAACGACGAGGAGCATACCTGTCCTACGTAGTAAACCTGAACAAGAAAGTAGTAGGTACTTAAAGATACATATCTTACTAACAATTACAAAAGTTAGAATAAAATAATATTGATTTGAATGGATTTTTACCTACTTTTGTAGTTTTTCGAACAATTTTTAAAATTCGTTGGCATGCCGCATAAATATGGACAGTGGGCCGCATGCAGCCCGCGGGCCGCGGTATATGCATCGCTGGTGTATAGGAATATATTAGAAAATATTTCGCTTCCTTCCGTAACACAAATTCATGGAAATAACTTTACATTAATTGTCCTGTTCACACGTCAAGAATTGTGAAGAACTGGCTGGAGGAGCCTAATATTAATGTATTACTATGGCCTGCGCGTAGTCCCGATATTAATCCCATTGAAAATGTTTGGGGATTGTTAGTTAAGCAAATATACCAAAGTGATTTTAGACCAGCAAATAGTGAAGAGTTGTTGGAAACGGTGGAAAACCACTGGGAAAATTTAAATGTCGATTTAGTGCGACGGATAGCGTTGTCGTTCAGAAAAAGGTTACAATGTATAATACATAATAATGGATCTGTAATAAAATATTAGTTAATAAATTAATAAATAAAAAATTATATGTATTAATATTTTCCAATGTATTTAATTAAAAATGAAAGCTCAATATTAAATAACGCTTGACTAACATTTGTGTGACATTACATGGCATTATGTGACATGACATGACGTTCATTGAGTAGATGAAATCAGACTTACAATGTAAGAATATGACGAATTTATGTGTTAAGACTTGTCCCTTATTTTTCGATCGTAATAGTACTTTACAAATGCATGCCACTTTTCTAGTTGCGCGCCATTTCAGTAGTGACATCGTGTAAGCAGTGTAACAATGCTTATTGCGCAAGTTAACTGAAATTCAAACTTGTTTTAATTTCTCTGGCATGCCATTTGAGTTGCAACGGTTGCCCGTCAAAATGCCTATCGAAAGCAAATATTAAAACATCGAATTAATAGAAGAAAATGAATGTCTACGGAATGTTCAGAAAGAAGAATATAAAAATAAAATTAAACGGTAGTATGTCATTCAGCGAATTGCAGATAACCTTCAAATAACTCATGATTAGAACCCTGCATTTTAGGGCCACTTGTCTCTTTCTACGTATTTTGTCCTTGTTTACTCATAGATGTAACAACTTCTTGCTTTTTCCTTATGAAAGAATATTTTATTTTAATTTTCAAAAAGGCATTCAAAACTCTAACGTAAATAAAAGTAATAAAAATCCTAGTAGTAATTCGGGGAGCACTAAATGAAAGAAACGTCTGTCTACATATTTAAAAACATTTTTTCATTCGATTTGCTATATTTCTTTTGAAATATGTATGTATGTGCGTCTGTACATTTGTACCTATGTGTGTACATCTGCAGATATTTAAGGTTGGTTCAATGACAATTCAATGTAGTGGTCTGTTCGTGTGATTTTAAACCATGGATGTAGTATATATGGATAGCGCACATCTAACCAAAGCAGTGCATTCGATTGATTCCAACATTAGAGAGAAACTACGGAGTGAGATAGAGCTAGTACTGGCAAGAAAACGCGCGTTCCCTATTAAAATACACGGGACAGGTAAATATACATGCGGCATATACTTACCTGGCTGTTTAACAGTAATACATTTATCAAGTTACTTTAAAAAAATATTCGTGGATTTGTTTGTATCTTTATAAAATAAATATTTTGTTACTGAATTACAATTTTAATTTAATTTAAAGATACGGTATACGGAATATATAGGGTACAGCTTTAAAAAAATCCGAATGAGTATGAATTAAATGCACATGTATTTCTAGGATGAAATTAATTAAGTAGTTACTTAGAAATAGATGGCAATAGAAAACACATGGGTAGTAAAACACAATTAGATTTAATAACGATTTAATTTTATTTTTCATTCTTCTTGCTTTTGTTTCAAAGTATTTAACTTTGTGTTTCAGTTGCAAATTAATTGCATTTTTGTGAAGTAATGTAAATGTAAATATTGCTTTCTACATTTTACGACGCTAATTATTCGAATTTTTTAATAGAAAAAATTTCGCCAGGCCGAATTTTTTCAATTAAAAAATTCGAATAATTAGTGTCGTAAAATGTAGAAAGCAATATTTACATTTATGCTTCAGTGTTTTAACTACTTTCTGAGATGTTAACCAATATTTTTTTTCTTTTTATGAAATTCTCTAAATGTTGTGTCCCTCATAATCTCTAAAGTAGTGTGGTTCTGTTCTTTTCCTACAATATAAGGTTTATATTTTGTATAATTGATAATATACACTCACCGGCAAAATAATCGATCCACTCAAAAAATTGATGAAATTTGTTCGTTAATAAGTTTGTTATTTTAAATTCGATTTGATTCATTTTTTTTGCATATTGTAGGTAAACTTAAATGTAATCTATCACATCTTTGGAATTTTAAGAAAATTTGGCGTACATTATTTTATACAGGGTGACACAAAGTCTGTTTTTTTAAATCAACTTTAAAACCACATATGGATTGTCAAAGTTGCTCCACCTTGTATTTTCTTATTTTGTTAACAATACACATAATTTCTTTACAATTTCTTTTTTTATTTATTACAATAGCTTAATTTTTGTAAAAGATACAAGGGTTTAAGAAAAATCTTACATTTTTACATTTTTTCTATTGTACTAACAATAAGTTTACGAATTTATCATTTTTGCATAGAGGGCTATTGAAATACTGTCAGTTGTGAAATCTAAAACTTGTCAATTACGTTTTTGAATGTGTTTCTTGTCGAATAGTAATTTAAAATATGGATCTTTCTGTAACCGACGCAGCGAGAGCTGTTGCTTTGATTCAGGATGGTAGGTCACAGTATTATGTGGCCAGAGTGTTGGGAGTTTCAAGATGTAAAGTTCAGAGAGCTGTTAAACGGTTTAATGAATTTTGTGTATACACAAGAAGCAATCATTGTTGTCGAAGGAAATCTACTAGTGAGCGAGATAATCGCTTTATAACGTTAAATGTTTTGAGGGACAGAAAAGTTACTTCTGTGCAAATGAAAAACAGATTAGAGGACGTAAGGCAAGTTCAAGTAAGTGATAGAACAATAAGAAGGCGGCTGTATGATATTGGACTGCGTTCTAGGAGACCTGCAACTGGTCTAGAGTTATTGAGACACCATCGAGTTGAACGCCTTAGATTTGCTAGGGAACATGTAAATTGGGGTAACGAAGAATGTAGCAACATCCTATTCACGGATGAGTCCAGATTTTGTCTTAGAACACCAGATGGACGTGAAAGAATTTACCGGAGAACTGGTGAACGTTTCTTTCAAAACCATTTTTTTCCTAGAGTAAGTTATGGAGGCGGTTCGATAATGGTGTGGGATGGCATAAATTTTGAAGCTCGGACGGACTTGGTTATAATTAACGGGGGAGCCATGACAGCCGATAGATACATAAGAGAAGTTTTAGAGCCACATATTGTTCCTTTTGTACCGTTCATCGGAGATGATTTCATGCTGATGCATGATAATGCCCGACCGCATGTTGCCAGAATTGTACGCGAGTATTTAGCCGAAGTTGAAATCTCAGTAGTAAATTGGCCTGCTCTAAGCCCAGACCTAAACCCAATTGAGCATGTTTGGGAGGAAAATACGATCTTGTGTACCAACGCCTGCAAATTTACAGCAGCTTAGTGACGTTCTAACTGAAGAATGGAATCAAATCAACCAGGCTTACATTCAAAACTTAATTGAGAGCATGCCAAGACGAATTGCAGCTGTTATCCGTGCACGTGGAGGAAACACTTCGTATTAAGTCCTTTATGTTTTTCATTTTCTTTTCAATTCCTTTTCATTAAATTCGGTGTTAAGTTAAATTCGTAAACTTATTGTTAGTACCATAGGAAAAATGTAAAAATGTAAGATTTTTCTTAAACCCTTGTATCTTTTAAAAAAATTAAGCTATTGTAATAAATAAAAAAAGAAATTGTAAAGAAATGATGTGTCTTGTTAACAAAATAAGAAAATACAAGGTGGAGCAACTTTGACAATCCATATGTGGTTTTAAAGTTGATTTAAAAAAATAGACTTTGTGTCACCCTGTATAAAATGATGTACGCCAAATTTTCTTAAAATTCCAAAGATGTGATAGATTACATTTAAATTTACCTACAATATGCAAAAAAAAATAATCAAATCGAATTTAAAATAACAAACTTATTAACGAACAAACTTCATCAATTTTTTGAGTGGATCGATTATTTTGCCGGTGAGTGTATCTACTTGTTACCTTTTCTTCTCATTAAAATTTTTCGTTTAGATACATTGGGAGCTTGAAACCTCAACAACCAATTCTTCCATAGGTGCTTAAAATCTTGTATTTTGTGTTTCCTCAATTTCTCTATTGTGTAGCTCTTGAATTTCGTTTCACTGTCTGTATTTGAAGTGCGTACAATGACTCGTCTAGATTAAAATTCGTTGGTATAGAACCTTTCTTCAAGATTCTATTGCAATGGACATTTATTTCGAATCATTTGCACTAAAATGGGTACTACAACTACAAATTACTGCTGTTTCTGAAGGTTCAAAATCTTTTCTTTTTAATGCTTTAATCCATTTTTTTCCGTAACTGTGGATCACAAGGCAATCTACAAATTTAAAATATATGCTAATATGATATAAATGTAAAAATAAGTACACTTAACTGTTACTATTTTTAACAAAACGGTTTGTACAACCGTAAGCGGAACACGAAAACACCATCTTTTACACGAACTACAACGCAAAATAAAACTACTACTGCTTAAATTAATGATAGATACATCCAGTTGTAACTTTACTTCATACAATTTCACCACGTGCTTAAAATAAAACTGATTTAACTATTCAACATTTTTCACTATCAGAATACGAACTCCGAATATTTTGTTAGTACTAGCTCTATATCGCTTACAATTTTCTCTCTGTAATGTTGGAGTCAATTCGTAATACGCATAGGCAATCCATATTTACTACATCCATGTTTTAAACGTTAAAAAAACCTAACGTTAACAACCAATTACTTTATACTCTAACAAACATATTGCTATGAATAGTGAGTTCGTAGTTGAATGAACCACTATTCACCACAACACTGTACAACTTTAATGCTCAATCGGTTAATTACTTTAATGAGACAGCTTTCCTCTCCGGGTTTCCAATGGGAAAACGTGGTATTTATACTACTACAACATTTATACAGCGCCAGTAAAGAGTATAGACGAAAATATTAATTATAAATAAAAATCACAATTCTCAAATGAATCTTTTTAATAAAAAAAAAATTAAAAAAATTTGATTCTTTATAAAATATAAAGAACTATGTAAGACAATATACACAAAGAGGTAAAATAATTTGCTGGTATTGACAGCTAAGCAAATTCAAACGTCCTCTAATGAATGGCGAACAAAATTAATAGTTATAAATTTCTAAGATACCTTTTTTCTGTTTCACCCCTGATCAACAAACTCACAAGTAAATAGATAAATCTGTCAGACTGAACAAGTCTCTAACGCATGTGCAGATACCACACGTACAAAAAAAAATTCCAACCTTGAAATCTAAAACGTTCTAGAATTTAACGTAACAAAAAATTTACTAGAAACGAAAAATTATCTTTGTCATTTATATTCTAACTAATATTAAAATATATATATATATATATATATATATATATATATATATATAAATTCATACAATCAATTATACAATAATAAATGCATACAATAAAGAAATAATTTGATTTAATGTAAAATAAAACTTACGTAGATTTTATTTTTTTTTATAACAATGGAGAACACGCCAAGTAAGATTAAAAATCAAAATTACGAGGTATAACAGACTCATATAAATTCGGTAATGAATTAAGCAATCACAAACACTATTAATTCAAAAACAAAAACCGAAATTACTTGAAATAAAGATAAAAGAGTTTTATCTTCAAATATGCGACTCTCTTACTTGGATATCAAGACGTGTCTCCGGATATATCATGGCCACACGGCGAACTACATCCCTAGTCAAAACTAAATCAAAATAAAATTAATATTCATACAAAATAATTTCAAAAAACATACAGTCATCAAAAAATTATGGTTGAATCAAAAATAATGTTTTCTTCACAATGTTGCGGGGAAAAGTCCATAGCAATATATTAAACATTCAACTTGGGCGTGCAACTATCTAAGTAATAATTTTTGTGAGGAACTGTATAGAGCATTTGTATTCTCAAATATTCCGTTCAAACAACTCAATCATCCAGGCTTGAAATTTTTTTTGGAAAAGTATTCTCGTAGATCAATTCCCGATGAAAGCACTATAAGAAGAATTAGATTCCAACTATCTGACATAGATACAGGAAATAAAAAAAGACATAGAAGGCAAAAATATCTTTGTGTCAGTGGATGAAACTACAGATACAGTGGTACATTCAATCAGCAATGTTATTGTGGGTAAGTAGGTATTGTTGGCTGATGTAGCTTATAGGCTCTAGGCAGGGATAAATTTATAAACATTTTTACCAGGTATGGTTCATGTTACTTGTTTTGGACATTCTTTACATCGCGTGTGTGAATTTGTGCGAGATGAGTTCGCAGAAGTAAATAAATTTATTAGTAATACGAAAACAATTTTATTAAAAGCTCCAAGCAAAATATAATTTCACAAAGAACCTTGTCCTGGATTAAGTTTGCTTCCTCAACCTGTTATTACTAGATAGGGTACCTATATACAAGCTTGTGTTTTGAATAGTGACAATTTTAAATCAATTAAAAATGTGGTAATGTGTCTAGAAGATACGATGAAAAGTGTATCAATTAGTAAAACACTAGTACAAAACACTTTTTGCTTAAACAATTACCATTTGTTCATAAATATTTTGGTTTTATTCCTCGTGTAATAAAGAATACAGAAAGTTAGAAACTACCTTTACGACAATGATTAGAAATATATAATAACGCTATTCAAAAGTTATATAACGCACCTGGTGAATTCGGTTAAAAATTTAAAAAAGTTAAACTACATTGATAAGGTGTTGAATCGGAACCATGATTATATAATAAATAAACAAATATCAAGTTTAATAAACGATAACTCTACAAAAAAGGTTTTAAATATATCTATACATTAATGCACGTATAACGCTTTTGTTTCATTATGAAACAGACATGTAAATAATTTACATATCTGTAACTGTATACATGGACAATACCTCGTAGTTTCAGCATTTACTTCTGCTTAAGACATATGTTTCTGCATCTATAGGCGTCGTCAGTTAAGCTAGTGGAGCAATGTATACAAATGATACAAATTTTTATAAATAGATCTGTATCTGTATATGACATTAAGCCGAAATCACTTACTAGATAAAGCAAATTTCATCCTATAAGGTGGCACTTATTTAATAAGTGACATCTGACGGACGAAAGAGACTGCCGAAAAAAGCGTTCTTTCGTTTGACCAGCTATGCTGATACGAAAAACGAATCAATCCAGTCCATCAAAAACGAGCCAGATGGCGGTAAATATACAAAAAAGGTTTTAAATATATCTATACGTTAATGCACGTACAACGCTTTTGTTTCATTATGAAACAGACATGTAAATAATTTACATATCTGTAACTGTATACTATAGATGCTTATAGATGGCAGAAACATATGTCTTAAGCAGAAGTAAATGCTGAAACTACGAGGTATTGTCCAAGTATACAGTTACAGATATGTAAATTATTTACATGTCTGTTTCATAATGAAACAAAAGCGTTATACGTGCATTAACGTATAGATATATTTAAAACCTTTTTTGTATATTTACCGCCATCTGGCTCGTATTTGATGGACTACCCGTATTGTTTCGTTTTTCGTATCAGCACAGCTGGTCAAACGAAAGATCGCTTTTTTCGGCAAAGTCTCTTTCGTCCGTCAGATGTCACTTATTAAATAAGTGCCACCTTATAGGATGAAATTTGCTTTATCTAGTAAGTGACTTCGGCTTAATGTCATATACAGATAGAGATCTATTTATAAAGATTTGTATCATTTGTATACATTGCTTCACTAGCTTAACTGACGACCCCTATAGATGGCAGAAGCATATGTCTTAAGCAGAAGTAAATGCTGAAAATACGAGGTATTGTCCAAGTATACAGTTACAGATATGTAAATTATTTACATGTCTGTTTCATAATGAAACAAAAGCGTTATACGTGCATATTAACGTATAGATATATTTAAAACCTTTTTTGTATATTTACCGCCATCCTACTCGTTTTTGATGGACTACCCGTATTGTTGCGTTTTTCGTATCAGCATAGCTGGTCAAACGAAAGATGGCTTTTTTCGGCAAAGTCTCTTTCGTCCGTCAGATGTCACTTATTAAATAAGTGCCACCTTATAGAATGAAATTTGCTTTATCTAGTAAGTGATTTCGGCTTAATGTCATATACAGATACAGATCTGTTTATAAAGATTTGTATCATTTGTATACATTGCTTCACTAGCTTAACTGACGACGCCTATAGATGGCAGAAACATATTGTAGTGGATTTTTCTATCCAGAGAGAGAGAAAAAGATGGAAGATTTAAAATTTAACAATTGTTGAATTTTATTAATATTTATTATATTTGTAATTATATTTTTGAACTGACTCTGTATGTGTATTAGTTTAAACGTATGGATGTGGACAGTTGTGGTACTATTGAAGTAGATGTAGGAATTTTTCGCGGTAAATTTTGTTAGAGATATCTAAACTTGCAAAGTGACCGGTTGTTAGAGGATAAGAAGTTCATTTTTTATTCTCTGTTTTAAGTAAAATCGGGTTTTTATTTTTGTATATGCATTTTATTCATGTGCATGTAATGTTATTTCGATTTTTACGAGAGTTTGTGATCTTGGTGTGATCTAAAATAAGTATGATATCTCTCATGTAGTTTTTTGTGTTATCAGTGCATAGATCTATGTAAGTTCGATAAAAATATTTAATTTATATAATTGATACTACGATTATTTTGCTTATTATAATTTCATGTATTATTTGTGATAATTTTGATATTTAAAGTAGTATATGAATACTAGAGAAAGTTGTCATGTTTTTTAGTTAGTGGAGTTTTTTCTTCAAGATAATATTCTAGAACGTTTTAAATTCAGGTTGGATTTTTTTTTAGTTGTGGGTTGAATTTTGTCGTGTTTTATTTGCGCATGACTGTAAGCCAATTTACGCGGTTTCAATAACTTTGTTGTTTTTGACATTTGAAATTGTAGGGGTTAAAGTAGAGGTCAAACTTGACAAATTTCTCCATTATTTATTAATTTTTATGTTTGTTCGAGAGTCACAGGGGGTTTTTCTCTGTGTGCGAGTCATATTCACAAAGAGTCTTTCCTCCTAATGCTACTGTTAATGTTGCTTTAGCACCCTATACATTCGGTAAAGGGATTTTTTTTTATTTTTTTTTATTAAAATTTGTAAATTAGCTAACTGAGACTTTTATTAACATTTATTGTTTTACTTCTAACATAACCTGGCCCTAATCTGAGAAGAGCGACCCAGGAGAAGTGATCTCGAGGAATCTACTAGACTGAACAGCCGGCAGCATAAGTTGTAGTGTGAATAAAAAAATTAATAAGCAATTAAAAAGCACATTCCACTGCAATATGTCTTAAGCAGAAGTAAATGCTGAATATACGAGATATTGTCCAAGTATACGGCTACAGATATGTAAATTATTTACATGTCTGTTTCATAATTAAACGATAACTCTATTTTAAGTAACTACGATTATGCTCCAGTGACCTGTTGCAATGTAGAAAGATCATTTTCACAATTTAAAAATATTTTTAATTGCGAGAAGACAAAGTTTTATACCTGAACATTTAGAAAATTATGTTATCGTATATGTATAGTAACAATCGTGAATAATAATAATAATCATAATAATAATAATAAAATCTTTTATAAAACAATCAGAACTATCCTCATGTTACGCTCGTGGCTATGGATAAAAACATGCCTATGGACACAAAATTCTTACTCATACAAATATGTTCCAGCATTTATATGTATGAGAACGCTGCCCTAGCAGCTTTTTTTCTGCTTATATCGTGCCTACTAAATCGTTCATACGCTATCTTCACTAAGCGGTAGAATGGCTGAGCTTCCAAGAAATTGTATCAGATAAATCGTATGGTCAACCACAACGCTTCCTATTGATGAGTTTTAAATTAGCCGATATTGTGTCGTTCGCCGGGCTCTATTCATGATGTTCGATTTCAAATTCATTATCTACGCTCTTAATGTGCAAATGAAAGAATGAAAATGAAGAAAAAGAAGTCCGGTAATGGTACAAATGGTACAAATATCTTAAAGTTAGCACAAGGCATTCATTGGCCGATATTGCTTTTCTCATAAATGGATCACGTTTTTCTATCATTGGTCTAACATTTTCTAAGAGATACTTAATAAAGAGATATTTAATAAATTACAATTTTCTTCGTCATTGATCCATCACAAACCAAGGTTGAAAGAATTTTTTGTAGAAAATTAATAATAGCCCGCAACGTCAACTGTCAAATAGAAAATGCGCTAAGATCATGCATGGAAATAAACCATTCTGAACTATGCGAGTTGGGCTAAAGGAGCTATGCAAATAAGTTCGGTAAGACGCACCTTTACGCCTGTTCTTTTCAAAAAAATATGGGTCAATAATTCCTGTTGCTGATAGCGCACACCAAACCATTACTTTCGCTGAGTGAAATGGTCGTTCTTGAAGTTGACATGGGTTTATTGTTGCCCAATATCTAAAATTTTGTTTATTAACGAAGCCATTTAGAGAAAAATGAGCCTCGTCGCTCATAAACACACAACGTGCAATATTGGGTTAACCAGCAAACAGATCTAAAAATTGTCTGCAAAACTCAAGTAGATTTCGTCTTTCTAACGAGCCTAGTTCTTGAACAAGTGCCAGGGTGTAGGAGTCGAATTTAATACGCCTAAGAATTCTATGGAAGCTGGTTTTCTTTAAATTTAAGACACATGCATGTTGTGGCGTTGAGCGATGCGGGCCCCTCGTAAAGGAAATTTTACATGCTCAATATTTTCAGCAATCATATCACTTAAGTGTCTCCAATCAGTTTTTTGTTCGCAATATTATCGTCATTAAACCACTTCGGATACCATGCCAAAATAGTATCGCGGGATAGTGCATCACGACGATTAAATTGACGACGGAACGAACGTTGGATCGCAACAACCGATTTTGTTGAACACTAGAAACGCGTTACTGAACCGTGTAATTGTTCATGACAACTAATTACAGTTAATGTCAAACAAACTCCCATGCTATCTTGATTCGAATCCGCAAACAAATTCAAAGTCTGGTCATAAATAAAAAAAAATATTCCATACAAAAAGTTATCTGTGCATTATAGTATTCTCTGTATTTATCGGGTTTATAGAGACACAAATTAATGTGATTTATTTATTTATTTATTTCGTATGAGAAGCGAAATTGAAATTGAAATTTAGAGACCGGATTATATGCAAAATATTATTTTTTAATTGCCTTATTTTATTCAGAAAACATTAAATAAACCTATAAAACTGATAATTTTGTTGTTAAAAGTATATCAACAAAATTATGAACTTCCTGGGTTTATCTAATGTTTTTTTGAATAAAATAAGGCAACTACAAAAAGCATATTTTGCATATAATCCGATCTCTAGATATTAGTGTATAAATTACTTTTATGACAAAGGGTAATAAATAGTTATTTATGCACCAAGGGCGTTATGGGTATTATATTGCTCTGAGGTCGACTTTAGTTCAGCCCGAGGGCCCCTGACCCGAGGGATGAATGTCGACCGATTTTTTTTTTCACGAAAAATAAATTTCTTAAGTGGAAAATTCAAATTACATTGGAAAAATTTCGAGATTCCTGTCAACTGTCATGTCGTTGACTTTTTGCTTACTGATTTAAAAAATTGACTTTTTGATACATGTTGCCGTACAGAGAATTAAAAGGCCTTTTGAATGAGTGGTCACAGATCCATCTTCCCTATTTAAATTTTTCATGGTGGGAGCTGCTGCGTCCTCAGGAATTATTTTAAATTGACAGGTTTCGTAATTTTTTATAAATCACAGCAGGTAAAGAATTATTTGAGGTGGCTCGTTTCAATTGAAATGCCCTGTATACATAAAATACATAAGGTATTGCTATCTGTTCGAAAACAAATCTGATAACTCGTTGAAACGTCGAGGATTAAATATACAGACGCACTCCTGCCGCATTCTACCGCGCTCTAGAAAAGAAATCGTTTTTTGCAATGATGTAAATAGGTGCAGCTGGTTTTTTGCAAACGTATTGTACATTAAACGTGCAATAAAATGAAATAAAATTGAGCGCATCGGCGGACAACGATAATAGTGAAGAGTCAAGTTGAATTTAATCTTTTGTTTCTTTTACAAAGCTTCAGTATTTAAATTATTTCTTAAAAATTAAACAATTAACAGACCATTTACTTTGTGTATAAAGAGTAAAAATGATCACAATCCATATACAGTGTGTTGCCGGCTAGGTGTGCCAATAGGAAAATCATTTTTATTTGTAGATTTATGAAAAAAAAAACATTCTTTATTAAAGTTTTTGCTTGATCGAAAATTCACAAATAACACTAGACTTTTAAAATAAATTTCATAGTAATGCGTAAAATAGTTGTTTTCTGGAAATTTTTGAGTAATATTTTTCCAAGTCCTTAGTTGTGCTAATATCTAGTTGTATTGAACGTAATGCATTTCACATGTTAGGCATGTGCTAGGTGAACTACTGTCATGCAGTATTTAACTGTCAAAATGCTAACACACAAGCGGTACAATGTCATGGTACAGGCGAAGCACCAGAAAGATACACAATTGAAAAATTTTGCAATAAGTAGCCTGATGTTGTTATTCATTGTAAAACCCTTCTCAGACTGGTGAGATGATTCGAAAAAACGAGAATTGTCATTCCTAAAAATAAATCGAAAAGAACTATGATAATGAAGATGAAAGTACTCTTTTAGCTTTGGATTCGGTTAGACAAAATACTATACAATCTTCAAGAAAACGAGCGGCCAATCTACATATGAGCGCATCATTTCTCTATCGTGTTCATGCAACAAACAAGATCAAGGTGTATTAAACACATTTTCGGCGAACCTGGCGATGATGCTAAGCGGTTAGACTTTTGTCTATGGGTAGATTACGAAATTGCAAGTAATCAAAATTTTCATAAAAACATTGTTTTCTCTGATGAGTGTATATTTAGTACAAGTGGACATGTGTCGTCTCAAAATTCTCGGTATTGGAGTGACAAATCCAAATTTTATTAACCGTAATTGGCAATATTACAAAAAGTAAATATGTGGTGTGCGGTACTATAGGACAGAATTATTGGCCCGTATTTTTTTGCAATTACTGTCAACCAACGTACTTATTTGAATATGCTAAATAACTTCTTTTTAGAAGAAATTGAAGCACTTCCACTTAATATTTACAGACAATTATATTTTAAACATAATTTAAACATTACATGGAATTAAAAGGATTATAATACAAAGGTATTTTTAATAATATAAAATATTATTAAAAATCTGGTGTGAAGAACACAAATGCAGGTTCACTATTAATATTTTCTGTGAACGTGTCCGAATATATCCTATCCCCAGAGTTAGATACGTATTTCACCTTTCTACAGGCTCATCGGTACGCCCCTGCTGGAGAAAGGATATTCCCAGACACATTCACAGAAAAGAACCACATCGCCCTATCACCGTAATTATCCAGACCGAGCGCAGAAGTAAATTCGGCGCTGCCTGTTGTCAGACAGCCGAAGTACCTCGCATACCGTCCACATAATCAATGTGAAGTAACGACGCCCTTCCAAAGGTTGGCACAGCCAATCTCTCTAGAAAACTGCATTTTATTTGTGTCTTCACTCATACTACGGCTTAACCGCATGTGTAATGTATCAGAATAATTGAAACATACATGAGTAGGTAAACTCCACCAGTTTTGTATAATACGAAGGTATTTTTAATAATATAAAATATTATTAAAAAGCTGGTGTGAAGAACACAAATGCAGGTTTACTATTAATATTTTCTGTGAACGTGTCCGAATATATCCTATCCCCACAGATGTAGATACGTATTTCACCTTTCTACAGGCTCATCGGTACGCCCCTGCTGGAGAAAGGATATTCCCAGACACATTCACAGAAAAGAGCCGCATCACCCTATCACTGTAATTATCCAGACCGAGCGCAGAAGTAAATTCGGCGCTGCCTGTTGTCAGACAGCCGAAGTACCTCGCATACCGTCCACATAATCAATGTGAAGTAACGACGCCCTTCCAAAGGTTGGCACAGCCAATCTCTCTAGAAAACTGCATTTTATTTGTGTCTTCACTCATACTACGGCTTAACCGCATGTGTAATGTATCAGAATAATTGAAACATACATGAGTAGCTAAACCCCACCAGTTTTATATAATACAAAGGTATTTTTAATAATATAAAATATTATTAAAAATCTGGTGTGAAGAACACAAATGCAGGTTCACTATTAATATTTTCTGTGAACGTGTCCGAATATATCCTATCCCCAGAGTTAGATACATATTTCACCTTTCTACAGGCTCATCGGTACGCCCCTGCTGGAGAAAGGATATTCCCAGACACATTCACAGAAAAGAACCACATCGCCCTATCACCGTAATTATCCAGACCGAGCGCAGAAGTAAATTCGGCGCTGCCTGTTGTCAGACAGCCGAAGTACCTCGCATACCGTCCACATAATCAATGTGAAGTAACGACGCCCTTCCAAAGGTTGGCACAGCCAATCTCTCTAGAAAACTGCATTTTATTTGTGTCTTCACTCATACTACGGCTTAACCGCATGTGTAATGTATCAGAATAATTGAAACATACATGAGTAGGTAAACTCCACCAGTTTTGTATAATACGAAGGTATTTTTAATAATATAAAATATTATTAAAAAGCTGGTGTGAAGAACACAAATGCAGGTTTACTATTAATATTTTCTGTGAACGTGTCCGAATATATCCTATCCCCACAGATGTAGATACGTATTTCACCTTTCTACAGGCTCATCGGTACGCCCCTGCTGGAGAAAGGATATTCCCAGACACATTCACAGAAAAGAGCCGCATCACCCTATCACTGTAATTATCCAGACCGAGCGCAGAAGTAAATTCGGCGCTGCCTGTTGTCAGACAGCCGAAGTACCTCGCATACCGTCCACATAATCAATGTGAAGTAACGACGCCCTTCCAAAGGTTGGCACAGCCAATCTCTCTAGAAAACTGCATTTTATTTGTGTCTTCACTCATACTACGGCTTAACCGCATGTGTAATGTATCAGAATAATTGAAACATACATGAGTAGCTAAACCCCACCAGTTTTATATAATACAAAGGTATTTTTAATAATATAAAATATTATTAAAAATCTGGTGTGAAGAACACAAATGCAGGTTCACTATTAATATTTTCTGTGAACGTGTCCGAATATATCCTATCCCCAGAGACGTAGATACGTATTTCACCTTTCTACAGGCTCATCGGTACGCCCCTGCTGGAGAAAGGATATTCCCAGACACATTCACAGAAAAGAACCACATCGCCCTATCACCGTAATTATCTAGACCGAGCGCAGAAGTAAATTCGGCGCTGCCTGTTGTCAGACAGCCGAAGTACCTCGCATACCGTCCACATAATCAATGTGAAGTAACGACGCCCTTCCAAAGGTTGGCACAGCCAATCTCTCTAGAAAACTGCATTTTATTTGTGTCTTCACTCATACTACGGCTTAACCGCATGTGTAATGTATCAGAATAATTGAAACATACATGAGTAGGTAAACCCCACCAGTTTTGTATAATACAAAGGCATTTTTAATAATATAAAATATTATTAAAAATCTGGTGTGAAGAACACAAATGCAGGTTCACTATTAATATTTTCTGTGAACGTGTCCGAATATATCCTATCCCCAGAGACGTAGATACGTATTTCACCTCCTTTCTCCAGCAGGGGCGTACCGATGAGCCTGTAAAAATGTGAAATACGTATCTACGTCTCTGGGGATAGGATATATTCGGACACGTTCACAGAAAATATTAATAGTGAACCTGCATTTGTGTTCTTCACACCAGATTTTTAATAATATTTTATATTAATAAATATATGGAAATGACTTTACCTTCATTAGTAGGAACAAAGAATTTGGTGCTTCAACAATAAATTTAGTAATTTGTTCTTCGGTTAATACTGTTGATTTTTTAGGCTGATGTTGCTTCGTTATCTGTTTTAAATACGCTATGAGTTTTGCATATTTAGATATATCCGTATTATCATATATTATTAAGCATGATTTTAACATAGAATAAGTGGACCATAATGATTTATTTGATTGTAAATTTTGAAAATAAACTAATAAACAATTTTCGGAGTATTTTTGTATATTTTTAGATCTAGCCCAAGTTACGAATTTAGTATAAGTGCTTTTGTATATGTTTTTTTGATTTTATGGGTAATAAATTATCCACTGCAATATTGGCAGCTTCGCGAATTTCAGGCGGTGTACATTGCATTATCAGAATTCATGTTGTTGGTGAGGTTTTTATTTTGTATGGAACTTTTTGAATTTGATAATTTTAAATTAAATGTCACTTCAAATAATCAATACTGCAAACTCAAATTTTTTAAATTAATATCAAGAGATTAGTAGTGTGTCATAAACGATAACGTATTTAACAATATGTATTATTATTATAGTTCTCGTACAAAAAATACTGTACAAACTTCGTGCGTGAAACATTTCGCGAATTCGTGTCCATAAAGCGCTCGCCTACGGCTCGCGCTTTAAACTGGTCATTCATTCGCGAAATATGATTTCACGCACTTGGTTCGTAAATAACTATTTTACGCATTACTATGAAATTTATTTTAAAAGTCTAGTGTTATTTGCGTATCTTCAATAAAGCAAAAACTTTAATAAAGAATATTTTTGTTTTCATAAATCTACAATAAAAATGTTTTTCCTATTGGGACACTTATCCGGCAACACACTATATAAAGCACGTTAGTTCAGTAGTTCACCCTCATATTTCTATCCAATAACGCTACCTGATCAACTTTAAACGAAATTTACATATATCTAAATAGATTTTTATAAATTAATATGATCAAATGCGTAAAGTACATATATTTTAGTATACAAAATGATAATAGATATATTTATTTCAACAAATTCAATCGTATGTTAAGGCCCGCAAAATATCAGTTAATTCCACTGTGCGTCGTAAGATAGATGAAAAAGGATTAAGTAAGTAAAAAAAGTATTTTAAACTTATGGAACTGATTACTAAAAAACTATTAATTATTTCTCTTTGAAGCTCTATATATAACTGGATTACAAAATATATGCTTGTTTAAAGGACAGGTCAATATTTTGTTTTTGACGGTCTCATCAATACTGAATTTTCTTTTGCTTTTCATGTTTCACATAAATTAGAACTCGAACAATTCTTGCGCAACTCATTAGAAAGAAATGCACTCTTAATGAGTCACTCTATGCTATTTTGAGGAAACGGCGCGGTAGCCCCACAAGTTTTTGAACATTATGCTGGAAATGCTCTAACTACCAATAGCAAGTGCGACATCTAAGTAACAACTTGACGATATGGACCTTGAACACGATTTACTATACAGCTCGAGTAATGAATAAATTTACAGCAGCAACATTAAACAAACCAGCAAAATCATGTGCTTTAACATCGTACGATTTCTTTATCTGGAACCGAAGGTCTATATCAGCAGGTCTAAATAGCCATAAAGAATTGACGACTTCAAGAAGGAAATCCGATGTGATATCGACGAAATTTATTAGAGGGCTTGTGAAATTATAATTAAGAGAGATCAAGCCTTCGAACTAAAGTCGGTAACTACGAGGGACATCTTTTATATTTTTACAATCGACCACTAGATGGTGCTTTTGACATATTGCCATGGATTTTTCCCCGAAGAAAAATGAAGAAACAGTAAAAGACTATTTATAATTATGTACATTTTATTCCAGGAAAATAATTATAAATTTTGTATATTTAATTTAAAAGTTGATTATAATGTGTATTTTTGTACACGCTTGTAGGATGACCGAATGTTGTCTTGAGTCAGGCAGTATGACAGTTGCCGGGTGGAGATTTTCGTAGTCGATCTTTTGATTTATGTTATAGGCATGGAGATATTTATTTCCGTGGGGGGAGAGTGAGAGATTTTTCATCCGTTAGACAGATAGGTCGAGTTAATTTTTCTGAATAAAGACCTCCTCTTTATTCAGATATATATTAGTTAATTTCGGTTTGTGTTTTTAGTTGTGATCTTTGATGTGTTTAAAGTAATTTTCGATTAATTACGAGTTTTTTATACTTGTAATTTTTGATTTGTGCGACCTATCTGAAATCTCTCTTTAAGTAAAATTTTTTTGTGATGTGCGGCGACCACATTAATTAATGTACGTGTGCATTTGCAAGTATATTTATATGTATAATAATTTAGTTAAGATATTTGCATATTGATTGAGCTCGTAAATTCAGTAAATTTTATTTTATAATATAATATATATATTTTTATAGTCAGAAAAATTTTCAACATTTTAGTTTTTTTGCTAGTTTTTGTTTTCGTTGGCGGTAGTTATTTGAAGGTCAGGGAAATTTGGTGGGAATTTGATCATGTTATAAAGCGCATGATTTTGACATTTTGTTTGAGTTGCGCGCGCTGACAGATAATTTTCTGTTTGACGTTTGAAGTTTTGGGTAACGTAATTTAAGTTTGAAAGTTTTTCCAACTATTTAATTAGTTTTAATTTAGCTCGCGGTCACGTTAGGTTTTTTTCTTGTATTCCAGTCATTAGTATACAAGTTTTCCTCACGCTTTTGTTCTATTGTTGCATTAGCACTTCTTTATACTCTATAAAGTCGATTCTTTTTTTCTTTTTATTTTCTTTTTTAAATTATATGTTTGTGTTGTTAATGGGAGTTTTATTCCTAATACCATTTTTTTTATACATACATAACCCTTTGTGGGTAACCTGGAGATACAAGAGCTCCTGGAAGGCTGAACCGACTTGAGTTAGACCGAGCAAGCTGTTGTGTATTGTGGGCCGATTCAAATAATTAATCTACACCACAGTTCATAGCAATATGTAGTCACAATATTCTTCAAATTTGGCATTTGTCAATGAGAAATCTGCGATAGCTTAGAAATTGAGTGAAATTGAGTAGTTTGTTGACAGTGACAGTTTTAAGACAGCGAGTTTGTAAAATAATGGAGAGTACTCGAGAAGGTTTTCGTTAGATGATTTTTACGATTATAAAAAAGGCCTACCTCCACAAGAATTCATTATATCGCTTCGCTCAACTTTTGGTAATGAAGCACCATCAGAGAAGACAGTTTACAATTGGTTTACAGAATTTCGTCATAGTCGTGCCTCAGTGAATGATGAATCACGTAATGGTCGACCAAAAACTGTTGTGATTCCAAAAAACAGCGGAAAATGGTAGTACACGATCGACATGTGATTTACTGTGAGGTAGAAGCATCTCTTGACATATTACATACTGCAATTCATTCGATTTTACATGAAAATTTATTTGTGAAAGATATGTTCCAGATGGATTCCACATAACTTGACCGAAGCACAGAAAGCAGCTCATGTCAATTGGTGTAAATAAATCCGCAAAAAATTCTACGTAGGAACCGCAAAATCCGTATACAACATCGTCACAGGTGACATAACATTGATATATACATATGAGCCGGAAACCAAGCAACAATCTTCTGTATGAGTGTTTCAAGACGAACCGAAACCCGCAAAAGTTGTTGGTGCAAGGAGCACTTCCCAGAAAATGATCGCTTGTTCCTTCGGCTGTACAGGTCACATCGCAACAATTCCTTTAGAGGATCGAGAAACTGTTAACGCCGAATCGTATACAGTAATTTGTTTGCCAAAAGTTACAGACAAAATTAGGAAGAACAACCGAAATCGTGGCATTATTCTTCATCACGACAATGCGAGTTCCCATACAGCACGTCTAACAGTTGACTATTTGAAGGAGAAAAGTGTTGAAATAATGTCTCATTGTTCATATTCACCTGACTGGTCGCCAAATGATGTCTTTTTGTTCCCAACTGTGAAACAAAAAATGCGTGGACAGCGATTTTCAACACCTCAAGAAGCAGTCGAAGCTTTTGAAAATCATGTTTCTGAGATACCACCTTCAGAGTGAAAAAAATGTTTTGAGAACTGGTTCGTACGCATGCAAAAGTGTATAAAAAAACGTTTTAGTTCTAATTTAAAATTGTACCACATTTTATTTCTGCCTATAGTTTTCTTCTCAAAATTTCAATCCTATGCACACTTGCTAATAATTATAATTATTATCTAAGTAACTGAATAATGAATGGAATGTGAATAACTTGAATAATTATAATTATAAAAATATATGTAAAATAGCATTTGATTATATGCACATGCTTTCTGTGTCAATTATCTAAAATAACATCCAATAAACTTACCCGTATTAATAAGCTTCTGTTGTTCATCTAAAGCCATGCCAAGTGATTCCGGAAAGGAAACCCCTAGATGAGGCATAACTTTATACAGTCAGTGGATTTTTAATCCATTACTTGAACTGCAACAAAAAATAAAGAATTTCAATCTTTGTGGCTTTGCGAATCTTTTAGAATACAATACAAATACTATTAGAATACAAAACAGATTCATTTGTTAATTGTTCAACAAAAAAGACTCAGATTAGGTAAAAATACACAATAAGTATGATAAATAACATAGTCTTAGTGTAATAGAACACAGAAATAATAATGTAATAGGAAAAAGAAGGTTAAGAAAGAGATTGAAAAAAATTAACTCAAATCAGTAATATACTCAATTATACAATGCACTGTTTTGTATGAATTGGGACTTTTTGAGCAAAATCTCAGATGATACCATGTGCAATGTTTTCTACGATGCTCTGCATTCTGTCTTGGAAAAATACGTTCCGCCTTATGTGAATCAGTCCCGATATTTACCTAAATAGTTTGTCTACTCCCAAAATAAATTATAACTTGAAATTAAAATATAAATACTAACAAATGTAGGTGTAGGTTTCCGCGGTCGTTCTCTAGATGTAGATCTCGGTTTCCGGGTTGGAACCGCGTCGAGTTAGGCGTAATTGCCAACGTTTCGCCACTGTTTCAAAGGACATCTTCAGGACTGTACGTAGATGTTCGTCGTTTCACAGTAGCTGAAGAATGCTATGACAGAGACCGGCACAACTTATATAGGGGGGGGCCGGGTCAGATGGTGGCCTGCTATTGGCTGGGGACAATGAGCCAATGGCATGCGTCGTATGGGCGTGGTAATTCTTAGTAGAGTTCAGTAGAGTTTGCCACGTTGGATGTAACGTATAGCCATCGTCTCTGCTGAGATTGCGGGGATGTTTGTAAATTTCAATAGATTCACGGATTTTCCTAGGGAAATAATGCGATTTACGGGACAGAAGCTTGACATCTTTGAATAGAATGTTTTGATATGTAGACGATACGTTCGTCATCTGGCCGCATGGACGGCAGTATTTAGATGAATTCTTACTTTTTCTAAACTCCCAGCACCGTGACATTCGCTTTACCATGGAGGTGGAATCAGACGGAAGTCTTTTTTTAGACGTCTTAGTGACCCACAATATCAATGGCCAACTGGGCCACACGGTTTACAAGAAACCGACTCATACTGACCGATATCTGAACGAGTTTTCCATCATCACCCGGCACACAAACAAGCGGTTATCAATACTCTTGTACATCGTGCGTTTTCTATGTCAGAACCTAGGGCACTACCCTCCGAACTTAAGCACGTTTCTAACACCCTACTCCAGAATAATTATAACGCCCACGATATACACCGTACTATAGTGAGACATTGTAACCCCAAACCTCGGAGTGAACCTGATCCTAACATCAGCACCGCCTTCTTACCGTATATTCAAGGCATCACCGATCATATAGGCAAGGTTCTACATAGAAATAAAATCAAAACTGTCTTCAGGCCCCATTCTAAAGTTTCGGACCTCTTACCCTCGGTTAAAGACAAAATATCTCCGCTCCAAGCACAAGGAGTGTATCGCATTCCGTGTTCGTGTGACAGTCTATACATTGGCGAAACTAAGCGGGCAGTAGGTACGCGTGTGTCCGAACATGAACGTTGTACTAGACTGTTACATATAGCCGGTTCAGCGCTGACAGAACACAAACTTAACTCCGGTCATCAACTATTCTATTCAAAGATGTCAAACTTCTGTCCCGTGAATCGCATTATTTCCCTAGGAAAATCCGTGAATCTATTGAAATTTACAAACATCCCCGCAATCTCAATAGAGACGATGGCTATACGTTACATCCAACGTGGCAAACTCTACTGAACTCTACTAAAAATTACCAAGCCCATACGACGCATTCCATTGGCTCATTGTCCCCAGCCAATACCAGGCCACCATCTGACACGGTCCCCCCTATATAAGTTGTGCCGGTCTCTGTCATAGCATTCTCACTGCGATCTCTGTTACAGCAGCATCGTAGTTGAGAGCACCGACGACGACACGCCGTCAGCGAACCCGGAAGCAATGGCCGGACGATATAAAACTAAAACTATTACCAACTTAGCTCTGAAACACAGCTTTAAAAGAAGATGCACTCCACAGCAACGCCAGGACGCGGAAACCATCATAAGCCAAACCACGGAGGAAGAAGATATTCAAAATCTTTTACAAAAACAACCGCAAATATTCATCGTAGATCCCGACGAGCCGACGGTAAAAATAGAAATATTAGAATCGCTCAAAGAAGAAGCAAGCCCGGTAAACCCGCCCAACATCAACCCGGAACACAATTTCACCATCGAACTCAAAAACTTTTTTACAAATCCGAAGAAAACGTCGAAAAAACAAAAAACCGAACACGAAAGTACACCTATCGAAATAAAAAACTCATACAGTGTCCTCGAAAAAACTAACGCAGAGAAAAAGATGGAAGAAGACACAAACGAACGAACTCCACAACCGTCAACTTCAAACAACAGCACTCCCAGGGTAAGTGACAATACAAACATTACACATAACACAAAAACTGAAACACGAAAACCACACAAAATCGCACCAATAATTATAACTGAAAAAGACAAATGGGTACATATACGATACATACTCAAAACACACAGCATTAACACAGTACAAAACAAACTCGTGAAACCAGGCATACACATCGAACCGACAACTGACGAAGACTACCGAAAACTTAAACACATACTCGATAATGAACATATAGAATTTTACGCTTTTCAATTGAGAAGCGAAAAGACACTAAAGGTAGTTATGCGAGGCATTCCTACCTTTATTACAAACACTGACATTACAGACGACTTGACTGACCAAGGCTACCCGACATTAAAAATTAAACGCATGAACGGTAAACACGGCATACCAGCACCGCTTGTATTAATCGAACTGACGAGAAAATACAAATCAATCTACAACATACGCGACTGCTGCGGACTCTCAATTAAAATCGAACCACTTAACAAACGGACAGACATAATACAATGTCACAAATGCCAGACTTTTGGACACCACCAAAAAAACTGTAATGTAAACTACAAATGCATGAAATGCGGAGACGAACACTCGACACAGTTATGTACAAAGACAAAAACAACCCCACCAAAGTGTGCAAACTGCGGTGGTCCTCACCTATCCACATTCATAAACTGTCCTAACAACCCAAACAACCCTGCAAACAAAACCACACCCAAACCTAAATACATACCAGCACCACCCCCAACAACTAATCCCTGGACTCAAGAACAAAAAAACACTACACTGAATACAGTTGACGAATTAGCACTTGCCTTAGGCAATATGCTAATAACACTACACTCGACAAACGCAACAAAAGAACAGATACAATACTTCGTAACGCAAACACAGACAATAATAACACTCTATAACAGTAAACATTAAATACACACATAACTGAAACGCAAAAAAATGTGATGATGACCAGTAAACGAACACATATGACTTAAATGCAAAAAACGACTAACACACAGACTGCACACACACAACACAGGACCGCACAATAAAACACAACAACACACGATTAATTATTAATCAGACTCAAACACATCACAACCCTGGGAGATACGAAACAACGGAGTGGAAATGGAGGCAACTTCCACCACAAATCAAAATTCAACGACTCATGAACTGTCATAGCATTCTTCAAGCTACTGCGAAACGACGAACATCTACGTACAGCTCTGAAGATGTCCTTTGAAACAGTGGACGAAACGTTGGCAATTACGCCTAACTCGACGCCGCTCCAACCCGAAAACCGAGATATACATAAATACTAACATTTTAAATTAACATCTGAGAGCATTAGTGTGGCGATAACTTCATTTTGGATCGCAATGGTGAAGCCCTCCGCTTCAGATTACAAGTTTGCAGACTTCAAAAAGTTTGCGTTATTAATATTCTATGTTCAGGATGTGTACATAGCAACGACTTCGCTCGATGTTTAGATAACATGATGTCTTTGATATTTCAACGATAAGAAATAAGTACTAAACTTCTAATTTCAATTTTATTTAATTGTAAATACACTAAAATATTGTATCGCCATACAACGGCTTCATCAGGTGGATGAAAAACTGAATATTTAAAACACAAGTTTGAATATGTATGTACAAATTATTGTGAAAAAATGGTAGTGGAAAATTTTTTAAAATCTTAAATTTAGTAAGGGGGAATTGTTTAAATTTAATTGTCTAATCCTAAATTATTATATCTATTAATTTCTAAGTTTTCAAAACAAGTTAAGTTTTTTGCTTTTATCTTGAATATGTAAAATTTTGAAATCTGTAGTAAATCTATGATTAATATCTAAATTTGCGAAAGTTGAATCTGTTTTCTTTTCTTTATGACTTCTCTCGTGCTCCTTCATCCTAATTTTGAACGTCCTCCCCGTTTGTCCTATGTATACCTTATTACAATCTTCACATGTTAATTTATATGCACCAGAGTTTTATTTTTGTTGTTTTCAATAATGTTCTGAATAGTATTATCTGTTTTAAATGCTTTACGAGTAATATAGAGTATTTACTGTCCCTAATATAGTAGGCGATGAAATAAACATTACACAACAACACCATTCATTCGTTGTTTATCTGTCAAACAAAGTGCCAAAGTTGAGTCGTGTAGCTGTATTTGTTAAAAAGTTGTCTTGAGTTAAAATAGAAGCTGCTCAAAGATTTTGAAAATGGAGAAAAACGAACTTCACACTGTCATTAAATATCTGTAAAAGAAAGGTTTAGCGGCATAACAAATTTATGAAGATATGGTTAGTGTACTTGGGGATGATGCGTCTTCATACCAGGTGGTGAAGAATTGGTCTCGAGAATTTCGATGTGGAAGAACAACTTGCCGACATGCAAAAGGTCCCAAACTATGTGCACTCAGGAAAATGTTGATCGTGTCTGTGACTTGATTAACAAGATCGTCGTTTAACTAGTAGATGTTTAGCAGATATAACAGGCTTTTCAAACGGTACAATTGGAACAATAATCAATGACTATTTGGGACTTCATAAGGTGCTTGCAAGATGGTACGCCCGAGTGTTGACACCCGAACAAAACCGAGAGAGAGTCACGACTTCAGATGCGAATTTAAAATTGTTTAACAGTCATCCAAAAAAATTTCTGGATCGGTTTCTTACCGTTGATGAAACCTGGGGTCACCACTTCGATACCGAGTCGAAAGTCCAAAGCAAGGAGAGGCGATATCGAGAATCCCCACACCACGTCAGTTTAGGATCCAATCCTCGGCGGGTAAGATTATGGCCACCATTTTCTGTGATGCCAAGGAAATTTTATTAATTGATTACCTAGAGCGAGAACATACAATCACGGGCCAGTATTACGCTACACTAATTAATCAACTTGGTGATGGCATCAAAGAAAAGAGAAGAGGAAAGTTGGCGCGTGGAATTTTGTTTCATTAGGATAATGCTCCAGTGCATAAAAGCTTTGTTTCGTTAAGTGCAATTAACAATGCTGGTTTCGAGCTGATGGACCATCGACCATATTCACCTGACCTAGCTCCTAGTGATTTTTATTTATTTCCAAAACTAAAGGAAAGTTTTCAGGGGGACCAAATTTAATAGCGATGACGAGGTTATGACAGCAGTTGAAGAATTCTTCTGTGATCAAGACCACGAGTTTTTTAAAAAAGGTGTAAATATGTTAGAACTTATTGATAATATTTATAGCCTTTTTAAATAGAATTGTTTGTTATTACTCAATAATAATCCTTACTGAGTAGCCCTTGCAAACGAAGGAATCATTGTTTAATGCTATTGTATATATCCTATTTAGTTCGATGTCGAAATGGCTTTTACTCACAGGTACGTTAATTACACCATTGGTATGCTAATAATTTTTGTGTTATAGGATGAAATGAATTAGCGTTAATTGTGGTTTCTGTATGTGTTGGTTTATGGTAATACGAACTCGTGTTCTTTGATATTTAGTCTTAAGATTGACTTAATGTGTTCTTTTGTTGTTGGTTTCGAATTTTATTATTATTGTTGTTATTATTATTATCATTGTTGTTGTTTTTATTATTATTAATAATAATATAATTAATTGTGTTCAAAATTATTGTGCAATTAAGATCACAAATAATTTCAAAAATCTATGACGTTGAAAGGAATGTCATAAGTTATACATAAATGAGTAATATGTTAGATTCCCTAGGCGCCTAACAAACGCTAAACTTAATAGCAGTTTAAAATTTTATCACATATCCTATAAATACTCAGAAGTACGAAAGATAAACAATTCGAAATTTCTTGAAACATTACAGTTAATTAATGATGTAATCGTGAAAATTTCGTCGACGTTCTGTTACCAAATTTACATCTTGTCACCCTTGCCGTTGTAGATTAGCAACAACTTCCGTACGATTAACACTTTCAATATTGACATATAAATTAAGCGTTAAGGGTGGTGGTTTCGAAGCTTTTGAAACTTGAACGCACTCGATATCTATTCATGTAAGTGTAATTCGTCTTCTTGGATCGATAAAATTAGACACTTGAATGTAGCTAATTCACATATACAGGAGTCTTCTGCAAAAAATAAAGATTTACGTAAATATATATGTCTTCATTTACATTGACAAATGTGTTTTTAAATCGCGTGTATATGTAATTGGCACAGTTTATCGTTTAAAATGTCGTATTATAAATAGCGAAATGTTATAATCTATCAGAATTTGAAACGAAGCGTCAAGGTTGGGATAATAAAAAATAAGTTCGAGTCAATTAGCAATGTTTTGATGGACCTTCTGAAACAACTCAGCTTTTTGTTGTTAAAAGCAAAATTACATCTCCCTAAATAATTCTTACGGCCTGAACTTATAATAGGTAGCTCGATATGACTAATAACAGTAAATGCGTCATGGTTCGTTGGTAACAAATAGTCAGGTATGGGCTTAGATACTACTTAGAGAGCTTATAATAATGATAATAAATATTAATAACACAGGTCTACAAAATTAAACTTTTTGACACATGTTTTTATTTTGAAAACTGATTTTATATAATTTTGGTAGGCTGATTTCAAAAATTCTATGCATTTATTTGTATCAAGTAAGGTTTTTTGCAAATATTAAATGAAAAAAAACGATATTTCTAAAAAAATTTATTTGTTTATTGAGTAAAAAGGTGGAATACAAGTTAAAAAAGTGGAAAAAAAATATATACTCAGTCTTTTATAAGTGAAATCTTTGTCTTTTTGCCAGAAAGTTGTGTTGTCCGGACATTCGGTTGTATGTTTTTAAGGGCATATCCCGTTTTAACATCCAGCAGTAGTCCGCCATCATCGTTATACTCCATCTGCCTTGGTATCGCCATTCCATTTCCTTAATGTCTTGTGGTGAAACCTCTCTCCCTGTTCTTCGCTAACTGCTCCAAGATTTTTCAGGAAAATAGTTCAAGTGTGAAAACAGGAAATGCACTTTGAAACTAATATTACAACCTAGACGATGAAAGTGTTGTAACATATTTTGAACAATATTTTCGTAGTTGTCGTCCTTAGAGTTCCCAAGAAACTTATCAATTACTTCTTTAAATGAAACCCAGGCGTTTTTCTCGGCATTGGTCATTATGTTTTGAAAATCCTTGTCTTTGCATAATGTTCTTATCTGCAGCCCAACAAAAATACCTTCGTTTAACTTGGCATCGGATAAGGCTGGAAATGTCTCGCACAAATATTTAAAACACTGTCCATTTTTGTCTAGGGCTTTAACAAACTGCTTCATCAAGCCAAGTTTGATATGGAGAGGAGGCAGTAAAACTTTTTTGGGGTCAACCAAGCTATCTCTTAATATATTTTTGCTACCAGGTGTAAGGCTTGTTCTAGAGGGCCATTCTATTTGAGTCCAATGTCTATCCCTTGCTCGACTATCCCACTCACAAATAAAGCATGGAAATTTTGTATAACTTCCTTGTTGTCCTAGTAGCATGCACAGCACTTTAAGGTCACCACAAAGCATCCACTGATGTTCCTGGTAGTTTATTTTCTTTAAAAGAAGTTCAAAATCTTCATACGTTTCCATTAAATGTACCGAATGGGCAACGGGAACCGAGGCCAGCTCGTTACCATTGTGCAATAAAACGCCTTTTAAACTACGCTTACTTGAGTCAATAAACAGGCGCCATTCTTCTTTTACATACGGCTCATTTCCTAATTTTGAAATTAAGTCAGGAATATTGTTGCAATACACTAGCGGTCCGTCTTGAGTAAAATATTGACATAACTCTTTCTCGCGATCCCGGTAAAAGCTTGATGTGACGCCAGGTGCCAGTAAATGTTTCTCACGAAGTCGGGAGGCTAACAATTCGTATGCATACTTTGGAAGGTGCAAATCTCTAATTAAATCATTTAGTTCGCTCTGGTTAAACACTTCGGGCTCTCTGAAATCTGGTGTGAAATCTGAGTCATCTGGGTCGCAATTAGATTCCTCTGATTCTGACGATATGACGTTTTATAGTGCTTTTGGGGCGGTAGGTAACGGTACATCTCGTCCATGAGGAACTGGTCAAATAGCAGAGTCAAGATTGGGATACACAATTTGTTTCTTATTTTTTCTGTTGAATCCTTGAACATTACACGAACAAAAATAACAATCATCACTGTGATTTCTTGGCTCTCGCCATACCATAGGAACACCAAAGCTTAAACATTTCTTCCTACCTTTTTGCCAGTTTCTTAATGCTTCAACGCAAACGGAACAAACAGTATGAGGAGCCCAGGACTTGTCTTGGTCGCCAATTTTTACACCAAAATAAGCGTGGTATACATTTTTCACAAACGAAGTTATAGTTTGCCTCTGCATTACTACGACATAACTACCACAGATATAACAAAAGTTATTCGGATTGTTCACACAATGTCTTCTTTCCATATTTATACGTTCTAGAACACTTAAAATACGCAACAACGAAGACAACCAGCGCGCAGACACAGTAGCACGACGACTAACACGACCAAACTGCACATAAGCAGGTTTCAACGTTGTATTGACGCTTCTGCGCCGACTCTGTTGCTTAGCTGAGAAATCTAATATTAACCAGTGTTGCCAAATCACATTTAATTTCATAAAAATCAATTCATTTAAAAATCATGCCTAACATGGAACAAACATATTCTTGTCATAGGTATGTATATTAATAAATTAACATTTTTAAGATATAGAGCGCTATAAAAAAAATTTACGTGATAGTGCTAATTTGAAACAATTTGTCTCGTTAACTTACTTCGGTAAAATAAGCGAGCAAATTGGAAATATAATTTCAAAAAATAATAGTAATGTTAGTATAGCTTACAAACCATATGTAAAACAAGTAATTTCATTTTTAACGCAAAACCTAAAACAGATATCAATAATAAATCAGGAGTGTACAAATTATATTGTAATGATTGTAAAAGTGTATATATAGGTCAGACTGGTCGAAGTTTTATTATACGGGTAAAAGAACACATGAGGTCATATAAACAAAAGAAGACAGATTCAACATTCGCAAACCATCTTATTACAGAAAGGCATACATTTGGTCATCATAAAATATTGCATTTGGCCGAGAAAGGTCCTAAATTAAATCTTTTAGAGTCACTAGAAATTTTTAAAAGCGAAAACAACACAATAGATATTGTTTTGAACGACCAGTTGGATCTTATATATACACCTCTTTTCCAATTTTGTATATACTAGTTAAGTATATAGTAGTAATTTTAAATAACATCATAAACCACCCCCATATATTTTTGTGTCATTTATAAGATCTATGTAGGCCTGTAACTTTTGCAGTTTGATAATGACATTGTATGTCAAAACCGCGGTCACTATTACATGTGAATAAAGTGGTATAACAAAGTTATTGTTTTATTTTATTTTATTTTATTATTTTCAAAATGAATTACCACAAAGTTACGGCTACCAGTATTAATACAGAAAGTAATACTAATACAATTACATTAGCTAATTAAATACATCAACCAGGGAATTTCCTTCACTTGCGTACTTACATACTTAAATTGTACTTGACCGCAGTTAGGGAGGTTAATAAACCCTTTAATGACATTTTTACCTGTCCGTACTTGGACCGCAATACGTGTGTGCCCTCTGGGAACAGATGAAAATCACTCGGTGCGACATCCGGTGAATAAGGTGGATGCGGAAAATATTCCCATCGTCAAACATCCTTCGTTTTTTTTGCAACGTGCGGTCTTGCATTATCCTGCTGCAATAACAGACACTTATGCAACTTCCCAGGCCGTTTTCTGGTAAGTGCCTGCCGCAGTGGTCCGTAAAATAAGTTCGAATAATATTCTGCGTTAATTATAGTTCCTTTCGCCGAATAATCCATATAAATAATCCCTTCGCAATTCAAGAATACAGTAAGTACTACCTTTCCAACAGACGGAACTGCACGCGCCTTAAGTGACGGCCCTTCTCCGGGTTTTGCGCCATTCTTTGGATTAACTTTTGGTCTCAGGATTGAAATAAGGAATCCACATTTTGTCAGTGGTTATTATCCGTTGCCTAAATTCAACGCCGTAACGAGCTAACAGCTCTTGAACTTGACGACAAGTGTCAGATCTATTGAGTTTCTGTTCCAGTCCTAACAGCCCTGGCACCCAGCGGGCTGAAACCTTGCTTACACCTAAACAATCATGTAAGATCTCATTAACATGTCGTGTACCTATTCCTAGGCGTCCTCTTTTGGTAGGTTTTCCACGGCAGTAATGTTTCTTTCATTTACCGACGTGCTCGAGCGAGCATTGTGTGGATCGTCTTCTAATGATGTTTTACCACTTTTAAAACGATCGATCCACCGATCTATAGTACTTTTAGATTCTGCAGACTTTAATGGCGGATACAAGTCTATCAAATTCCGGAAGGGTGTCTCTGATATATTCACAGATTCTATGGAGAGCATGTGCTACACAAGTAGTATGCAGCATATTCGGATATGTTTCCTTTAATATTCTGCCTGTTTTTAACATATAACAGCACTGTCACTGACATATAAAAGTATTTTTCTTTGTACCTGGTCGGAATGAAGCATTTGGTGCATATTCTCATAAATGGTTTTATCTACTGCTTCCGCATCAACTGTATTTATAACTTTTGTAGCTATTACATATGTATTATATGGAATAGTTGGATGTAGTACACCAGCTACAACATTTACCACACAGCGTCCTAATATATCGACAGTTTGGTCAGCACTTATCCATAGGTACTGATTTGAAAGATTGCTTCTAATGCGTTCTACTGCTTTCATGTAGCACTTAGAAACATAATATTTGCGTAAAGTGGATTCATCAGGAACATTTCGACCAGTATAATTTTGGAGAAACAGTTAAAACAATGAAAAAAAGAAACTAACTCACTATTTATCTTACGAAGTATAAACTAATAAATAAAGTAAATTATAAAAACTCCTCACGCTTCTATCTACGCCCATGAAGAAAGGAACCTAACTTAACTGAAATACTGAAGTAATTGCGTCACAATTCAACGACAAAAAAACAGATGTGCGGTTAACCGAATGAATAGTGCTATTCAATAACTGCGTATTGTACTTAGCGATGTTATAGACTATTTATATGGTTCATCGTTATTTCGGCCTAATGCGTCCAGTCTCTAATTATTATTTATTGTTATATATTTGCTTTATTATATTATAGAAAAATATAGTTTTGATAATCCTGCAATTTTATTACTAGCATTTACGGCGTTTTTTTATTGTTTTTTAATTTGAATTAGTTCTAATATTGATCTTGCTTTGCTATCCTTTCCTGTTTGAAGTACTTTAACTTTTTTTTAATTTAAGGTATAACTGTATTTATTTTAGTGTTTTTTAAGGCTCTATTGTTTATATATATATATATATATATATATACATATATATATATATATATATATTAAATTCTTTGAGAAAGGCATCACTTGCCGAAACATGCAAGATTGTTTTAAATATATCCATTTTTAAGTAAAACCAGACCTTAAATCGCCAACTAATTGAATCTACCATAACATACAAAGGTCACGAAATAATTACCTTTATATATATATATATATATATATATATATATATATATATATAGTAAACCTAATCAGTAGGCGATTAAAGGTCTGTATATTACTTCAAAATATATGTATTTAAAAAACTCTACATGTTTCGGCTATATACGCCTTTTTCAAGAGAATACAAAATATGAATCGCCTACTGATTAGGTTTACCATATCATACCAAGGTCACGAAGTTATTATATATATATATATATATACAGGGTGAATTTTTTTGAATGTTTAGCATTGGGATCTCAGAAACTACTGGAGATAGAAAAACGCTTAAATGGAGAAAGATGCGCAGTTTTACGAGTTTGATTTAAAACTGCTTTTGTTTCTCCGATAACTTTCATGGCTTATTAGATATTTAAAGAAAACTAAATTTTACGATTTTCTTTAAACATGCTTAGCATCGTTAATAGTAATTTTAGAGAAAAAGTGTTCAGACGAAAGTTCTAGATAATTTTACGCCAAATAAAACTATGTAGCTAATATTTTTTTTTCGTTCACCATTATCGAGTTATGACACAAACTTGTGTTTTTTTAAATAGAAACCATAGTTGGTTTTGACATCATTAAAAAGCTTATTTTTTGCTGATTACAATGATATAAGGTTTGATATGGTTATTAAAAAATAAAGAGGATATAGACATTTTTATGGTTTTTATGGAAAACAATTGAATTTCGAACAGATAAAATCCAAACCAAACAAAAACTTATTTTGAAATCTTACGTAGTAATAAAGTGAAAACTTTAAGAACTTTTATTAAGGGCACACAACATTATTAATGTTCAAAGATACCTCCATTATTATTAATACACAAATTGCATCTCTTCACAACAGAATTTGTAGCATTGCGGACTTTGCGCCTATCGATGTTATTAAAAGCAACTAAGACAGCTTCTCTTAAATCGTCGATTGTTTCATATGTTCTTTTGTATACTGTGTCCTTTAGTACACCCCACAAGAATAAATCCAAAACTGATAAATCAGGGGATCTAGCCGGCCATTCAATGGGTGCATTTCGTCCTATCCATTGATTAGGGAAGTTCAAATTTAAATAATTTCTTACATTCAGTTGATTGTGCGGAGGCGCTCCGTGCAATTTGTGTATTAATAAGAATAGAGGTATCTTTGAACATTAATAATGTTGTGTGCCCTTAATAAAAGTTCTTATAGTTTTCATTTTATTACTACATAAGATTTCAAAATAAGTTTTCGTTTGGTTTGTATTTTATCAGTTCGAAATTCAATTGTTTTCCATAAAAACCATAAAAATGTCTATATCCTCTTTATTTTTTAAAATAACCATATCAAACCTTATATCATTGTAATCAGCAAAAAATAAGCTTTTTAATGATGTAAAAACCAACTATGGTTTCTATTTAAAAAAACACAAGTTTGTGTCATAACTCGATAATGGTGAACGAAAAAAAAATATTAGCTACATAGTTTTATTTGGCGTAAAATTATCTAAAACTTTTGTCTGAACACTTTTTCTCTAAAATTACTATTAACGATGCTAAGCATGTTTAAAGAAAATCGTAAAATTTAGTTTTCTTTAAATATCTAATAAGCCATGAAAGTTATCGGAGAAACAAAAGCAGTTTTAAATCAAACTCGTAAAACTGCGCATCTTTCCCCATTTAAGCGTTTTTCTATCTCCAGTAGTTTCTGAGATCCCAATGCTAAACATTCAAAAAAACTCACTTGACTTTTTTTCTTTTAATAAAAATATGAATATATGCGAAACAGAACAACTTTTAAAAACATTGTATGTCGAAACAATTGTTATCGGATTTTATCTAAAGTGGAAATTAATTAATATTGTTTTTTATTTTTTTATTTAATTATTTAAAGAACAGAATTAATGATCACAGTTGCAATATTATTGTCACTAAATTTATTAATGACAGATGTCATAATGAGAAATAATGCAAATATTTCATACTTAACTTAGTAAGTCTTGATTCTAGAAATATACTGTTAATTTATATTAGAACACAGTGGTATACTTTGTTTATAATGTATGTTTCGTCAAGCATATATTTTGTACTTGCTAGAGAATACATATTAGTTGTTTCATTATTTTAATGAATTGGTCGACATTAAAACCTAAAAAGTTGAACCTGCACGCATCGTGTGACATGGTCCCAATGGCCCTATTTATTTTAACAAACATTAACGTTGATTTAACTTTAGAACACACAATGAGCATACTTTATGTTTTTAGTTAGTCCTTATTACAACAACGAAAGAATATCTGGTAATACAATTTTATTAATAACAGTGATAGTAAGTATAAGTTTTCTTCCAAAACGATTCTTTTGCACTACTGAAATTGGCGCTTGCCGACGATTAAGCTATTGTCTGTGGGAATAGGGGTTCTTAAAAAAAGTCGTTTTTCGTCGCAAGTAATTATTCGCCTTAGAAACCGATCGTCGCGGAGATATTGCAGTAATTCCGTGCAAATGTCTACCCGCTGTTGGTGTTGGCCGTCGTTTAAATCATGTGGAATATTGGGAGAACGTTTAATAGTTTTACCACATCTTTTCAAGTGGTATCAAATAGTTGAATTGTCTACCTTCAACTGAGTGCGCAAACCATAGGTTTTTTGAGTTTGAGAATGTTAAAAACTCAAAAACTGGTTTGCACACGTAATATAAACAACGTTTTTTCTCCAGTTGTAGTAATTTAAAATTGTAGAATAATAGTTATTTATGTACCAAGTCAGTAAAGTGATACTTTATTGAAGAAGTCTGAGATTATGAGCCGAGCGAGCGAAGCGATCGAGGCGAATAACAGGCGAGTTCAATAAAGTCACTTTACTGACGTGGTTCATACAAAAGTTTATCGCCAATCGTAAAAATTTATATTAAAAAAAATTGGACATATAACTTTTATTATGACAAAGTAAGCACAGAAAAATAACATCGAATAAAAAACAAATCTACTTATAACTTGATATGTGACCTTCTCCGAGAAAATGGACCTAGTGTGTCAAAAAACGGGTTTTGGACTAAAAGGGTGTAGAATAAGATGAAATGAGTTAGATTTCTGATAAAAATTTATTTACCCCATAAAAACTTGAGGAATGCCACGAAATAAGTACATTGTATCAACTCTGGATTTATTTTTTACCCTTTGGCCATACTTCTTCTGACTTTCAGTATTATAAACGTTTTCGAGCGATAAATGTTGTCGATGAAATTCCAAATGGCTCAAATGGACCAAATCTTGTTCTGGTTTACTTAATTCTTGGAAAAATTGCCGGCTTTGTATAGCAAGATTTTCTGGAATTATCTTATTACATTCTTTCGAACAACATGCTTCGGATTTTTCTCCGTACATCAAATCGATGTTCATCGACTCTTGTATATCTTCAACGGATTCCTCCAATTCGGATATAATATTGGATTCGGAAACATCATGCAAAAAACTTTGATTTTAAGTTAGTCCCGAAGTATTAGCACCGACACTTTCAGATAACGTCATATCGATCTCATCATCGCCATAAACCGAGTCTAGTCTTTTTAAATCATCATCAAAACTGTCAGAAATATCCATTTTTATAAAAAATACTTCAAATTAACATCAGCTTAGTAACAAAATTACAAAAGAACCAAAATTGCGAAACAACTTTTGAGGTGTTGATAACACTCGTTATACAGTTGGCACAAGACTGAAGCGTCACTTTATTCTTTTCCTTTCTTATAGTTATTTTTGTAATGTTCTTCGTATTAGTATGCGCACATCAACCCTTTGCTGAGAGCGAACAGAGAGCGGCGTTGTTGCGTCGGTCACTGGTTGCGGCTTAAGAATCAAGTATCGAGATCATAACAAACAGAGCAGCAACAATAGCAAAGGTATTATAACACTAAAAGCTAAAAAAAATACGTCACCACATAGGCATGACGTCACCAAAGTCGGCACCCAATCATAACTAACCATACCAAATCGCATCTCCCAACTGAAGGTGTGTTCACAGTGATAATACGTTATGAAACTTTAAATGCGTTTTTCTCAAAACTTCATTTTCACACACTAGGTCCCTTTTCTCGGAGAAGGTCACATATATTAAAAGTAAACGAACAACCTGACGCATTATAAAAATTAATTCCTGCAGTGGAAGAAGTTTCAATTGAACATGCTTGAGGATTATTATCTATGTTAATAACTTGTAAACCATTAGTAGAATTATCATTGGTAGCTATGCTGTTAGTTTGACTTTCACCTAAAATCGTCTTTGCAATTTTCATTTTATTGAGCACAGATTCCTCAACATAGTTTTAAATTATCCTTACTGTCGCCTGCGTTGGCAAAGAGAGTGGTAGACGTTCGACGAAAACAATGTCCCATATAAAGTGATGGCTCTGGCAAATGTAGATAGCTGCCAATTTTGCTTGGTACACTTCCAAAAGTATGGATTCCAATTGGCTGGACTGTGCATTTTCCATTTCTATAAGTTAAGAAAAGTCAGTCGTGGGGGTCTGCTTAGGACGCAGAGCTAAATATTTGTTAAATAATTCTACGGATTTTACTTTTCCTTCAAACTCTGTAGTGATCACAAACAATCGAGGCCTATTGGTCTTTGTTTTAGTTATTTGAAGAACGAAAATTGTTTCTTTATGCTCTATGTCACTTACTTTTAAATTCAAAAGTTCTTCATTGCGTAAAGCCCCAGCAATGCCAAACACAACGCAAATCTAAAATAATTACTACATTCGTAACAAATTGGTTCTGAAAGGTTTGCATGAATTACCTTCATCATCAAGTAGATTTCATCCGGTGCATTTATTAAAAATGTAAGTATTTCTTCTTGTGAAAGAGTTTTGGACCTTTTGGAATATGATTTCTTCTTTTTTGTTTTAAATAAAGCCGTTAAAGTTTTTTTATATTTACGAATTTTTTGCTAAAAGAGTTGTTTTCACCATGGAATAATAGGACCACACCGAAGAAGGAGAATACTCTTTCGATAAATCGGAAAAATACGCCAGTAGAACGTTTTCACTGAACTTTTTAATTCCGTATTTGTTGCACCACTCCATAAATATGTCATACTGGCGATTGTATTTTTTGACTCATTTTTATGGCAGAATTTCGAAAGACGTCTCTAACGACTTTTTCAGAATTTCAGGCAGCGTGCACTGAATGTCTTCCTCCATTATTTTCCATAAATAATTCGCGATAAAACTTTTACCGTTGGAGCCGTGACAGCGACAAACGATTTCTGTCTAATGCCATATAATCATGGGTATGCGAATAGATATTAGCGGCAGGTAAAGTGTTTAATTTTTACAGTAACTTTACTGTCGCAAATCACTATCGTAGTGCATGCATCTATTGACGGTTGGCGATAAAATAAATTTAAAAAAATGTCACGGCGGCTACGGCAATTCCGCTGAGTTGTCTTAGTTACAAGTGTAAATTAAAGTGTCGAGAAATTTATACAAGTCGGCTAAAGTTTGATTGCAAAATTTGGGTCCCAATGAAATCCAGTGACGCAAGCGAAAACTTAGAGGTGGGTGAATTTGCAAATCAAGCAATTTCTAGCATTTTGCCCGTCAAATCGAGACCCAAAAATGAAAATATTTTCACAACAATGACAAAAAGGTTTTATTTAACAGTGAAATAAAAACTTTTCTTAACGGTTAAAAATGACACTTTTGTTACGCTTAGCGTATAGAAGTTTTAATTCATTTATTTAAATACACATATTCGTCTTTAAATATCTCGATTAAATATTATTAAATTTAAGACATTTTTTACATTTGTACAAACTGTACATTTTCGTTACAAAGAGAAAGCATTTCTTTTGTCATCTTCTTGACCGCCGACGACCCTTATTACCTGGACCGTCAACCGATAACCGTAATGTAGAATTTCTTCTAGATAAATTCCATATTTTAAAAATTGTTTTAATATAATATTATTTACATCTTCTTTTATATGTCATGTTTGATATCGTTGGGAAGCTTATGTCACAAGGGTTATTCTAATAACAATTATGCCATTGACAGACCACCCCTTCAGGTCGCGCTTTTTATTAATTATTATTCGAGTTATCGATCCCTCCCTCTACTTAGGTCATAAACAGCCCTTTTAAAAACTCTACTTTTCTTTCGATACGAACAACGATCAGGTCTTTTTCGCTAGTACCTCCGAAGGTTACACACACCTCGTGTACTGTCCAAGTCACGATGTCACGCCGTCCAGGTGTTCTTCAACTTCTAAAGTAAACTGCATTGTTCTATGCATATTATTCTTTTAAGTGAATCCATATTAATTTAACTCATTTATTATTCTACCGGCCAAACATCGCTCGACATATGCTTGACCAAGGTATATCTTCGAAGGCCACGTGACCATCATCGCCACTCACAGGTAATTTTATATTAATCGTATTCAATTAACCCTTAATTTACTACGCAAGTTAACACTCTATTTCAGAATATTTTGCATTAATATTTTAATCTACTTATTCACCGCTCCGCGTGTATATAGTACTTTGTTTTATTACTGTTTCACCTTTCTATTTCAGATATTTTATATTAATTTCTCGATTACTAATTTATCGCCCCTTGTGTATATATTACTGATTTAATTACTTTTAAATACATCAATTTCTTTTATTTAAATATACCAATTTAAGGACAACATGTGTTTTATTTAGTAACTAAGTTGTTGTATATTTATTTTAATTAACCAATACCACGCATGTCCTGGACCTTTCAAGGAACTTCACCAACACCTCATATTATTTGTCATAAAATAATTTCATTATTATTATCCCTAGCCAAACCCCTTTTTGTAATACTTTGCGTACTGAGATTCATGAAAAAAAGTCACTTTTTTTGAAAACTGTAGAAAAAATAATATAATCATTGTATATGTTTATGTGTTGATTTAATTATATTAAAACAGTCTTGTATGAACAATTTATTCTTTGGAAATACAGCTCGTTTTGCACGTGCATTTTATGTAATTCAATAAGCCAACGTAAGAAAAATAAGAAATAAGGAAAATGAAAATATTCCGACAATCTCGAGGCATAAATTGCATATTGATTTTGCATTTGAACAAATACTTCAACGAGTTCTTGTGTTCCCAATACCATGGATATCTGCTAAACCTCTATCTAATTTTGTTCTGCTGAATTCTTTATATATATGCTACAGTCTTACTATATACCCCGTAGAAAAGTTTTTATCACTTCATCGAAAAAGGAAAGCTCTAGCTAAATATTATACAATAATTTGTTCTTTTCTCTTACATTTCTTCTAAAATTGTATATCGAAATATCTAATGGTAAAAATGGATTATCAAAAAATTAGAAATTATATATTTACGTAATTTGTTTAGTAATGTTATTGTAAAAGTTTTGTCTTTTCGGGTTCTTAAATAAGACTAACAATAACTTTAGACACACACTATATTAATAATAAAACGTATAACAATATAAAACTAACTATTAACAATAAGCACATTTATGTATCTATATTTATGTGTACTGCGCAAGGCTCTAGGATTGAATGTCTCAATCCCTTCTTCGACGCGGCTTTTATATCGTGGTGAATACTCTTCTAGAGCGTTCTCGTAGGCCTCGAGAAAACACCAGAGGTATGACGCGTGACGCGTTATTGGATGAGTCATCACATTATTATGAAAAGTTCTTTTTAATAATAAAACACAATTGTAAAATAAACTTTATCAAGTTAATGATGTAATGTGCGAAATGTTTTGGATTTTATAAATATTGTACAGTTTCTTTTCGAAACTTTACTTTGTATACCGTAAGGGTAAAGACAACTGTAAACACTGAATACTGAAAATACCGCATAACAATTCGAGTGTGCCTTACTATGTATGGCATATATCTGACATTTGTCACCCAATGTGTCAGACTAGTAACCAAACTATACTTTTTTAAGTAAGTTAAATACACTTTTATTTTTTGTATATATTTATTCAACAAGTTGATCTTATATGCGGTAAATAGACAAATTAAGAGAACATTCAAAACTTAACTCTAATAGAAATAAAACTACGGTTCTAATATTCACTTTTAATCTTTAATCGTAACACGACAATTGTTTCGCCAGCACAGTGACTTCCTCAGGTACTTACATCTAAAGAGTATGTTACAAACTAAATTAAAAAAATATATATATAAAATCAAGAAGGTTGGTATTATTTTACTACGTTTTTAAAGAAATCTATGAATTTACACAAGTATTGTCGGTAGTGAGAAAATGTGGCACATCTGGTCGGCCCTAACTGTTATATTATAGGGTACTAAACATGTTTACGCATAAAATTTGTTTAATAAACTACATATACATTTCTACGCCTAAACAGATTTCAAGTAAATAAATTTAATAAAGGCGAGTTATACAAAAAAGGGATATTTATCAATACGTTTTGCACGTATTACGCCGTTGTTATATAAAGGCGAGTTATTTAAATCTAATCTAATTGATCATTATGGATCTTCATCAAGTAAATGCCGAATCAATTCAATTAATAAACTCTAAAACAACAAAAATTATTTCTTCTAACGGCAAAAATAAAACAAAGAAATTCCTCAACAATAAATAGCATCGTCCTTTAGACATGTAACGAAATTGTAAACTATCTAAATTCTCTGCATAAAAACTAGTAGCTTCCAACCATGTTCCCCATCTAGTTATTACTGGAAAGGACGGCAGTGACAAACATGAAAGTTTTTCCATGTAAAGAGCTACTCTCAATGGTGCTTTTCTGAACACTTTTTTAAAAGTGGATACAGGTCTATCATCTTCCGGAAAGATGTCTCTGATATATTCACAAATTCTGTAGAGAGCATGTGCTACACAAGCAATATGCAGCATATTAGGATATGCTTCCTTTAATAGTTTGCCTGTTTTTAACATATATGCAGCACTGTGACTGACAAATAAAAGTATTTTTTCTTTGTACCTGTCGTCCGAATCAAGCATTTGGTGCATATTCTCGTAAATGGTTTGGGCTACCGTTTCCGCATCAACTATATTTATAATTTTGTTGCTATTACATATGCGTTATATGGAATAGTTGGATGTAGAACACCAGCTACAACATTTACCATTTACAGCGTCCTAATATATCGACAGTTTCGTCGACACTGATCCATAGGTACCGATTTGAAAGATGACTTCTAATGCGTTCTACTGCTTTCGTGTAGCACTTAGAAACATAATATTTGCATGAGGTGGATTCATCAGGAACATTTCGACCAGTATATTTTTAGAGAAATGTTTTTAAGGTGGGATTGTTAAGTTTATTTAATGGAATATTTACCGCCATTAAAGTTTCACACAGTTCTTCGTTAAAATTGTCAGATTCCAACGGGTCTAACTTCTGGGTTTGTTTTTGGGATGTTAAGCGACGTTTTACGTGTGATTTCTTGGAATTTTGTAACGATATTTTATAGACTTTGCAATAAATTTCGGAATAACTGGCAATGGACATACAATCAGTATAACCCTTAATCCAATTCGCCATTATTTCACGATGCCATTTTCGACGTTGTTCCATATCATGTCTGAAAAAGTAACTTAAACAATGTTCTTGATCTAAATAAATGAAAATTAAAAATGGATGCGTAAGTTAGTGAAACTTAACGAAATTGACTGGACACTTACGTATATATGTAATTCACAAAATTTTTCACGCTTCTATCTACGCCCTTGAAGAAAGAAATTTAAGTGTAATATTGAAATAATTGTGTTACAATTCAACGAAAAAAACAGATGTGCGGTTAACTGAATGCGTGTTGTACTTAGCGATGTTATAGACTATTTATATGGTCCATCGTAATTTCGGCCTGATACGTCCGGTCTCTAATAATAACTAACTACAATCGGGCTTCAAGGTAATTTAATTACAAATTTATTTATTTTCCCTAGTTCCATATTTCTTAATACCTATGTTTTCTTAGGTTTAATGTGAATTTAATTAGTTGTGTGTGTGTAGTTCATTACATCATATATACATAATTTTAAAAAAATTATTAGAACGGTGAAGATGTTAAGTTGGAGAAAATCCTTAGTGTGTAGGCAAATCAATAATTATAAAACGTTGTCTTTTGTTTGTACTAACCCAGTAATATACCAGTACCGACTCACGATGATATGAGGCCCTCTTGGAGGAAGCATACTCTATCAAACGCATCCATAATCATTAAAATCGGTTAACCCGTTGAGTATTTTTGTAAAAAAAATACAAGACAAATTATTAACCTCCTCCTTTTTGGAAGTCTGATAAAAATCCAAAGCTTTACTTTTCAACCTATCTAGGTATATTAACACATCCAAAATAAATTATTTATAGATACATAGATAATATAGAATATGTCGCTACTCATTTAAAATAGTAACATATTCATTTTTAGTATTATTCGATTACAAAGTTGCATAAGTATATATGTATTTTTAATCAATTCAACCTTTACGAGAACATAGATTATACAAACATAAATGTATGTATATCAAGAAGCGCGCACTGCGCTATTCTAAACGTAGACACTACTGTGAGTATTCATACATAATGTATTTCGAATTTCCATAAGAATAGAGAAACTTATCTTCATAGGTATAATGCAGCAATGTACAAAATCGCCAGCTTCATCCAAACGTATGTACATACATATCGACCCGACTGGATATAAAATAACTTCTAAACTTCAGGAGATTATTTTTTAGGTCTTCATGCAAAAACGAATTCATATGTCTTTTAAAGTAAAACTGTGACATAACTTAAAATTTAAAAACACAGCAATTCATTAATAGATTGACTCCTATCAATATGCACATATAATTATGGTAAATATGTAATATAAAATAATCTGACATATGATATATACTTTTAAAATTCTAGCAACTAGATCTAGTTATACAGGGTGGCCCAAAATGACCGAAGGGGTTTTAATTCCTTATAACTTTTTTATTATATATTTTTTTTGTTTTCAGTATTTTGTAAAGAAGACTCGGGGAATTTAAAATGGAACAGTACACAATTGAACAACGTGCCAAAATCGTTGAACTTTATTTCTCAAATCAACGATCCATTGTTTTGACTCAGCGTGTATATCGTCGTTATTTTAATGTGCGGGTTGGACCCTCAGAGTCAACAATAAACCGTCTGGTTGCAAATTTTCGAGAACAAGGGGCAGTAAGGAACCTTCCTGGTGCCGGCAGACGACGAACGGTGCACACGGATGACAATATTGAACGGGTACAGGAGAGTATTCGGGAAGATGGAGAAACATCAACCAGGAGACGTTCGACACAACTTGGCCTCTCAAGAGGGTCGCTGCAGAGAATTTTGCATACAATAAGAATGTTTCCATACAAAATTCAGCTTGTCCAACAATTGAAACCGACAGATTACCAGCAACGACTTGATTCTGCAATTTATTTTCGTCAAAAAGCAGAAGAAAATCATGATTTTATTCATAATTTAATTATGAGCGCCCATTTCCAATTAAATGGGTTCGTTAATAGGCAAAACTGCAGGATATGGGCTAAGGAAAATCCAAGAGTAGTTCAACAACGAGAATTACACCCACTTAAGTGTACCGTTTGGTGCGGTGTTTCGTCGGAAAGGATAATTGGCCCATATTTTTTTGAAAATGAACACGGTGTCGCCGTTTCCATCACTGGTGTTAGATATCGAACAATGTTGGAAAATTTTTTAAGGCCGGCCGTGGAAAACCATCCGCAAGTATGGTTCCAACAGGATGGAGCCACATCGCACACTGCGAGGGACACAATGGCTCTTTTACGCGACATCTTTGGTGAACGAATTATTTCCCGTACAAGCGATTTTAATTGGCGGCCGCGTTCACCGGATTTAACCGCTTCAGACTGTTTCCTTTGGGGTTATTTGAAAGGAAAAGTCTATATTAATAAGCCTCGAACCATACAGCAATTAAAAAATAATATGCGCGACGAAATCAACAGCATAACACCTGAAGTTTTGCGAAAGGTTATGGAAAATGTTTTGAAAAGAGCACGAATATGCGAAGCAGAAAATGGCCACCACTTGCGAGATATAATTTTTTCATAATTAATTAAAAATATTCTCCATTAATATACTGTATTTAAAATAAAAAAAATTTAATAATTATGTCCTAAATAAGAAGTTATAATGAACTCAAACCCCTTCCGTCATTTTGGGCCACCCTGTATTAACGTCCATCTTCTCAACCTGGGAGTCGCCACACCGAAAGGGGTCACGGTGATGTTAAAGGGGGGTCACGAAATAGCCTAAGCAATAATTAAAAATCATGTTAACGTATGGAACATAAGTTTTGACGAGGAATGTTATTACCAAAAATGGTCCAAACTGGTCCAACTGGGCCAGAAAGGACGCTGGTTTGTTAGTTACTATGGTGATATGTTAGATTTATCAGAAATAGTTTTGAAAGATGTCATACAAGATTGAAATACTAAGGTCTATATATAATTTAGTAGGACGAGTACCTAAACGCGAGATTGTTCATTTCTCGAGACCAAAATATTGGACTGTCAACCATTTACCACACAATTAAGGAATGTGAAGAAGGTATGCCATGCATGAATTTACCGAAAAGTGAGGACGTCTACGCGCACTTTAGACCGTAGATTTGGAATTGCGCATAGGACTGTTGGCAGAATTTTGACTAAAAATGGATTAGAATATCGAAAAAGAAGGAAGTGTCCCAAATACACCGCAACCCAGCTAGAGAGAAACCCCAGATACTGCCGAATATTAAGGTGTCAACATTTTATTGTTTTAGACGATGAGAAATACCTATTTCACATTATTGAATTCGAAATGAAGGGTAACGATGGTTTTTATACGTCCAATATTGTAAATTGTCCTGACAACGTAAAATTCAACCCGAAAGCGAAATTTTCCGACAAGATTATGGTCTGGTGTGCTATTTCTCAAGCAGGAATTTCAAGACCTTACGTTGGGAGAGTTAGAGGTTGAACCTGTGGATGTAAACGTCTATATTCACAAATGTCTATCTAAATTTCATTAATGCTTATCATCCAAATGATGATGTAATATTCTGGCCCGATCTGACTTCATGCCATTATGCTAGAATCACTCAGAACTGGTTAGTTGAACATAACGTGAATTAGGTACCTAAGGAAGACAACCCCCCCCCCCAACGTACCCCAGGCGCGCTCCATTGAGGAATTTTGGGCACTACTGAGCAGGAAAGTTTACGACATGGGTTGGGAAGGCCAAATGAAGCACAGTTACGGGCCATATAAACGTCGTCCAGAGAATGATGGGGAGAATTGCACGCCATTGAGGACCATTGGCCCTTATCACTTTTGTGAATTTAGTTTTTGTATGACGCAATAGTGTACAATAATTTCCCAATGTTTATGTTTTAATAAAATTCTTACTACTAATCGATTTTTACTTTTGATTTTTTTTTCAAAACTTATGTTCCATACGCTATGAGAAAAAATAATTTGTTATAAACATTTTACTTACAATAAATACACATGCAAAGAAAAGAAATTAATGTGATGGTTCCATTTATTTTTCGTTTAAAAGTTTCTCCATACGTGAATCTACGTTAGAAAGACACAAAAACAAATTGTTTTCGAGTGATAAGAGACGATTTCTGTATTTAGTTTTTAGCGTAACCATAGACGAATATTATCCTTTTCCACAGAGATAAGACGTGGCGAAATAGTTTAATATTTTCAATGCTTGTGTGACAAAATTTCCATATTCGTTTCGACACACAAGCCAAAACGTATTTAAACCTTCAGATGGAAATTACAGTTGTAGCGTCAACAGATATTTCGATGAGCTGGTCGTGAATCTCAACTGGTGACTTGGCAGCGGCAACAATGTTTTTACCAAACGGATTCAGTACCCATCTCTTCGAAAAATTATTTTTATCTTCCGAGAAATACTCCGTCAACTGAGTATTTAGCTCACAAAATTTGGATATGTTCCCTAACCAAATTTTTACTTTGAAGGAGAATAATCCAGATATCAAGCTTCTTAATGAAAGCATGAACTTTGCCTGTCATTAATAAAATGCTTTTATCACGTCCTTGTAAATTCACGCTCAAGTCGTTTATATGCGAAAATACACGAGCTAAGTAAGCCAACAACATAAACTCATTATTTTGTAGAAACAATGAGAATGGCGTTTGTTTATCTTGGAAAAATATTATTAATTTATCTCTCAATTCGAATACCCGGGTTCACAATTCCCCTGACGTGAACCATCTAACTTCTGTATGGAAAAGCAAAGATTATTTCCCCATTTCATCCTACAGTTTAGCTAACAGCCTGTTCTGTTCTGTTGTAAGGGTCGACTTTTAATAAAATTAACCATTTTTACTGTTTAACAAAGAATTTGATTGATATTTTCCAGCATCTTTTTTGCGACAAGAGCATGTCTGTGAAGGCAGCAGTGCGTCCATTCCGCTCTTGGTATAAGACCATCTTTTAATACTTTCATTAATCCTCTGTTCTCTCCTTATATCGCCTTTGCACCAGCAGTACATACTGCAATACATTTTGTCCAATCTATATTAATATAGTTTCTAATAGCTTCATAAAACATATCAAAAAGACATTGTCCTGTTGCATAACCCAGTACTGTTTTGCAAAACAACATATTTTGTTTGATTGATTTATACCATGAGAACTGAGGCATGTTTGCTACATCTGTTGATACATCAAATTCAATACTAAAAAATTCACTTGAACTCACTTGCAAAATTATCTGATCGCGAACATCGGCAATCATAACATCGATTCACCTTGAGAATCTGTCGTTAGAAGGCGGATTTTTTTTCAATTTTTTTAACACCTTTTAAATGTGTCGAAATCAAGTGCTGTGGTGCTAACTTAACCAAAATTTTACATATACTGTCAGCTTCAAGCATTAACGGACACCCAATAGTAACAGTAATAGTTGATACGAGGGATGTACAGTATTTATGTTCCTAGCATAGTAGGCGTTGAAATATAATTTCCATGACAACGCAACATATTTGTTATTTATCTGTCAAACAAAGGGCCAAAGCTTGTTTTTCTAGTTTCACAAATTTAAGAAATTATATTAGGGCAAAATAGACGTTTTGTATTGATTTAGAAAAGTGGAAAAAAATTAACTACATGCTGTTATTAAATATCTGCAAAGTAAAGATCTAACACCAAAACGAATTCCTGAAGATCTGGTTACTGTACTTGGAGATAATGTTTCATAGTATCATGTAGTAAAAAACTGGTCTAGAGAGTTTCGATGCAGCAGAACAACTTGTAAAGATGCCAAAGGTGCTGGTCAACCGGAAATTGTTTGCACGCAAAAAATTGTTGATCATGTATGTGATTTGGTTAAACAAGAACGTCGATAACTACTAGATGTCTAGCAGAGATAATAGATATTTGAAATGGCACAATTGGAACCATAATCAACGATTATTTAGGACTGTCGACGCCCGAATAAAAGCGGGAGAGAGAGTCATCATTTCAAAAGTGAATTTAATGCTGTTCAATGGTAATATGAAAAGCTTTCTGGTACGCTTTGTTACGGCTGATAAAGCTTGGGTTCGTCGCTTCAATCACAAGTCTAAACTACCAAGTAAAAAAATGGCGACATAGAAGATGTCCATCACATCGCACATAATTTAGGGTTCAACTCTCAGCGGGTAAGATTACGGTTACATTTTTTTGGGATGCTGAGAGACTACTATTAATTCGCTATCTAGAACGTGGTCACACAATCAGGGGCCAGTATTATGCAAACTTAGTAAATAAACTTCGTGGCTGCATTAAGGAAAAAAGAAGAGGAAAGTTGTCTCGTGGAATTCTCTTTCATCAGGATAACGCCCAGGTGCATAAAAGCCTTGTTTCCTAGCAAACAATTCACGACGTTGGTTTCGAACTGATGACACATCCACTATATTCACCTAATATAGCACCTAGGGATTTTTATTTACTTTCGAAGTTGAAAGAAAGTATTCGGGGAGCCAGATTTGAGAGCGACGATGACGGCAGTTCGAGAATTTTTCTGTGATCAAAAACCCGGACTTTTTTGAAAAAGGTGTCTCTATGCTAGACCATAGGTAGAATAAATGACTTCAAGTGCAGGGTGATTATACAGAAAAATAACTATGTTTTATCTGTTAAGGACAATAAATACTGTACATCTCTCGTACAGTACAGCTCAACAAAATTGGCTTTCTTAGAATAATATGCTTCCTGTTGTGAATTAGTTGGAAAGTTAGAAAAGTCAAAATTTTCTAATATCAAAAATACAAATCTTACATAAAATCTTGATTTATTTTTGTAATAATTGGGTAGAAGAATGTTGTACTTTCTTTGTGTAATTACCAGGAAATTTTGTCTAGGATTTTATAAAAGGCAACAAAAATAATAAAGGAATAATTTAAAGTTCAACACATTTTAGTCATTTATTGCCATTTTTATCTCTTTCGCTTTTTAAATTTTTTAGAAGTATAACTTTTAATTAATTCATTAATCTCGAAACAGAATTATATTGTAATATTTTATAAGTTAGGAATAAAATGAAAACGTGCAGAATATCAAACTTTTTAAAGAAAATACAGGGTTTGTTTGACGTAAGCCTGTTTGCGTTCGAAACTTATTTCAAAGGTACAGATGAAACGATTGTTGTCATCGTACACCATACTTAAATTTAATTGCGCTGCGGTAAATGTATGTTTCTCTATTACCTGCACTACATAAACAAAGATTCCAATTTTAACAAATTTTGTATATGTTGTAAATTTACAATATTATTTGTAAGAATTCCTAACGAAAATTCTATTCAGTAAATACAGGATCCGGCAAAATGTATGTATTACCCAATTTAAACGGCTTCTAAAATATTATTCACTTTAATAACAAAACGAGTTAATACATACTTGAAAGACGGGATTTTTTTATGATTTTAATATGTTTCGTAAATGACCGCCACTATTCTCGATGCATTTTTCTAATTGACTAGCAAATTTTTACATAACATTTTGAAAAACGTGACATAGTCTTCTATGTCACATTGATTAGTTTCTAAAATTTAATTTCTAATCTCTTAAATTTCTGGCTTTATTTACAAACAATTCAAGTTTTAAATAACCCCAAAGAAAATAATCCAGAGGTGATAGATCTAGGGATTTTGCTGGCGATGGAATAGTATTTCTTGAAATAAGTCTGTTTGGAAAGGATTCTCGTAAAATGTCTATGCTGCTTATTCGCGCCATATAACTTGTTATTTTATCTTGCTGAAACCAGTAAAGTTTTATTTATTCTTCAATTTGAGGTAAAAAGAATGTCTGCAGTATTTGAATATAGCGCGCAGCATTAACTGTTACCATCTCACCATTCTATACAAAAAATTAAGGCCCAATTATTCTAGACGATGAAATGGCACACCATACAGTTACTTTGGAGCAAAACGTAAATGTCGCTAATGAATTTCACGACGGTTCTCTTGAGCCCAATATTGGCAATTTTGCTTATTTACATCGCCGTTGGGGTAAAAATATGCTTAGTCACTTATAAAAAGGATATATTCGACACCTTGGTGATTATTATGAAACAGACTTATAAACTTCTACATCTCAGCACAGACAATACCGCTGCAAATGGCGTCTAAACGCACGCATAGCATATTGGGAGCAGACACGCATGCGCACTGCTCCGATCTCGTGTCATTCTCACTCTCACCTGCAAACGGACTTTATTTAAAAACTTAAATAAAAATAAAAAAGCAATATTACTTAATTTCCACTTTATTGATAAAATACCCATAACAATTGTTTCGACATACAATGTCTTTCTCAGATGGAGTTGTATTGCAAACTAAACCTAACGGATGTTAACAAATTTAAACTTAAATGAATATTATAATGAATAAATGAAGAATGGTTCAATAATAGGCACTTTCTATTCAATATGTAAACTTTATTACACGAGGGACCAAAATTTACGGCGTACAAACATAAAACGGGAAGATCAAAATAAATAAAAAAGTCAGTTATAAAATAGGCCTAATAATGAGAGTTGCCGAATACTACCTGACCGTTAAGTAGTAGATTTGTGTCTTTATGTTTTAAAATTTCCATTATTTCCAGTAAATTTAATTTTTGCGATTTATTTTCAATATGTAAGATTCTAAAGTTGTGGTTAAAATTATGGGCTTCCTCTCTTAGATGTATTGCATAATGTGAGTTATTCTTGTAATTCTTTAATTCTTTTAGAAAAGGATGTACCTGTGTGGCCTATATAAAATTTAGGACATGAACTACATTCAAGTTTGTAAACTCCCGATTTATTGCTCCTATCAATTTTTTGTTTTTTTGTTTTTAATAATTGAACTTAAAGAGTTGTTAGTTTTGAAAGCTGTATTATAATTATTTCTCATTAAGAATTTAGATATTTTTTTGGTAAGATTACCAGTATAAGTAAAAGTATTATATTTATTAATCATATCACAACTGTCTGTAGGGTATATTAATTTAATCGCTTTCTTGTAACTCTGTTTATTCATAATATTGGAAACAATATATGGTTTGTATCCATTGTTACATGGTATTTGTTTAATATAGTTGAGCTCTTTACTATAATTTTCCATAGATAAAGGAATACTAATAAGTCTATGAATTAAAAAATTGAACGAAGCCATTTTATGGGAGTATGGATGTGTAGATTTATTGTAAATTACTGTATCAGTATGTGACGGTTTATGGTATAAGGAAAAATCATGCTTATTGTTTTTATTTAAAATTGTTAAATCTAGGATGTTGGTTTTATTTATTTCTTTTTCAACGGTGAACTTAATATTAGGGTAGAGATTGTTAATATACGAGGTGCATTCAAGTTCGAAGACCTCCGATTTTTTTTCTCCAGACTGGAAAGAGATAGAAGCATGTGCATTGTTTTAAACTGAGCGTGCGTTCGTTGTCAATACGTCACAGGAATGGCAGCACTGTACGGCAGATGGAATTGTACCGGCAGCGTCGAGAATGAGAACTGTTTTAGATACTTAAAATGGCTACGTTTTCCTTACTTGAACAGCGTGCACTCATTCGTTTTCTGAATTTGCGTGGTGTGACATTAATTGAAATTCATCGACAGTTGAAGGAGACATGTGGTGATGGAGTTATGTGTCGAAAGTGCGTTCGTGGGTGCGACAGTTTCATGAAGGCAGAACATCGTGTGACAACAAACCGAAACAACCTCGGGCTCGCACAAGCCGGTCTGACGACATGATCGAGAAAGTAGAGAGACTTGTTTTGGGGGATCGCCGAATGACAGTTGAACAGATCGCCTCCAGTTTTAGCATTTCCGTGGGTTCTATGCACACAATCCTGCATGACGACCTGAAAATGCGAAAAGTGTCCTCCAGGTGGGTGCAACGAATGCTGACGGACGACCACAAGGCTGCTCGTGTGGCATGTTGCCAAGCAATGTTGACGCGCAACCAAAGCATGAATGGGACTTTCTTTTCGTCGATTGTGACAATGGATGAGACGTGGATGCCATTTTTCAATCCAGAAATAAAGTCAGCCAGCCAGCTCAATGGAAGCACACAGATTCACCGCCACCAAAAAAATTTCGGGTAACCGCCAGTGCTGAAAAAATTATGGTGTCCATGTTCTGGGACAGTGAGGGCGTAATCCTTACCCATTGTATTCCAAAGGGCACTGCGGTGACAGGTGCATCCTACGAAAATGTTTTGAAGAACAAGTTCCTTCCTGCACTGCAACAAAAACGTCCGGGAAAGGCTGCGCGTGTGCTGTTTCACCAAGACAACGCACCCGCACATCGGGCTAACGTTACGCAACAGTTTCTTCGTGAAAATAACTTTGAAGTGAGTTCTCATGCTCCCTACTCACCTGACCTGGCTCCTAGTGGCTTTTGGCTGTTTCCAACAATGAAAGACACTGCCCGTGGCCGCACATTCACCAGCCGTGCTGCTATTGCTTCAGCGATTTTCCAGTGGTCGAAACAGACTCCTAAAGAAGCCTTCGACGCGGCCATGGAATCATGGCGTCGACGTTGTGAAAAATGTGTACGTCTGCAGGGAGATTACGTCGAGAAGTAACACCAGTTTCATAGTTTTCGGGTGAGTAGTTAGTTAGAAAAAAAATCGGAGGCCTTAGAACTTGAATGCACCTCGTATGATAGAAAAAGGTTTAATTGTCTGTTAGTGCCCGTAAAACAAGCTAACACATCATCTACATATCTGTGCCAATAAATAAAATGTTTGCAAAGTGTTCGTGAAAATTTCATCTAGAAGGGGCTAAGTGGGTTAGGTACCCATTATTAAACCATTCTTTGATATATAGTATAAATTATCGAAATAAAAATAATTTTGGTCTAAGCATACATGTAATAGATCTAAAATATCTTGTTTAATAATAAAATTTACATTATTTTTGGTTAAAAGTTCATGTACAAATTTTAAGACATCTTCAGGTGGAATAGAAGGAAACAGATTTTGTTCATCAAAAGATATCAATTTACTATATGTGGGAGGTTAAGTTGTTTGATCTTATCTATTAATTCATATGAATTTTGGTCCCTTGGGTAATAAAGTTTACATCTTGAATAGAAAGTGCTTATTGTTGAATTATCCTTCTTAGAATAATTATTATTTCATTTTCTCATTATAATATTAATTTAAATTTGTTAACGTCCGTTAGGTTTAGTTTGCAATACAACTCCATCTGAGAAAGACATTATATGTCGAAACAATTGTTATGGGTATTTTATCTCAATAAAGTGTAAATTTAGTAATATTGGCTTTTTTTTTTTATTTTTATTTCATTAATTATGAATTTCCATCAAGTAAAGGCTACTTCGATTGAAAATGTTATTTAAAAAAATATTCCTCGTATTTTAAAGTAGACAAATAGTAAATTTTCTTTGTAATACTAACGTTAAGTGTGAGTGTATACGGACACTTTGAAAAGATCGTAAAACGACGTTTAAGATAAAAAAATCCTACTATCACAAATGATATTTTAACAAAAAAAAATTGCGAGTAACTAATTGTACAATTTTATGTCGTGGAAGAAAGGGCAGCACGTTATTACCGCGGTTGATAACTTCATGTGAATTAATACCGACCCTCGTCGTTGAAATATCATCCTTGCCAAGAATGAATCTTGGTGTCGCGCAAACAAGAGTGGAAAAGAAATGACCGATTAAGACAAATGCGATGAGATCATAAGAGCGAAGGCGATTTTATTCGTTTTTTTTTTTGTTTACTGCCGAAAATTTATCTCGTTGGAGAAGATAATTAATTAGCATTTCGTTAGTAGACCTTCTCTCAAAGCGAATTCATGAGATGGAATTTAATTCGTATTGATTTGTATTAAATTGAAATATCCTCGAAAGAGTATTGGAATTATTAAAAGGAGAAATTATATTTCTTAGTATTTCTTTATTCCTATTATTGACTGCGAACCCACGAATGGATCATTAAACATAGTAACTTAATTTGTTTATGTAGTCGATTCCATGCGCTTATCTTATGCATTAGACTCTAAACGACGACTTGTCATACTTTGTGTTTCTACTGGCACCATATTCCAACGTATATTAGAACAGATCAATTATAAATGTTCAAACAGATTTATTTCCAAAACTTGAGGTAAGAAGAAAGTTAAAAATAAATATAAATATCCACATTAACATTAATACATCACCCATTCACAATATAAATATATATATATATATATATATATATATATATATATATATATATATAATAACTTCGTGACCTTGGTATCATATGGTAAACCTAATCAGTAGGCGATTAAAGGTCTGTATATTACTTCAAAATATATGTATTTAAAAAACTCTACATGTTTCGGCTATATACGCCTTTTTCAAGAGAATACAAAATATGAATGACAGGATATAAATGTCAAGTAATTCTAATGTCAATTACTTGACATTTATATCCTGTCATTCATATTTTGTATTCTCTTGAAAAAGGCGTATATAGCCGAAACATGTAGAGTTTTTTAAATACATATATTTTGAAGTAATATACAGACCTTTAATCGCCTACTGATTAGGTTTACCATATATATATATATATATATATATATATATATATATATATATATATAGTTCATAAAGTATAAGTTTTCAGTTCACGGTCAAATTCGAAGCATATGATTCAAATCAGTACTGCAGAGTCAAATGAAGTCAGTATTCAATCGCGGAAACAACCGTTTGTCATCATAAAATATAAACGTCATGTTTCAATATTGTCAAAATTTTAGTATGTTACTTGCAATATAACCAAAGAAAGCATATACATAACCTACATGTCAAAATAATAATAATGAGTAAAGTGGGAACATTAATAGTTCAAAAGTATTGTTTCTTTTCTAGTTCTGTATAAATATATTCTATCCAAGAAAACTATGCCGAAATTATTACTTTAATATTTGAACAAATTATTTTAAATGTTATTTATAATTATAAACTCACGAAAATATTCGATCAAAAATTTATTTAAAAAGAAATATTTCAAGTCATATCAATAGTGAAATGAGGTATTGAAAAGATCTTTAGTGTTAAAAATGTTTGCATTATTAAGAATGACGTACCTACCAAAATCATTTTCTTGCACTATATCTGGGTTAAGAAGATTGGGAATGTATTAATTTGATGAATAATTTAGATTTCTACTTAACTTATATATTGTTTATATTTTAAATAAATTTAAATATATTGGAAAAGAATGTAAAAGTTATGTTCGTAACTCTTTGAAAAAGAATTAATACCTTTTGAAAGTTGTAAATATATGTTGTCAAATTACATTTATAAAATTATACATAAAATAAATATTTATATAGTCTACATTTAATATTTTATTGTTTCTTAAGAAAATAATGGTATAATAATACAATCCTAATCCATATTATTCTTTATTAGATGAAGATAATATTTAACAAACACATGAGGATTTTCTGATAACTACATTTGATAATTTTGCAGGTTAGTACACTACCAATAAGAAAAAAACAAACTTCATTCATATAAAACTTTGCCACGAGATCTTTATCATGTAATGTTTCGTTGAACCAGTGGCAGTAATTTCTTCGCTGCTTTATATTATGTGCATGCAAATGATACACATTGATGATTTTTATGGCAGTATTAATGTAATCATATTAAACTTCTACAAAATATAAATACAAAAATATTTTGTCAAAATAAGATAGTTACCTGCTTATTAATGTTTAGTGAACTTTTATAGAAGTAAACTTCCCCGTTTCATCCAAATAAAACCTCAAAAATATTACTTGTATTATTTGCAATAGGTATGTTATTTTTAATGTAAATGGAGTATATATTACAAAAATGAATGAAAACTAGTCAGTTTTTGATTCTGACTCAAAACTTGAGTCATTTACATTATTATTGGAGCAATCTCTGCCCTATCAAGAAATTGCTTCTTCTCATGCCATTTTTTAATTAAATTTTCCCTATGCCTAGCACAATTATACCAAGTAATTTCATCACACTGTTGCAAAGCTTCATTCCACATTGCTTTAACTCTTTCATCTGAATAACCATTTCTTCCAATATTTGAATTATAATAGTTTTTAACCTTAGTCCAAATCATTTCAATTGCGTTCAAGTCACAATGGTACAGAGGTAATCTTAAAACTTCATGTCCACTCACATTATTTCACTTATAATAAATATCTTCTCTTCTTGATATTTTACTAATTGAATTAATTCATTGTTAGTCATTGCAGGTGAATAGCTTCCATCTTTTTTTCTCAACCATTCCATAATTTCTGTTTTTTTGAGGAGGTATTTGGTTGTTTATTTTGACTAGCGCTATGATAAGGAGCATTATCTATTATTATAAGTGATGGTACCTCAAGATTTAGTATAAGCTGATCATTTACTCATTGCTTAAAGGAGTCACCATTTATTTCTCCATGGTAATCACCAGTGATTGTTTTTGATGGAAAAATCAGACTAACTCCTTTAATGAAGCCATTTTCTGTGCCAATATGTATAATAATAAACCGTTTACCATCATAGTCTTTGGGTTTCCTAACACTTTTTATATTATCATTTTGCCAGGATTTCATTCTATTCTCTTTCGAAAAGATTCAAATTTTATCAAGGAACATAAACTGACATAAAGTTGAATTTAAGTTATTCATATATTCCCTTAAAAATACATTTCTCATTCAGACTATATTTAATTTCTCTGTGAGCGCTCTCCTGTTACACTCTTTCTTATATTTAAAACCAATATCTTTAAGCAATATTGCTAAAGTAGTTGTACATGTATGAACAAATTCTTTCATAGCCAAAACATTGCTTAAATTTTTTAAGGTAAGATGTTTTTCTGAAAAATTTTAACATGTAATAAATATTTACAATACATTAAAAACATACTTTCTTTATACATGTCATAAACAGTATTTCGAATTTCCATTTTAGTTGCTTCTGCTAAGTCCTTAGTTTTTGGCTTCTTACAAGACCTTTTTTTGCTAGGAGACGATAAGACTGGATTCTGAATATTACGATGTTTAATAGTGTAGACCGTTCTACTAGAAATATTAAGGGCTTCTGCTACCCTCTAAAATAAAACTTATTTCATAATACCGCCTTATCTAACTGATTATGTGAATTACCTCATGAACGCGGTCGATGGACATAAATGGTCCACCATTCTCCTTTACCTGTTAACAGGCTGTAAGATTTAATACAAGCTGTTTCGGTTGAGAACCAAGAGGTTTACTTGGCATCTAAGAAATATTCTGTAAAATAAATAGGTTAGAAATGTCAAAGTAATAATCAAACAATTTCGTACTTATTGCCACTAATTGATATTACTATTTATTATCAGTATTGTTCTCAAAAAAACAGATTTTGTAATTTTTGATAAACTAAATATTCAAATTGGAAGAATGCTTAACCTAGAAGTCAGAATACCGGAAACAAAGTCAATAAACAACAATATTGAAATAATTTGACAAGTCGAATATCATAAGACTATCTCCTAGACAACCTATCCTTTTTATTTAATATAATATTTCAAAGACGTACGTCTTAGCGTGTTCATGTGTGTTAGAAAGAGATAAAGTACAATTTGCGGTTCCCACTTGGGCAGTACGAACTGAAAACTTATACTTTATGAACTGTATATATATTGTAATAAGGTAAGCCTCACTAAATTAATTTAATTTATTTATAATTTATTAAGAGATATCTCAGTTATTTAGTTTTTCGAGTTACGATAATGCTTTTGAATATTTATGAGTATCTTATTTACATTTCAGTTAGTACATTACAGTGCTACACAATATTAAATCTTGATGAGTATCTTTAATTATTAATATGTTGTTCAAAAGCTGACAGGCATTATAAAATTGTATTGTGTGTCAATTAGTAGTAGAATATTAAAAATGTTTAGAAACATGTAAGATGATACGAAAACAAAAGGAATAAGTAATTGTCTCATATTTTGAAATTTCTGTATAAAAGGCAATAACATTATTTATTTTTCTCTGTGAAAAATTACATTCAGAGAAATTTTTGCTAAATATTGTAAAAAATATATAAAGAGAAATAATCAAGTTTGATTAAATAAAAATGTTTAAATGAATATAAATTTTCAAACAACAGTACAGCCCTAAAAAATGCATCAAGCAGACTTTCAATTTCAAATAAATACATCGGAAAAAAATAACAAGGCAAGAAACATATTAGAAAGCATATACATACAAAAAACACATATTCCATATACGACAGAACAGACACAAATAACTTGTAACCCCCCCCCCCAGGTGAAACCAGATGTCAGTTTTCAAAACTGACATCTGCTTTCAAATACTGACATCTGCTTTCAATAACTCATATCTGCTTTCAAAACTGACACTTGCTTTCAAAACTGACATCTGGTTTCAAAACAGACATCTGCTTTAAAAAAGACTGACTTCTGCTTTCAAACCTGATATTTACTTTCAATAACTGACATCTGAATCATTAACACTGTTACTTTATATGCATTTCCAAATAGCTTGAGCCAAGGTCTATCATGGCTTAAGTGGTAAAGCAACGGTCCGGCAAACAGTAGACTTGGGCCCAAGTTCCAACGTAGACCAAATTTTTCAATTAAAAGTTTCGTATAATTTGTTTTGTAATTTGTAGACAGCAATGTTTACATTCACACTTACTTCGCAACTACATAGATAATATTTGCAAATATTTCATATAAAAGCCGAAAAACTCCAAGAATTTATCAATTGATATATTTGATGGTAAGAAATTACCTAAACACTATATATATATATATATATATATATATATATATATATATATATATATATATATATATATAGTACAGGGTGAGTCGTGAGGAATCGACCAAACTCGAGGAGTGTATTCTACTGGTGAAAGTAATGTAAAAAAACTCAAATTTTGTTATCCGATTTTTATTTGTTTTCGAGTTATAGCGTAATTAAAAATGTAGATTGAGTATACCATATTTATGTATGTATTTGTAAAAACAGTGAAACCCCGGTAGCAATTCATTATAGGGAAGTCTTCCTAGCTGAAGCGCTACCTGTTCGTGGTTTTCCGAACTAGCGATAGTGACATTGAAAGCAGTCGAGAAATAGTGTAGAGTGGTTTGTATGCCTAATGCGTCTAAAGTCTCTACCTCTAGTTCATCGTTGATATAGTGACGGCGCTGCCATCATAAAAAATGTTCCCTATACCTTGGAGTAAATTATAACATTGTGTTCGGGTATTGTGACATTGACTTGACGTTTGTACGACTATAGTGTAACAAAGTAAAATGCCACACACTTATTCTAATTTAGAATATGCTAATATGGTGTTTGTTTATGGATTTTGTGATTGGAATGCTACAGCTGCTGCTAATGAATATCGTCAATGGTTTCCACATCACAGACATCCTAATAAAACTGTATTTATTAGTGTATTCAACACATTGTGCGCGACCGGAAAGCTTCCCAATGTAAACATAATATCTGAACGAGGCAGTCGACAACAATTACAAGAAGTAGAAGATATTCTGGATGTAGTAGAAGAAGACGCAACTACCAGCTCACGGAGAATTAGTATTCAATTGGGCATTCCACAAACAAGGGTGATAAAAACACTCCACGAGCATGGCTTACGTCCGTACCATATACAAAGAGTACAGCACCTACAACGAGATGATAATCGTAGACGTATGGAATTTTGTCGATGGATAAATGATAATCCTCGTTTTGTATCGCGTATACTGTTTACGGATGAAGCGACAATCACCCGTGACGGTATTAATAATTGTCATAACCAGCATGTATGGTCAGACGAAAATCCACAAGCAACAGTCGAAAGTAACTTTCAACATACATTTTCGGTAAACGTGTGGTGTGGTATGATCGATGGTTTTTTAATTGGTCCTTACATTTTTGAGAATCTCCTCACGGGAGACACCTATTTACATTTTTTTTTTTTAGAAAATGAACTGCACGGACTGCTAGAGGATGTTCCCATAAACATCAGAATCCAAATCTTCTACCAGCACGATAGAGCGCCTGCACATTACGCTCGTGCAGTCAGGCAACATTTGGCTGAATGGTTTCCAGGGAGTTGGATTGGACGTGGTAGTCACATTGGTTGGCCTCCTAGGTCACCAGACCTCACGCCACTCGATTATTGTTTATGGGGCTGGTTAAAAAATGAAATGTATCAAGTAAAAGTGGACACTCGTGATGCACTAATTCAACGATTTATGAATGCTGCTGACAATATCAAACATCAACCTGACGCAATCAGGAACGCAACCAGCGCCCTTGGTAGACGATGTAAAAAATGTTTTGAAATGAATAGCGGTATTTTTGAAAATATATTATAAAGAACGATAATACCAATAAAATACAAAAACTTCAATGTATGAAATTTTGTTTATTTTTAATTACGCTATAACTCGAAAACAAATAAAAATCGGATAGCAACATTTGAGTTTTTTTACATTACTTTCACCTGTAGAATACACTCCTACAGTTTGGTCGATTCCTCACGACTCACCCTGTATATATATATATATATATATATAGATAATTATTTCGTGACCTTGTATGTTATGGTAAATTCAATTTGTTGGCGATTTAAGGTCTGGTTTTACTTCAAAATATATATATTTAAAACAACCCTACATGTTTCGGCAAATGATGCCTTTATCAAGGAATATAAAATATAAATGACACTATATTAATGTCATTTATATTTTATATTCCTGGATAAAGGCATCATTTGCCGAAACATGTAGCGTTGTTTTAAATATATATATTTTGAAGTAAAACCAGACCTTAAATCGCCAAAAAATTGAATTTACCATATATATATTCCACTTGTCTAAACAGGCTAAAAGTAGCGCCGTAAATTTGTAGATGCTATAATTTAACTCAAACAACTACTTAAATTTCTTTCACTACTCAGCTCTGGCCTTATTTACTAAATATACAGTCACAAAGTAAAGCAAATGTTTATCTAAATTAACTTTCCAGCGCAATTATCTTTTAAGCATTGTCTCGCACAAACAGAGCATTTAGAAAAGTACCTTTTTCCGAGAATTATTTTTGGGCATCTCTGCCATCTAAACCGAGTGTATTTAATTAGGACTTTAAGAGCCTCTATCTCAGCAAAATTTAATTAACATTATCGGTTGTCTGATGTCCGTTACACAAATTCGGTCGGCAAAACTTTTAATATACTTTCACGCCCGTTCCGTCTTCAATTTTACTAACTTAAATTCAAACACGAATTGTGCCACAGAACGAAGTCAATGTCTTTTGGTTCCGCTTTTTGATCGTTTACGATAGTTTTCTAAGTAGACAGGAGAGAAGAGTCGATTCCCTAGACACGTTTTACTGCAGTTTGCTGACACGAGACGTTGCCAAGTTGCAATCAACGAAATGGAATATGTCCGCTTTATCGGATTCGATTAGGAACTGTAATGGCATTATTAGCGTGGCTGTTGGCTTTATTTCATGTGAAGAGAATATTGCTTTTCTACATGCTAGTTTTAATATAATGACATCCATCAAACGATATAAATTATTTTTTACTGTAAATTATAAGTGCAATTCCACTCTGTAACTTCATAATTATACTGACTGATAAGAACTCACTTGTTTATGCTAATAAAGTGTTATTGTGCTCAAGCATATGTATTCTAAATGTAGTCATCCAACGCGATTAAAATGTGCAATCAATAAAGGAAAAAATTTAAAAATGTAGTGAAAAATATAGTGAACGTGTCTTAGTGCATCATGGATGACAATGTAGAAATAACACGATCAAAACAAGACAGGTTTAGGAAGTTATTATTATTACGAGGGCGATTCGTAAAGTTCTGTTCCCGGTGAACAGAGGAGTGGGAATATCGGTGCGATCGCAGCGCTGCGGTGTAGTCTGTATCAGTGTGAGCTTGGTAGTGCTAGTTAGAGAATCGTTCGGACATTCTTTCGTGCTATTTTGGTAACTTAAAATGACTGCTGCAATTGAAAATCTCGCCGACTGCAAATTGCGTGCTGTTATCCGATTTCTGTGTGCAATGAATATGAAGGCTGTTGAGATTAATAGCAAACATTCTTCTATTTATGACGAAAATGTCATGAGTAGAGCTGAGGATGTTTGCGGTACGGCAGGACCGTATGTAGTGCATCCCCACCAGCGTATAAACACGATGCAGCGAAACACTTTAGTTAGTCGTGAACTGGCAACGTGATCGTGTGTTGTCTTGAGCTCTATTTAATAAGTATGACGGACGTGCCCAAGCCAAGAAAGCGCCCATTGTATAACGACGTGAAGAAATTTATCCGAGACTTTCCCGATTTGTATTATAATGGAGCAAAAGTGGTTTGTAAATTATGCGATAAACAGTTACTTTGCTGGGACAAATACGACTGTAAAAGACATGTTGAAAGTGTACACCACAAAGACAAAAAAAATAATGTGCTGTCTAAAACGCAATTCATTTTCGATTTATTGACAATGCTACTCGTCTGCGATGTGCCAGTTCACCTGCTAGATAAAAAAGCCTTTCACGACTTCCAACATAAAGCTACCGTCACGGAGAACGTTACTCACCTATTTACCAATTGTGCGTGAGGACATTGAAAACAGAATAAAAGCAGTAGTAAATGATAAACAGTTATGGGTATGTGTCGACGAAACGACAGATCGAAAAAAGCATTCTATTGTGAATATTATAGTGCGTGTACTAGATCCTGTCAAATCAACATTTCCCATTTTATTAGCCAGTAAAAGATTGGAAAAGTGCACTAGCGAAGTAATTACGAAGGTAGTGCTCGATACGCTACAAAAATTTCAAGTTTCAACTAATCAACTCCTGATGTTTATGAGCGATGGTGCTGCGACAATGCCTTCTGTAGGCCGTTCTCTTAAAGCAGATTGTGAGAGACTTTTGCATGTGACATGTAAAGTTCATGCTTTACACCTTGTGGCACAAACTATTCGGCAATGTTATCCAGAGGTGGATGCATTAATAGCAACCACAAAAAAAGTGTTTCTAAAATCTCCCAAACGAATTCGAGAGTTTCACAGTCGGTGCCTTGGTATTCCCGAATCACCAGAACCAATCCTTACACGTTGGGGAAGTTGGTTAAAGGCGGCATTTTATTATGCCAAGTATTTCCAACAAATAAAATCTGTGGTTCTACAATTCAATCCTGCCGAAGCTGTAGCAATTAAGGAAAGCCAGAGACTCTTTCAAAACCCTTCCCTTGATGCAGATTTACAAACTATTTATAACAATCATATAGGATTGTTTAACGCAATCGAGAAATTTCAAAATACTGCATTATCGTTAGCGGAGTCACTGCAAATACTGGACGATGTACACGCCCAGCTATGCGCAGTAAATGACAACAAAAATGTTAATGTAATAGAAAAGTTCGAGAGTGTGATAAACAATGATTTTGATTTTACCAGATTAAAACAAATTAGTAATGGTGCAAGTGTAGATTCGGTTTCTATCTATAAAGATTATTTTAATTGTGCGTGTGTTACATCCGTAGATGTCGAGCGGTCTTTCTCAAAATATAAAAAAAATTATTCATCACGGCGTACATCGCTCACCGCTACAAATATGGAAACGTATCTAATGCTACAAACTTACTGCAAGTCTTATCCACTTGGCGCTATGCTATAATAATCGTAAATAAGGTAAGTGTGTTATTTATATACAGTACACATAACTGACATACCTAAGTGATATAAATAGCGAATGCATGTAAAGCAATAAAATCACGCATGCATCACCGATCGAAACAAGGTCATTATATTCGTGCGTTTAACTAAATACTATCCTGGCACACCGCAAACATCCCCAGCTTTAGTCATGAGTGACAGTATGGTTAGAAGATGATGCCGTATCTTTCGAGAAGGACGAACTAAGGTCCATGATGAAGAAGAAAGTGGACGTTTTGTACGAGACTTTTCTGACACGTTACGATGTTGAAGGTGGAGATTTCCTCATTCATATTGTAAGAGATTATGAGACTTGGATCGCCTATGTCAGGGTTGAGATGATAAAACAGTCATGCAGTAGGAAAACATTTAAAGTAGCGTCAAACTTTTTCTGCGAGAAAAGTCATGGTCACTGTCTTTTGAGACAAGAAAGGTGTCCTTCTGAGGATTCTATGGAACAAGGGACCATAATAAGCACTGAAGTTTTCAGAACAAGCAACGTGGATTATTAAGTTTGGACATCGTTTTTCTTCATTACAACGCCCGTCCGCATAAGGTTAAGTCAGAAGTATTTGAACATCCTCCCTACAGCCCTGATTTGGATCCTAGCTACTACCATCTCGTCCCTAACATGAGGAAATGGCTTGGGAATCAACAGTTTGAGAGCGATGAAAAGCTGCACGGCAGTGTTGCGTCATGGTTTATTTCACGGGCGACAGAGAGAACATTAAAAAGCTGATTAATCACTATGACAAATGTCTCAATCTTAATGGCAAGTATGTAGAAAAATAGCTGAAAGTAGTAGTAGTAGTTTAAGTTGTATATAATAAAAAAATCTTCATGTATTGGAGTTTTTTTTAATAACCAAACGGAACTTACTTTACGAATTACACGCGTATTGTTATAGATAGACTATCTGAGTGCATTAAGAGTCCTAATTTCTAATATATTTAAAAGTACTATAAACTAACTTTTGTTAGACTATACAGTGGATTGGCAATTGGAATAATCTCCTTGATGTCACGTATAACAATCATACAAATTACGTATCGCCATTTATGAGGACAGACTGTATAATAAATGGGATTAAAAAAGATACAGGTGTCCGACGAGGAAGTTCGAGAATATCGTACAGTAGTGCCTTGGACAAAAATAAGAAAAAAAGTTCGTTTCCTTTTTGTTGAAATATGTTATCTATTAAAGGAATTGAAGAACTGCTTGCGACAAAACTTATATTGTCATAATTAATGAAAATTGTCTAAACCCAGGGTCTCCAAACTTTGAAGCCTTAGGGCATAATGATTTTTTCAGTATGTTCCAAGGGCCAAAACAGTTTTAATTTTTCTGCCCTTAACTATGTTTCTAGACTAGTCGCAAAGTGCGCGACCTAAGCAAACATACGCTTTTTTTGCATTGCAATTACTATTGTGAATTGCGACACTTAACGACATCTAGTGGCGAGTAGTGGTACTGTGTATTGTACTATGTACTATCTATTTCAGCTACCCGCTAACAGCTAAGAGGTGGCATTAGTTGTAATTAAATATTTGGGAATTATCGCGTTGGTTCGAGAAAGTTCTGGTTCTGGCTAGTGTATTCCGATCACTTCGAGATGGCAGTAATTGCATATAAAAAGGCTAGCGGCGCAACCGCGAGTCAGTTTGCGTAGGAAAGGCGAAGGAAGCGAAACTGTCTATTGTGAAATAAAGTAACACCCGTGCATAACAGTATTTTGATTTGACTTATTGTTTTTATATGGAAAAGATTTAAATGGAAAAGAAGCGAAAAATAGACAGTGAATTCAGAACGTTCTAAGATAAATGGAACTTTCAGTATTTTGTGATTGAGTCCAGTAATAAGGCGCTATATTTAATTTGTAAGGAAACCATAGCTGTTCTCAAAAAATATAACATTAAACGACACTATGAAACGAAACATCTTCAAAATTACTCCAAATATACAGGAAGTTTGCGGACGGAAAAATTTGAAGCGCGGACAATCTTTGTTCACCAAAGCGAATACTGAACAAGAATCTACAACTCGCGCCAGCTTTCGTGTGGCTCTTGAAATCGGAAAACGTGGAAAACCATTCACCGATGGGAAATGATAAAAGAATGCTTGATTGCAGTAGCCGAAGAAATATGCCCCGAAAAGGTAAATTTATTTAAAAGTGTCAGTTTGTCACCAAACACCGTGGCTCGGAGGGTGCAAGATATCGCAGAAAATATATCATCTCAACTGTCTGACAAAAATGGACATCTTGAGTGGTTTTCTCTAGCCTTGGATGAGTCAACGGATGTCAGATACTGCTCAGGTGTTGATTTTTATTCGCGGAGTAGATCAAAGCTATAAAGTGTATGAAGAACTTCTTGATATTGATAGTATTCACGGCACGACAACTGGGGCAGATATTTTTAAGGGAGTTGAAAATGCCATTAATAAAAAGAACCTTCGATGGAAAAACTTGAAATCTATTACAACTGATGGAGGCAAAAATATGTGTGGTAAAAATAATGGAGTGGTTGCACTTGTGTCAAATGCTGTAGAAAATGATGGTGGTTCAAAACCATTAGTCTTACATTGTATCATTCATCAACGGCCCTTGTGCGGAAAATGTTTGGATATGTCAGAAGTTCTAAAACCAGTCGTATCAGTTGTTAATTTCATCAGATCCACTGGGCTGAATCACCGACAATTCCGCGAGTTTATTGAAGAGATTGGAGAAAATGACTTACCATATCATACTGCCGTACGCTGGCTTAGTTGCGGAAAAGTCCTTAAGCGCTTTTTTGAACTTCGAGCAGAGATCGACATTTTTTTGAATGAGAAGCATCGCCCTTTTGCCGATTTAGAAAAAAAGTGAATGGCGAGGAGAAAATCAGCTTCTCCCTGATTTATACACCAATATCAAATCCTTCAGGCAGAAAATAATACTATTTCAATCGCAATTACGTAAAAAATGTTTCACACAATTTAAAACAAATATATTCAGCCACAATACAGAGACTGAATTTCCCGTCGATTTTGCAATCGAAACTTTGAGTGCTTTAAAGATAAATTTTGATACTCGTTTCTCAGACTTTGATGTCATTGCGAATGAAATTAAGCTTTTTCAAAATCCTTTTGATTCTGACATTGAGACCCTGGCTCCGGAAGTCCAAATGGAAATTATTGATTTACAGTGCAGTGATATGATTAAGAACAAATATCAAAATTCATCTTTGTTGGAATTTTATAAGAGTCTTCCACTGGTACAATTTGATAATTTGCATAATTTTGCTAGTGGGTTGTTTTCTGTTTTTGGTACTACTTACTTGAAAGAATGTTTACAGATCTAAATTAACCGATGAGCATCTTAAATCTCTTTTAATAATTGGTAAAAGTAAAATTGATCCACAACTACAAACTATTGTCGGTGGAAAATCACAATTACATTAATCTCATTAGTGTTTTTTGTTTTACTGTGATTAGTGGGATTCATTTCATTTATTTGTTAGTTATTAATATGCTTAAGCTTAGATACTTAAGTTAAGTTTTCTGCGTCATCATTTCTGTCGTTAAGTTTTACCTTGCAGGTAAATAAAACCGAGTAATTATTCTGTGTTTTCTTCTTCAACTTATCACAGCAATAGTAACAACAATAAGACATTGGCTGTCGCGGGCCAGATTGATGACACTAGTCTTAAGCTGTCGCGGGCCGGATTGATGGCACTGGCGGGCCGGATTTGGCCCACGGGCCGTAGTTTGGAGACCACCGGTCTAAACAGTACGCGTATGTTCTTATACAGGTATTGTGAAAATAGAGCTGCAGGAGCATACGCAGAGTGTTATTCAAATCGAAGAGCTCCTTGCGACAAAATTATCCAGAACTGTATCCACGCGCTTAGAGAAAGAATCCCCCCAAACCAAACAGCGAATGTCGAAACGGGTTGAAGCTGTCCTACTGCAAGTAGATCGGGGCCAACGAATAAGTCTCCGCACAATCGCAGCAGTAACAGGACCGTTAAAGTCATCCACACGCACTATAGATTAAACGAAAATGGCTTGCATCCGTACCATAGTCAGTTCAGCACTTTTATACTTTGATTCCAGCCCACAGACGACAGACTTCGAAAATTTGGCGTCTATCTTGTCGGCGAAGAAGCCTCATTTCCTCCAAATCTTTGGGCTGAAGCGTCTTCATCAACGAAACGTACAACCAACGCGTGCAAATCGTTTCAATCCCATTTCAATGAAAGTTTTTATTACAGGCATCCTATTATATTCATATTTAATAGTCTATTAAATGACATTCAAACTAACACATATGCGAAACTGCAAAGTGTGAACCAACCTCCGCAACAGCACGACCATAATGTTAAACGCAGGCAGAATTTCATTGCAGAAAAAATTAATGCATATAAAGCCGGCAACATTTCTCGTCTTCATTTTGTTAAATGCGTTTCATACACTAATATGCAATAATTTATGTTTGTTCATGATTAGTGTGAGTACTTGTTCTGTGTATTTTTTTCAATGAAAAATACATATAGAAGGTGCATTTTGCTTTTCAGTATTTTCTATGATATATTATGTATATTATGTATATTAGGTATATATATTATGTATATTATGTAATGTGTATTTTATTTTTCTGACTTTTCTATTATTAAAAATATTAATAAACATACAGTCAGGTCTCGTTTTATGCGGATTTTTTTAATGCGAATTCAAATTTATGCGATTTTTAAATTAACGATTTTTTTTAGAATTTTAACAGATTTTGAAATTAGATGTTTTTTTAAGCTTTTTTACCGTTTTTAAATTAAACCAAGTTTGCATCACTGATATAATCGTTATAGTTTGTTTTATTTTGTGTTTTTTCTATGCATGGGCGATAGGTACGTATGTATGAGTGTTGTGTGTGTATGTTATTATTGAAAGAACAAACTGGGGATTTCCCTTCTTAATAACTGGTGCCTTTTTTTTAAATTACGGTGCAGTGTTTTTTCTGTGCATAGAAGATACGCATGTGTGTTGTGGGAATTGCCCTTTTTATTAGCTGGTTCATTTGTTTAATTACGGTGCAGTGAGTGAGTGATTCCAGTGCTTTAACTTTAATTGAAATCAGTTTTAAACCTCAATAAACATTTCACTTTGGGAAAAAGTAAGTGTAAAAATCATAAATTTTGGTGGCATTTTTATTTTCTGAATGTTTGTTTATCATTTAGGATATAACAATGGAAAAAAATTAAAAAAAGAGACAAACGATATCCCTGGAAACAAAAATTGAAATTTTAGATCGCATTTCAAAAGTAGCAAAATATACCGCACTTGGAAAGGAATACAAACTAGGGGAATCAACAATTCGAGCTATTAAAAAAAATGAGATTTCAATAAGAAAATCCGTAATTTCAGGCACAAAACTAAGCAGTAAATATTCTTCTTACTCAAGAAACACGTTAATTGAAAAAGTGGTAAAAGCTCTCGTTATATGGATTGAAGACTTAACGAAAAATAATATTCCTGTTAGCGGATACATGATCACAGAAAAAGCTTTAACATTTTATGAGACAATTAAACCGTCAATTTCTAGGCCAAAGGATTTTACAGCAAGTAAAGGATGGATGACAAGATTTATTAAAAGAAATAACCTCCATAACATTCAAATTAGAGGTGAGGCAGCTTCAACAAATGAGAGCGCTTGCGCAGCTTACCCAGAAAAATTTAAAAAAATTATTGAAGATGGAGGATATTGCCCAGATGAGGTATTTAATGCTGATGAAACTGGTCTGTTTTGGAAAAAGATGCCAAGTCGAACCTACATTGCGAAATCAGAAAAACGAGCCAGTGGATTTAAAGCTTGCAAGGAAAGATTAACGTTTTTACTATGCAGTAATGCTTCAAGAGATAAAATGTTAAAGCCGCTAGTAGTAAATAGGTTTTTAAAGCCACGAGCTCTTAAAGGTAAGGATTTGACTCGTTTTCCAGTTCATTGGATGGCAAATTCTAAAGCATGGGTGACAACTTCAGTGTTTACTGAATGGTTTCAAAAATGCTTTGTACCAGAAGTTGAATCTTATATGAAGAAAAAAGGTCTTGAATTTAAAGTTTTGCTGATTGTAGACAATGCACCCGGCCATCATCATTTGGAACATCCAAACATTAAAGTCGAATTTTTTCCACCCAACACAACTAGCATTCTTCAGCCTTTAGATCAAGGAATAATTTCCACTTTTAAAAAATACTACATAAAAAGCACTTAACAATTCATTTTAGACAAACTTGAAAATGAATCACTTACGTTAAATGAGGTTTGGAAAAAATTTACAATTTTGGATTGCATTATTCTGGCAGCATCAGCGATCTCTAAATTGCGACCGCAAACATTAAATGCATGCTGGAAAACTACATGGCCAGATTGTGTTGCTAGAAGTACTGGTGGGGAAATATCGACACTGACTAATGAAATTATAGATTTAGCTCATCAAATTGGAGGAGATGGATTTGACTCGCTAAACCACGATGAATTAGAAGAACTTTTAGCTGAAGAACCATTAACCGATAACGACGTTATTAGTTTAGTTATTGGAACTGAGAAAAACGTGGATAGTGAAGACAGTGATTCCGAAGAAATTGTTGAACACATCACTTCAAAAAAAGTTGGTGATATCCTCAGCACAGTTAATGCTTTACAAAATCAAATTCCTAATATGGATCCAGATACGGAAAGAGCATTAAAGACTCAACGCGGACTGACTGATCTGTTTTCCGGATATCAAGAGTTGCATAAGCAACTTAAAAATTCAAAATCGCAAAGTTTGATGACAAATAAATTATTTTGCAAGAAAAGAAACAATTGAGGCCCCTAAAAATTCTTTGATCTCGTCCACTATTCACGAGATAAATTCTAGTGATGAAAATGATATTTTACCATATGATGACAATATGATTAATAACATCTAGTGATGAAAGTGACGTTGAACCAATTCCAAAACGATGCAGACAATTATTCAGTGATTCAGATTAATCATACATATTTACAGAATTTCCTTAAAAAATGTTTTAGTTTATTTTTTGGATCATTTTCTGTTTTTTCTGTAACTAATGAATTAATATTATATTTTTGTTTATTTTTTTTAAACGAGTTTTGTTTTTATTGTTTAAGTAAATGAAATAAATATATTTTTGTTGATTTTTTTATGCGATTTTGTTTTGTTTTTTTAATTAAAATTTGAATTTATGCGGTTTTTCAGAATTTTGGAACGAATCATTAGTTTTTATATGAAGCTAGAGTATCGTTTTATGCGAATTCAATTTATGCGATTTTTTTTGGAACGCATCTATCGCATAAAACGAGACCTGAGTGTACTCGGCATTCTGACTTTCTGCTTTATTACAAATAAATAAAAATAAGTTATGCGCAATCCATGTGTACCAATCCGCGCAATTTATGTTTTCAAAATAGACTATCTGCAAGAGTAGAGTGATTATAAGATTAGTTTACGCGCAATTCATGTGCACCCAAATTACTGTATTTCGTGGTTTTTATTTTTATAACTAATGAATGATATAACAATCACCAATTACGCTCCATCCAATTTTCCACATATTTCACAATGTACTTCTAGGAATTACTTCGCCGTTATTTCACCAGTATTGTGTTTATACATTGCAGTCATATCGATTCGAGCAACAGTTATTGCATGAAATGAAATGAACGCGGCGAACACGCAACATGATGCACGCGGAGAGAATTCTTTGTAATGTTTCATTGTACATCTAAATTATTGTTACGATCATACACGCGTGCACAATTCCAACTTAAAATATTAACTCTAGCTAGTACAGTATTTTAAATGCCGTTGCACTATGCTTTCTGCACTTTTGAAAGTTAAAATATAAGGTTTCCTTGTTTACTTAGCAGTAAAAACTAAGGACGTTGAGTTAAATCCATTAAAAATTGATAGGAGCGATTCTCCTTTCTAAGACATTAAAGCTAGGTATACTAGATCGCGTATGTATTAAATATGCAGAAAGTAATGAACGTCTGCAGTAGTGCACAAGAGATTTAACAAATTCACTTAAAAACTTAAAAATACTTATAATTTAGCAAATAATAAAATGAAAAAAATTACTTCTTATTTGCACGAAAAAATTGATTATGCACGACGCACAGTGCGAAATTTCTTGAGTTTATCGGAACTTAATTATTCAAAACAGTAAAACAGTTCTATTTGTTGGTTTTTAAAATTTTTAATAAAAATTAATATGTTTTATTTAAAGTTTTTGAGTTTATTTGTGTTTTTTATTATAGAACAATGAAAAAAACATACATTTTATAACAACATTTTGAACACCTATTCAGAACTAGACTCATTGCAATCGTCTGAAGACTCGCAATCATTACACTGGCCTGCAAATCTTTCTAACAACACTAAAACCTCTGGCGTAACTTCACTATGCTTGGTTTTGGGTGCTTTACGAAGACTAGCGATGTACGGATCCGACGAAATAAGCAGTCGATAAAATAAATCCGCATTTGTATCAATTCTTGACGTTTTTCTAGTAAAAAGTTCGCGATATTTTCTGCAGTCTTTGTTTCTTGCCTCCTGAACTTCTTCAGAAAATTGTCCGATCGGAAGAATGCAAGAGGCTATAATATCCTTGCACACTTACGGGCATTGAGTACCAAAAATATTTTTTCAAATACAATTCCAAAGTTCCTCTTGCATATTCGCCGAACTTTTCTGAATCAATTTTAAGACCACAATTTAGGCACTCTAACAGCACATGAAAACGTTTAATCAATTCTAAGTTAACGCCAGTTATTTCGGCAGACTTTTCGGCATTTCTAAAGAATTCCCTCGCGGTATTACCATCGTTTGTGTTTCCGGTCTGCTGTTTTGGCATATCTATAAGCAAGCCAAGCTCCTCTTTGAATTTTTGTTGAATGTATTTTTTCTTCTCTGCAACTTTTTTTTTATTTTCTGCTCCACGAGCTTGCCATGCTTTAATATCAAGTTTGTACGATATATGTAAAATACATTCCAAAAACCTTAACCATGCATGGAGGGGCGATAGTCCAAGGGATAAAAAGGATTCGTTTATATTTTTTGAGGTATATCGCAGATGTTCATTTCACTAGGTTTAGCCCCACATAAGTAGCATGTTTGTGATGATACAGCATTGCATACTTTACCGTCAATCATACAAAAGATCATATTTGCTGTAACCTGAATTAGCTTGCCATCTACAAGTATAGTGGCTGGGGCAAGTTGAGATACTTGTTCTTTCACTTTGTTTACTTCTGAGGTAATTACACTGACTGTTTCTTTGGTAAAAACGAACTTAATGGGGCGACAGTACCGTGTGGAAGAAGAAGCAGGGTTTTTCCAAGTTAGTGACTGATTATCCCCATTATCATTTACGGAGCACATTTGGATTGGTACCATTGATACACTAAACATACAATCATCAGAGCTATGTTTGTCCATATACTTTTGTCGATAGTTAACTTGTTCCGCCCCATCACAACCCCACTTTACGATAATATTTTGTGCTTTAACGTTTGACAAAGTTCTAAGAGTCTCTTCTCGCCCTGTACAAAGTCTTGCTATGGTATGATTTATAAGCGACTGAACTGATACTTCAGCTGAAACTTCAGTTATTATTATGTCCTTTGGATAGCATAACCTCTTTGCCTCCTTTACAACATAATAAGGTGGATACAAAGTGCAACCGTGATGTTTTGCTTGATCCCGAACAATGTTGTATTGATTTGACGATAAGTTTGCATCAATAAGTAGCGCCAGAGCCTGGTCCGTAGTTAATTTCGTGGGCTGTTTGAAGAATACATGTGAGCAATTTTGATTTTGCTTCCCCTTTCTGGAGAAGCAGATACCAGTTCCTTGACAATAGCTGCAGAGTTTCGTTTTCCAGATTGGTATAGCTTTGTTACGGTTGCTTTAGCTAACTCGTCTTGACTACCGGACTTCAAAAGATGATGCACTTTTCTGTTTTGCACTTTAGGATGACAATACCTAAATTCTTTTTTAGGTCTGCCTGCATTGGTCCTCGATCCACTGGCCACTGCATCCCTTACAGCATTTGAAAACTTTACATTATTTTCAAGCCAGACAGCATTTTTATTCAGAAATGATGCTAAATTTCCACTGGATTCCCTCCACCCTTTTCGTATTTTACAAACCAGTGCGCGAAGAGTTGCCTTTAAACTGCAAAGAGCATCAGATCTTAACATTGGTGAGCCTATTTTTTCCAAAACAAAACCAATGATGGCATCCGATGTCGGTTCTTCCTTCCACTTTTGGAATATACACTTATACGAAACTTGCAAAGTCATTCTGGAAAATGTTTCATTTAAAAGAAGATCGCAAAATATCGCAGAAGATCTTTTGAGTTTTCAACAGAGGGAAAAAAAACTTTAAAATGTTGTGCGTTTCAAGCTGGTATTATGTGGTATCACTTTTTAAAATCTCCACTAAAGTTAAAAATGTAAATTTAACTTACTTCTTAAAAATCACTTTTTCCACGAACAAATCACACACGAACAAGGAAAGATTTTGCAATTAATTAAATGCCAATAATTGACAATTTTCTAATCAAATACATGAAGAAAAAATCATGGCCTACTGATTTGCCATTTCTATGTACCACTCTATTAACTTTAACAAATCGAATAGCTTTCTATAGGCAAAAAGTATGATTGAATAAGTAATGCGAATTTCAGGTGCATTTTGCGGTTCTTTCGCAGGGTAAATCCCCTAACTGAGTATGAAGTTTTAGAGGCGGGGTATTTACCTAACAAAATAATAAATAATCTTATGCATTTTAGGTATTTCAAAAATTGAATAAAGTTCCGCTAAACTTCCTAAATTTCGCACTGTGCGACGGATGTCCGATTACTAAGGTACATTTGTGAATTACAGACTACTTTTATAGAAATCAAACATGCACTAAGTAAAAGCGTGAACTGTTAGCTACTTTTCAACATAATCGCCGCGAATGTTAAGGCACTTATCCCAGCGAGGCACAAGCTTCTGTATACCCTTCGTAAAAGGTGCGATCAAAATTTCTAAAATACTGCCGTACTTCATCTTGAAGTTTTACCCGACAAATGAGCTTTCAACGGTCCAAACAAATGAAAATCAGAAGGAGCCAGGCCTGGACTATGGGACGGATGGACAATAACTTCCCAATCGTGTTTCTGAAGTCAAGCCTTCGTCTGACCTGGTTACAAAACCTAAAACGATATGGTGAAAGATGCGCTAATAGGAGGGTCATGTTGAATAAGTAGGACATTGCATGTTTGTAAATCGATGATCTGGTTTAGTTAGCACATCTTTCCCCTGGTGGAAAAGAGGAACAAAGGGCTTCTTTGCCGTTTGGTTTTTCTTATCTGTACTAAATACATAACTAAATGTTCCTACATACTAGATGTGTGCTTAATCTATTATATACTTACTCTATTATGTTCTTTATGGTATCATCAACTATTATGCCATCTTTATGTGTAACATTTATTGATAATTATTAGGAACATAATATTACAATATCTCAATAATACTTTAGTTACTCATAATACGTTAGTAACGAACTAATAACACGTTAGATACAGCACCATAATACGTTAGATACAAAACCATAATACGTCAAATAGTACATTATTTGTGAACATGAATTTCAATATTTTGACAGTTCTCAATTTTGAAAGATATGTCTTTCATATCTGTCTTTAATCCGCCATCTTCTGCAGCTTCACAAACAATTTTTTTTCGGATGATTCAACACACATGATGTTCAAGCCGCTTACGTCCTCCAAATTTTCATTTTTACGTGAAAACTCAATTGATTGTTCAGAGTTTGACACACTGTTTATTAAAACCTTTCCCATCTGAATCTTCTGCGCAATTGCAGTTTTCTTCGTTACGTTGTCTTCTAAATACCCCCTAGCAACCTTGCTGGACTCCCATCCACCCAGCTCTTGCAGATCTAAGATGTCTCCGCCGGCGTTAACCAGAAAAGTTGCTGAAGATCTTCTAATACAATGACCAGTATACAAAGTTTGATTTTCTAGTTTGAGGTATGTAGCGATTTTTTCAGGTATTTTAGAAAAGAAATGAATACCACAAGGCTGAATTGTACACCTTCCATTTCTGTACGATATAAACAGTCTCTTATGCGTAACATGACGCGGTCGCAATGCTACATATTTTTTAAATAAAGTACGGAATTAATGTAACCTTCAGGTACAAGGACAAAAAATCTTTTTTTGTGAGTTTTTGTGTCAGGAATGGTAACAACTACCTTAGTCTCTAAAACCTCAACATCGTCCGTAGACATTCTCGCTAATTCAATGGTTCTACAAGCCCCTCCTAGACCAATCAAAAAAGCTACTTTTATCATCAAAAATACCTCGTCTGGAGCTGTACGCATAAATTCATTAACTTGCTCTCTAGTGAGTATTTTGGATTTTTTAACTCGATATCCAACATTCTTTTTCATGATAAATCTTATCAAAGCACCATACTTATCAATTTCTACTCTTTCTTTTAATTCCAAGCAAGCTCGCAACATGGAATATTTTGGCCACAAACATGATGGAGCGTAGTAATTTGACAGTCTCACGTAATAAGCGAGGAAGACAGTTTCCCCAGCACCTTGAACATGTTCTTCATCTCGCCATTTACAAAACAGACGATATTCGTTTTCGTAATGCAGTTTTGACTTCGCTGGCAACAAATCTAATTTTGCACTATTTGCAGCCTCTACAGTATTTGCGGGAACATCAAATTCTTCCATGATTTATTAATTTATTTCAAAAACGTGCAAGGTTTGACGTAAGTATTTTGTATGACAGACAAATTGTTGATTTTGTTTTAATCTTGATCTCGTTGATGATACGATAAAACTTTGAATATAAACTCGAACATCAGCGATTTAAACCCTCTCGGACGTTACGAGGCGACTCAGCTAGCGCCTCGTCACCTGGCAACGTCCTCGAGTATTATAAATCGCTTAATGTTCTCGTTATATTAATAGCTATATTATACAACTGCTATGCATTTATTCTGTTATCCATTATTATAACGAGCCATCGAAAAAATTCATAATTGGAGTAGACTGTGAAATTGGGTTGATACTTTAACCACTTCCACATAATGACATTTATTATTTGACATTGAAACTATATGTTTGTGTCAAATTTTTCAAAACTCTTAGTAAGAAAATTGTGTTTAGATGTAAATGGACAACATTTTCAACAACTTCTGTAGCTATATGTAAATTTTGATTATGATTTCGATATTAAATAAATTATTTGTTTTCTTTTTTGTTGTAATATCATTTCAATGCCATAACCTTTTTTTACAATGAAACCAAACGAAACTGTCAAGCATCAAGTAATGTGTCATTATGTGGAAGTGGTTAAAGTACCAACCCAATTTCACAGTCTACTCCAATTATGAATTTTTTCGATGGCTCGCTATATCTACTATACAAATAACGAGCCATCGAAAAAATTTATAATTGGAGTAGACTGTGAAATTGGGTTGGTAGTTTAACCACATCCACATAATAACACATTACTTGATGCTTGACAGTTTCATTTGGTTTCATTGTAAAAAAAAGGTTATGGCATTGAAATGATACTACAACAAAAAATAAAACAAATAATTTATTTAATATCGAAATCATAATCAAAATTTACATATAGCTACAGAAGTTGTTGAAAATGTTGGCCATTTACATCTAAACACATACAATTTTCTTAATAAGGGTTTTGAAAAATTTGGCACAAACTTATAGTTTCAATGTCAAATAATAAATGTCATTATGTGGAAGTGGTTAAAGTATCAACCCAATTTCACAGTCTACTCCAATTATGAATTTTTTCGCTGGGTCGTTACTATATAACGTTTTATGTGTAAATGATTTACACTAAAATTATTATTATTATATTCGTATTTAAATTATTGTACATATACTATAAAATGACTATAAATAGTTGAATGATAAGTGGTAAATGTGCTGTTTTTCACTGTCTATAGCATATTAGGATATGTTTCCTTTAATAGTCCGAATATTTTCAACATATATGTAGCACTGTCACTGACAAATAAAAGTATTTTTTCTTTGTACCTGTCGTCCGAATAAAGCATATTCTCGTAAATGGTTTTAGCTACTCTTCTCCATTAACTGTATTTATAACTTTTGTTGCTATTACATATGCGTTATATGGAATAGTTGGATGTAGTACACTAGCTACAACATTTATAACACAGCGTCCTAATATATCGACAGTTTCGTCGGCACTTATCCATAGGTACCGATTTGAGAGATGGCTTCTAATGCATTCTGCTGCTTTCGTGTAGCACTTAGGAACATAATATTTGCGTAAGGTGGATTCATCAGAAATATTTCGACCAGTATATTTTTGGAGAAATGTTTTGAAGGTGGGATTGTTAAGTTTATTTAATGGAATATTTACCGCCATTTAAGTTTCACAGAGTTCTTCGTTAAAATTGTCAGATTCCAACGGGTCTAAATTCTGCATACGTGCGATTTCTTGGAATTTTTTAACGATATTTTACAGATTTTGCTATAAATTTCGGAATCACTGGCCTTAATCCAACTTGCCATTGTTTCACGATGCCATTCTTGACGCTGTTCTATATCATATCTGAAAAAGTAACTTAAACCATGTTCTAGATCTAAATAAATGAAAATTAAAAATGTATGCGTAAGTTATTTATTGAAACGAAATTCACCAGACACATCGAAACAATTGGGAGAAGTAGATTCGGTGAAACGATATTAAACAGGATCTATTACAAAAATTACGAAGTACCTATGTTAATTAACAGTTAAAACAATGAAAAAAAGAAAGTAACTCACCGAACTTTACTTATCTTACAAAATATAGACTATTAAATAAAATAAATTATAAAATCTCCACGCTTCTTTCTATCTACACCCATGAAGAAATCAATTTAACTGTAATATTGAAGTAATTGCGTCAGAATTCAACTACAAATAAAACAGATATGCGGTTAACCGAATGAATGCGATGTTATAGACTATTTATATTGTCTATCGTAATTTCGGCCCGATGCGTCCCGTCTCTAGTTATTATAAGGATAATGAAGAGTGTCCTCCTAGAAATACCGATAACAATAGCCTTCTATATGATAATGGTTGAGTGCTGTTAGATACTAGTGGTGATATAATATTTTATAGAGTGTGGTACATAATAGGATAGGTTCCCCTTTACTTGACAGGATTTGTTTTAGTTTTTAGTTCCTCGTTTATAATCACAAAATTCGACTACTTTAGGTTATTAGGAGTATAGACAATGTCCTGATCTGATGTTCATATTTTCAGAACCAAGAATGTAAATAGATACTTACTTCGGTGATACTTTCTTTGAGTCGAGGATTAAACTATGATTTTTAAATTTTTATAATTCTAATTTTCGTTAATTTTTAAGTTGGATATTTTCATATTGTTTTTTTTTACTTCTTTATTATTTTTATTGATTTGTTATTCATGCACGATGTTGTACGTTTTTTGTGCATATATTTGGTTTTAATATTGTATATTTAACAAACAATTATTATGGCGTCGGCTTATCTCGCACTCCCTCAGCCTGCCTCTGGAAAACATTTTACTCAACAAACATATCTGTGAGTATGAAGTCTGTACGCACCTGGTTTTAGGACATTTTTATTATTATGGAAAATGTTATCTGACACTGAACTTATTGATATACAATAATTCCAGTCAACTCCAGAAATTGCTTATTGCTCGTACACTTAAGCTTGATCAACTAAATAAACTAGCAACAATTGCATCCCATTAGTACCATTTCAACAACTGGGAGTTATGCTTCAAAAAGGATAACACTGTCTACTTAGAACATAACTGCCATCAACAACTTTCGTCATTATAGTAGACTGTTTTTTAAGTAATTAAGTAATTGGTGCACATGCGAAGCTTTAGAAAACTTCGAATTCTGACAGTTGTCATACATAAATTCAAATTGTAAACGATTATATTTTTTAAATTATTTTATTATAATGTTAAAGTAACAACATAAAATATTTATTATTCAAAGTTACTATAGAACTGGCCAAAATTAGAAAATGGAGATTGGGCTTATTCCACTAATCAGTGCTTACAGGATTTCGGCAACAGTATCTTAATCTGCCAGTTACTTACGCACAACTGTAAAAACATATTCAAGCGTGTGCTATTAAATTTAGTGAAACAGGGACAATAACTCAAAAACTGGCGGTGTAGCACCTCGAAAACGAACATCAATTTGCATAGAGAATATTCGACATCGAATGGACAACTCACCCAAAAAAACAAACTATCACAACAAGTTCATTTGTCAGAGACAACATATCATACTATTTTAAAAGAGGACTTAAAGTTGTTTCCATATAAAATTCAAGCAGTTTCGGAACTCAAACAGGTAGATTTTGTTATGAGAACACAGTATTGTCTATGATTTTTGAATAACATAAATAATAATGATATTATCGACAAATGATTCTTTTCGGCTGGGGCTTGGTTCCATCTTTCAGGATATTTAAATAAGCAAAATATGAGAATTTGGTCTGCAGAAAATCCTTATGAATTTGTGTAAAATAGTTTCAAGAGGATAAATTATTGGGCCTATATTTTTGATCAAACCATAACTGCTGAAAGATATCGACATGAATTATTTTAGGTTTATTAATGAACTTCATGATGATGAACTTGCGGAAGGATATTTCCAGCAAAATAGCATTAGATATTTGTACGCTGGTACATACCAGCGTACAAATCTCGCAAAACAATAGCTTTTTGCAAGAATCTTTCGATGCAAGAATGACTAATTTTCCTCCAAGATCTCCAGATTTGACAATTATAGACTATTTAATTTTTCCATATTTAAAGAATACCATTTTCAAGACAAGACATCACACAATCGAAGAGCTTCGTAATGCTATTGTGCATTGTGGAGCAATGTAATACAAATTATACAATACTTATAGGACGAAATTTGCTATATCTTGTAGGAGGTTTCAGCGTAAATGTATATACAGATACAAATCTGTTCTTAAAAAGATTTGTATCATTTGTATTACATTGCTTCACTAGCTTGACTGATGACGCCTATAGATGGCAGAAACACGTGTCTTAAGCAGAAGTAAATGCTGAAAATACGAGGTGTATTGTCCATGTGTACAGTTACAGATATGTATATTGCAAGAAATCCTAATAAATGACTTTGAAAGCATGAAGCGTAGAGTTCAACTTTGTCTTAAAAATAATGGCAAACATTTCCAACATCTGCTTTAGTATTATTTTCTTTTAATTTTGACAAATTTTTTTTTTTTGAAAAACTAAATTACTAATTATTACATACATTTACATGACATAACCAAACTATTAAAATTATACGTTTGTGACAGAATACGTGCACTGTCACCAACCATTAAAAAAAAGTATGTCTCTAATGAGGAAAGTTTTTTAAGGCACATGATTGAATTTTATCTATTAGAAATTTTTAAAGCTAACTATGCGGGGTTGGGCAGAAATAACGCATCAGTCTAATAATTCCGTAAATATAAACTTTAGAACAAAATGTTGTCAACAAAAGTTTTTTGACAAGTTATTTTGTATTGGCTTCAATCATTTGCGATTTTTTTGTCATGATGATTACATATGACAGCAAAAAAAAATTTTTAATTTAAATGGAAATAATATTTTCTTTTAGAACATTCGGAATCTTTATTAATTTCTGAATATGAATATGTACTTTTTTCATGGGGTTAGATAATAGAAATATTGAGAAAAAAATAAAATTTTATAAACGTACATTTGGACTAGTGCAGTGTTTTGTAGATTGCTTTGGAAATTGTATATTTTTTGACTGTCATTGAATTATTGACGTTTCACAATAAAATAGTTTCCATCGTAAAACTTGCTTTTTTTAATACGTGTTTTGTGTGAAAATGGTCAAATTAACTACTAAAGAAAGAATAGAAATTCTTATGATGGTCGGATATGGTGACAGGCAACGTTCACATCACGAAGTTTGCACGTTATTCAATAATGTTTATTTGGATCGAGATCCTATAGCTCAATCAACAGTTTCGAAATTGGTTACTAAATTTAGAGAAACGGGCGATGTTAGAAATATACCTAAAGCTGGCCGACCGAAAGAAATCACTAATGAAGACCGATCTCTTCATGTTTTACTTGCTGTAACGGAAAATCCCACTACGTCAACCTCTCAACTAGGATTAGAAAATGATATGAGTAGCAGATCTATTAGACGAATATTAAAGGCGAACAAATACAAGCCCTATAAGATACACTTACTGCACGAACTTAACGAAGATGACCCGGACAGAAGATTACAGTTTGGTGAAACAATAATGGAATTGTCCAATAACGATCTAAATTTTTTAAACAACATCGAATTTTTTGACGAAGCTACATTTTGTCTAAATGGATTTGTAAATAGGCATAACTGCCGTTATTGGGTGACTGAGAATCCACATTGGATGCGAGAAAATCATACACAGCATCGCCACAAACTTAATGTGTGGGCTGGCGTTGTTGGGCAACGAATCATAGGTCCGTACTTCTTGGAACACAACCTAAATGGTGATGGTTACTTACATTTATTGGGTAACCATATTGTACCAGATCTGTTGATTTTATTTCCTAACGACAATCAACCAAGCATGCCAAACCGTAATCTATGGTTTCAACAAGATAGAGCACCACCACATTATGCTATTAATGTTCGATAGTATTTAGACACAATTTTTCCCTGTCGTTGGATTGGACGTGTGGGTTTTATTTATTGGCCCACTAGGTCTCCCGATTTAAATCCATTGGATTTCTTTCTTTGGGGACACTTGAAGTCGCAAGTATACAAGGAGAAATCTAGAGGATTTGAGAGCAAATATTACTCGTGAGATACAAGCCATACCACCTAATAGTTTACTAAATATAATTCGTCATTTTTGGGAACGTTTAGGACACTGTCAGGTCGTAGAAGGACGTCACTTTGAGCATTTAATTTAATTTTGTAGTTTGTTTACTTTTATTAAATTTTATTTTTTTCTCAATATTTTTATTATCTAACCCCATGAAAATAGTACGCATTCATATTCAGAACTTAATAAAGATTCCGAATTGTCTAAAAAATAATATTATTTCCACTTAAAAAAAAAAAAAAATTTTTTGGCTGTCATATGTAATCATCATAAAAAAAAACAAATGATTGAAGCCAATACAAAATAACTTGTCAAAAAACTTTTGTTAACAACATTTTGTTCTAAAGTTTATATTTACGGAATTATTCGACTGATGCGTTACTTTTGCCCAACCCTGTATATCAATACCATATAATCTATGGAACCGACTGCCTTGATGAAGTTGGTGTAAATGAGAACGATTTGCAAGATTCCAGTGATGAGAATACAACTGCGTGGGGTCAATCAAATTTGAAACTCCTGATCTGACGGGTACAAATCTATGTTGATGTTAGCGATTACATTCAGAAAAATTCGCAATCGTTAATTTGATTAAACATTGATAACTTAGTTTTTTAATAACTAAAAAAAATTTAGAAACCATTACTCCCTTCTTTCATAAACGCTTTGATTCAATACAATCATTATTAATTATTAATATACATTTACCGATTTATGTACAAAGGGTTTTAATTATTAATTTTTACCAAATCAATATCTTTAATGTTCCTTTTTGGAATATTATGCAAACATTCGTGCGTAAACGATTTATACGTATATAAAACAGTATTATAAAAAAAGGAATTGTTATTTCGTAGAAAAGGTTATTTCAGTTTACATATACAGAAACAACAACAAGCAAATGTTATCAACTTGTCCATGTTCTTTGTACATTATTGATCTTTTGAAGACGTTTTGTAAATAAATAGTCATACGTCCCATTTTAGGAGTTTGCCCTATATTAGACACGATATTGTGATGGCAATGATGTTAAGCTTCGAAATCATAACATAAATATATTCATATAGCTGGTTTAGTAATTGCGAAGTATTATCTTAGCTGCAACAACATTTATAATGTAAATGACTGCAAAACGTAATTTCCTTCTGTAAAATGAACTGTAACGTTTGAATATGTGCAGGAAAAAACTACTTGACCAAAAATAAAATTAAAGAAATTTTAATCTTCAGTTGCATATCAAAATTGTATATTTAGAATGATATACAACTTGACATAGTAATTGCAATACTTAATGACCATTATTATCTCCTAACCGCGATCTGTTTAACGTTGTAATGACTTTTCGATAGAAAGCGCTAGGATTGTCTAAATTAATAGGTTTATAAGATTTGATAACTAACAAAATTACATACAAAATTTCCAAGTAGGTATGTCAAATAAATATTTCTTCCTATTTTGCGTTCGAAATGAAATTATGAAACACAAAACAGTATCGAAATGAGCTTCCCTTTGATACCCTTTCTTTAATTTTTCAATATTGGCATTGTTCGAACACAAAAATAAATATCTTATTGCTGCCATATGATTTTTAGAATTTAGGTACATTTCCTGTAGTTTTTAAGTCTATAACGGGCACCATACGAATATTGCCTTTTATATCTGTATATATTATATTAGACGACTGCCCTCGAATGCAAATGATAATGAAAATAATTAGATAATAATAAAAATAAAATAAGGAAAATACACGAAACGTGAATATTTGGTGTTTAAATTCTAAACAAACAGCGCTATCAATATAGTTAGTTGATAATTAAACGTTGATAATATAAAGATAACGTTCTAGGGTTATTTAAATTAATATAAAGCAGGGTTCGTGTATAAACTAATATTTGTCATGGATAAAATTATTCAAAGATACATCCAGTTTAATAATAATAAATCATGCCTTAGTATTCAAAAAATAGTTAGAGAACAAAAACGGGGAATGGCAAGGTATTAGTTATTATTATGTATGCGCCCGTGAAGCGGCTTAAGATGTGAAGTTGTCGGCATTCGCCTTAAACGAGAAGGAAAACCACGAAAACCTACTCGGACAGCCAGTCATGACAACTACAAATGTGTAAGTATCACATTAATATACTGCCATTTATATTTTAAATTCTTTGATAAAGGCATCACTTGCCGAAACATATAAGATTGTTTTAAATATATGCATTTTGAAGTAAAACCAGACCTTAAATCGCCAACTAATCTATTATAACATACAAAGGTCACGAAATAATTATCTATATATATATATATATATAGATAATTTCTTATATATATATATATATATATATATATATATATATATATATATATATTGATATGGTACAGCTTACATCCTTAGTATATTCTTCACATAATAAAATATTTGTCCCAAGATTGTTATATCTGAAATATAATGGTTTGAAAAATATTACTAGTTAATTATAAAGTATGTAATAATGATGTAATATCAAAATTAGTTTTTTAAATCACGATGCCGAACTAATTTGATTATTTTTATTTGTTTATTTATTTTATTCGGTCATTTATTAATTTATCTTCACTAAATATCGCGAGAAATCAAGAATTTTAAAACTAATTATGATTAAAATATTTTTTTTCAAATTTTTGTAAACATCATTATTAATATGACTATTGGTTGCACCTTGTTTAAAATAGGCAATTGAGATCACGTGAGAGGGTATTATTAGAATGATAATAGGCTGTTAGAGAAATTTCTAACGTTGGATTACTAGAGAGATGCATTGATGAAACTTTCAAAACTATTTTATCAAAATTGTCAAAATTATTTTTTCTATTTTGAGTTCGAAATGAACTCATTATGAAACCCAAAACAGTATCGAAATGAGCTTCATTTCGATACCCTTTTTTTAATTTTTCAATGTTGGCGTTGTTCGAATACAGAAATAAATATCATTGCTGTCATTTGATTTTAAGAATTTATGTACATTTGACCGATATGATATATGTCCGTATTTTACACAAACAACGTATGTTGTATACAATTGACAACAACATATATATGTTTCTATGTCACTCATGTTTGTATTTTTAAATGAAGTATCAAGTAATGTTAACGAAAATTAGTAAATAATATGCTTCACGGATAGCAAGATTTAAATTTGAAAATGTCAAGTATCAATGTGACCAACTGCATGCTTTATATAAAAATTAAACGCTGAACTTTCAAATTAAATTCCAATTTAAGCAATTTATTAATGTAAAAAACGTAAAATAGAAAAAATAGTATAAAAGCTCGTTTCATAAGGCCTTTTGCCGCACTCGCTCTTTAGAAAAAAAAATTAGGTTAACCTAGGTTATTGTTCAATTTTAGGAATATATGATTAATTTGTCTACTACTTCCTATGGTAGTCAAGACGACAAAAACAAAAGTGGTTATTAATAGAGATTTTTTGCATGTGGTGAGAGAGATTCGAGAATTTTTTTGAATTCATCCTTTAAAATATTATACAAAATTAATAATAAACACCTATTAGTATTCAAAAGTGGTGTTAATAACATTGGAAGTTTTTCTTCGTTTCTAAATTGGTTGATAATCAAGCAGCGACTTAAAAAAAGATCCTAGATCCTTTTTGGGTATATCAAGGAAAACATTTTCATAGGATATATATTTTACATAACCTAGTGGAAAACCACGAGAACTTGGTCTGCTAACTGCTCTACGAAGAGGTTATTATCCAATCGTACGAGGAGTGCAACATAACACCTATCCATCCAGTTCCTGTTGAATATACACCGAACTTTAATCTACTGGTAAATACTCAGGGCCTGAAATTTCCATTTACTACGAACACAACAGGTACCCAAGTGAAAATATAGACATGTAATTTATTAAAAGATATAACTACTCCTATTGATAAATATTTTAAAGATATTAACTCACGTTATTTCAAGGGACATAATACCACTTTCTAAAATCAGTCTTTGCTTATTTTAAATAATAATTTCTTGAATATACATAATTCGTTGATATTATTTTGTTTACAATATAGGTTCTGTATAGGCAACCCAATATAACTCATAAGAAGGGGCTTTATATGCAACCCTATTTTGTCTAATGTATGTTTTCAACATATTAGGTGTATTTTGAATTTACATTGTTTGTATCTTGTTAAAAAACGTCTTATATTCATTCAAAATATATATATTTATTTGTCCATAATATCGTTTTATTTTATGTATGTATGTGTTCTGTCTGAGGATCTAGAACCTACCTTGAGACCTGAGATTAAGAAGTGCTATTGCTATTATTAGTTTATTTTTATAATAAACGAATTTGGGCTAGCTATTCTAATATTTTATTATATTTCATTTACATAATTCTTCATAGCTCCGTATTATATCATTTTGGCCCCGAACGTGGTGGCAATTCTCCACGGCATTCGGTGTATTATATCATTTTGGCGCCGAACGTGGTGGGTGGCAATTCTCCACGGCATTCGGTGTATTATATCAATATATATGTATATATATATTATCTATATATATATATATATATATTTTATATTTTGTATTCTCTTGACAAAGACGTATTGCCGAAACATGTAGGGTTGTTTTAAATATATATACTCTAAAGTAAACCAGACCTTTAATCGCCGACTTATTAAGTTTACCTTATATATATATATATATATATATATATATATATATATATATATATATACATATATAGGTGACCTACTTTAATTTGACTTTTTACAGTTTGGTTCTTACTGACACATAACTAAACATTGGTGACATTCTATATTTCGAGCTTACAACTATGCAAAATCGTGTGATTCTAAAAGAATATTATGGTCAACGTTTCTCTCAAGGTAGTCGCTAGTTTACTTAAATGTCGAGAACTTCAAAAAGCGACGTCTAACCTACTGCAGTCTTAGTTCCTGTTTTTAGAAGCTTGTCAAAGCCCGAAAATCGCTTAAAGTGTATATGATGTATGTAAAGTGTTCCATGGCTATGTTGCTACACCTCTTCACCGTAAGAAGGAAAAAATTTTGATTTGACTTTCACTTCCTCAATATTTAAGGGTAACTGAAAAGGATTTCGATCTCTACAAATACCAATTCCGTGACACGTTAGCTTCGAGATTCGAATCCTCGACCAACAGGACTCTCTCCCCTATTATCCCTTGCTCTTACGAATTTCGGCATTAAGACGCTACAAGCCTAATGAAGGTATCAGGTAACAGATTCCAATCAACTATGGACAATCGTACAATAAAACGATTTATTGCGCCAATACCCTAACTTCAATTAATTCACAAACGTAAGTTGGGTCCTTAGACTTCAATACTCACTCCAAAATATTATAGTTAAAGTTTATTTTATGTAATTTACATTTAAAAAAATTACTCAGCACTTTCCAAAGTTTAAGTTAAATTTGTTATTTACGTACCAAGCGTTGATATGATTAAGATTGTGTGGAAGAATTCCGCAAAGAATTGACAAGACAAAACATGTTTAATCACCTGCATAAGCTAAATGCTAACATGTTTTGTAGTAAATCACTTAAGGGTACTCGAGACAGAATAGAAATAGGAACGATTTAATCAGAGACGAAAGTAAACAGTACATAAAAGTATATATAAAGAGCTGTTATGAGACGATACATGGGGACATCTTGTACGATTACCAGATAATAAACAACTGAAACGGGTATTGAAAGCCGTGATGATGGAAAATAGAGGGAAGAAAAGGTCAACGATTGACTGGAATGAGGCAGTCGCAACTGTATTGAAAAAAAAAGATGGTCATGGGAAAAGGTGCAAAACAGACTAAGAATACGAAATGGCGGAGAGAAGGCATTAGAGAGATTTAGTGGCTGTTTACTCTCTAAACTGATTTGCAGAAGAGGTTTTGATTAAAATTATATATAATAAAGTTGTGTAAAAATTTCTTACATCAAAAATTTAAAGTATTAGGAGTAAATACATTACAATAAAACATAATTTCTTTGCCATCATACCATTACAATAAAATCAACAAATGTATATGTATGTATACTCCATATTGTTTTTATGAACACTAATGACTAATTGATGATAAATCAATAATTTATATACCCGTGAGATCAAAAATAATATTAGACATTATGCGTAACTAAAAGAAAAAACAATAATCTACTAACGTCAGGCAATTAGTGTAAGTATATATCGAGCCCTGATGGAAAATAGAAATGTTGTCGTACATTAACTGTCAATTTGACAACGACATTTAAACAAAACCAAACTTTAATACATATCTTAATACACAAAACAAAGTCGGGTTAGTTACACCATTTATAATTCAAGAACGACTGGACCGATTTTAATGATCTCTGATTTGTTGGATTCGTCTTCGCCCCGAATAGCAGAATATCTATTAAAATATCGTAAAAATTCACGGAAAAAAAATTCTACAGAAAATTAATTTTTAAATAAATTCGGTTAGACTCTGCCATCTTCCTCAATTGACAGCTTACATCACGCATGCTCATAGCTTATTTGTAATAATTGATGTCCATTGCAAATCAGTGACATAAAAGTGTAATTTTTTTGTTTCATGTTGTCTGTGATTTGTTTTGAAAAAAGCATATAATGACTGTGTAACAAACGAAGACGAAGCCACCAACTATCCAACTGAATTTGTAAACTCCTTGGATGTGCCTGGCTTACCATCGCACAATTTACAACTGAAGGTTGGCTTGGTAGTCAGCATGCTTCGAAATCTAACCCAACGAAAACTATGCAATAGAACCCGTTTGGTGATAAGAAAACTGATGATCAATGTGATTCACGCGACGATACTCAAAGGAAAATTCAAATTCTCATTCCGAGGATTCCGATGATCCTAACCGATATGCCCTTTGAGTTTAAACGAATTCAATTTTCGATTCGTATTGCATTCGCCATGATGATTAACAAATCACAAGGTGTTTCTGGTCTGAATCTAGAAAATGCATATTTTTCTCATGGTCAATTGTACGTGGCATGTTCACGTGTCGGCAAACCATCAGCTTTATTTGTTCTTGCGCCTGATAACAAAACGAAAAATGTCGTATATTAGAAGATACTTCACTGAAGAGAATAAACTCGAGGGCGACCCATGCATCAAAATACATAAATAGCTTCAATAAAGCAAATGTCTTGCTGACACGCCATTGAAATACTTGATTTTTTTTTACTTTTATTGAATTTTTATTTTCTTTATACAAGGTGTGTATAAATTGGCGGACCCACTACACGTGGCGACATTCTTGGTCAAATTTTGAGTTAAAAGTCCTAATCCTAAAACGATGTATCAGGCTTCCTTTGTCTTCAGAATGAATTTGACAGTAGTAATGTATTTGACTAGAACAACATTAGACTGCCTACTTATTGTTTTACAACGTTGTCAGATGTGTTTTTCGTCAAAATAAGTTAATAAACAAATATTAAAAACAAACTTTAAAATCAAAAAGAAAACTTTAACGAACGGATAATAACAACAATTCTTCTTTCTTCTAAGTTGTAGCTCTTTCTGTCAACAAATATCGAGTGATAATGCTTATTTCAAGACTGAAAGTCCGAACATTAGGAACCTCGTGCAAAGATATGGAGCATGGTACAACATTTTCGTATTAGGATTTCGGACTCCGAATTTAACGAAGAACATCGCCGCGTGTAGTGGGTCCGCCAATTTATACACAGCCTGTATATATTATCATAATAAACTATTGAACTTAATAAACTTTTTGTATTCATTTTATTACGTTGAAAGAATCCTAAATACAATTTAGCTAAAAGTTTACTCGACATTTATTGACTGTTAAGCGGTACGAAGTTCGCCGGGTCAGTAAGTATTAAGATAAAACAAAAACGTTTTTAATTATACAACGTGTTTCAAAAAGAAATTCATCTCAGTAGGCACTGAGTAACTAGTACTTGCAAATTATTATAAACCACTTGCCTTTTATTTATAACTAACTACAACGTTTTTCAAAAAGAATTACATCTAGTTGTCTATGAATTTCTCCTATAAATTATGAAGTTCTGCATTCTTGAAATGCTGATATAGATTAAATAGTATGAAGGTTATCTACCTGTCACTGTCTAAATTTATCATCGAGAGATATGGTGATGAAATTAATAGCAAGTACAATTAAAGATTATTAATTTATTTAATAAGAAATCTTCGAAAATAGTATATTAATCAAACAACCAAGGTAGATAACTAATTTGTAGAAATTTTAATTATTAAAATTTATAACAATTGTTCAAAATGGTCACCATTCTGTTGAATACATAATATAATACGACGTTTTATGTTGTCAAAAATATTCTGCAATACATTTGGTTTTATTTTATTACATTTACAGTTAATTGCAGCTAGAAGCAAATATGCAAACTGAAAATGAAGCATACAGAGCTACATTAATAAATGTTCGTTTTGCAAATTTATTCTAATGTCGACTATTATACTATCTTCTAAATATTTTTTATATTTCCTTTTTTTATTGTATATACACTCATGTTAATTTTAGTATTAAACAAATAATAAAACCGTTTTCTTAAATGCCTACATATATATATTAACTTATTAAACAATTATAATTCCTTGTTACATTACCAATTTAATGTATTTGAAAGTTTTTTTTTAAATTTGCTCATTTTTCTTACTGCCTATTCTTTTTTCTTTTGTTCTTTTCATTTTATACTTGGAGCTAAAAATACAATGCATATTGCCATTCATATTAATTCACTATGCTAAATGATTAAAGAATAACATAATCTTATATGTTGACATAAATGTAAATTCTTGATAGTTCATTTTATTTTTCATGTGGTGTTATGGTTTAATTTGATTTGTTGTTCAATTTATAATAATTTTAAAGTAATAACGAGCGATCATTCAAATTTTCACTCGTAGCTGGCCGTGTATATAAAAATTATGTCGTAGCTTTAGTCATTAAGATGTTATTTCAAACATCTGTCAGTGTCAAATATATATTTTAAAGTTTCATCAAAAGAAAAAGTAATGGCCTTTAATGATATGCATAAAGCGTTTATGGTAGAATGTTACTTCCTGACATCTCAAAAAATTGATGGTATTTGGCAGCATTCAATAGAAAATTGCCTTGCGGCGTTTGAAGAGAGATATCCAAATACTGTTCCTAGCTATAAAACTTTCCGTGATACGCTAATGCATTGTGTAAATCTTTTTCGTCAAACAGGCAGTATTTTAAGGAAAAAAGGAAGCGGTCCTCCTCTCAAGAGAAGTCGCGGCGTAATTGAAAATGTCAGACAAATTATTAACGAATCTCCTCAAACATCTATTCGCAGAGTTTCGCAACAAGTAGGGCTTTCGTATGGAACATGTCAAAAAATTTTAAAAAAGGACTTGCACATGTATCTATATAAATTAACTTCTGTACAAAATCTATTACCTACGGATTATGAAAAAAGAACACAATTTTGCCAATGGTTTATTCAAACAATGACAGACAATATTTTAAATCATACTTTTTTCACCGATGAAGCTTGGTTTTATTTGAAAGGTTATGTTAATTCGCAAAATATGCGTATGTGGTCCAGTGAAAATCCTCATTTCTACAGAGAAGTTCCTCTACATCCAGAAGAAATAGGCATATGGGTAGGTATGAGGCGTCACCGATTAATAGGACCAATATTCTTTGAGGGCACGATAACATCGGAGAAATATTGTAACGAAATTCTCAGTGTTTTTACTAATCAATTGACTAATGATGAACTCCAAGTCGGATATTTTCAACAGGATGGGGCTACATCTCACGTTACACTTGAAAATATTCAGTTTTTGCAACAATTTTATGGCGATAGGATAATAAGTAGAAATACAGCGATTCCATATCCACCACGATCGTGTGATTTAACAGTCATGGATTTCTTTGTGTGGCCATATATAAAGAATATTATTTATGAAACACCAATTAATAATCTACAAGAGTTAAGACATAAAATCATAGAAAAATGTGAACACATCAATAACTCACCGCAAATACTGATCAATGTTTTCAATGCTCTACGAAATAGACTGCGATTATGCTTGGTGGAGAATGGTCAACATTTTACACATTTTTTATAATATTCTATTACTTTGTATAAAAATTATAAATATATTTAATATAAAAGTCAGCATTTCAAATTATTTTTTAACCCTAGAAGGTATACCGGGGTTACGAGTGACCCCAACAGAATTGAATTTTCCCACTTATATTCTTATTTCACGATTGGTGGCGCTGATATTTTAGGTAAGGTTAGTCGATTGTGAATAGTATACAGTACCTACTTGTATGACAAGGATAGCTTGAACCAAAGTATGTGTTTTCTAGCAAAGACATACGGCTCAAGCAATTTATTTGAGTAAGACAAAGACGGGATTATTACCTACTCCGTGATAAATACGCACATTTCCGCTTAGTAGTTCTGTCGCTACTCGTTGACATTTGACAACATACATTCGTTGATATTTGATGGAATTGTTATTTATTTTCTTTTTATAAATACATATTTTTTTAAATTTATTTTTTCAAAACTATAATGGCAGCAATCACGACAGCTTGTTTTAAATTCGTTGCAATATTTTGAACGAGAGAAAAACCATGGTGGTGTTAATACCTATTACATGAGCACATAATATATTTAAATTTTAATAAACCTTTTGTTTAGCGAGTGGCAGATGCATTGTGCTTGGGATTAGTTTCAGTAAAACGCATTAAAGCTGTGTAGCAGCAGTTAAAATCGTGTACTTCACAATATTGGATTTAAATATAAAAAGGATAATAATCATAGAGCATTAGTGGAACGATCCAACATTGCAGAGATAAGATTGACATTTCTTAGGAATTACAGAAAGAATTTGAGTTGCTCTGTTCAGAGAGAAGTGGTATTGCTTGATGAGACCCGGCAAGATAATAATCTGCAGAGTGTGTGTAAACCTGAGGGTTACGAGGGCAAGCGATATGTTGTATTACATTGTGGTTAAAAATTATGTTTTGCGTCAAATGCTTCTTTATTGTTTTCAAGCAAATCACAAATAGAAGATTATCATGGTGAAATGAATGGAGAAATGTTTAAGAAATGGATCGATGAATATTTAATACCAAATTTGGAAGAACCGGCACAAGTAGTGATGGACAATGCACCCTACCATTCACTAGTAGTAAAGAAACATCCATCATCGGTTTGATGTAAAAATAATATTATTACATACTTGTCGAAACATAATATATCTTGCGAACTCTATTTAAAACTGACCTACTACCCTTGCTAAAAATTTGCATAAAGAAAAACGGTATCAAGTAGATGAATTGCTACAAAGTCATGGACATGAAATATTGAAGATTGTCTCCTTATCATTGTGAATTTAATGCTATCGAAATTATTTGGGACCATGCAAAACAATATTATAATAAACATATTTTCAGGGATGGACATGGAGATAATAAAGTTATAGCTATGTGGAGGTAATCACTAGAGCAGTGTATGGAAGAAATTTGGAAAAATTGTGTTATACACACGGAAGTATTATAAAAAAATGGTATGATAGGGAAAATACATTTACATTGTGAAATCAATGGCTTTATAATTAACATTGATGATTCAAGCAGCAGTGAAGATAGTGATTAACAATACTTCCTATATGACCGCAGATAAAAAAACTGTTAGCTATCCCATGCTTTTACTTAATCTATATTATAACCCAAGATTTAAGCCAACGTACGTGCTACACGTCGTTTTTAGTTCACGCCAAATATATCAAATTTTCTTGTGTTGGCAGTAAAAGTATCAAGTATTAGTATACAGCTGATTAGTTGTTTATGTAATGTTAGTTTCTACTTTTAGTAACTGATTTTTTATGCAACAAATACAATGATATTAATACAAATAATCATACAAAATGTTACACATGCAATTGCCAGACTGTGGCCACAATTTTTATCTAAATATGTCTAGAAAGGTAGAAAAATTACAGAAACAGATTTTATCAAGTAGCTAGATTTCCTAATGTACTAAGTAGAATTGATTGCACTCACTTGAGAAAACAATCTCCTAGTGGTAATAATGCTGAGCTGTACCGAAACAGAAAGGATATTTATCATGGAATATTCAGGTAATAGGAGATTCTCAATTAAGAATTTGTGACATCGTAGCCAGATGGCCAGGATCTACACATGACCAAACAATTTTGAATGGATCGGCAATAAAAAGAAGCCAAGAAAATGAACATTTCAATAACCCAGTTATACTTTGTGATGTTGTTACAATATTACAAAATATTTATTAACCTCTAGCAAATCCTCAAAGTCGAGCAGAACAATTGTACGATGAATCCCATTTTAGAACCAGAAACTGGATTGAAATATTTTTTTGGTGTCTTAAAAAGATTTCCAATCTTATTACATATATGGTATGAAAGTTAATGTGGAACTCTCGAAGGCAATAATAGTAACTAATAGCAATATCAGTTCATTTTGCAAATTTATTCTAATATCGACTATTATACTATCTACTAAATATTTTTTTTGTATATATACTCATGATAATTTTATTATTAAGCAAATAATAAGGCAATTTTGTTAAATGATTACATATGTATATTAACTTATTAAACAATTATAATTCCCAGTTACATTGACAATTTAATACATTGAAGTTTTTTTTACTGCGTATTCTTTTTCGTTGCAATTTTAATATTTTAAGTTAAAAATACAATACATATAAAAAAAAATGTATGTCCAATTAAATACATTTGAATGTGTTTTCATCTTTTTGTAGCAAGTTTTTGCAAGATACACTAGTGAAATGTGTTTCGACTGCCTTATTTGATTTGGTGTCCATCAGCTCTAATCTTCTGGTGTTAACTTAAAAATTTTTAATATAAACAAAACAAATTCATACAAATTGATGAAAACAATAAATAAAATAACTATTGTTTGTACCGTGATATCATAAAGTTTCTAGGACGAAGATGGCTTTGTAATATAGATTGTATGTCTGAACTTAAGTTAGGAACTATAACTCTGTTTTGTAAATTATTTTGACAGTGACATTATCTGTCATCCATTAATGTGTTAGAATTGCTGAAAGCAAGTTTGAACGTCGAGTTTGAAACATAGCACATTCGAGTAAATTCAAATATGGTTTACAATATAGTGAAAAAAGCGTACATGATTGAAGCCTATTTTCGGAGTGGAGTGCGAATTGATGGAATTTGGGTGTACAGTCAACGTGCATGTTTGGATGATTTTAGAAAGCACTTTCCAGAGTTAGCTGTAATTCCCAAAGATTTTTATAATTGCCTTTCCAATTGTGTTGGTGTGTTTCGTGAGACTGGTTCTGTGGGTCATAAATCACGTACTGGTAGACCAACTGTTCGTTCGGAACAAATTATAAATGATGTTCGTCAACGTATGGTAAATGAACCCACAAAACCTTTGAAACGCCTTTCTCAAGAGATTGAACTTTCTTATGGTACATGTCAGAAAATTGTAAAGAAAAACTTACACATGCAACCGTATAAGATGCAATCACATCAGGCTATTTTGCCGGTAGACTACCCTAGACGTCGTGCGTACTGCCAGTGGTTTGCAAATAACTTAATAGACGATGATGACCTGCTAAATTTGTCATTTTTCTCTGATGAAGCATGGTTTCATCTTTCGGGGTTTGTCAATTCCCAAAATACTCGAATGTGGAGTAGTGAAAATCCTCATATTTTTATTGAATCGTTTCTCCATAATGCGAAACTTGGTGTTTGGCTAGCAGTTTCTCGCCACATAGTTGTTGGCCCTATTTTTTTTAATTTCACAATTAATGCTGAGAGGTATAGAAACATTCTGAATGAATTTATTGAACAGTTGCATGATTATGAATTGCAATATGGATACTTTCAACAAGATGGTGCAACGGCACACACAACACGAGAAAATATTGCTTTTCTTCGTGAGTTTTTTGACGATCGGATCATAAGTTTACATACGGAAGTTGAGTTTCCACCACGATCACCTTGTTTGACAATTATGGACTTTTTCGTGTTTCCTCACCTAAAGAATAGAATATTTAAAACTCCTGTTGCTAATTTGCAAGATATGCAACAAAGAATTATTGACGAATGTGCATTAATAACGCCCGCAATGCTGCAAAATGCCTTTAACAGCATGAAATGGCGTGTCACATTGGGAATTGAAAATAACGGACAACAATTTCAACATTTGCTTTAATTTTGCCTTTTTTTATTAATAAAATTTTGAATACAAGCTGAGCTTGTTGTTTTATTGTATCTTTATTAAATCAAATGACATATTTATTGATGTCACGATGACACTATCAAAATAATTTTCAAAAATTAAGGTTAAGTTACCAGTATGATAATATGGATAAAGTTCAGACATATATTTTCTATTTCAATGCCATCTTGGACCCAGAAACTTTATGATATCGCGGTATATATTATATAAATCTATAACTTATTGCAAGTAAAATTTTTTGTTTGCTCAATTTAATTTTTGAAATTCAATTACTAAACTTTTTCTTTCTTGCTCCATTTCATGTTCCTTTTTCAAAATTTCTTTCTGCAATCGTACAAGTTCTATTTTACTAGCAGTAATCAAATAATTTCAAAGCAAAAAAAAACATTTCACAGCAAATAAGTTTGTATGAATATGTTTTGCTTATAATGCATACTGCGATTTCAAATATTTATACCGACCTTTGTGCAAAACTCAACTTATCTATTATGGCAGTGTTAAGTTATATTGCAATATATTCCAAATTTTATTTAAAATTAGGCACTGTAGAACGTTTAACTAATATCTAGGGTTATTCTATGATATAATTGGGAAGATAATGTTTATAAAACTGTCATAACAGTGAATATGTAATTACAGTTATACAAAGTAGATACTCTTGTCTATTGTATAATTTCAATTCCAGTAATAATGCCTTTACAACTAACTTGAAACTGTTTGGTTTTGCCATTCATTAAAATGATTAAAGAATTACATAATAATATGTTGACTTAAATGTTGTAAATTCTTGATAGTTCATTTTATTTTTCAAGTGGTGTTATAGTTTAATTTGATTTGCCGTTTACGCAGCTTTGTTCAATTTATAGTAATTTTAATATAACTTAAGATGTAATTCGATTATAATATATGTTCATATAACCTACAAATTCGACCGACTGTATCAAATATATTTGGCCCGGAAACGAAGTCAGTTTCCATATTCATTTTGCAATTTACAGTATTTAATATGACGCCGAAGTACTGATTTGAATCATACAATGTTTATTGATGACGCAGGGATCATCTTTCCTGACGAGGAGTATATTAGAGAATCATTATTCATTACATAGCAAAGATACACATCTTGCTACACTGTGCAAACGGCATCAATGACGTGCACGTCTTCGTATAGTGAAAGGCCTATATAAAAGATTTAAATATTGAAACCCAAAAATAATCAAAAGAAAAAACGTTGTGTTTATTCAAGTTAGTAAGCCTAAATACAAAAACTATTCCTTATTCCTACGTCTTGACCGTACATACAAAAAAAATACTTTAGGTGTGTCTTATTTTGTCTTCTTACATCAACTTTCTCGTCGCTCAGGTTCTTGGTAATCCTGACGATATCTCTTGTAATCAGGCAATTCTTCGTGTTTTACTTCAGGCAGAAACCACACTGCTACCATGCCAATTAGCGAAGAAATAAAGAGCACTATATTCTGTATGTAACGAGAAGTAATATGAATATGAACATCGTATAGGTTATATCCAATATAAAGCAAAACCGATATACAAGTGATAAATCCTAAGGAGGTGGCCCGCATGCAAGTTGGAAACATTTCGCACATGTACAATAAAAAAAGATTTCTTACCGAATATACACAAAGCATCATTAATAAATTTAAAGTATAATGAGTAGTAACGTCAGTTACTAAATTAATACCAAGTTGAATTGATATTAGCAAGAAGAACCATAACAAAGCTAGGCGTCGGCGAAGTATTATTAATGGAGGTAAGACATACATAAAGCTAAAGAGTTTCGCCATGCTTAATAACCCTTGATGAGCGTAAGGTCTTAGAACTCCTCTCAGGGTAAAATACTGTTTTTTTGAGTATTCAACGGCTAACAGAAAAGACACTAGATATATTCCGAGCAATATGGTTTTTATCAACTTAAAATTGGTAAACATGATACGTAGATTTTCCTTTAAGACATTAAACTTGTTCAATTTTAAATTCGGCAAAATATGCAATTCATCTGTAGGTGTTCCCAAACTATTCAGAAATTCCCAAGCGTCTTGTTTACGACAGTAACTCAAACACCATCTCGGTGATTCTGGGACGTACCAGGCATAAAATATTAGTATTAGAGAAGGTGTTCCGACGATAAAACCTAATTCGGGGCAAAAACCGAATAGATACTTTTTTACATGTACTCCAAAAATATTTCCTATTGGACCAAGTACTTTAACATACAGCACTAATAATGCACGATTTTTTTTGTTACAATACTCTAAAAACAACACAAATAACACATTTGCTAATCCACCTCTGCCTATTCCTTTAAAAACAGCAAAGCAATTTGTTACCTCGAAGTTATTCACCCTATGTTGCAATATTGTTCCTGAATAAAATATACCGATGGCAATATACATTGCAATCTTTCTACCATATAGATCAGCAACAGTACCTAAAAGGCACGATCCTATGGCTAGTCCCAATAATCGAGTTCCAGCTATGTATTTCATATATATGGCTCCTCTGCATGTACCTATAAAATGCTTTTCCCATGAAAAGTTTCTAGCAGCCAATGGCACGCTACAATGCACTATAGGAGGTTCCTTCAGCTTCTCTACATACTTCTTAGCATTGTTATAAGTCATGTTACTCAATTCTGTTATGTTATAATCATACATCGTACAAGGTAGTCTTAATATCGGATAAAAAATCGAAACGGTTTCGTTGTATCGCCACGGGAGTACCTTTAATGCAATATAAACGCAAGATTCCTCTCTGCGTGATGCTATATCAATAACTGTGTCGTCAATTTCTAAAGTTAATTGAACGAAACTCGTCATCAAGAATATAAGACAAATCCACAAGGAGTGCTGATTGTGTTTGTTAAATTCGTAATAAAACTCCGAGTCAGTAGGCTCATTATCACACTCCTCGAATTTAACTGTAAGGCCCTTTTTCCTTCCGCGAAACATATTTAGGGCTCCATATCAAATTTTTGATATTGTTTAAGGCTATTTGACTTATTTAATGACAGGCATACATATGCCAAATTCATTGAATGCCAGCCAATTTTGTTAGATATTTCGCTTTCAAGTAAAAGTTTGTATTAAGTCAAACTTGTTGATACTATCCATACAAATTTTAAATTATTATAGGAAGTTTATGAGAGCGGCAATACATAAGGGATATTTTTAAATAAGATCTGTCGGGAATGAAAGTGTAAATTATGTGCGATCGCCGCAGTGCGCATGCGCGTCTGTGCCAAATATGCTTTGCACGCGTTTAGACGCCATTTGCAGCGATATCGTCTGTCTGTGCCCTGAGCTGTCTAAGTTTATAATGTTTAAGAAATCGCCCGCCGACTGTGAGATACGAGCTGTAATTCGATTCTTGAGTGCCAGAAATTTAACGGAAATTCACAGTCAGATTTGTGAAGTTTATGGTGATAATGCTATCAATGACAGTAAAAGTGGGTGAAAATATTCAAAGACGAATTTAATTAATATGAATTATAAACTACATCCTGGCCGACTTTCTCTGATTTCTGAAGATTTGGTTCGTGGTCAAAATTTGAGAGAACCGGTGATTTACGATTTCAAAGTATCAATTGATTTTCCACAGATTTCATGGTAAGTTTTGTACCATCAGCGCCTAAAAACACGGGTAGACGAGTATTTTATTTGGTGCAAATCTGAACACATCTGACAACTCCTGACAACTAACATGACAGTTAAATAAAGTAATTTAAAATGTCAAATTTGAACCAGCCCACGAAGTCTTTTTTGATAACGCGACTTCAGGAGGGATGGACTGTCAGAAGAATTGCGGGCGAACCAAACATAAGTAAAAATACAGTGCAACGAGCTTAAAAATTGAGTCTTTCTCCGAAAAAAGGGTTCAGGACGCCGAAAAATATTATCTCTGGAGCAAGATATAGAACTGCGAAATTTTATTAGAGATACATCTATAAGAGCACAAGAAGGAACTAATTTACCTGGTAGTATCAGAACTTTCCAAAAACGAATTGCTGAAACGGAATTAAAATGCTGCTCTAGCGCAAATAAGATATTTTTGACGGAAGATAATAAGCAAAGACGATTTTCATTTGCTCAGCAATATGTTAACCAGCATTATATTTGGAATAATATAGTTTTCTCTGACGAGAAAACTTTCCAGTCCTTTCATAATGGCCATATTGGTGTTTATCGACCGCTAAAAATGCGTTATGATCCAAAATATGTATCATCCGTCAATCGAAGTGGTAATTTTTCTGTGAACGTCTGGGCATGGATTAGTACCAGAGGTCCAGGTGTATATATTATATTAGAGGAAAAATTATGTTGTGAAGTGTATAGGAGAATTTTAGACCAAGCTATGCTACCGTCAGTAACGGCGGCTTTTGGCAAAAATTTTACATACCAGCATGCAATATGATACAAAGCTTGAATATTTCAGCAGTAATGCAACTTATAATTTCAGGATAACTGTGCAGTCCAGCGAGCTCGAATAGTCCAAGACTTTTTAAATTTATATAATGTAAGTGCTTTACTGTGGCCCTCAAAAAGTCCCGACTTAAACTCTATTGAAAATGTTTGGGGAAGATAATCGAAAAGTATAAACACCGCCAATTTTAAACCTAATAATCGGTTTGAACTACAGCAACGCATTATGCAAGCATGGCAAAATATTACGCCGGAATTTACTCGGGATTTGGTGCTCTCAATGCCGCCACGTTTACAAAATGTAATTGACTGTAATGGAGCAATGACCAAATACTAAAATTGTATAGTTGATACAGTATAAGTTTTCAGTTCAAGGCCAAATCCAAAGCATGTGATTCAAATCAGTACTGCAGAGTCAAATGAAGTCAATAATAACAGCAGATTAAAATATCAAGGACTCCGGGAATTGAGGAGGCAGTTTTGAATGCTGTTGAATATGATTATAGTACGAGTACAAGAAAAATAACGTCAGCATTGGCAATCAAGCATTTCCTTGTATGGAAAATCTTAAAAGATTGTTTATTATATCCGTACCATATTCAAAGACTCTTCTTCCCCGTGATTTTCAATTAAGTCTAAACTTCTGTCAGTGGTTTTTACAAATGTTTCTTGAAAATCCCTTATTCGATCAACAAGTATTATTTTCTGACGAAGCAAATTTTTCAAGAAATTCTATCCGGAATTTCCACAATAACCATTTATGGCCTGAGGAAATCCACACGCAATAAGTGAACAAAATTACAAAGAACAATTTTCTGTGAATGTGTGGGCTGGCATAATAGGAGATGTTTTAATAGGGCCATTTTTCTTGCCAAAAAGACTCAACAGGCAATTGTATCTAGAACTTCTTCAAGAGCATCTCCTTGACAATATTCCATTCAACATGAGAAGCGAAGGCTGGTTTATGCACGACGGTGCACCTGCACATTTTAGTTTCGAAGTCCGATGGTTTTTGAACAGAACATTCAACGATTGTTGGATAGGGCAGGTGGACCTCAACCATGGATAGCTAAGTCCCTGACCTAAACAGTCTTGACTTCTTCTTTTGGGCACACCTAAAATGTTTGGTTTACAGCACGCCAATAAACACAGAAGAAGAGCTAATAGAATCGTAGCTTCATTCCAGACTACTCAAAACACTCCAGGAATATTCCAAAGGGTCCGTCAATCTATAAGAAGAAGAATTGATGCGTGTATTCGAGCAGGAGGATCACATTTTCAACATCTTTTATAATTTCTGTTTTGAACTTTGTATGCATCTCCATGTTTCTTTATTTAAATTTCGTTAGTTATCATTGTTATTAATAATAATTAATTATTGCACAACTACAATTTAATATTTAATTCAAATAAATTGTTGTTATACAGCGCGTCCAATTTTGATCCTGTAATTTTAAAACTGTTGGGTAAAAGAAAATATTTTAAAAAAGGAACCATTTTAGACCATAACTTTAAAGGAGCCTTTCGTGTTAGAATCAGAGGAATCTCTTTATGTAACATCTCCACATCTCCCCGACATTAATTAATACCCTATACACGAGGAGCAAATATTGCTGTTCCGAAATAAATAGAGAAAATCTACTAAAAACTAAAAATAACTCAAGCAGAATATAAGCTTTATTAAAGCAGTTGACTTAAATATGAAGTCTCTATTTTATGTTTAAATTCAAGCGTGTATTAAAAGTTATTCCATGTAATAATTTTATTTTTCTGTCCTATCAACTTTCTTCTTCCTCTTCCTCTAGCGCACGCTTTTGGGCTTGTTCTTGCGCATGCTCGCGGGCCTGTTCTTGGGCTTGTTGTTGCGCATTCTTCTGGCTTTGCTCTTGCGCTTTTTCTTCCCGTTCAGCTCTTTTTTGTTCATATTCCCGGCGGTATCTTTTGTAATCAGGTAATTCTTCGTGTTTAACCTCAGATAGAAACGATACCACTATCATTCCAACTAATGCACCGACAAAGAGCGCTACATTTTGTATATGAAGGGACGTGACGTGAATCTCAAGCTCGTACAAATAGTGGCCGTAATAAAACAGATACGCCAAACACATTATAAATCCTATAGCGGTGGCTCTTATGGAAGTTGGAAATACTTCACACATGTACAATAGAAAAAGGTTTCTTACTGAATATATGCAAAGCATCATTAGTATGTTTAAAATGTAATAGGCGGTAACCTCCATAAATAGATTAGCACCAAGCTGTACAGATATTAACAGAAAGAACCATAATAAAGCCAGACGTCGGCGGAGTATTATTAAAGGTGGTAAGACGTACATAAAACTAAATAATTTGGCCATGGTCAATAACGCTTGATGAGCATACGGTCTGAGAAGGCCCTTGAGAGTAACGTACTGCTTCTTAGTATATTCAACAGTTAACAGAAAAAACAATAGGTATGTACTGAGAACTATGGTTTTTATTATCTTCCAAAGTCCGAATATAGTACTCAGATTTTCCTTTAAGACTCTCCACTTATTCAATTTCAAATTTGGTAAAATACGTGTGTCGTGTCGACGCGTTCCCAAACTGTACAGAAGATCCCAGGCATGTTGTTTACAACAATAACTTAAACACCATCTTGGCGACTCGGGAACGTACCATGCGTATAAAATAAAGAATAGAGAAGGTATTGCTATTATATACCTCAATTCTGGAGAAAAACCGAATAAATGCTTTTTCATGTGTATTCCAATAATGGTTCCCAATGGACTTAGTGCTTTAACATACATTACTAATATTGCACGGTTATTCTTATTGCAATATTCTAAAAATAGAACAAACACAACATGATCTAACCCCCCTTTGCCCATTCCCTTAACAATAGTTAAGAGTTTTACAGCGGTGAAGTTAAACATCAATTGTTGTATTATCATTCCAGCATAATACAAGATAATACTAAAATACAATGCAACTTTTCTACCATAAAGGTCAGCAGTGGTACCAAAAACTAGCGAACCTATGGCCATTCCCAATAATTTGGACCCACGCACGCGCTTTCTATATAAGGCTCCTTTGCATGTCCCTATAAAATGACTCGACCACGAAAAGTTATTAGCAGACAATGGCACACTACAATGTACTAGAGGAGGTAGTTTTCGTCCACTTAACAATTTCTTAGCGTCTTCGTATCGTAGATAACGTATTTCGGTTAAATTATAGTCATACATCATACAAGGCGGTCTTAATGTTGGATAAAAAATTGTGGCGGTTTCATTGGGTTTCCATGACAGTACACTTAATCCATTGTGAATACAAGATTCTTCTCTATTTGATGCTATATCGAAGATTGTGTCGTCAATTTCCAAACTAAACTGAACGAAACAAGTCGCCATAAACATCAGGCATATCCACAAAGAAGATGCGTTGTATTTATTGAATTCGTAATAAAATTCTGCATCAGTGGGCTCATAATCACATTCTTCGAATTTCACTGTAAGATGTTTTTTTCTGCCGCGAAACATATTTATGGCTTTATTCTAATTTTTCGAAAACGTTTAAAACGATTTGACATATCCAGTGACAGGTATACAAATCAAATCCGTTTAATACAGGAATGTTCGTTCAAATCTAACGGGTGTCCGTAAATGATTGAAGCTGACAGCTACTGTCAAATTTTGGTTAAGTTTGAAACACTACATTTGATTGCGATTGCTAATTAATCGCTAATTAACATTAGCGTTCCACGCGGTAGTTTCTTTCAGCATAATGATTGAAATTGTTTCTTAAAATCAAGTACAATATGCTTACTTTTGGAGAAAAGTTTTTTGCTAATTACCATTATTTAAAAAAATAATTGTAAAATCATAACTATAAATTCATTACAATGACAAAAATATAAACATTCTTTATTAGTAATTTTTGCAATTACAAAAAATGTTGGAAATGTTGACCTTGCTGCTACAGACATAAATTAACTCTTCGTTTCATATTTTCGAAAACATTTTGAAATTGTTGTTGTGTAATCACTTGAATATCGTTTTCAATTGCTTGTATTAATTCATCTAAATTATGTAACCTATTTTTATAAATATTATCTTTAATCTTTCCGAACAGAAAATAATCTGGAGGGGTCAAGTCTGGTGACCTTGGTGGCCATCTACCTTGGCTAATAAGACGATCATCATAGAATTCTCTTAAAAAGGTCAATCTCGCTTGCGCAGTATGGGCTGGAGCATTATCTTGCTGAAAAAATCCACTTTCCAACTCGTCATCATGGAGTTGGTACACAAATTGTTGTAATATATCTCTATAACGTGCAGCATTGATCGTATCATGGAAAAATATCGGTCCTATTATTCTACGACGTGATATTGCTACCCAAATGCCAACTTTTATAGGGTGTAGTTCATTTTTAATAAAGGTATGTGGGTTTTCTGTTGCCCATGTTCTATAATTTTGAAAATTTACATAACCGGATAAGTGAAACCAAGCTTCATCCGTAAAAAAAGGTTAGGTCTAATACTTCATTATTGTTTATGTTTTCATTAAACCAATTACAATAAGTTATTCTTGATACAAAGTCAATGGGATATAATCGATGGACTACGGAAACCTTATATGGATGCATATGGAGACTCTTCTTTAAAGCTTTTGAGCAAGATGTTTTGCTTAATCCTAGAAAGAATGAAATTAAACCTATTTCTCAGTACATTTTTATATTATTACCTGTCTGTGCTGATAACTTTCGCAATGACTTTTTTGGACTATCTTCAATACGTTGCTGAATATCATCAACAACCGCTTGAGTAAGAAGTGCAGGTCTTCCAGTTGATTTTCCCGTACAAATACAATGCTTTGTTTCAAAGCGATCCAAAACTCTTCGCTTATGTTGAACAAAGACATCATACGGAATATTTGCATCAGGAAACGCTTCATTAAACTGCGCTATGCATAATTCTACAGAATAAGTCCAGCTTCCATCAGGATTGTGTGTGGCACTCACAAAATGGGCCATTAAAATGAAAGCGTTTTGCTCCGCCGTAAAGACCATGGCAATATCGTTAATAAAACTGAAACACAATATTTAAACATAACCTCGCTGGAATTTAATATCGAATGTTACTTACGCAAATTATACAAACTAATTTTAGTAGTTTTGAAAACCAATAACTGATTGTCAATGCAAGGAAAAACTAATAGTAGTAATAGTAGAGATGAAAATTGAACAGAGAAACTATAATAAAACCCAGCGAAAAATACACACGTGCAACTATGACCATATAGGAATAAACCAACTGAAATTCTCAGGAAGGCGAACTTTAAGGACGAAAAACGCATACATTTTGACAGACGTCAGCTTCAAACATTTACGGACACGTAGTATATATTTTACGTATTGCTGCAAATAGAAAATAATTGGACAAATCATTTTTTTAGAGTGATTATAACGGATGTTCAGAAAAGTCCGATGTCAAAGTTTGAAAATTTGGAGTATTGTCTGAGATGATGATACACTTACTTAACATAAGTAGACAAAAAAACAGTTTCGGGTAATAGACATTCTCAAAATGATTTGATGTAAGCGGGGCTTCAAAGTTACCTGTCAATATTTTGTAATCTATCAAAATTGATAATCTTAAAATTAATGTGTTAACATCTGTAAGAATTGTAAACCCAATCTGTAACTAGATACAGATTTACAGATAAAATTGCAATTCTGTGTAAATTTTTTATTTGCAGAATGTCTGTAAGTATTACAGATTCCCGTAAATTTTACGTGTAGGTAAACCTTGTCCATAAAGGCCGCTACACACGGACGTAACGGGTGTTCAGAAACATTCGAAGTCAAAGTAGTCCTTGAAAATATGAAGTCATGTCTGAGATAGATTAATACATTTACTTAATACAATTTTATAGGTTATCAAATTAGTATCTTCGATATTAGATTCTGACAATTTTTGACAGACAACAGTTGACATTTAATAATTATTACAAATCAGATACTTAAGTAAAGATATACGATTTTTTGTTCAGAGCCCACTTGACTTCGAATGTTTCTGAACACCCTTTATATGTTCTAAAACAGCGCATTCATTAACGTCGGTGTGTATGGGAAATAATGTGACGTTTTTGAATGCGCATTCAATAAACGCAGCGCGTTAAAAAATCTGTCTCCGCTAGAAATTATCACCGCACATACACAAATCTCAGAGTGTAGAGGCAAAAGAGCAGGTGAGTGTGCGAGAGTTTACAGTAGCGTCGGAGTTCGTCCGCATTAAGCAATGAGTCAAGAACTCCATTAATACGTGATAAAATAATCTAGGAAACGAAAAGCTTAAGGTAAAAGCAGATAGATTACTGGATGTTGTGACTGCAAGACTTAGTAAATCTGCAGATGAATTTGAAATGAAGTTATTGGCCAAAATAGTAAAAAAAAGTAAAACAAAAATATATACCGAAAAATTAATTAACGATTTATTATTCCAGGCCAAACTAGGCAATGTTAACGAGCATTAAAAATTATCTCTGATATCAGAAATAAAAATATATCAAATGATTCATCATCAAGCAGGGGTGCATGGACCCGATTAACATTGACCAATGAGTTATCTAACTTGGACAACTCTTTGAAGTCAACTTCGACTTATTATGCGTAATAAGTAGAGCAGACCAATTTCCGTGCGCGCCATGTGCGCCGATGTGAGGATGATTGTATAGCATCAGAACTAATAAAAAGCATTCAGTTTGTGTTTGGTACTTGCTTAGACTGCATGCAAGTGTAAGCATACGTAATAAAATGTCGTCGACACATAAATCGAGAAAACGACCGTTGTCAGACGAAGTGAATAAGTTTATTATGGATTTTCCGGACTTAATATACGATGGCTCAAAAACTAAATGTTTAGTGTGCAATATATATCTAATGTGTTGGTCAAAAACACATTGTAAGAACACGTAAGCAGTTCGAAGCACAATAATAACAAAATTAATCGACAACAGTTTATGAACTATGTGTAACTATGATTAAAACGGTAATTAAATATTAATAATCCTGAATAGTTGATTAAAGAACAGAACATTTCTTAATCCTTTATTTAAGAAAGATTATGGTATATATACAAATTTTATTCTAGCGGTTCTAAACATTTTAATTTTATATACATTAAATAAGTGTAATTAAAAATCGAAAACATTTAATATTTGTTGCGATATCACTGATATAACCTAGTTTAATTACGGTATTTACACAGATGCTTATAATGCATTTTCATGTTCTCATAATTCTTATGTTTCACAATTTTTATGCAATGACTGTTTAGAATATCGAACTGGTTTGTTTTTAATTACCTGACCTATGATTGTTTCTGTATCAGCAGTATACTGAACTAGTCAGATTAAATACTGTACTTGGATATGCAAATTATTTGATCGCTAAAATATAGTACGTAACATATACAGTACGATAATTATACAATATGAACTACACTATCTTATTTAGATTATTTAGATTAAAATGATGTTGTTTAACCCTAGGACTACCGAGCGGGTCCAATGGACCCGAAATTATTTCTAACCATTGTTTTATCGTAGTTATGGTTGGGCTAATTTACTGGTATTAATAGACTTTTTAAGTACGAGTTATAGCTTTAAAATTTTGACAAAAAATTATTTGAGAAAAAATGGTTTTGACAGTGTAAAAATACTTTCGCGATACACCAACCGGGTCCGTTGGCCCATATGTCGTTTACTGTATAAATGTAGGTAAAGCGAGTGTGTTTTATAATGATAGTGGTTCGCTTATAAATTTCGGACTTCCCCGCTGCTGATAAACCTTTCTTGGCATTCCCCGATGTATACAGAAAGGCGAAATCCCTTTATCATGCGAATTTTGGAGACTTTACGTGCTTCATCGCCGAATCTGTGTAGCGTTACTTTGTTACTGTGAATAAGACAAAATTTATATTTTGTTCAGTTATGATGTGCGATTTGATATTTTAGCATCATTTTTTATCAATTGTCAGGTCGTTATTTCTGACTTTTTTATTGCGGCTATTTTCTACTTTGCGTTTTACTCATTACGGGAAATGGATCGTAGAAATAAGGAATACAAATACGGAAATGCTTTGGGTTATGGAATACTTATTTGCGAGATGCGTATGTATCAAATTGGTGTATGACGGTTGATGAACAGCTTGCAACTTTCGGAGGCAGATGTCCCTTTAGATAATATGTTCCATCAAAGCCTGGACGATATGAAATCTTGGGCCAATTGTGATAGTGTAACAACCTATGCATGGAAACTGAAAATTTATCCTAGAAAGCAGGAAGAGGAAAGAGACAAGAAACAAGGCGAAAATGTTGTAAAACGTTTAGTAGAAGAAATTGAAAACTCTGAAAGGAATGTTACCTGCGACAATTACTTTACTTCGTACAATCTTGCAAAGTATTTGTTATCCGAAAACCTAACATTAGATGGTACGATCCGTAAAAATAAGCCTGAATTGCCCTCTTCATTTGTTGATCCAAAATGGTATATTAGAGAACTAGTGTCATAAGACGATGTTTTGTTGTACGAGGCCAAGTTTGGAAAACGAGCCGAAGGCGAGTTTTCCAAAGGACGAGGACAACAAAACGTCTTATGAAACGAGTTTTCTATACTATTTTTTCTATTTCGCATTTCCATAACTTTTAATATTTGTATTTTTCATAGTTGCATTTTGTATAAAATAAGTGACATTTACTTTTTTGAAATGTAAACGTTGGTCAAACTGACATTCCCTATTTTTAAATAGCGAATGTCATTTAAAATTTATTATTATTCTAATTTAAACAGAAACTATAATGAAATGATCGATAATTCTAATTACCTAAACGGGACACCACCGAATCTCCGTGAAATAGCAGAAAATACATCTGGAAATTTATTGCCAGAAAAATCTCGTGTAGTATATGAAAAAAATTATCAGCAATTTGAATCTTGGTGTACTGAAAATGAAGTTCACACACTATCAGAAAATGTTTTATTGGCATATTTTAAGCTACAAAGTGAAATAAAAAGCCCTCGACACTATGGGCATTATATTCTATGTTGCGTTCTTGTTTAAATATCTATAAGAACTTAGATATATCAAAATATTCTAAACTACAAGCATTCTTAAAACGTTGTGGACAAGGATATCAGCCAAAGAAATCTAAAATATTAGATATGGAACAAATTGATCATTTTATAGAAAATGCTGATGATAAATTGTACCTTGCAATAAAGTTATTTCTGTTTCTCTATTAAAACACAATTTGTATAGCATTTTCATTTTAGGTTGCATTATTAATAGGTTATGCAGGAGCTTGTAGACGAGATGAATTAGTAAATATGTCAATCAATGATGTTGAATATAAGGATGATTTCATTGTTTTTTCGATACCTAAAACAAAAAGTTATTTACCTAGAAGTTTTGCAATCACAACCCCTAAATGGATGGATTTAATAAAAAAATATATAAGTTTAAGACCAAAAAACACAACCATTGAACGTTTCTTTCTTACCTATCGCAATGGATATTGTATATCATGTCCAATTGGAATTCATACAATAGGCAAGATGCCTAAACTTATTGCGGTCTTTCTTAAATTACCAAATCCTGAATTATTTAGTGGACACTGTTTTAGACGTTCCAGTGCGTCTCATATAGCAAATAAGGGTGCTGATTTGATTACAATTAAGCAACATGGAGGATGGAAATCGTCAGCTATAGCTGAGGGTTATATTGATACATCCATGAAAAGAAAAATTGAGGTTGCTCAAATGTTCTCGTTTGAACAAAATACATCAAGTGGGTGTTCAAGCGTTTCACAGCCACAATCTTCAAATAAAAAATCTAAAGTTATTGTTGAAACTAATACTACAAGGAAAACGTTAGTTTCCAATCAAAACCTACCTGGCATTACTATAAATGCTTATGATTCATCGCAAGTTAATGTACATGTTTATACTAATTACAATAACTAAAATAAAATACATTAACATAATTATATTTTTATATTGAGTTTTGTGCTTCATTATTACCTTGTTTAAGTACTAAAATATAATAATAAATAGTCGTTATTCTACATTCATGTATTATCTTTTGTATTCTGGTAGGTACATAACCTATATTAAGCAGCGTGTCAAATATTATTCCAAATTGAACAGGAAACCAACACTGAATAATGAAAGGTTGCGTCTCGAAATAAGGTTCATTTCGAGCCGCGAATGCGTATCAAAATGAGATCATTGTGTGTGCGAAATAGAAGAAAGTATTTTCCACACAGTTTGGTTTTACAGACGATGCGATGATTATTTCGTAAAAGCTTGAAACGTTGCTGTGTACTCTGCACAGTGAGAAAAATGTTGATAATGGCTAAAAAAAGAAACCTGAGGTAATCCTAGACTACAATAAAACAAAAGTGGCGTAGACAACATGGACTAAATGACACGATCATACACCGTGAAAAGGATGACGAAGAGATGGCCTCTTGTAGTTTTTTATAACATAATAGACATCAGCGCCATGAACGCATACATACTATGGAAGCTCTTCAAACCTAATTCAGCTTTTGATTTGAAAAAGAGAAGAAACTTTCTAATTGATATAGGAAAGGAGCTAAGAATACAATAACCACGAAAAAACCAGAAGCAGAAGAAGAAGCTAGTTCTGAGATTCAACGAAAGAAGAAGAGATGTGATGTTTGTCCATCTTCAAAAGACAGAAAAACAAGAACAACTGTGCATGTTGTAAAACCAATGTATGCGGTGAACACTAAGTAGTTATATGTAAGAAATGTGTAAGAAATTTTATGTAAGCCATTTCCATATTTTATTTTAATGTCTTATTATTATTAGTGCTTCGGTTTATTCTAATAGTCGTTTCTTATGTTGAACGAAATAAAAGTAAAATATAATAATGCTTACTCTATATTGAATTCAAAATAATCGCCGAATATTAGCCGAAACCCAGCATATAGTATGGACCCGCGCAGTAAGTAGCGATAGGCCGTTTTCCTGGTAATCCTAGGGTTAATCTGTGATTAAACAATCCTGTAACAGGATAACTGTATGAACATACTTGGCAAATAAATATTACAAAACTGCATTTGCTTAACACTATTTTACATTCAGCAATACCAATAATAGACAAAGAAGTTCTAAATACACCATTTTAATTAAAAACTCGAAGTTATCGTTTTTATTATTATCATTATTATTATTCTTGTCTATGTCGTTTTTTGCCAAGTTATGCATCAACATCAGAAAATAAATGTCGGGCTAAAATCTACTTTGTTCTAATTTGCTTAGAAACAAAAACTATTCCGTTGGCAAATCAATATTTCAAGTATACAAATACATGAAATCTCTGCTCTATTAATAACCCACTACAATGATATTACGGTTCTTACGCATTTCCACTACACCGTGGATTCAATTTCGAAGTTTTTATAATCTGAAAATGAATGAGGCAGTACATAGTTTTTGCTGTAATTAGAGTATTCGTATCGGAGTATTCTATTATTAGATTAAGATCAGTCGCACGAGTTCCATTATTCTTCACTTTGCATTTGAGAAAACGTTATCGCGTGATATTCACGATTCTGATAAATTTTACTACCGTATTGTAGAGAAATTCAGGTCATAAAAGTCAGATTTCGAGAAAGCTTGTAATAAAAAGAGAGCCGTCGTTTGCTTTATTATAGAAGTAACTGCCCTATCATGAAAAAGGATGAGCAAATTTTGATAAAGGCATTAGGAAATGACCTATTTCAGCGTTGAAAATATTACTATATCAAATAGTTATAATACAATAAGAAGACGTAAAATACGAAACTACTTCGTAATTCGGGTAGAGTAATAAATTTTTATCCAAATCTATTACTATCATATCTCATTGCTTAAACATTTTAATATACTGCATACGAAGTGATGATTTTGGTATTTGTATTTTCGCGTTTCACCGCAAATGTTTATTTATTCTCTCAATTTTATCCTACTTTTCTATCAAAGAGGTCAAAAGTGTTAAGGAAATATTATTTAATTGGTAACAATAGGCCTATTGGAAATAAACCCATATTGATTTTTGGAGAGATGAGAGTGTACATTTTGACAAATGGTTGAGTAAAACAAATGTTCGATATTTGAAAAACGTGATATCGGCCTAACATTTCTAATGTGGCACTTAGCTTCCTTTTCGTAAACAGTTATAAGTTATAACAGAGAACGGACGCAATTTCCATAAAACGCAATCGGCAATTGGAATTGTGTATAACGTCGCTCAGTACATCCCGGCGTAATTCAATGAAGTATTTGTTTGACTTACTCGGACACCTGGTCTCGCCGCGATAACAATGGACAATCCAGCTATTGTATTCGGAGAATATAGTGTTTTTTAAAGTGTTTTCACGAGCGTAGATAGAAGCGGGGTTTTTATAATGTATTTTATTTATTAGTTTATATTTTGTAAGATAAATAAAGTGCTGTGAGTAAGTTTCTTGTTTTCATAGTTTTAACTGTTAATTACATCGTAATTTTTGTGATAGATCCTGTTTAATATCGTTTGATTGAATCTATTTCTACCAATTATTTCGACGTAAGTGTGCATTAAATTTCGTTCAGTTTCAATAACTTAGGCACACATTTTTAGTTTTCATTTATTTAGATCTAGAGCATTGTTTAAGTTACTTTTTCAGACATGATATGGAAGAATGTCGAGAACGGCATTGTAAAACAATGGCGAGTTGGATTGACGGTCATACTGATTGTACGTCCATTGTCAGTGATTCCGAAATTTATTACAAAATCCGTAAAATATCGTCAAAAATTCGTCACTTAAGATCGCAAACACATCTGAACTCTGTAAAACTTTTATGGCGGCTAATATTCCATTAAATAAACTTAGCTATCCCACTTTAAAAATATTTCTGAAAAAATATACTGGTCAAAATGTTCCTGATGAATCAACTTTACGCAAATATTATGTTTCTAGGTGCTATACGAGAACAGTAGAACGCATTAGAAGCCATCTTTTAAATCAATACATATGGATAAGCGCCGAGGAAATGATGGATATGTTAGGACGCTGTGTGGTAAATGTTGTAGCTGGTGTACTACATCCAACTATTCCCTATAACTCATATGTAATTGCAACAAGTGTTATAAATAGAGTTTACGCGGAAACAGTTGCTGAAACCATTAAGGAGAATATGCAAAAAATGCTTCATTCTGACGCCACGTACAAAGAAAAAGTACTTTTATTTGTCAGTGATAGTGCTGCGTATATGTTAAAATCAGGCAGACTATTGAAGAAAACATATCCTAATATACTGCATATTACTTGTGTAGCACATGCTCTCCACATAATCTGTGAATATATCAGAGACACTTTTCCGGAAGTTGATAGACTTGTATCAGCCTTTAAAAAAGTTTTCAGAAAAGCACCATTGAGAGTAGCTCTTTTCAGGGAAAAGTTTCCATCTCTGTCACTGCCTCCCACTCCAGTAATAACTAGATGGGGAACATGGCTGGAAGCTACTAGTTATTATGCTGAGAATTTCGATAGTCTAAAACATTTCGTAACACTGCTAAAGGAGGATGCTAGAAGTATTGGTGAGTGCAAGGAGCTCACACAAATCCCAAATTTAAAAAATCAGTTGTACTTTCTTCACGAACACTTTGGAAAATTGCCAAAACTAATCACTTATTTTGAAAGTCAAAATCTCAAATTAAATGACGGATTAACCACATTAGATGTGGCTGTTAATAATTTGAAAAGTATTCCAAGTGACTTCGGATGTGGCCTTCGGCAAAAGTTTGAAGCAATTCTTAATAGAAATCCAGATTTAATTACATTGCAGCAATTATGTATGGAGACAATTCCACAAAATCTAACGGCTAAATATGAAGAAATAAAAGAATATTTCCAGTATGCACCTATAACCAGTTGCGATGTAGAAAGGACGTTTTCTATTTATAAGGATGTACTTTATGTACTTTATTCAAAGAGAACAAAATTGACAGAAGAAAACCTTGAGAAACTATTGCTAGTCAATATTAATACTCCTTTACTCAACTTGAACGACAAAATGAACAAATAAAAATGTTCCAATTATAGACATAAAATTAAAAACTTTAAAAATACAACTTTTCAACAAATACATATGTATTTCTTAATTTGATAGATCACCACCCGTTTGTTTTCCAATTATATAAATAAAATTAATTATTAAAAATATTTCGTAATTTTAGATAGATAGATCACCACCCGTATGTTTTCCAATTATATAAATAAAATTAAAAACTTTATAAATACAACTTTTCAACAAATAAATATGTATTTCGTAATTTTATAGATCACCACCCGTTCGTTTTCCAATTATATAAATTAAATTAAATATTTTAGAAATACAGCCTTTCGCCAGTACTGTACTGGGCTTTGCGTCATGTGGTAAGCGTGTCCGTTCTCTATTGATTATGTAAGAAATTGTGTATTATTACAATATAAAAAGTAAAGATTACTGCAAAACGTAGGTGTTTTTTTTTTGTATTGTCTTTGTATTTATACTTATAACTATTATCGCGATAAAATAAAACAATTTTTAATGAATTTCACTACTTTTTACTTTACACAGTAACTATCGTTTCGCTCCAACTTGAGCTTAGTCAGACATATAACTAACTTATGGATATATCTTTACATAAATGTACCGTGACAAACACATGTTTATTTTTTAATAGTTGAAGGAATGGGTACTTTTTATTACTTAAATGTCTATGAACAAAACTTTTACAAAATTATTGAACTACGGTTTATAGAATACTGTTCTTAAAGTGATAAAACTGAGGGTCTACATTATGTTTAAGGGGAGGTAGAGAAGCGCAATGGAAAAATAAAATATGTGACTGTCTGAATATAAAATAAATAAATTAAATATGGGTGAATTATTAATTTCTAATTGATCATAATAGTTATAATGGAATTTCATCAAGTAAAGGCTGAAACAATCCTATATTTGTACTTATATGTTACTTTATAAAAATTAAGGAAACAGTAAAAAACAGACACTGCATAAACATTCAATTTCCAAAAAAGACTTCACATTAGCCGAATATTAAATGATTTTCTATCGTAGAAATAACCACAATCCAGTCTAATGGCATCTATAATAATTATAATTATTTTGCCGTTGTACAGCGTCCAGTCCATTAAAACAAGTTTTAAATATTTCACGAATTTCTGCTGGTGAGTTAGGCGCACGCACATTATTCTTAACAGGAGAAATAAAGTTTTCTGTGGATAAGGGAGGAATTCCTCAAAATTATATTGAGTTGTAGGAAATATTTCAGCTTCTCGCAATACATTATACAAAATGCAAGCACATGTAATTAGTTTGTCAGAAGTTCGGGACTGTAGCAATCGTCTGGAAAAAGATTCGAAAATAGGCACTGTATTTCAAACCCATTCTTAATTGTTCTTCTTGCTTCTTCTTGATGGTCAATAGTTGTACACAGCTTTTGTTACATCCAAGAGTGATTCCTTTTTCGGATACGGTTTCATTAAATTTTCATGGAGAGCAAAAGCTTCATCTCCAACAAAGACATTGGGATATGCAGTGTCAATACGTGGCAATAGTTGTGGTGGAGGAATATTAAATGTGTGTCCGAATGCTTTATCCAAATTTGATAGATTCCAACATTTCGTTCTCTGCCATATACACCAAAGTCCGCGCCTACGAATTTGTACTCAGCATCCACAATTGCTAACATAACAATTGAATAATATTCTTTGTAATTAAAAAATGTAGATCCACTATTGTCGGGAGCCCTTACCCGTATATGTTTTCTATCTAGAGCACCAACATACCTACTTTAAAAATAAACATAGTTTCTACTAGGCCGATATGGGAAAACGTTGCCTAAATTTAGTTCCATTACTCAGTAAACGACGACAAACAAAAATTTCATATGATCCTTCTGATATACGTCTCTTAAATAGTTCAGATTATTCTAAAAGATCTGCTTCTTCCTCTGCCGAGTCTTCGTCTTCCAAAACTAATAATATAGCTAAATCAAGAGCATCCATTTTGATATAGTAAACTTCTTCACTCAATTTTTGTGTAAAAGATTAAAGTATTCACCGCCATACCTTTGCTCTAACTTTACATGTGTGTTCACTGCAACGACGATCGTAATTTTCTTCCACCGCTACGTGACGTCACCACCTTTCTTAAACGGTCGTTATATTATAGCGCCGTTGTCTTAGGAAATCGTAGCTTTAGTGTAGACAGCTCACACCATCTAGCGCTATAGAGCTGTACTAAGATCCTTTCGCGCGCCGCATTCAAATTCCGTAAAATTCTGGGTTAAGCATCGTATATAGATATTTGTCATTAGAGGCTTCGCAAACGGGTTTTAATTTTAATTTGCTATTGTCGTATTAAATAATTCATACTTATTAAATTGAATGTAAATAGTTGAGAATGTTTGACCTGAAATTAAAGAAATGGCTGAAAGCACTTAATTTCCTTCCGATTAAATCTCCTATCAATGATTAAAGAAGAGTTTATTAAATTTGAGAAATGGTGAAAAGTAAATAAGCTTAAGGTTGTATCAGAAAATGTTTTAATGATATATTTTCAGTTACAACATTCGAAATATAAACCATCTACTTTATGGACAATTTATTTGTTTCCATTATTATATGATATCCAGTTAACTACGTTTTTATTTGACAAATCAATTTCACATTTAAAAAGAGTACGTTTATATACAGGGTTAGTTAAAAGTATAGGACGGCGATTTATTGTCGTTAATATTCATTTTAGGGACTTATGTTCAATATAAAAGTTTGTTAGGATATTTTGATCTACATTTGAGAATATTTGAATTTTTTTTTTCTTCAATTGTTTTTTAGTTACGCCTGTCCGCGCATTTTTTTTAAATGAGAACTAGTAAATTTTACTCTACCATTCGATAGAGATTTTTTTCTCTTTACAAAATTTTTTTTGTTTTTTTAAAATTCATTTCAATAACTTTTTTATAAGAAAAAGCCGGTTCATGTGTTTAACAGATGTTCGGTACATCGTAGATAAACAGAAGCGTAGCGATAACCAAACTTGAGCGACATAATTTTATCAGTGGTTATTGTGTACGTCAAATCTTTGACAGAAATAATTCATTTGTGCAATTTGTTGCTGTTAATATTAACAATGGCGAGTTTAAGTGAACATGAACGAATTGAAATACTTATGATGTTGGGTTATGAAGATAGACGCAGAAGTTTACAAGACGTTAGTAATTTATTTAATGATACGCATCCAAATCGAAATCCAATTTCTAAATCCGTTGTTGGTAAAACTTTAAGACGCTTTGAACAAACGGGTAGCGTTAAAGATTTGCCAAGGAGTGGTAGACCTAGAACAGCAAAAAGCGATGATAACAAACTGGATATTTTATTGGCTGTATCTGAATATCCCCATTTATCAACCAATCAATTAGCGGCCAATTTCAATACTTCAGTCATCGATCGTGTCGTTTTTAAAAAGTGAAAAGTATAAACCTTATAAGGTACACCTTGTACACGAATTAACGGAAGATGATTTTGATAGGAGATTACAATTTTCTGAAGAAATGTTAAATATTTGCAATAATAATGAAAATTTTGTCAACAATATTCTTTTCTCTGACGAAGCTACTTTTTGCTTTACCGGTGAAGTAAACAGACATAACTGCAGATACTGGTCATCGGAAAATCCCTCTTGGTTTTTGGAGCACCATACGCAGTACCCCCAAAAGGTTAATGTTTGGGTTGGCATTCTAGGTGGTCATATTATCGGTCCCTTTTTCATCAATGGCAATTTAACTGCTCTGTATTTGCAGTTATTGCAAAATGAAATAATACCTGCTAGTGCTACGCTCTATCCTCATGAAAACAATGAACACCTGCCCAATGACAGTATCTGGTTCCAGCAAGATGGCGCCCCACCACATTATGGTGTAAATGTTCGTCAATATCTGGACAACGTTTTTCCCCACAGATGGATTGGAAGACGAGGAACCATTGAATGGCCAGCACGTTCGCCAGATTTAAGTCCTTTAGATTTTTTTCTTTGGGGATACGTAAAAAACAAAGTTTACAAAGATAAGCCCGATAACGTCGAAGATTTACAAATCCGAATTACCAGAACGATACGAGAAATTCCCCGAAATATTTTACAGAAATCTGTTCGGGGTTTTGTAAATCGATTGCGTCATTGTCAAATTCCTAATGGACGACAATTTGAACACTTACTTTAATTTACTTTGTTATTAATTTGTTTAATTTTTCTTGTAAAAAAGTTATTAAAATGAATTAAAAAAAAAAAAATTATTGTAAAGAGAAAAGAAACCTCTATCGAATGGAAGAGCAAAATTTACCAGTTCCCATTTAAAAAAAAATGCGCGAACAGGCGTATCTAGAAAAAACAATTGAAGAAAAAAAAACAAATAATCACAAATGTAGATCAAAATATCTTAACAAACTTTTATATTGAACATAATTCCCTAAAATGAATATTAACGACAATAAATCGCCGTCTCCATACTTTTAACTAACCCTGTATAATAAACACATCGTTTTCGATGTTTTAATAGCGTTGTTATAGCTGCAGATTGGAAGAAAGCATACGAAAGGATGCAGAAGACAGCTTAAATAGAAACCATTTAGCATATCCAGCCATTCCATTTTCGCTTCATCAAAGAAAAGAAAGAAACAACTTAATCCGATCGGAGAGTTGCAAAATTAATTAACTAATGTTACAGTTAAGTTAACGTAACACGTTTCTAATTATGGCTAAATGAACATGTGGATATTCCAGAGTTTGCTGACTAAGTTTAGCAAATTACAGTTTGCTAGATTGAATTAATGTTCTTTTTCTCAGTGAACAGACGATAATTTTGCATTACACGTATACAAACACCGCTCTACTGTCATCTATTGCTTTTATGGTAATGCGAAAGCATTTCAGTTTTCATTAAATGAATTTTAAGTGTTTATTATGAACAGCAGACGAATAGATTTAATTCCCAAAGAAGAAAAACATTTTATTTTTATTTCATTTTTATGTGTTAAATTAAAATAATAGTATTTTATTGATTAAGAACTAAATGTGACATTTTAAAGGACGAGAAAGTTGTTTACAGCAAAGGCGTTAGCCGAGGATGGAATTACTTGCGAGGACCTTTAAGAACACTTTTCATTGGTGATTAATACAACGGTTTATTTCATCCTACAAGTTTAATGAATTTTAAATAAAAGGAAATGAATTTATATCTAACTGATGTCAAAATGACATTTATAGCTCGCAGAAATTATTCGTTAAAATTAAGTAAGCGGTAACTAATATTTCCATAGCGAAATATTATACGTCTGAAATAACTGAATAAAACACATTAACCCTTTCGGCCCTGGCGTTCACATAACGTGTGTTCATTTGAAAAGTCAATCTAGGTTACTTTGAAATTTTGATAGAATAAGACGCATATATATTAGTATGTGTTTGTTGTTCCGTAAACGTAAATCTAAATGACATTTGATAACAATGTCAATCACATTTGTTATTTATTTGTATGTATGAAACTGTCAAAATATACGACTTCGTAGGTTAAGTAGTAAATTTTAATTTACGACATACTTCAAAATGTTCTCAGTAAATCAAATGCTACTAGATTGACTTTTCCAATGAACACCCGTTATATGTATATAATTTTTACACATTTTAATATACTGTTTGGAATCACTGCATTTCAAACTCACTGGTTATGTTTATTACCATGAATATTATGAGTAATGCAGAGCCATCTCTGGTTCAATTTCGATACGTTTGTAGTTTAGTAGGTTTATGTTGTGAACGCATTTCACGCGGTCGCCTGTGTGAAGGAAAGTTGTACCTATATTTTTCAAAAATTTTATCTATACAATTATTGTTTTCTTTTATTGATTTGTAAGTCTGTATATATATATTGTTCGTTTTCCTAATGGAAATTTTATGTGATAATGTAATTTTAGCCATATAATATTTTTATAAAAGTTCATGTTCAATTGGGTTTTTAGTTTGGCATTCTATAACAACAGGTAAAACGTGAATTTTATAAGTTAGATTACTATATTTTATCAAAATTAATATTTTTTAAGCTTTCCGATCGATTAATAAAAAAAGACAAACGTCCCTTTACAGAAAAGAAATTAGAAGAAGAAGCAGAAAAAGCTCTTTATGAGCTTGAAGATGGAAATAGTTCTGATGTTGATGTGGGTGATGATGATGGTAATAAAGAGATTGAAATTTATTCTGGCACTGACAATCTAGAAGTAGAAAGTCGTGAACATGAAATTGAAAGTGAAGAATTGGATTTACGACCACAAACTGATATAAGATATGATAGCACCGGCCATTGGCCCATTACAGACAATGCTCCTCAACGTTGCAAGAATGAATTACGCAAATGTCGGTCACGAATAAAATGTTCAGAATGTAATGTCCATTTGTGCCTAACATCTAAAACAAATTGCTTTTTGAAATTTCATACCAAATAAAATTCTTACAGTAATATAAAAAATATTATGTAAATAAACTTTCATTTTTTCAATGGTGCATTTCATATTCTTATTCACATATACCCAGGACCTAGTGTGCACGAATGTGAACATCAAGAATTTTTGAAACAAAAGATTTAAAAATGAAACCGTTTATCTAAAAACACGAAATAGATATTTGAAAATTTTTTTCATGCAAATAAAGTAAGTCAGGTCCGAAAGGGATAAACATGTCCCCTTTTTCTAGTGCAGGTATACTTTTTAAAAAACCAAGAGACTGCAGTTTTAATGTTTACTGTATTATTATTAAATTAAATCATTTCTTAAAATTTGAAGAAATTTGAATTATTCCTGTCAACAACGACGTATAACATTCTGAACTTACTGCAAATGAGAATTAATGAATATTAAATCTCATTCTTACATGTAAATGTCGCCTTATGTGATGCGTTAATAACTACAATCCGACAAACCAAGTTTGTACTAGCATGTATAACACACCTCGTCGCGACTACGACCTTCCTGGTTGTTAGGATAACTAAACATTACTGAAAAGCCACGTCCATCAACGGAACGTACAGACGCGTTTCGCTCTTATTGAAGCTTATCAATGTACGGTATCTCGAAGACAGATATGGCTTTTCACTTCTATACTTTGTGTATATATAGTTAACATTCTGAACTTACTGCAAATGAGAATTAATGAATATTAAATCTCATTCTTACATGTAAATGTCGCCTTATGTGATGCGTTAATAACTACAATCCGACAAACCAAGTTTGTACTAGCATGTATAACACACCTCGTCGCGACTACGACCTTCCTGGTTGTTAGGATAATTAAAAATTACTGAAAAGCCACGACCATCAACGGGACGTACAGACGCGTTATGCTCAATAAGAGCGAAACGCATCACATAAGGCGACATTTACATGTAAGAATGAGATTTAATATTCATTAATTCTCATTTGCAGTAAGTTCAGAATGTTAACTATATATACACAAAGTATAAAAGTGAAAAGCCATATCTGTCTTCGAGATACCGTACATTAATAAGCTTCAATAAGAGCGAAACGCGTCTGTACGTTCCGTTGATGGACGTGGCTTTTCAGTAATTTTTAATTATAACTGACGTATAATTTTAAAGTAGTTGAATTTGAATGTTTCATTTTTGTATCATAAATAGTCCAAAAAATGTCATTTATCTACTATCATTATATAATGTCAAACTTTACGGCATCTCATCAAATGTTATAATGAGATACTCTACCGCACTAGTATGGTAATGAATTACTTTACGGCACTAGTGCGGTAAAACGGTAAGTGCATTGAAATTATTGAAAGGAATAAAAATTAACTCATGAAAATTATATATATTAATAACAAATTTCTTACAACTAGATACGTTTATTCCAACAGAAGAAGAAGCAAAATTTTTGCTTTCAACGGAATTGTCACTATTATAAATACTATTGGTTTTTCCTCCAAAAATTTGACAGGCTATATTCTTTTTTCTTTGTAAAGAAGTTTGTACATAACCCTCCGCAACGCTACTCGACTTCCACCCTCCATGTCTCATTAGGGTTTGTATGTCGGCACCAGCATCTGCGAGTAGCGAGGCGACCTCCGAAAGTAGTGGCCCGTAAATTGTTCGGAGTTTGATAATCCTAGAAATATTGCAATTTCTTTTGGTATGCGCCCAAAAGTATTAATACCTATTGGTTGGGAAGTACATTTTCCATTTTTATAAAATATGAAAAACCGATCATGTTTTACAATAGGTGGGCGAAGGCGAAAATATTTTAGAAAAAATAAATTTGATTTTTCTACATCACAACGCAAGACCTCACACAGCCACACTGACTCGAGCTGAAATGAACCAAATTCGCTGGGAAATTCTAGAACATCCTCCCTACAACCCAGATCTATCCCCATGCGACTTTCGTTTGTTTGGCCCATTGAAGGCAGCTCTGGACGGATACCATTTTCACAGCGATCAAGAAGTAGAGGAGTTTGTGGGCATTCGATTGTTTACAGGGTCTCACACTTTTCATGACGGGATCTGCAAGCTCCCCAAACACTGGGTAAACAAAACAATAAACTAGTATATAATATATTATATAATAATATTATATAATAAAATTTTATTTTGACCTAATAAATTACACAGGTCTACAAAATTAAACTTTTTGACAGATGTTTTTATTTTGAAAACTGATTTTATATAATTTTGGTAGGCTGATCTCAAAAATTCTATGCATTTATTTGTATCACGTAAGGGTTTTGTGCAAATATTAAATGAAAAAAAAAGATATTTCTAAAAAAATTTATTTGTTTATTGAGTAAAAAGGTGGAATACAAGTTAAAAAAAGTGGAAAAAAATACTTTACTCAACTTTTTTTAGTGAAATCTTTGTCTTTTTGCCAGAAAGCTGCGTTGTCCGGACATTCGGTTGTATGTTTTTAAGGGCATATCCCGTTTTAACATCCAGCAGTAGTCCACCATCATCGTTATGCTCCATCTGCCTTGGTATCGCCGTTCCATTTCCTTAATGTCTTGGTGAAACCTCTCTCCCTGTCCTTCGCTAACTGCTCCAAGATTTTCAGGAAAATAGTTCAAGTGTGAAAACAGGAAATGCACTTTCAAACTCATATTACAACCTAGACGATGAAAGTGTTGTAACATATTTTGAACAATATGTAGTTTTCGTCCTTAGAGTTCCCAAGAAACTTATCAATTACTTCCTTAAATGAAACCCAAGCGTTTTTCTCGACATTGGTTATTGTGTTTTGAAAATCCTTGTCTTTGCATAATGTTCTTATCTGCGGCCCAACAAAAATACCTTCTTTTAACTTGGCATCGAATAAGGCTGGAAATGTCTCGCACAAATATTTAAAACACTGTCCATTTTTGTCTAGGGCTTTAACAAACTGCTTCATCAAGCCAAGTTTGATATGGAGAGGAGGCAGTAAAACTTTTTTGGGGTCAACCAAGCTATCTCTTAATACATTTTTGCTACCAGGTGTAAGGCTTGTTCGAGAGGGCCATTATATTTGAGTCCAATGTCTATCCCTCGCTCGACTATCCCACTCACAAATAAAGCATGGAAACTTTGTATAACCTCCTTGTTGTCCTAGTAGCATGCACAGCACTTAAGATCACCACAAAGCATCCACTGATGTTCTTGATAGTTTATTTTCTTTAAAAGAAGTTCAAAATTTTCATACGTTTCCATTAAATGTACCGAATAGGCAACGGGAACCGAGGCCAGCTCGTTACCATTGTGCAATAAAACGCCTTTTAAACTACGCTTACTTGAGTCAATAAACAGGCGCCATTCTTCTTTTACATACGGCACATTTCCTAATTTTGAAATTAAGTCAGGAATATTGTTGCAATACACTAGGGGTCCGTCTTGAGTAAAATATTGACATAACTCTTTTTCGCGATCCCGGTAAAAGCTTGATGTGACGCCAGGTGCCAGTAAATGTTTCTCACGAAGTCGGGAGGCTAGCAATCCGGATGCATCCTTTGGAAGGTGCAAATCTCTAATTAAATCATTTAGTTCGCTCTGGTTAAACACCTCGGGCTCTCTGAAATCTGGTGTGAAATCTGAGTCATCTGGGTCGCAATTAGATTCCTCTGATTCTGACGATATGACGTTTTCTAGTGCTTTTGGGGCGCTAGGTATCGGTTCATCTGGTCCATGAGGAACTGGTCGAATAGCAGAATCAAGATTGGGATACACAATTTGTTTCTTATTTTTTCTGTTGAATCCTTGAACATTACACGAACAAAAATAACAATCATCACTGTGATTTCTAGGCTCTCGCCATACCATAGGAACACCAAAGCTTAAACATTTCTTCCTACCTTTTTGCCAATTTCTTAATGCTTCAACGAAAACGGAACAAACAGTATGAGGAGCCCAGGACTTGTCTTGGTCGCCAATTTTTACACCAAAATAAGTGTGGTATACATTTTTCACAAACGAAGTTATAGTTTGCCTCTGCTTTACTACGACATAACTACCACAGATATAACAAAAGTTATTCGGATTGTTCTCACAATGTCTTCTTTCCATATTTATACGTTCTAGAACACTTAAAATACGCAACAACGAAGACAACAAGCGCGCGGACACAGTAGCACGACGACTAACACAACCAAACTGCACATAAGCAGGTTTCAACGTTGTATTGACGCTTCTGCGCCGACTCTGTTGCTTTGCTGAGAAATCTAATATTAACCAGTGTTGCCAAATCACATTTAATTTCATAAAAATCAATTCATTTAAAAATCATGCCTAACATGGAACAAACATATTCTTGTCATAGGTATGTATATTAATAAATTAACATTTTTAAGATATAGAGCGCTATAAAAAAAATTTACGTGATAGAGCAAAAATATGGCGTTTATGGAATAAGGACCCCCAAACATATACAAATTAGCAAACAGCTTTCAAACATCAAAATCACTGTAGACCTGTGTTATTAAAAACAAAGTACGATTTAAATTTGACTAACTCTCGTATGTATAAATTTAAAATAAAAGTTCTACAGCATCAATCTCGTTAGTTTATAGCCACGTCTCGTATTTAAAATTCCTAGAAAAATCACTGTTCGAGTGATAACGAACAGATTCAACCAAATTACCACAGGAATATGAATTTGACCAACCCAATATGATTCATTATAAAATTCTAGATAATTTTTTACTATAACACGATTCGCAATTTAGTTAATGAAATTTTCGCGTGCTTGGAATATTTAACTTAAAAAATCCTTTATGTTTCACCAGTTAATTACGTTAATGAACATTCGTCTTTAAAATACACTGTCAATGATAATAATCATGAGAAATCTTCCTTTCCGAATTTAGTTATTTATAGATGAGATCATGCATAAATTAGTATATCGTTATTGGAGAAATATAAGGAACGTAATGCCACAATCATTCATTTAATATTACATCCTTGAATAGTTAAGAAACACATCATCATTACGATACCTTTGGTAAATATTACTTATTTAAGATTACATTAATTCCGATTTCGGAAGATAATAAGTGTCTTGTTAACCAGGTCAATTTCTGCTTATTTCTATCATGGGCCAAATAAAATTATTCAGTAATTTAAATGTAATTACATGTATTTAAAAATTAAATCATTATTGCAGAGCTAATTTGGATATTTCGATAAATATTACAAAACTATGCGAATTAATTATTACTCTCTATCCATTTCATTCCTGACCTATGAACATTGGGTAGTGAGTCGATAAATTACGCAGATATGGAACCACAAAACTGCACAGGATTTTTATAGTGTTTCTTATAGATTTTTACTCACCAAGAGCGAAAAAAAAACTGGAAAAATTCCATCTGCTCAGGTTTTCTTGCAAAACTCGTGTTTACAGGTTCAATTTAAAGTGAAACGCCCGTTTAGCGAAATATTAAGAATCTTACTGGGTGAGTTGAACCTGTTTATACATCTTTACCAGTGAATTAGGAGTGAGGATAAACAAGCGTAATTATAAATAAATTTTGTTTTGCTAAATATGTATTTTTATTAAAAAGGCCGGAAACATTCCGAATACCCCTCGTATATATTATGGCTCCAAGAGATTGTGTTATCTCCCTGACAACTTCTGCTTTATTTGTGATGAATACACACTGTTGAAAGTCAACAAAAAAGCTAAAGTGATTTTTTGAAGAAAGTATATTTTGCTTACTTCAAGTTGAATCTTGGGCATCAAGACAAAGCCCGGGCTCCTCATAAGGTGTGTAGAAGGTGAGAGGAAGATCTTCGTTTGCGTATGATGTGACGTGGACAGCAAAACCACACTACCGGGTGCTATTTCTGTTCGGTAGATGTGAAAGATTTCAATTCAAAAACTAAAAAAAAAATATCTTACCCAAACCTATGAAAACACATTTTGTTGATAACGGACCCTAACTTTTTTCTCGGGCGAGTTCAATGACCTGGTTAGAGATTAGGCCTTTCAAAAGATGCGGCAGAATTACTGAGATCAAGTCTAAAAAATAAAAACCTGCTATCACCCGTAACCTTATTTCCGCGGTACAGACAACGTGAGAAATAATTCACTTAACTCCAGGGAACAGTATGTGGATTTTCATCACCCGAAATCCGACAATTTTGTTTATTGAGTCTTTCATCAATATCAAAACGTGCTTCATCGTTAGAAGAATCCAAAATCAGGATTATCTTGTTTCTTGCCTAACACCCAATTCAAAAATGTAGGACGTTGCAAATGGTCTGTAACTTTTAATTGTTGAGTGAACTGAATTTTGCATACTGTCAGATCTTCTTTTTTAATCCGATGTGTTGTAGCTCTTGAAAAGTTCAGTTCTTGTGAACGACGTCGAGTTGATGTGTTTGGTTCAGTGGCGGTTCTTAATAACGTATGACACGAATTAGACTGCTTCTAATAATTTCGGACAATTTCCTTTGCAGCTATTTGCTTCTCTGTATATATGAAAGCTTAAACGAAGCAGTCTCATCCGAGCAGCATCATCAAGAACCGCCACTGGTTTGGTTCCTTAAATACACTTTTTCTCAATGTAGAATTATTGACACTTAACGGAGCACGACGAGGACGTTTTCGTGTTGCCTTATCGGTAACAAAACAAATTTTTTGATTAAGGCACTAAGGCCCAGTTTTATAATGGAATTAATAGGAGGATTAACTATAATTCTGAATTAAAATAAAGATTTCAGTTTCATAATCCGTAATTATCTTTTAACTCTCCGTTAGTATTAATGACACAAAAATTAATAGTTAAGATTTAATGGCCTGTTTAAGTTAACCTCTATCTTGTTCACTTTCTCAAGTATCATTTTTTGAGAATATTACTGCGTATTTAGAGTTTATTTTGACACATTTTTTAATAGGTATCGTCCAAGCTCTTTCAGTTCAAGTTCATCTGAGGATGAATATATTGTATTTAGAAGAAGGAAAGTATATAAAGAGAGAAGAGATTGTTTAGCTAGTTTTAATGAAAAAAAATTTTTTGATCGTTTCCGATTAACGAAGTAAACCGCTCAAGCCTTGCTACAGGAAATTGAACCTCTAATTAAAAGGGATACAAATAGATATTATATCACCAGATATACATTTTTTTTTAATAATTTTAAACAATGTTTTATAGAGCTGGATCCTTACAGCCAATGCAACAGTTATTATTAACATTGAGTTACTATGCCTCTGGTTTATAGCTGTAGCAGATTTTATGGGGGTACCAAAAGTATCAGCATGCCTAATAATGAAACGAGTTTTTCCACAGCCATTGCTTCCCTAAGCGCTATTTACATTAATATGTAAGGAAATGCTATCGAAATGGAAAGAGCAGCGAAGAAATTTTATGCCATAGCTAGATTTAAGAGATAAGAGCAAGAAATGTGGTGAAGAGGCAGTATGGTGTGTGGAAACGTCGATTCCCAATTTTGAGGGTCGGAATGCGACAACATGTGGACCGTGTGATGGATATTATTGTTGCTACTGCAATGCTGCATAACATTGCAATAGATTTGAACGATTTATATCCTGAAGGGTGGCTAATATTGAAGATCTATATATTGAAAATGAAAATATTGAACATATTGTTAATAATACCAGGCAATATCGACAACTTTTAATAAACGAGCACTTTGCTCAATTGTAGATATTTTATCATAATTTAATTAATATTCCTATGACTTGTATTATATGTATATTTACTTTTAAAAAATTTAATTCCTTAAAGTGCACTGCTCAAAAAAATTAGGGAACACTTTTCCAAAACCTGTAGCTGTTTAAATAATAATTCAAGGCAAATCAAATTTGGTATGCTTTAACGGCATATATTTAACTAAAAAAAATTCAAAAACAAGTATGATTTGAATTAACGTCTGAAAGCCTACTAAAGATGACAGCTGAATTCAGTTGTCAATATTCGTTGATTAAAAGTAAAATGAGGCATCTTAGTGAAGTGCAAGTTGCTCATGCCGTCGCCCTTATTCAGCACGGTCACTCTATTCGACATATTAGCAGGGACCTTGGAGTTTCGCCTTCTGTTATTCAGCGTTTATGAAATCGGTTTCGGGTGACTGACCAATATGTCGGAAGAGCTGGACAAGGTCGAAATCGAAAAACTACTCAAAATCGAGACCGATATCTTGTCCTTTCCTCTCTACGTAAGCGTATTGCCACAACAAGACACCTCCTAAATGACCTAAGACGAGCACATGGAATAGAAATATCTGATCAAACTGTTAGAAACAGATTAAAAGAAGCGAATTTGAAACAAAGAAGATCTGCCCGCGCACCACGCATTACGCAGCATAGCAAAGCAGCGCAAATGGAGTTTGCTCTGGATCGCAGAAATTGGCAACTTCGTCACTGGACGCCTATACTGTTTACAGACGAGTCCGGATTTCGTTTAACTCGTTGCGACGGTCGATTACGTGTATATAGACGTCCTGGAGAACGCTACTCAGCCTCTACAATACAGGAAGTGAATAGATTTGGTCTTGGATCTGTGATGGTTTAGGCTGGAATCGGTGTAGACAACAGAACTGATCTTGTTGTGGTTCCTGATAGACTAAATGCAAGGAATTACATCGAAAATGTCTTGGAGGAGCATGTGGTGCCTGCTGTATACGGCGTCGGTCCTAATTTCATACTAATGCAGGAATTTATACATGTTTTTGGGATCTTATTCATCTAATCGATATAATTATGTGTTTTATAATGGTTATAAATCGTACACCTTTGCAGTGGCTTCTGGAGTACCGCAGGGTTCTAACTTGGGACCTTTGCTATTCTCATTATATATGAATGACCTTTTTCCACTGTTAAGATGTCAGGCGCTAGCTTACGCAGACGACATCAAACTATTTTCTGATATCGCCAAACCAGGTGATGCTATTTGGCTTGCAGCATGATGTTAACATTCTTGTGGAGTGGTCTCGGAGGAATAAGTTGTCTTTGAATATCGACAAATGTGTGGTGATGTCATTCTCCAGGAAGAACGCACCAGTCTTATCACGTTATTTTATGAATAATCAGCAGTTGAATAACACAAACTCAGTAAGGGACCTGGGAGTGACGTTTGATCCGGAGCTATCTTTTAATGATCACATTGTGGGCATCTGCCACTCGTCTTCGAGAGCATTGGGCTTCCTCATTCGAGCCTCGGGGTGCTTCAGCAGCATCTCCTTGCTAAAATCTTTGTATTTCACTCTTATAGTTCCGAAACTCGAGTATGCGTCTATTGTTTGGTATCCCTTCTACATCTCGCAACAGTTTCCAGTTGAACGTATACAGCGCCGATTTGTAAAATACCTCTTCTTCAAATCTAATCGTGTATATCCTGACTGGAACACTTCCTATGAAGAACTGCTTTGGCTCTATGGGGTTCAGTCTTTGACTGTTCGTCGAGTTAACTACAGCGCAAGGTTTCTTCATAATCTTCTCCACAATAAAATTGATTGTGCCGCGCTGTTGTCTAGGGTCAGATTCAATGTGCCTAGTGTTAGTACCCGTAACCCTGTTACTTTCTTGCTGTCGACTCCAAGGACGAATCTACTGATGAGATCACCGATATTCCACATGATGAGGAATGCTGAGGCATATTATAGTGACATATTCATTGGAGAGGTGGACACTAAGGATATGTGAACCTTGACATCATAATTATCGGTATTACTTATTTGTTATATATCAAAATTATTTTAGTTATGTAATAATTTAACATAGTATGTGTATTCATACATCTAATTTGTGTACTTATTGCTCTGTAATTGGGATTACCTGTTGGGCAAATAAATAAATAAATATTATTATTATTATTATTATAATGCAAGGTCACATACCGCAGGCATCACCAAAAACTTTTTACAAGAACGTGGAATTCAGGTCATGGAATGGCCGGCGTTAAGTCCTTTCCTGAATCCTATTGAACACGTGTGGGATTAGCTTGACCGACGTGATCGCAAGCGCCCTAATCCACCACTAACCATACGGGAACTGACACAAGCCCTGATTGAGGAATGGATAAGCATACCCCAAGAATCTCTTCAGAGACTAGTGCGAAGCATTCCACACAGGTGTGAGGAAGTGATTTGTGCTCGTGGAGGGCATACACGGTATTAAACCTCACCAGTCCACAGAAAACCCTACTCTCATCGATACTATGACACTCGTTTTTATTTTGTTTTTCGTTATTTTTAAGTGTACCTTAGAAGTAACTAAGAGTTGTAACATTGTTTTTGTAATTTTATTTATTTAAATATATGCCGTTAAAGTATACCAAATTTGATTTTCCTTGACCTCTTATTTAAAAAGTTACAGGTTATAAAAAAGGTTTTCCCCAAATTTTTTTGAGCTTTTTATATTAAGATATTTGATGATGTTTATGGCACACTTATCTGTTGATATTCTACACTGTAATGTCAAGTAAAAGACAAACAAGTTTCACCATTGATGTATTTGTAAAATAATTGACAGTTTTACTATTACTAATTTATTCTCCTAAACTTAGTTTCTTTGTGGTCTAACAACAACAATTCTTCTTCCTTGTTAAAATTGCACGAACGAACTCGTTTCGCAGGATTCGTTACGGTTTACTTATTCTTTATTTGCAGGGAAAATAATATACTTTTCAAATATTTATCAGGTTAACTTTCAAAACAGCTGAAAGGAATGTATACAAGAAAATAACAAGCTGGGAACTTTAATCATGTCAAAAAGTTAGGGGAAATTAATTCAGGGCTGTCAACATAACTTTAATTTCTTTAATTGTTGCATTAGCTTTTAATTCTCAATTAGATAATTCTCCGTTAAGGTTATAATTATGAAACCGGCCTGTAGATGCTTCGCTTCGTCCTAATTTTGGGCGAATTTTTCTTAATACAATCGTAAATGATGACTCATTTCCATGAAACAGTTATACACAATGTATTCCGTTATTAAACTGTTGAACTCAACATGTTGACGTCTTACGGTTTATAGATTACAATTGTTAATATATTGGTGCCCTTATTTCAGAGAACGCAATTCAAATCCTGTAGTTCCAAATGAGACACACATTATAATAGGACGTTATTTATTTCACGACTTATATTTGAATAAAGCTAGATTTACTTTCAGAACTGTAACATGTAAATCAAAAACTAGCCGGGATCTTTTACCTTTACACCAACTTCTTTATATGACAAGCTATTCCGTTTGATTAATTTTCGCATAAAATATATTTTCGTAATCATAAAAACCTGCCTACCATGTCTGACAAAATGGCAAAATCGCAATAATGTTTGCGAAAACGTGTCAATTTACGGTCTATCTACTTCCTGGCAATCTCACGTTAACGATTTTAATCAAGTAATGTAATTCAGGCGTGAACTGCTTCAATAATCAATTTTGTCTTAATTCTGGCGCTCACCTCTTCTTGGCAAACAAAATTAAATACGTCATTGTAATTAGATGCGAGGGTATAAGTTATGTAGCAAAACCGACAGTAACTCGAACATTTGTAATTTATAGAATCGATAATTGTACTGCTCCCATAGTATTCTCACATATAAATAGAAAATAAACTATTGCTTAGTGGTCATCGTCATGTAGAGAATTGCATTTTATTTAATGAATTTATATTGGTCATTTCCCATTACTTCATCTACTCATAAAATGAAATCAATAGCTTCAATGTCGATTTAATTAGAGTTTCCGGATATGCCCTTTATGGTTCGAGTTAATTTTATTGCAAATACTTGTATATTGATTATAGATAAAGCATACAATGTAAACAGGGAAATCCGAATTTCGCTTAAAAGATTATTCGCGTTGTAGTTTATTATAAGGATATCATAAAATGGGCAATTAGTAGTTTGTAATACATTAAACTATTTGGAAGACATGTAAGTCCTTGTGCCCTCACTTCTACTGAAACAAAGGTCTTTTGTGAAATACGAGCGCGGGATGATTAGGTAGCCCAATTAAACAACGATTCTATGTGTATTTTCAATGTAATCCGCGGAAAGCCTTTTTTCAAGTCCAGCAAGATAGCCGTTTAGGGCGGCTTTGACTTCCTCGTCAATGGAAAACCTCTGTCCACCTAAAAAATTTTAAACCTTAGAAATAGGTGTAGAATAGGTAGCTGTGTAAGCAAATTAAATTTCAGTTCATGCATTTTAACCATTAAAACAAGACTGGTATGGAGCCGTGCATTCTCATGGTGACAGATAATTTTTTGTGCCGTAATCCAGGTCTTTTTTCTAAAAATTTTTTATGCAACTTATTCAAAAGATTAGCATAATATTCCTCGGTTATCGTTTGTCCCTTTGGAAAGTAGTCAATTATCAGGATTTATGTTGCGTCCCAAAAAAACCGATGCCATTACCGTACCAGATAATTTCGTGGGCATAGCTCCCCTTGGTGTCGAACAGCCAGATTCTGCCCGCTGTTTAGGCTGAAGTTTTGTTTCGAGAATATAATAATGGACCTGCGTTTCATCGATGGTAACCGTCGCATAAAATCAGACGGATTTTTCTGAAAAGGTTCCAGATATTTTTGTCGTAATTTTTCGATATTTTTCTGTAAATTTTGTATAATATATTATTAGACATTACCATATATAAAAACAATAATAATCTATCATATAAAACTTACAAAAAACCAACATTTGCAGATAATATAATACACGCGAACGCAAAACAGTCGTGTAAAATAAAAATGTCAACATTCCATAGTTATATACATATTGTCGTGAATTTTTCTAACCAGAGAGAGAAAAAGATGGAAGAAGTAAATATTAAACAACAGTTGAGTAATTTGGGGAGTTAAATGTATTCATGAATTTTATTTATATTTATTATGTTTGTAATTATATTTTTGACTGGCCCTGTATGTATTATATTAGAGGGGGGGGGTGTGGCCAGAATATGTACTATTGAAATGATGTAGGAGATTTTCGCGGTAAATTATTTAGAGATACCAGATTTTTCAAACCAAGTGGTCATAGAGTATAAGAAATTCAATTTTTATCCTCTGTTTTTGAGTAAAGTCGGGTTTTTATTTGTTTGGTGCATTTATTTTGTGCATTTAAAATTATTTCGATTTTTACGAGAGTTTGTGATCTCGCAGTTAATATTTTAATTAAATTATGGTATCTCTCACGTAGTGTTTGTGTTGACTGTGCTTAGATCGATGTAAGTAAGAAACACTTAATTATATTATTGCTTATATGATGATTTGCTGATGTTTGTAAATTTTAATGTATAATTTGCGATAATTTTGACATTTAAAGTAGTATATGAGTATTAGAGAAAATTGTCATGTTTCTTTTTTAGTGGAGTTTTTTCTTCAAGATAATATTCTAGAACGTTTTAAATTCAGGTTGGATTTTTTTTGTTTATGGGTTTGATTTTGTCATGTTTTATTGCGCATGACTGTAAGGCTGTCACGCGTATTCGATAACTTTGTAGTTGTTGATATTTGATTTATAGGGGTTACAGTAGAGGTCAAACTTGACAAATTTCTCAATTATTTATTAGTTTTATGTTTGTTCGAGAGTCACAGGGGGTTTTTCTCTTTGTGCGAGTCATATTCATAAAGAGTCTTTCCTCCTAAGCTACTGTTAATTTGCTTTAGCTCCCTGTACATTCTGTAAAGGGATTTTTTCTTTTTTTTTTATTGTCATTAAACCTGTAAACTAACAAAATGTGAGTTTTATTAATGTTTGTTGTTTTACTTTAATTATAATCTGGCCCATATCCGCGAGGATCGACCCGAGAGAAGTGAGCTCTAGGAAATCTACAAGACTGAACAGCCGGAAGCATAAGTTGTAGTGTGAACTAAAAAGATTAATAAGCAATCAAAAGCACATTCCACTGCAATATGTGGAGCAATCCACATACCTTTAAATACGGATGCCTTTCACGAAAAAATAATCTATATTAACAGAATAGCAGAAAATAACGGATATAAGCCCAATATGATAGATAAAATGATAAAACAAAAAGAACAAAAGAATATTCAGAAAAAATTCTTATACCCGGAAATAAAAGAATTAAATAAAACCATTTGGTATGCAATAACATATATTCCCCCTATCATCAGACAAAGTGAACAAAATACGAAGAAAATTAGATATTAAAATTATATGTAACAATAAGACAAAATTAGGTACTATATTAAATAACAACAAAGATAAAATAGGTAATCTAGAAAAATTTGGAGTATGTACCATTAAATGTCAAGACTGTGACGCTATATATATATATATATATATATATATAATGTAGTGGTACAACCAGCTCAGGTATTCCAGCACCTACAATGGAAGGTACGGGTACACAATCAATATAAACACCTGTATAAACAATAAATTGGTGGACGGAATTTGTGAAATTAACATCGATATGTTAATAAATTAATACGACGATACTTTAAAATTCATCATTATCTTATTTTGATTTTTACTAACTTTTTATATTTTAATTTCATTTTTTCATAATTCAAATTATACGCGCGAAACAACAGGTATTTAATTTATCAACATCAGGTTTATATCGACGCTAGTTATCCACGCCCACCAATTCAAAATTATATGAACCCCGCTAAAGCAAACTTTACGGTAGAAAACATTACTAAATTTATATTCAAATCATATTTTAGGTTAATGTAAAATATTAAATTAATTTTCCCCTTATGTTAAAATCAAAACATTGTATAAACTCACATTTTAAATTGATGTAATTAAACTAAAATTACGAGATTATTTCGATATAGAAATAAGGCTTTGGAATAAAAAATAAAACGCGATCGGCGTCATCTGATATAAAACTTTGAACATAAATGGCCGTTTTTGAGTGTACTTCCTTAATATAAATTTTTAAAACATCTTTAAAGTGAAAATCTCCTACCAAGTGTTGAATCATTCGATAACCAAATTAAAGGCCCACCTTTTGAAGAAAAAATCTCAAGAATACCTCAACGCAAACGTGAGATATCGTCCTAAGCATCATTTGAAGCAGAGAGCAGGGCAAGCCAACGATTTACACCACTCAACTCGACGAACTCCGCCAAAGACGGTGAACGAGGCCGTGCTTCCTGGTCTGCCGAATATCCACATATTGAGAAGTATATCAGATCTAGGAGATCAACATCAGGTTCACCTACAACGTTTATTCCAAATTATTTAATTTTAAAAGTTATAATAGCTCATGCTAATCGCTACAAATTATTATTTCATGTATCAAATTCAATTTTAAAGTAAGCATCAATTTAAAGCGTTGAATTTTACAGATATTTAGCTACAAATAAGCTTATACTCACCAAAATAATATAAGATATAAGAACTATTAAATATTTGTTTATTTTATCTCGTACACATAACCTTATCACCATTTCCCACATGTGCACTTTTTAATTTCAATTTTTGTCACATCTTGCATAATTTATATAATATTAAATACAGTTTCCTATTTTTATCTTTCAATTTTGTTGTTACAGTTTTCTTATTTACTGATATTAAATTTGTATTTATTTATCTAATTCAATCTTTTATTTGTGAAGTGTGATTGTTGTGTTTGAGTGGAGAATACACTGATTGGTTTGTAGCTGCATATAATACACCTGACCGACCGTGAACCCTGAGATTATTAAAAATTAACTTTTACACTCAAGCTACCGCAATTAGCTAGTTATATTAAAAAAGGACAGATAGCGTTGATTCGACTAAGGATATTTGTATATTGGCGCCCACATTTTAAATTTAAAATCATTAACCTTTCACTCTTTTAGATTTTCAATTTTTACAATTAATTCATATACTATATTCTTAGTCAAATACAACTCAGCGCTATGGATTGGCACGTTACATTTGACGCCCGAACGTGAAGGCCAAGTATTATCCTGCAGTTATAAAAATAGTGCTCAACCAACTTTTACACAGACAGATATTTGTTTAAAAAACTTGTGAACTGTATTAGGTATTTATGTGTATTGTGTTGTGTATCTGATTTGTCCATTGTATAGCAAAATCAATATCACATTTTACGAGGGAACCTCAACTTTAACTGGGATATTCAGGAATAAAAGGTTAGTGAAAGGGAAAATCAACTTGTGGGTATTTATTGTTTTCAATTCTTGCCAATTTATATTAATTTTGTGTGTCATATAACTATTCAGATTAATATCTAAATTCATACTTCTTTAATATCAATTATAATAATTCTTATCAATTTTTCAAAAAAAAATAATAAATTCTTTCTTATATTATAACAAATAAATTAACATTAACATGGACACCAGACATCGATCAAAGGCAACAAAAGATAATGTTGATGAGGACAGGACCGAGCAAGGAGATGTTCCAGTAGCTCAAACATCCGGATCTGAAGTGGTAAGTTCTCCAGAGGATAGCCAGGTAATGAAAATGTTAAACGCTCTAATGTTACAAATGAATCAAATGACTAATAAAATAGACACTACCAATAACAAACTAGATGCTAATAATCTTGACTTAACTAATAAAATAGACACTACCAATAACAAACTAGATGCTAATAATCTTGACTTAACTAATAAAATAGAAACTACCAATAATGAATTGAAAAATAATAACATTGACATGAATAACAAACTAGATTCTACAAATAATAAATTGGATATAACGACCAAAAACCTAAAACAAGAATTAAATAAACTAAGTAGTAATTTAATGACTAAATTAGAAACCAACATGCAACACATTAATGAAAAATTCGAACTTAACAACGCCAATATAGACAACAAATTAAGTGCTTTTAAAATAGATCTGGAGGGAAAAATAGCAGAAATCTCCATCGCACAAAAAGTTATGGAGGAAAATGAGTTAAAATATTTAATTAAACTAGACGAAACAGTCAATCTTCAAAATTTGCAGTGGGCAAAGCAATTAGATGCCACCACAACCGAAATATACGATGTAACTCAACAGAAAATTAATACAACTACTACAGAAATACAGAATAATGTAAACAAATTGATTTCGGATAACAACACTTTATTCAACACTAAACTAGCTAACTATAATAAAATAAATGAGGATAGAAATGAACATTTAAAAATAACACTTAATCAAAATATCAACACTCTAATAAATCAACATAAAGATAACTATAATCAGGAATTAAATAATGTAAAACTAAATTTAGATTCTATAATAGCAACTAACCACGAAAACACCCAAACCAATATAAAACAACTGGAAAATAAAATTAAAAACTATTCAATACCACTAAATTTTATAAATGCAAACAATCATACTTTGAAAATAGAAAACCTTCATCATTTTGACGGGGATATTACTAAAGTACATCCAATGACCTATCTAAATTGTATATTGCGTTATTTGGAAGACATCACAGAAGAGAAACAGAGGATAGAGGTTATTCGAGCAACTCTACGCAACAGTGCGCAGGAATGGTTCCAAAGGATCGAGGATCATTGCTTAACACTTGATCAATTTGTAATTCTTTTCACTCGTAACTATTGGGATGAAACGCAACAGAACAGGGCAAAGATACGTCTGCTCACGGGCAAATATAGATTTGGTCAGGTATCTCGCGAAACGTACGCGTCACGTATCTATAATCAATGCAAACACCTCAATGATATGGAAGAGTCAATGATTGCACGTCAATTATTAAATCATTTCATCTATACCGATACTCAGGCCATTATCTGTCAAAAGGTAACGGATATGGACTCGCTGATCGAAATATTGCGACGATTAGATGATTTCTCGGAGAATAATCATCAACAACAAATGAACTATCGGAGCATGAATAATCGTAATTACCCGCCAAATAACATACAAACTTCTAATAATAGTCCAACAAATTTACCACCTCCAAGAAACAATTACAATAATAACAGATTTCCAAATACAGCAAGACCGTATAATAATAACAACAATCATAATTTTAACAATAATAATAACAACTATAATAATAATTATAACAATTTCAATACAAACAACAACAGAAATAATCAAAATTACACACAGAACCGACTGAATTTGAACTTCCAGCCAACCAGATACAACAGTAATAATTACCATCAGAATAATAACCGTAATAATGATCACAACCAACATAATTACAACAATAATACTCATCATTCACATCAATCAGGTAGGGAAATAAACCAAATACGCAATCGAGGACGAGGAAATATTAATCATTACCACCGGAGACATAGATCTGTTTCACCGATTCGTACAAACATGGAGGAGGTGTTAAAAAAAACGCCGTTTTCACAAGCAGACCTGTATGCGAATCCAACACCAGGCCCGTCATCTCAACAGAATTAATGACCAACAACGACTGTAACATACCTTATAAAATTGAAAATATCACCTTTTATCAACATCCAGAAGAATTCATTAATATAGAAGATGCAGGCAACCAATCTACCAGAATAAACACTTTACCTATAGTTAAGCTAAAATTTGAAAATATATATTTACATTGTTTAATCGATACAGGGGCTGAAATTACACTTTTAAAGGCAGAAAAAGCTGAAGGTATACGGGGATATGAGCAGAATGTTGTTAAAACAAAAGGGACGGACATCTTAGCAGCGAACGGAAAACGTATGGGAACAGTCACAAAACAGTTATATACTGAAATAATAATAGATAAATCAAAATACATTTTACATTGTTATATTATAGAGAAATTGCAGTATGACTGTATAATAGGGATAGATAACATAAAAGGATTAAAGATGATCCTAGATTTTGATAATGGTATGTTAAATATTGATAATAATAAAGTTATAATTGAGAAACAATTAACAGATGAAGAAGTAAAAAGTTTTAATCATTATAAGAAGGAAGTGTTAATGAAGGAAGTTAATAATATTATATTAGATAAAGTACCGTGTTATAGTAGAGCAGATGAATGGAATAATGGAACAGATGGAGAAATAATAGAATTAAATAATAATTATATAGGAATGGAGAGATTAGACGATTTGCAAGGAACGAAGAATAGACACGAGGGAGGAGATGAAGCTGAGGTAAAAATAGAAAACCAAACAATCAAGATTATACATAATTTAGAAGATATTAAAGAATTAATAGAAAATTTAAATATACCATATTCTACAGTCATTCCTGAATTAATAGAAATCCTATACAATAATATTACTTTAATTAACAATGATGTAGTGTTCGCAAAAGGATATCAACATCCCATAAAAATAGTTAATGAAGATCCACTGATAAGTAAGAATTACCCCATACCGTATCACTACCAGCATAAAGTTAGCTTAGAATTGGAACGCCTAGAACAGACAGGAATAATAGAGAAGTCTAACACTTATTTTATTAACCCTATAGTAATAGTCCAGAAAAAAGATTTATCACTGCGAATATGTTTAGATGCGAGAGCGCTTAATAAAAGAATAAAACCCGAATTCGAAATGCCCCAGAATATCGATGTGTTATTAACTAAGTGTGGTAACAAGCGGATTTATAGCAAGCTGGACCTTAAAAATGCATTTTGGCTAATAAACCTAGAACCCGAATCAAGAAAATACTGCGGTTTTCTAGTAAATGGTATTGTTTACCAATTTCGTGTATGTCCTTTCGGCTTGAAAACTTCACCAGCCGCTCTTATTAGATTTTTACACAAAATATTAGACAGATACGACGAATTTACAATAGTCTACAAACCAGGTAAAGATATGATCACCGCTGATGCTCTGACAAGACAGGACGGGGATGTGAAAAGACAGAACATATGCATAAATTTAGTCCAATTACAAAGACAAGGTATATTTTCTAGACACAAAATTTTAAACATACAATCTGGCCCAGAATTTAATGAAATACACCATCATTTACAAAACATAGGTTCTTACAAAGGTATGTCAATAAAGGATAATTTAATAATCAAGCAAATAGGTAAAAACACAGTATATGTAACCAATGAAGAACATACTAGGGAAATAACAAACTACATTCATCTTGCCTATATACACATTGGTGCAAGGAAATGTTGGTTATTGTTTAGGGAAGCTTTCTTTTGTATCAATGACGAAAGAATCATAAAAAGCGTAGTAAAACATTGTCGAATTTGTGAACTTGCCAAGGATAAAAATTTTACAAATACAAACATCAGCCACAATATAATAACTTACGATAAACTTGAGTTAATTTCAATAGATTTTCTATCTAATTTAATACCGAGTACAAAAGGGTACAAAAACATCTTAGTGATTTGCGACATATTTTCTAAATTTATTAAACTCATTCCTACTCAAAAGTGCAACACTAACACAGTTTTACAAGCCTTAACTGAATACTTCACTCAATATGGCGAACCCTTAGCAATTTTATCAGATCACGCAACTTATTTCACAAATGATAGATATAAAGATTTTCTACATGCTCATAACATCAATACTCTTTACACATCAATACGTTATCCACAAGGCAATCCAACTGAGAGGTACATAAGAGAAACTTTGAAGTATTTACGCATACTATTGGATGAAAATCACAATAGATGGGCAAAATATCTGCCACAAATCGAATTCACCATAAACAATACTCCCAGTACAGTACATAATCACTGTCCAATTACTATTTTTACCGGACAACCACCTCAAAGACCTTGGACAGAACCTGAAGCAATCAAAATGAATGAACGCTTAATAGAGGTAAGAGAGAAGTTATTGGCAAAGAAAATTAAGTGGGAAAGGAAGAGAAATACCGTGGATAAGAAATACAAGACGTATAATTTAGAAGATAGAGTTATAGTTAAGAACTTAAGGGTAACAAATTTAAAAAACAAAATAATGGGCAAACTGTCTAAACCCTACCAAGGACCATACATTATTAGAAGAATACTAGGTAATAACACATACGAATTGATAGAAGAAGAAACGGGAAATATAAAAGGTAGATATCACATTACAAAATTACAAGATTATTTAGAAGAATAAAATATTACATTAGAGATATATATACAGTCGTTACAATTTTAAAAGGACTATAATAGGTATGTTACAGATCGAACAACAATACATTATAAAGTATAACACTAATAAAGAAAGATTTAACTAACACAAAAATATTACTAATACATATATACAAACTAAATAAAAGAAACCTTATTAAAAGATATATAATAATGCTATTAAAATGTATGGAATATGTAACATTTATAAAGATATAATAAAACATAAAAGAAGTTAATAAACAAAACGAATACAGAAAGTATAATGAATATAAAGACAAATATTATAAAAAGAAACGAGATTTTTAAAATAAATAATCATGATTTACAATTATAAAAAAAAAAAAAAAGTTTGAAGTGAATAATAAATAGTTTTATATATTAGAAAAGAGAATTACATAATAATTATTATTTTGTTCCAAGTTGAATTTGTTTATTTGTTTTTTTTAAAAATATGTTGACACATGATGAGGGAGATAAACAAGTTGATGTTCTTAATTCATTTTTCATATCTGGGAAAAGAAATAACTTCAGTACTTTCGTTTTTCTTTTCACGGGGATAATGTAGTGGTACAACCAGCTCAGGTATTCCAGCACCTACAATGGAAGGTACGGGTACACAATCAATATAAACACCTGTATAAACAATAAATTGGTGGACGGAATTTGTGAAATTAACATCGATATGTTAATAAATTAATACGACGATACTTTAAAATTCATCATTATCTTATTTTGATTTTTACTAACTTTTTATATTTTAATTTCATTTTTTCATAATTCAAATTATACGCGCGAAACAACAGGTATTTAATTTATCAACATCAGGTTTATATCGACGCTAGTTATCCACGCCCACCAATTCAAAATTATATGAACCCCGCTAAAGCAAACTTTACGGTAGAAAACATTACTAAATTTATATTCAAATCATATTTTAGGTTAATGTAAAATATTAAATTAATTTTCCCCTTATGTTAAAATCAAAACATTGTATAAACTCACATTTTAAATTGATGTAATTAAACTAAAATTACGAGATTATTTCGATATAGAAATAAGGCTTTGGAATAAAAAATAAAACGCGATCGGCGTCATCTGATATAAAACTTTGAACATAAATGGCCGTTTTTGAGTGTACTTCCTTAATATAAATTTTTAAAACATCTTTAAAGTGAAAATCTCCTACCAAGTGTTGAATCATTCGATAACCAAATTAAAGGCCCACCTTTTGAAGAAAAAATCTCAAGAATACCTCAACGCAAACGTGAGATATCGTCCTAAGCATCATTTGAAGCAGAGAGCAGGGCAAGCCAACGATTTACACCACTCAACTCGACGAACTCCGCCAAAGACGGTGAACGAGGCCGTGCTTCCTGGTCTGCCGAATATCCACATATTGAGAAGTATATCAGATCTAGGAGATCAACATCAGGTTCACCTACAACGTTTATTCCAAATTATTTAATTTTAAAAGTTATAATAGCTCATGCTAATCGCTACAAATTATTATTTCATGTATCAAATTCAATTTTAAAGTAAGCATCAATTTAAAGCGTTGAATTTTACAGATATTTAGCTACAAATAAGCTTATACTCACCAAAATAATATAAGATATAAGAACTATTAAATATTTGTTTATTTTATCTCGTACACATAACCTTATCACCATTTCCCACATGTGCACTTTTTAATTTCAATTTTTGTCACATCTTGCATAATTTATATAATATTAAATACAGTTTCCTATTTTTATCTTTCAATTTTGTTGTTACAGTTTTCTTATTTACTGATATTAAATTTGTATTTATTTATCTAATTCAATCTTTTATTTGTGAAGTGTGATTGTTGTGTTTGAGTGGAGAATACACTGATTGGTTTGTAGCTGCATATAATACACCTGACCGACCGTGAACCCTGAGATTATTAAAAATTAACTTTTACACTCAAGCTACCGCAATTAGCTAGTTATATTAAAAAAGGACAGATAGCGTTGATTCGACTAAGGATATTTGTATATTGGCGCCCACATTTTAAATTTAAAATCATTAACCTTTCACTCTTTTAGATTTTCAATTTTTACAATTAATTCATATACTATATTCTTAGTCAAATACAACTCAGCGCTATGGATTGGCACGTTACAATATATATATATATATATATATTATATATATATATATATATATATATATATATATATATATAGGCTGATTCATTTTCGGCCTCACCATGGGGATCTCGCTTATTATTGGAGATAGAGTATAGGTTTAAATTTGGCAATGTTGTTAAATTTTGTGTTTGTTATAAATCCGTAAAGAAAATAGACCTGTGACAAATGACCTTCGTTATTTTAAAAAAAAACGCGAAAATCCCATTTTCTTCTTTTACCTGTAGCACCGACATTTGGCCTTGTAGAGAAAATTTAAAAACACATCCTTATGACCATTTCTAAACCTCTATCCAGTGGTGTACTCTAAATTTTTATACGACGTTTCGTTTCTTTCTGGCCATCATCAACTATCTAATTTCTTATAGGCGCCATATTGGATTTAAACATCTTCAGAAAGAGTTTTTTTTTCTGATTTCAACCATGTACTACATGCTGACTATAGTTTTTGATATTAGGTTTTATTTGAAAGAATAAATTATAAGATTAAATAAGGTAGCCATGGAATTTCAATCTGTCAAACAAATCATTTATTGTTCATTAATAATACAAAAATGTCATACACTAACGAAGAGAAACGAGAGATATGACAAGTATTTTTTATCATATCTCGTCGACTGGTCGACTATAATGGGCGTGCCAACTTGAAATGCCACACCGACAGCGGGCGTATTATAAGAATTTATTTTCGTGATATTTATTTATCATTCTTTCGCAAAATTGCATACGGCGATAATAATCATCGGAAAAGGTACTTGTGAACTTGTAAATTTGTATGAACGATATTTATTAGTACGTAAAATATTTTGAGCCGTTGTTTTGCTGATACCCAATTCGCGGGCAATTTATCGAGACGACATAGTGGGATTTACTTCGACTAAAGCACATACTCGAATTTCTATATCACTTATATTCTTATCCGGAACAACTTTACTTTTATTAGTTACTATAGAAAATGTAGTTTCGAACCGATTAACTGTCCTACGAATGGTGCTTGCATTGGGAATTTGACTTTCAGGATAATTAGCTGCAAATAAAGCTCGAGTTACTTCCGCGGAATTACCACCGTAAAATTGTTTAATCATAAAGAGTTTTTGCTCCGGTGTATAACACTCTATTTTTTAAATGACCATTACGTACACCAACAACGCGGTTTATTAAATATTGTGAGCGAGTAGTTCCCCTGACGATATAAACATTGCAACTAACACCCATATGCGGGAGCGGGAGCTAATGCGCTTGCGCGACTACACCGTCTAAATGTGAATTTATTGGACAAATACGAGTGCATCATAGGGATATGCGAAATACTAGGCTCTCTTGTAATCCATTGGAACATTGCGTCTACTTCTTTACCGTTCTAACACACGGACACCTCTGTGTGTTTTGCTTACACTACAGGTTTCGCTATAGTGCAGACGCACGCGGCCACATGGTATATAGGTCAAAGTGGAAGATCCATTAAAAAACGTATATCAGAACATGTAAGAGACGTGAAATATAAAAAAACCATTTGCCCGATATAAATAGCTGCAACTTAGTACATAATGCAATAAAAAGCAAAAGATTAGATTTATTAGAAATTCCAGAAATTAAAAAAGCCCAGAAATTTAATAGTCACTAATACACAGCTAGAATTTATAAACACCCTCATCATAGATACCATTATAAACATCATCTAACCACCACCTCATCACAAAACTAGGTATATAAGTTACACTGTTACTAGATTAAGTTAGTTGTAAGAAACTCTTTGTGAATGGCATAACCGCCGAAACATATATGTAAGAGAAATATAATATAATTTGTGAAATATAGCCAAGTGTGTTATTCCTACCAAGGACTATATATAGTTATATATTATAGTTATAGTTATAGTTATATTATAGTTTGTTAGTTCTACAGTTGTTATGCAGACAGAACTAGTTGCTTCGGCTGTTTGCTAATATGCAACACTGAATGTACTTCTACGCTCGAAGGATACAAAGGATAGTTCACAAAAATATTAATAATGAACTTAATAATATTTTATATTATTAAAAATACTTTTGGATTACTTATATTCTTTTTAAGAGGACCGTATTAATCTAGTGGATAGCCAACTATTGCGGTCTAATGTCTAGTGATCTAGTCAATAATATCGGTGACGTTTTTTCGGCTCCAACTCGACTCAGGCTGCCAAGACTGAGTACCTGGAGGTAAAACTCTGGGGTAATAATAGGGGGTCGGTGCCTAGCGCTAGCCACGTTACCATCCTAGTGTACCGAATGGCTCAAGTTGTCAATGTTACTACCCCAAAGGCACGTGTTACAGGGACTATTATTGTTATATTCTTTTTAAAGTAGTCTAACTTTTTAACCAACTTCTAAAAAGGAGAAGCTTATTTTTTTTCTTTTTACGTTTGCTCGGGCATAGCTGCTCAATTGGTTGACCTATTTTAATCATTCTGGACGCGTTTGATAGAAAGTGCATCCAAGATGGTTCCATATCTACGTGAACCAGTACCGAACTAGTTCAAATAAAATACCACTTTTTATCTACTGGTTTGCTCCCACATTAAACATTTGCTCCAACATAAACATCTTTGCTTTTCTGATAATTCTTTTAAATTGTACATGATGAATTATCATATTCATCGTATCGAAAATGACTTTTTTTAAATTCTATTTTTGGCTTAAAATCAATAACGGACAAAAACAAGAAACATGGGCTTGGGGCATAATATAAATCAATAAACTCGAAATACGCATTTCTGCATCTAAGTTGCCATCTTCAGTCGAACAATCTGAAAAAGAAAGATAGTGTTAAACGTAGCGTCTTTATCTAAGGTACAACCTTTGAAGATATGCTTATCACTATATCACCAATAGGGTAACCCTAAGCCAAAGACACTAGGCTTAACACTACCTCCCTTTTTGAGATTGTTCTACTGAAGATCGCAAATTAGTTGCCGAAATACGTATTTAAAGTCTATTAAATTATTTCGTGGTTAGGGATTCTTCTTGTTTCTGTCTGCTTCAGATTTAAGCTACAGTCTTCACTAATTCGGATTAAAATCAGTAATTCCGGGGTTTTAGGCTCGCTGATAATAAATGAAATATTCAAATTTTAAAGCTAGAAGTCGCGTATGAGTAGATTTATTTTGTATTCTTATAATGTTCGATCGCTTAACTGTGTAAAGATGTACGTAAAAAGTACCGGATTCCCATTCATTTCAGTCTAGCATTCTTTACACGAGGTTTAGCGCTTGTACGTGCGCGACGTCAGAAAAAGTCAATTTACAGAAAGAAAAGTAGGAGAAAAGTGGAAAGTATGCGTTCTGATTCTCAAAGTTTTTTTACACTTAAAGCACTTTACAACACCGTGGATCTCGCGGGTTCAGAACTATTATCTATGTTGATTTCACGTTTTGTTAATAAGAAAAGAATTTAGAAAGTATTATATTAGACGACGATTCATATTTAGATATTTATAATAAGACGAGTGTGATTTTGAAAAATCACTTGTACGCATTCGACGTAGAAGATACAAGATTTTCATTGCGACGCGAAAAACAACACCAATAATCGTATCTCGTGACCGCTCTGCTAATTGCGATTTTGGGCTGTCGTGGAGAGACAAGCATTCTTTCTAACCATCTGCTTTTTCATAATCTTATACACTAATGTCTTCTATACCAGATTTTCAAATGCACAACTTCGAATGTTAAGTCTCGATTTTCGAGGTTTTGGACAGGAATTTTGGGTTTCGTCACACTCTGCAGCGTTAAAAATTCTATCAGGGATTGTTGCTTGATCGTTGTCCAGAAATCTAGATAACGTTGTTAGTTAATAAGTTATATATATATATATATATATATATATATATATATATCGGGTTACAACGTTTTACGTCTTCCGATTCCTAATCGCCATTCCCCTCTGTTCATCCATAGGCCCTCCTCCAGATCCGTCTCTCGAATTTCTTTATCCACTCCGTCTCTCCAGCTTCTGCGCGGTCTTTCGGTTTCCTTGGGGGTTCCAGTTTAGCACTTTCTTTGGTATTCTGTGTTCTGGCATTCTTTGGACGCGCCCATACCATATTAGCTGTTTGGTTATAATGTCATCTATAATGTCATGTTGTATTCCCATTTCTTGTCTAATGGTTTCATTTGGGACTCTATCTCTCCGGGATTTTCCTGCCGCTCTTCTCCAGAAGTCCATTTCTGTGGCTTTTATCTTTCTTTTTGTTTTTTCTTTTATCGGCCACACCTCCGAGCTATATACTTTTCACGATGGAGTTGTAAATCCTTTTTTTATTTTCTTTTGTAATGGTCTTGTCCCACAGAATACTGTTCAGCATGGAAGTAGCTCTTCTTCCCTGTATATTTCTGTCTGATATTGCCTCATCTAGTGTCCCATCCTTGGATATTTTCATTCCTAGGTATTTGTATATATTGCAATGTTTGATGATCTGTCCCGTTGCTAGATGTAGGTCTTCTTGCTGTCCGCCTATGCACATATATTCTGTTTTTGCTATGTTAACATCCAGGCCCAATTTTCCGTATTCTTCGATGAGCTTTCGGCTCATATATTCCATGTCATGTATATCTTGTGCAATAACTACTTGGTCGTCCGCAAAAGAAAGGGTATATACTGTCGTGTCGTCATCCACTGGCATTCCCATGTTATTGCATTTCCGTTTCCATATCTTTAGTGCATATTCCAAGTATATTTTGAATAGTGTCGGAGATATACAGCAACCCTGTTTAAGACCCTTGGTTATTGTGAATCCGAATGTTAATCCTTCGTTGGTTTTGACTCTAGATGTGGAACCCGCATATAAAGACTTCACGGCTTTTATTATTTCCGTGTTTATGTTGGTATGTTGAAGAGCCTCCCATAGTTTTAGTAAAGGTATACTGTCGTAAGCCTTTTTCAGATCTACGTACAGGAGATGTACCTCTTGATTTCGTGCTGTTTTCATTTCTAAAATTTGAGTTAGCGTAAACAGGTGATCAATTGTGGATTTTCCTGCTTCTGAAGCCTGCTTGTTCTTCTGCCTTCATATTGGCATATTCTTTCTCTATCCTGTTCTTTAAGATTTTCCCATAAACTCTACTTATAGCACTTGTAACGGCTATTCCCCGATAGTTGTCACAGTTACTCTTGTCCCCTTTTTTATGTATCGTCGTAAGGTGTGATGTCTTCCATTCCGTTGGTACTTCATGCCTGTTAAGGCATCTTTGGAATAAATTTCTTAATAGCCCGTAGAGTTTATCTGTGCCGTATTTTAGCAGTTCATTAGTAATATTACCTGGTCCTGGGGCTCTTCCATTTTTTAGATTTTTACAGACTTCTTTAACCTCCGCCACAGTTATCCTAATTGGGGATCCTTGTATAACAATCCCCTGGTTTTCGTTTTGGATTTCTTTGAATTGAGGTCTGTCCTCTGTCAACATCTCTTCAAAGTACTTGTTCCATTTTTCAGGTGTTATAGGTGAGATTATGTCCTTCGTTCGTCCTCCTCTCATACTTTTGAGGAGCCTCCAACTTTCTGTACTCTTCCTTCCTCCAATGTATGTATTGATCTTTGAACACGTCCTTTCCCATTGGTTGTTCTTCTTTTCCCTTATTTTTTTCCGTACTCTCCTTTGCGATTCCTTGTATTTCTCCTTGTCTTCCACAGCTTCCGAACTTAAATATACGTGGTACCTTTTCCTTTTTTCTTCTATTTCGTATTCAACTTCTTCGTCCCACCAGTATGGTTTTTTCTGCTTTCCTCGTTTTTCCTCGTAACCCAATGCTTCCTCTGCCGCTGAGCATATACCCCTCTTTATGTATTCGTATTCATCTTCTATGTTTGTGAATTCTGTATTCTGAATTTTGATGTCCAGCCTGGAGTTGTATAGTAGTTTTGTACTTTCGTGTTCGAGGCTGTTAATTTTAAATCTTTTTGGGGTTTCTTCGGTTATTATTTCACCCTTTTAATTAATAAGTTATTCCGATTAAAATTTTGAATTTTATTTAGGCAAGATTTCTTTATAATTTGAAATTTTTCAAATTATTCAAAGGATCACGGTATTCCCCATTATTAACCTTTATGGCAGAGTCAAGCATAATTTTATGCCTTTACTTACCTTATCCAAGAAGTATTATTCAAAGCAAGACCTGCATTAACTGTTTATCTCACAATTAAGTTTTGGTTCATCTTCCTTAGAAAATGTACTTTGAAATACGTATTTATCATTTTCTTTACAGTTATTTATTCGGACCTTTTTCTATTTGTATTGTTTTTACTATAAGGTGTAGCCGCTATGGTCGCGAAATGTTCAAGCATATCAGTTAAGCATTGTAATGTTTAAATCAAAAAGTGGCCGCCTATTGTTATAAACACGTAGTTATCCGTTAAGCCGGACGGGCTTTCTACAATTTTCATTACGGTCACATTTTCGAATGTCTTTTGTATAATAGTATTTCGGACACATAATTTAGAGAAGATCGAGTCTTGGTAAAACCCTATGTACCTGACACATCTACTTATCTATTTCATACAATGTAGCGATGTCAAGTTTATGTACACTTATGTATCTATTCTGTTCCGACCAATCATAAGAAATAGGGTGGAGTCTTATAACTGCAATTTCTTTATATATAGCAATTTTCTGGCTAAAATTTTAGAATTAAAAATTTTAAGTTTGCTAAGATGCAGATCTTAGCAAACGCAGAATGGCACGTATGATCTAGTTGACAAACTAGATCACATGTGCCATTCCGCGCAGCTTCAAGTATTACTATATTTAAGAAATGTAACCAAGTTTTATATGTTCTGTTTGACTTATGTAATATTGTTTTCTTTTATTTAATAATTAAAGAGTATTGTGCATTCAACAAGTGTTGTTATTTTTCGAACCACTGATCGAGAGAAGACCTTCTTATCCACAACTCAAAATCAACGGCGAATAATTCATTTAAAACTAGTTATCACGGATTTACGACCCGTAATTCCAAGAACTGTCAAATCTAGCCACATACGCTCCAACAAACGTTGCTTGATACACATCTCAGAAATCGAACTCATGATAAATGACACCTGTACTTAACGACGCTACATAGAAAAGTGAAACTTTGCATACTAAGACGAGATACTCGATATTGTCGTTTGTAAGTTAAAACTTGTTTCTATATCCACTACACGCACAATAGCATTGCTAGAAACCTTATATAGGCTTTCCTTGAAATAAGGAGCATACGTAACGATCGACAACTAGACGAACAGAAAGCGAGACTGACTAAGCTATTCTTTTTATTATTGTGGGTCAACTTTAAGTTATCGTCTCTCATACTTTTTATAATATAATCGGTCACATAGTGACGTGACAAAATTTAAATGTCATTGTTTTTTTCTCGCTTATGAGAGGGAATTTTGGGAAAATATTTTGAATTCATATTCTATATAATAGCATCTTTCCATTTTTCATACATAGTCTTTTTCTTTCAAGGACACCCGGTATATCAATCTGCCCTCGTAATTGTTAAAAATTATCTATCTCTCAGTTAATTAAGTTTACTCTTTAATACTACTTTAATCTACTTAGTTGAGTGATAAAATCAGCCGTTTTGTATAAATAGTATACATGTGACAATGAATTTCAAATACACGCTCTTCAAGCGTTGCGGAATTTAATTAAATCCAACGTATATTAAGTTTATTATCGGGTTATTCAGGAAGCTACATTAAAAGTTGTGTGTTACATGTGAAATCCCGAATTATAGGTTCTATGTCTCTGTAGACAAACCTACATTAATACTATAAATTACTTGTTAATGAATATTCCAGTTGGTTCTTGATGAAACATTGTATATACCGGATATGTCACGAGACGAGCTTAAACTATCTGTATATTGGGAACTACTAACATGATATTTATGAAAATTTGTAGGTATGGATTACAAATTATGGCGAACAAAATATTTTGACAGACATGCTATTTCCGGTTATACCGGAAGTGTACCTCAACTTTGTAATTTTAAATTCAATATCCTGTATATTATTGCATTTTAAAATTCTACGTAAAATTTTAGAGACACTTTGTGTAGGATACCCTATATCTAAAATGTATACTTTTCGAGATATTATTTTTTTTTAATAAAGGATTAGCAGATACAGACCTTTATATTCTCTACGTGAATATCCCCTAGAACAAATAAGAAATATCTTTCTGTGGCGTACAGTAGAAAGGTCAAACGTAATTAGTGACATGTTGAAAACTTCTATACTGTACACAGTGTTTGTAAAGAAGTGATGTAAACTTCAAAATAAAAAATGTCCAAACATCTTAATTTTTTGAAATGGAACTACCCATTTTTTCCTGTTTTAATAAATTCTGAGGCAGAAAGTAAAGAGAGTTTATGTTCACTTTCCTAAACCTAAACGTAATTTTGGCAATTGTGTATCATTTCTATAAGTTTAAGTGTCTTTTGTCTTCTGTCACTATTATTAATATGTTCTTCTAATGTATTTTTAAGTTCGTCAATAGATATGGACGTGAATAAACTTGAAACTGATGTCTAATGATATTAATTTTGCGTTTTAAAATATTTCTGGAAAGAGTTGTTCCTCTGTCTATATTCGAGTAGAATAACCGATAAACGATAGAACCGATATAAATAATCTTTCAATAATATATTTGCCCATTATATAAACCCTCCTTCGGCGACACTGCAACCATAATCCCCCTTGAGAAAATAAATATCTAAGTGTTCGAGATGAATATCCAAAAACTTGTTTGTAAAAAAATCCATAGAATAAAATGGATGCAGTCAACACATTAAGTTTAAAATGCAAACTGAAAACATGCACTTTGCATATAGGCTCATATCTTAATTTAAATACGGTACAATTTTTATTTCAACAAAATAGTATTTAATGTAAGCTGATAAATCAACACAAACATTGTACCTTCACTAATTCTAATTAATAAAATTACAGTTTGGAAAAGATAGTATACATACTACCCAAACAAAACTATGGAATAAATATTGTTTTAATTACCAGGCCGCTACTCCAAAAGAAACACTTTTATGTTTTATTTTATATATATATACAGGGAGTCCTTGAAATAAAAAAGAACTTACGAGAAATGAATAAATTTAATTATATAGAATATGAATCCAAAATATTGTGAGTCAATTACGACGCAACCCCCAAAATTAAAAACACCCTGAAAATTGTATCATATTGCTCCTATGAATTCAAACTAAATTATACACACACATGCAGCGTATGTTTACATAGGTAACAGCTATCGATATTATAAGAACTGTATGCAACATCAATAACCCCGCAGCTTTGTATACATTCACATGAAACGATGTCAGTTCTAAACACAAATTACTTTTAGTGAATGTTTTTTTTTTTGTTACTAGAAGCAAGAAATATCAAATATAATATCGATTCAGAATGCCGTACTTAAGACGGCAATGTTTATGTTTATAAAAACCATAATACTGTGTCTTAGCTTTGTTATGGTAAGGGTTCGATAACCTGGTACGAAAGTCAGAGAGAATTTTTAAGGATGATGTATTAAAATAACATGTAAGATGTGTACTTTATTTAACGCCCTTTTTGATAACAATCTATCTTGAATCGAAAAATTGTATCGAACGTACGTAACGATCGACAACTGAACGAAACTTAAAGCGAGATGGACAATAACAAATCTATGTTTTTTGTTATTGTGAGTCAATTCTAAGATATCGTCTTTTATAATACAGTCCATCGCACAGTGAGTTTTATATATAAAGTTGAATATCTTTGTAATTTTTTTTCTCACTTATAAGAGGGAATTTTAGGAAAACATTTTAGATATACATTCTATATAATTTAATCTTTCCATTTCTCATACGTTGTCATTTATTTCAAGAACACCGATATATAACTGATGAAGTGACTAATTGTTAGTAAAGTTTAGTAAATTTAGAAAACGTACAGCCCATAGAAATATGAACTTATATTTTCATTGGTACTTATGAAACAGAATATCTTTATTAGTATTGGAAATAACGTATAGAGTGAGTCGACAATCTAGTTTAATGCTGATGATGTCTGCACTGCTCACAAAATGAATAAATGTTGTTTGTGGAAACAAAGTTTTGTTTTATTTCATCGACACAAATTATATTTATTATTCAATGTATTAATCAGTTTTATAATTTCAGTCCTTGTATGTAGTAATCTTGCTTCCGTTGAGTTATCTTTCTTTTGCTTATATGTACATATATTCTTATTTTATTAAATTAAAATGATACTGTTAATGCTTGTCTAATTACGAACCATCGACAGTAAATGTTGTCTCGTCCAATTCATATTTTCGACTATTATTAGATTGTTTCCAATCATTTTAGATTTGAAAGAAATTAGAGTTAGATAAATAGGTAATGTACATATTTCGTCAATATTTACGTTAATTATTAATTAAAAATTAAGTTATTCAAGTGTTACGATAAAAGTACAGTAAAGGAAGGACATTCTACGGAAAAATGAATTTTGTTTCTTTAACGTGTTTTGTTCTTATTATCAAAAAAAAAAAAAAACAGACCAGATATACACTGCCATTTTATTATACAACTACGTGGGTGTATTAAAAAAAACGAATCTATTCCGAAAAAAAAAGGACCGATGTTAATTGAAACTCTAATCTGGGAAAAAAGTCCAACCGATTTTCTGTGCGTTCGAACGGTTCTAATTCCGGCGGTTTTTCTCTGTGTACATGTTCTGCCACAAAAGTCATTAATGCGTGTTATGTTTCGTGCACACATTCAAATAATATACAATCTGCGTGATAAACTGTGTCGCTCATCCAACCGTAACAAAATTGTTAGAGATTGAATCATCTATTTATGAGAATGATTGGTTTAAATTGGCTTAAAAATATAGATTTGGGTATTTTTAAACTTTTTATTTCAAATATACATATTTTTCTCCTTCAATATTCTCTATCCCTACACCGCTCCATTCGAATTTTCCATTGTGCAAAATAGCGAAATCGGAAAAATCGAGTATTGCTTGTCATGTGTTAGAAGTCAATACTAACATTACGGTAGATTATTTAAAACTTATTGAAAATATAAGCAATCCGAGGGAGCTAGACAGATACGAAAGTATTCATATTATTACAACACATTACAACATACACATACGACGTCGACAAAGTTCCAGTTCCCCTTACCTGCTTGTTTGACTTCTTAGAATAGATAGGAGACAGGAGAAGAGGGTGTGAGAACGGACACATATGTGTCATTTCTAAGAGGGTTAAGTGACCTAATTTTACTTTTCTTAAAACTTTAGTGTATACGTGGACGCCTTGCAAAGTGCTTCGCGATTATTTGTGTTAGCTTTACTGTGTCCCATATTCAACACTATGCTACCTACAAAAAGTGTAAGCAATAAAAGTTCACGAAAACTGGCTTGTTAAAATATTCCTCAATACAAACACACACCTCGAACTTACCTTGCGTCGGTGGGAAGTTCTTAACTTGACCAAACAGCCATCCAGTGGCAACGGAGTAAAGGTCAGTGAAGATGGTCTTGCGATTCTTGACAGAACGATACGGAAGTGACTATAAACTAAAAAAACTAAAAAGGGCACCACCGCGATTTAAGGGCTGATTGTCGTAGAGATTATACGTCACACGGAGTCCGTATTTGTGATAACAAATTCACCACAGAAGGACTTAAGTAATTGCAAAAAAATAGGAGGTAATAACAAATAAAAGAAAACGTTCCACATTAAAGAAAAAGAGACAAATTTATTATACACGTTGTACTACTGAATAATTCTGCAAGCTTTACAAATAATAATGGATGTCCAACAAAATTAATAACAGGTCAATAATGGGTCAGGTCCTGTAGATAATTATTAAATTAATAAGTACCAGCGTTAAATGAATTGTTACTCGGACTCATCCTCAACTTAATTTTTAATTATAAAAGAAATCAAGTGCAAAATTCTAGAGTCCAAAGGTCTTGTATGTTAGTGTATGTACATAGTTTTGATATAAACATCAAACAACAAGCAAGAAAAATAAAGTAATCAAGAATTACAAGAAAAGGCATACGTAAACACAAGATCTTATGTAAATCGTACAGAAAATAATTTTTCAGCTTAATTACAAAAACAAGGAATTTGCGTTCTTATGCACAGACTTTTTACACAAATGAATTGAACAAATTTCTGTTTACTTTAAATGACCTCAATAGTATTTATAGTTAATTAATAATCCGAACATAAAAATTACTGGCGACAAAAAAACAAAACAAAGAGAGTAAGAAGTGATTGTTGATTTTTAATATTTAATTTTACTAACTTTTCTTCTGTTGTGACCTGATGCAGGTTTTTTTTATTAGAGAATTAACAAAACGGGCGTATTGAAATAATTAAACTGCTAATCTACTTAAGCTTAATTATAGCTAGCTGATATCGTTTTCTTTCTGCGTAAGAGTATTGTTTCTTCCTCCTGGTTTGAAGGAAGTCGGTATGTGTAGACCGAAGTATGTTTTGAAATAATACAATATTTTTTCTATTTACACTAATATATTTTACAAGTTTAATCTTGGAGTTCCGTTAAATGCTAAATGCAGTATCTGGTCTTAATACTGAAAACCGAGAAAACTGGCTAATAAATAATATTGCTCCTATTTAGATCACTGAGATCTTAGTAGGAGCTGTTTGTTAGATCACTGAGACCTAAGCTTTAACTCGAAGAGATCGTACTTATAACTGTAGTGAACTATAAGAGATCTTGTTTGGAACTACTTATTCATTCTCTTATTTTTCGGCAAGAAGTTTTCTCCCCACCAGTCAAAGAGGGAGAAAACAATGAAAAAGAGTATACGCAAATTTCCATATAACAATTATTTTACCTTTCTAAGAAAAGTATATGCTGTAGTTTCCGACGTCATAAATGTATTAAAATAAACAATATACGCCGGAAACCCTTAATTATAGAAAATAAAATACTTCTTAAAGTAATAAATATACAATGCACAGAGATAAACTAATGTTTCGTAGAATCGCCTCGAACTAAATTATTAAATCAATTATAATAATATATAACAGGAAATATGTACAATAAAACTTATTCTATTATAATTATGCTTATTCAAATAAATTATTTACCTAATCGATGCAAAGGGTTTTGCCTGTAATAAAAATAAATAGTTTTTATGATAGTAGAAAATAGGACAATGAAGAAATGCAATACCTGCCCAGTCCTAAAGTAATTAACAATATTAAAGATATCTCAGAACTCCAAGACCTTTTCTATATACAATATATAATATTTACAATTTAAAAACTAGAATTAAATATATTAAACCTACATCTATGTAAATAAAACTAAAAATACAAAATTAAATCTATTTTGCCCGAACAAGTATCTTGCTGCAAATGGAGTCGGCTCCGGTACACAAGGTTTGTATTAGATACCAGACGATCTCTACACTTCCGGTGTTGCAACAACTCAAGCAACGAAACATTCGGAGATAGAACTCGTTACAAAAACCCTGTAGACTGAAATTATGCAGTAAAAAAACGAAATTCGAAAATGGAGACACGGAGGGTTCTAAAAAGACTCTAGCGGTTAATTTACTCACCTTCAGATGGTAGAATGGTACAATTAATATACAACTCAGTCAAACACGACGATCCAACACAAAGAATTGCATTAAAACAAGCTCAGCATGCCGCTAACTATCCACCAATTTTCAGTGTAACATTCCAAAACTAAAACTCTAGCGGCAAACACACAAGTAACCCGTTTAGTCTCGCAGAGATATACAACGCAGAGATATACAACGAATTTTCCTGTGAAACACCGCACGCATCTCCTTCTCTAAAAATTCTTTCCCCAAAATCCTATGACGTAGCGATACGTTATATTACAGCAGGAACCTACAGCGTCCAACCAACAAATCGCCAAAATATTGTAACAATTGTGGTTATTAATTTTAGCTACTGAAGATGACAACTTAGTTGTCGAAATATGTATTTAGAATACAAATATTAATTGTGGTTTTATACCTTCCTTAAATTAGAGGAAAATACGCCATTGGATATATTTTAGATATTAAACGTAGATATGAGATTTTAGACTTAAATTAATGATTGATCTTAGACCAATTTTATTATTTTGGCATACGGTGTACTAATAATAAAAACTATAAAGTCCCTGCTGGGATGCCCAAACGTATTCTATTAAACAATCCTAATAATAACAATAATAAATAATTTAAAACTATATTAATACATATTTTTTTCTACTCTTATTTAGTAATGCACTCATTAACATAGCAATTTTTGAGAGACAATATTATTCGTTATTCTCAATATTTAATAATACTTATTACTCAACACATTAAATCTAATCACAGTTCTGAGTATTCATTACTCAATACTTTAGAACCAATCACAGATCTGAATTTCTCATTATCCAACACTTCGATCAAGTTACCGCGCGCTCTAAGAGGGCTGTGGAAACGTGACGCCCACCTGTCAAATTTATTAAAAATTATTGTTCACGTCGTTTACGTTTACAATTAATATTTTACTATAATTTGTATATTCATAAGTGAAAATTATGACGGAGAAGCAGATGAAATTTGCACTCCTCCTGAGATATTAGAGGCAGCGCAAGTACATTATTTGAATTTGTTGTCCGAAAAATCTAGAAAAAATACGGGCAAGTCTACAAAGCTTTCATGGAAGGGCGAATACGGAAAAATGTAAGCACTTTTTTGGAGAATGTTCTCATTGCGTATTTTGGAAAACTTTCTGATAAATACAAGTCGTCGTCATTATGGTCGACTTATTCTATGTTGAGAAATACGCTCACGATTAACAATGACATAAACATAGAAACTTATTTCGAACTAAGAGCACTTTTGAAACGGAAATCGGAAGGGTATCAGGCAATGAAATCCAAAACATTTACTGCAGATCAAGTGAAAAAAATTGTATAAATGAAAGGCCGAACGATGTTTATCTAGCAACTAAGGTCGAAAATTTTAAATTTTTAATGTCGAATTGTCGAGATATGCAACTCAACACACTTTTGTGCAATTTTGTTTCATGATCCTCAGAATTTTGTAAAACGTGTTAGCATACCATGCTCATTCACTCGTACAAACGAAATTAATTTTAAAAAGAATTCTAATTCCATTCGTTCAATAAATTTAACAAATTGTTCAAATGTCACCATTAATAATAATTAATAATAATAAACGAAGTATGTAATGTTTAAACAAGTTGTTAATATTATTGTTTTCATTTAATAAAGATATAACATAAAATTTAAAAAATGTTACTTCAAGGTCGTTGAAAAAGTATAGTATTCTATTCGCAAGTAATGAGTCATTACTTGCGAATAGAATACTATACTTTTTCAATTTCATTTGAGTGAATAATAGTCATTACTAATGACTAGAGAACGGACACGCTTACCACATGACGCAAAGCCCAGTGCAGTACTGGCGAAAGGCTGTATTTCTAAAATATTTAATTTTATTTATATAATTGGAAAACAAACGGGTGGTGATCTATAAAATTACGAAATACATATGTATTTGTTGAAATGTTGTATTTTTAAAGTTTCTAATTTTATTTCTATAATTGGAACATTTTTATTTGTTCATTTTGTCGTTCAAGTTGAGTAAAGGAGTATTAATATTTACTAGCAATAGTTTCTCAAGGTTTTCTTCTGTCAATTTTGTTCTCTTTGAATTAAGTACATCCTTATACATAGAAAACGTCCTTTCTCCATCGCAACTGGTTATAGGTGCATACTGGAAATATTCTTTTATTTCTTCATATTTAGCCGTTAGATTTTGTGGAATTGTCTCCATACATAATTGCTGCAATGTAATTAAATCTGGATTTCTATTAAGAATTGCTTCAAACTTTTGCCGAAGGCCACATCCGAAGTCACTTGGAATACTTTTCAAATTATTAACAGTCACATCTAATGTGGTTAATCCGTCATTTAATTTGAGATTTCGATTTTCAAAATAAGTGATTAGTTTTGGCAATTTTCCAAAGTGTTCGTGGAGAAAGTATAACTGATTTTTTAAATTTGGGATTTGTGTGAGCTCCTTGCACTCACCAATACTTCTAGCATCCTCCTTTAGCAGTGTTACGAAATGTTTTAGACTATCGAAATTCTCAGCATAATAACTAGTAGCTTCCAGCCATGTTCCCCATCTAGTTATTACTGGAGTGGGAGGCAGTGACAGAGATGGAAATTTTGCCCTGAAAAGAGCTACTCTCAATGGTACTTTTCTGAAAACTTTTTTAAAAGCTGATACAAGTCTATCAACTTCCGGAAAAGTGTCTCTGATAAATTCACAGATTCTGTGGAGAGCATGTGCTACACAAGTAATATGCAGCATATTAGGATATGTTTTCTTCAATAGTCTGCCTGTTTTTAACATATACGCAGCACTATCACTGACAAATAAAAGTATTTTTTCTTTGTACGTGGCATCCGAATGAAGCATTTTTTGCATATTCTCCTTAATGGTTTCAGCAACTGTTTCCGCATCAACTCTATTTATAACGCTTGTTGCTATTACATATGAGTTATAGGGAATAGTTTGATGTAGTACACCAGCTCCAACATTTACCACACAGCGTACTAACATATCCACCGTTTCGTCGGCGCTTATCCATATGTATTGATTTAAAAGATGGCTTCTAATGCGTTCTACTGTTCTCGTATAGCACCTAGAAACATAATATTTGCGTAAAGTTGATTCATAAGGAACATTTCGACCAGTATATTTTTTCAGAAATGTCTTCAAAATTGGATTGTTCAATTTAAATAATGGAATATTAGCTGCCATAAAAGTTTCAGAGTTCTTCGTTAAAATTGTCAGATTCCAACGGGTTCAACTTTTTTTCGTGCTTTAGCGATCCTACGGTTGATTTATTGCAATTTTTCAATAACGTTTCACACACTTCACAATAAATTTCGGAATCACTGGCAATGTACATACAATCAGTATGGCCCTCAATCTAACTCGCTATTGTTTCACGATGCCATTCTAGACGCTCTTCCATTGTCTGAAAAAGTAAGAATATTCTAGATCCAAATAAACGAAATTAAATAACGAAATTTTATGCACACTTACGTGAAAATAATTGGAAGATGTTGCTTAAATGAAAAGAAAAGGAATGTACGTGCTATTTCTCTTACGAAATACGATAAACTTATTTATTTTATCTACGTACACGACACCACTGAAAACACTATATTCTCCGAATACAATAGCTGGGTTGTCCATTGTTATCGCTGCGAGACCAGGTGGCCGAGTAAGTCAAACAAATACTTCATTGAATTATGCCGGGATGTACTGAGCGACGTTATACACAATTCCAATTGCCGATTGCGTTTTATGGAAATTGCATCCGTTCTCTGCTAATGACTATTATTCACTCAAATGATTTACAACACTCGCCTTCGGCACGTGTTGCAAACTTCACTATCGTCAGTAATAGCGTTCATTACTTGCTCATTAAATAATATACTATTAAATACTTCTTATACATCTTATCTTCTAATATTTTATTATTTTCCTACTCCATTGTTTCCAAAACATTTCGGTAAGTATCCCTATAAAAATATTAAAAATATTGAATCCCAGGTTGTTGTAGTGATAGAAGAATAGTTTAAAAACAAAATGTTAAATAATTATAAACATAATTAATGAAAATATAAAGAGGAATTCAGATTAATTGTTCCATTCATGTATATTACCACAAAGGTGTTGCATTTGGTAATGAATTCAGTTACATATACAAAACATTTTTTTCATTTTCTATCATTAAAGCATGCGAGCGGAGCGGACTTATAATGGGGTATGTGAACAAAGGAATACGAACATATGCTTAAGCATTTCTACGAAGGGTGTGAATTATAATAACATAAATGTAACCCAACATAAAAATTAAAATTAAATTAATCACAAAGTAAATTTTAAAGGTTATATTATTTTCTACATTTAGATGGTAATGACTTTGATAACGTAATTTATATTGTATAAACAATAGTTTGTTCTTGCATTCTGCTGAAGAAAAAGGTAGGAATAAACTTCGCGTTCTTATCTTAATGGATTATTAATTATCCTTCAAGAAAATAACATGAAAAATAACACCAACTAATAGTAGAATTGATGCATTTAAAAATCAATAACCGAGTAGATACCCCAAGTTCATGTTGACATTTTCGACATTGTTCCTGGAGTTACGACGGAAAATATGAACTTTGCCGTCGTCGTTTCATAAATCATTTCAGCTACAGATCGGAAAATTAATGCAGGTTATTTGGTCTGATCGGAAAAGGACTTTTTTTCCTTATTAATGATCGTAGTTTGAAACCGAAAGAAATGATTGGGATATTGCTTTCTTTACTTTTATTATCTTTTATCTATTATTCGAAATGTTACCTAATAATCCAGTTTTTTTTTTTAATAGATTTATATTTAAGAAAGCAGTATCCGACGTTTAATTTGTGGCGATATATTGAAGTACTTCTACATTTTAAAGTATTGAGAACGAATGAAACATAATTTTACGGATGATATTTGCATAAAATCAGTCGGAAAACTGTATTCTATTTCCTTATATAATAATTAGAGAACGGACATACTTACCACATGACGCAAAGCCCAGTGCAGTATTGGCGAAAGGCTGTATTTCTAAAATATTTAATTATATTTATATAATTAGAAAACGAACGGGTGGTGATCTATAAAATTACGAAATACATATTTATTTGATGAAAAGTTGTATTTATAAAGTTTTTAATTTCATTTATATAATTGGAAAACATACGGGTGGTGATCTATATATCTAAAATTACGAAATACATATTTATTAATTAATTTTATTTATACAATTGGTAAACAAACGGGTGGTGATCTATAAAATTACGAAATACATATGCATTTGTTGAAAAGTTGTATTTTTAAAGTTTTCAATTTTATTTCTATAATTGGAACATTTTTATTTGTTCATTTTGTCGTTCAAGTTGAGTAAAGGAGTATTAATATTGACTAGCAGTAGTTTCTCAAGGTTTTCTTCTGTAAATTTTGTTCTCTTTGAATTAAGTACATCCTTATAAATAGAAAACGTCCTTTCTGAATCGCAACTGGTTATAGGTGCATACTGGAAATATTCTTTTATTTCTTCATATTTAGCCGTTAGATTTTGTGGAATTGTCTTCATACATAATTGCTGCAATGTAATTAAATCTGGATTTTTATTAAGAATTGCTTCAAACTTTTGCCGAAGGCCACATCCGAAGTCACTTGGAATACTTTTCAAATTATTAACAGCCACATCTAATGTGGTTAATCCGTCATTTAATTTGAGATTTCGATTTTCAAAATAAGTGATTAGTTTTGGAAATTTTCCAAAGTGTTCGTGAAGAAAGTACAACTGATTTTTTAAATTTGGGATTTGTGTGAGCTCCTTGCACTCACCAATACTTCTAGCATCCTCCTTTAGCAGTGTTACGAAATGTTTTAGACTATCGAAATTCTCAGCATAATAACTAGTAGCTTCAAGCCATGTTCCCCATCTAGTTATTACTGGAGTGGGAGGCAGTGACAGAGATGGAAATTTTTCCCTGAAAAGAGCTACTCTCAATGGTGCTTTTCTGAAAACTTTTTTAAAAGCTGATGCAAGGCTATCAACTTCCGGAAAAGTGTCTCTGATATATTCACAGATTCTGTGGAGAGCATGTGCTACACAAGTAATATGCAGCATATTAGGATATGTTTTCTTCAATAGTCTGCCTGTTTTTAACATATACGCAGTACCTATCACTGACAAATAAAAGTATTTTTTCTTTGTACGTTTCGTCCGAATGAAGCATTTTTTGCATATTCACCTTAATGGTTTCAGCAACTGTTTCCGCATCAACTCTATTTATAACACTTGTTGCTTTTACATATGAGTTATAGGGAATAGTTGGATGTAGTACACCAGCTACAACATTTACCACACAGCGTCCTAACATATCCACCGTTTCGTCGGCGCTTATCCATATGTATTGATTTAAAAGATGGCTTCTAATGCGTTCTACTGTTCTCGTATAGCACCTAGAAACATAATATTTGCGTAAAGTTGATTCATCAGGAACATTTCGACCAGTATATTTTTTCAGAAATGTCTTCAAAATTGGATTGTTCAATTTAAATAATGGAATATTAGCTGCCATAAAAGTTTCACAGAGTTCTTCGTTAAAATTGTCAGATTCCAACCGGTTCATTTTTTTTGTCGTGCTTTAACGATCCTATGTGACGTTTTACGGTTGATTTATTGCAGTTTTTCAATAACTATTTCTCTTACGAAATACGATAAACTTATTTATTTTATCTACGTACACGACACCACTGAAAACTATATTCTGAACACTATATTCTCCGAATACAATAGCTGGGTTGTCCATTGTTATCGCTCCAGACCAGGTGGCCGAGTAAATCAAACAAATACTTCATTGAATTACGCCGGGATGTACTGAGCGACGTTATACACAATTCCAATTGCCGATTGCGTTTTATGGAAATTGCATCTGTTCTCTAATAATAATAAAAATATGTAAACACAAATATGTATATTTATATACTGTCCTCGTCTTGTAAGACAGTTTTTTATTGGAAGAATTAAAAATCTACATCCTTCAAATATATTTTATGAACAGGCATCTTTATGGTTTGCAAAAAACAACACGCACTGACAGCTGCATTATAAATAGGGAACGGACACGAGAGGCCGATGACTCATCGTCCATGGATGGACTATTGAAAATTTGTATTTTTAAAGAGTTTTTAATTTTATTTATATAATTGGAAAACAAACGGGCGGTGATCTTTAAAATACGAAATATATTTTAATTTGTCATCTTGTAGTTCAACTTGAGTAAAAAAGTATTAATATTAACTAACAATACTTGCTCAAGGTTCTCTTGTGTAAAATTTGTTCTCTTTGAATGAAATACACCCTTGTAGAAAACGTTCTTTCTACATCGCAACTGGTTATAGGTGCATACTGGAAATATTCCTTCATTTCGGCGTATTTAGCAGTTAGATTTTCAGACATTGTCTCCATACACAATTGCCGCAATGTTATTAAATCTGGATTTCTATTAAAAACTGCGTCTAACTCTTGCCGAAGATCACATCCGAAGCATCCGAAGAATATTTTTCAAATTATTAATAGCCACATCTAATGTGGTTGATCCATTGTTTAATTTGAGATTTTGATTTTCAAAATAAGTGATTAGTTTTGGCAAATTTCCAGTGTTCCTGAAGAAAGCATAATTGATTTTTTAAATTTGTGTTAGTTCCTTGCACTCAGAAATATTTCGAGCATCGTCATTTAAACATGCAACGAAATTTTGTAAACTATCGAAATTCTCTGCATAAAAACTAGTAGCTTCCAACCAAGTTCCCCATCTAGTTATTAATGGAGAAGGAAGCAGTGACAAAGATGGAAGTTTTCCCCTGTAAAAAGTTACTCTCAATGTTGCTTTTCTGAAAACTTTTTTAAAAGCGGATACAAGTCTATCAACTTCCTGAAAGGTGTCCGATATATTCACAAATTCTGTGGAGAGCATGTGCTACACAAGCAATATGCAGCATATTAGGATATGTTTCCTTTAATAGTCTGCCTGTTTTTAACATATATGCAGTACTTTCACTGACAAATAAAGTATTTTTTCTTTGTACCTGTCGTCCGAATGTAGCATTTGGTGCATATTTTCGTAAATGGTTTTAGCTACTGTTTCCGCATCAACTGTATTTATACTTTTGTTGCAATTACGTATGCGTTATATGGAATAGTTGGATGTAGTACACCAGCTACAACATTTACCACATAGCGTTCTAATACATCAGCAGATTAGTAGGCACTTATATTAGTAGGTTCTGATTTGAAAGATAGCTTCTAATGCGTTCTACTGCTTTCGTGAACTATATAGTCCATCGTCATTTCGGCCTCTCATGTCCGGTCCCTAATTATAAATTTTGCATAAACGAGATGTGGCTATAAAATAACGAGACTGATGCCGGAAAACTTTTTATTTTAAATTTTTACATATTTAATTATTATCACCCTCAATATACACCCTTTCTCTATCTCTACACCGCTCCATTCGAATTTTTCATTCAGTAAAACAGTGCTGGAAGTCTTCTTCTGTGAGCTCGTTGATGACGCGTGCCACTTTTTCTTTCAGAGTTTCAACAGTCTGAAATCTTGTTCTTTATATAATGCAGATTTGACCTTGGGGCGAGTAGATAAAAGTCACATGGTGCCAGGTCAGGCGAGTATGGCGGATGGTTGGGATGTTATACTTGACTGACAATTCAGTGTGCGCTGGTGCATTGTCCTGATGAAGTACCCATGCCTTTTTTTCAACAATTCGGGTTTCTTTTTCTGATTTTCACACGGAGTTGAACACAAACCTCAAGGTAGTAATCCTGATTAACAATTTGACCTTCAGAAATCCAGTTAAGGTACACAATTCTATGAATATCGAAAAAACAATCATACCTTTGAATTCTAATTTACTCATTACGCTTTTGAGATCTTTTAAGATCTCGGTGGAGTTGGGCTCTTCCATTGGAATGATTGATGCTTAGTTTTTGGATCATAGGTTAAAAACCAAAATTCGTCACTTTATCATTCTTTCCAAGGAGTTTATGCCAATGGCACTTAAAGTATCAGTACAAATATTTTCACGAGCTTCTTTTTATTCGAATTACCTTTTTCTAATTAATTTATTAATTATTTCCGTATCAACACCATTGTATCTCGCGATATTTTTAATGTAATCTAATTATTCTTCGTATTTCTCTTTTGTTAACGGAAAGATTAACAACCAATTGACTAGCAAATTGAAAGAAGCCATCTTTTGTTGGAAAATATGTTTTTTACGATATTTTACAATGCCCAATGACCCTAACAGCAATAAATACTTTGTATTGTAATAGGCACTGCAATTGTACACGAAAGAAAGGCGAACCTATGGTCCTATCTGAGATCGACCTCTTTGCGCTCTTCCGTTTTATTTACAAAACATATAATAAAATTGTATTCGAAAATACTTATAAATAATAATAAAAATAATATTCCTTTTACACTTTCAACTAGACTTAGGACTAGCAAAGTTTATATTTGATTAACCTGTATAAACTTTGGTATGTTTAAAAGATGTTTTTCTGTTTTCTAATATTTGTTGTCTATAAAATCCAAATTTGTTGTCTATAAAATCTATAAATTTAATAATGCGGTTAGTAGATATTTTATTCCCATTTTCTCTAAATGTTCGCAAAGTAAAAGAATTGATTGTAATGTCCACTGAAAACCATGTATGCAATAGATATTATTTCGTCTGCTACTACCTTCAGAAACTTCGATATTATTGAAATTTGTACCGCTTTCTGAATGCGAGTAATACATCTGTAATGCGGGCATTACAACGCACATTTTCTCTCTTTCAGTCATACACTTTACTTTCAATGAAATTTTCTTTATTAAATGATTATGTAAGCATGTTCATAAATTCAACACTTTTAACAAACTTCGAATTGTTCTTAGAGATGGTAACGTGAATTTCAGATTATGTAACATAAATTTATAAGCTCCAGGTGATTTATAATACAAAGAAAGAGCTAATTCTTTTTTTTGACTTTCGCCACTTTTCTCTTGTTTTATGAAATAGCAGATTTATAAAAGTTTTTAGCGGTTTACCTTTATATATTAATAATTTGTGGAACAGTGCACTAACATAAATTGATTTCTTCTTTTTTAATCTATAGGTACACGATTGTTTTGCTTTTACCCGAAAGGGTGCGATAAACTGAAATCATCTCGAAGCCAACAGTACGATGCGACGCCTAGATGTCGGAACCAATTTTGGCTACACTAAAGTGCATAATCATTGCGCAACTTTATATATTCTTTAAATCAATGGTTGCTTATTATTGTTTTCCTTTTCCGCCGTGAATTTAATAGTCGGAAATTTCAAATTTAGCTATTTTATGAACATGTCTAATTCACACTTACGTGCATAAAAAATCTCGAAAATATCATCTTCGTACCTAATCAAAATACTCATAATTTATTAATAAATAAATTGGCTATGAATGAAGATAGGCAATTACCCATTGCTGGGCTTTGTTTCTGTTCATAAAACTTCCCTCCAACTTGGAAACAATTTTGCGACATGCAAAGAGTTGTTAATCGCAAGTATGTACTCCTTGATTTTTAACGATTCGATCTATATCGAAAAATCAAACATAATCTAATTAGTTTTTGGAATAGGTACCTAAGAAAACAATGACGTTACATCGAATGAAATTAAAACTTTTCCATGTTTCAGTTGACAATCTTTAATTGTTTGAACAAATTCTAAGAAATTTCCAACTGACAAACTTTCTGGTTTTACGGATAATTTTAAATTCGTTCACTAGTCATTCGGAAATCAGCTAGGTCGGTGTGCCGATACCTGAAACAATTGCTACTTTCGAGGTTTCTGGTTTATGTATCTGGGAAATAGTACACATTCTCGGAACTAACGGATTACTCACACTTAATTTATATTTTTGAGTAGACATTATTAATATTAGACATTTCTTTAACACGTCTTTAGTGTCACTGATCATTTACCGAGACTGCTACTGTAAAATAACAAGTATGAATAATATAGAATTAGTAAACAAGTTTCCCAGTATTGCCAGAAATTATCGACATTCGTTAGAAGTAGATGAGACAAAACCTGTAGCGTAAATAAAATTTATGTATTTATCTATGTACAATTATTTTGGATATATATGTATATTTCTCGTCATGCGCCGTGCTGGTGCACGCCGTATGTTAGTTGTGGACTACTATAAAACTGTATTATTTTTTATGCGAAGCCTACGTGCTTGATGTGAACTTCAGACACTAGTTTACAGTTGACAAGAGAGTATCACTTTATTTAAAAAGATAGATAATTATCTTTTCATGTATCTTCGGGTTTGTTTTTTGATTTAATTAGTAGGTTGGTGTTGCTAATTTCAATTACCGATTTTTATACGAGTTTGTGTCTCGTAATTTTTTATTTTTACACTTTCTTGTCTACGTGTCTCCCATTATATTTTTTTTTACGTAAGTAAAACATATATATATTTTTAAAAGATATCTTTTTATATTTAAAAGAACTGAATATTGTATTTTCTATTGTGTTAATTTTGCTGTATTGAGATTTAGTCTTAGTTATTGGATATAAATAACAAAGAATATTTTTAACATTTCTAAGTAAAAAATATCTGTAAATGTAATATTTTGTACGTTGGTATTTCAAAGGCATTTTTTCTTGGATATGTTAGTGCGCATGTTTTCTTAGAGTTTTCTTCGTGCTGTCAAGATAGTTTATTTATATTGTTCTCTGGGGAGAAATTAGAAATATTCTTTGTCATTTAGATTATTTTTAATTTGTTCGGCTTTCACAAAGGTTTTTGAACGCATGCTGCGGTCATTTCCGTGCGTTATTTTTACCTTTATAATATTGTTAAATGATACAATATTAATCTTTATACTCTATAAAGTTTTTTTTTTATTTTTCTATTAAATTTTCATTTAAATTTTATATTGTGACTATTATTGAATTGACCTTTTTCTTTTCAAGTTTAATAAGTAACTTAAAGATATTATAATAACTTTTCTCAAACAAATTTTGAGTGGCGCCTAACTAAATTATTTTTTTTCCATTTTCAGATTGGAACCCTCAGAGGAAAGCAGTCCCATTTTTTGGAAATAAACCGACTGAATATCCTAGCTGGATAGATTTGTGATTTGTCGTGAATGGTGGTATAGCAAATTTCAAAACCACAGTTCATAGGAATATTTAATTATCATCCCCTTCAATGTACACCCTTCCTCTATCCCTACACCGCTCCATTCGAATTTTTCCTTGTGAAAAACAGTGCTAGAAGCTTTTTCTGTGAGCTCGTTGATGATGACGCATGCCGCCGAACAGATGAAAATCACATGGTGTCAGATTAGATGAGTAAGGCAGTTGGTCTAACATTGCGATGTTATGCTTGGTTATAAACGCCTTGACAGATAATGCGATATGCGCTGGTGCATTGTCTTGATGAAAAAGCCCATGCCTTTTTTCCACAATTCGGGTCTTCTTTTTCTGGTTTTCTCACAAAGTTGAGCAAGAACTTTAAGGTAGTAATGTTGCTTAACAGTTTGACCTTCAGGAACCCAGTACACAATCCAATGGATATCGAAAAAAACAATTATCATAGCTTTGAATTTTGATTTGCGCCTGTTTAGCTGTAGGTGGAGTTGTACTCTTCCAATGCATTGATTTACGCTTAGCTTTTTTATCATAGATGAAAACCCAAGATTCACCACTTGTGATAATTTTTTTCAAGAACTTTGGGTCATCTTCAATGGCACTTAAAGTGTCAGTACAAATATTTTCACGAGCTTCTTTTTGTTCGATTGTGAGAATTGTCGGCATCATTTGCGCAAACACTTTTTGGCATGTGTCAATTTTCATGTAAAAATTTGCGTTAAGAATTCTTTGTGAATTCCTACAGTTTAAGCAATCGCACGAATAGTTAACGGAAGGTCAAATAGCTAGCATCAGATTACCGTTTTTTTCAATATTTTCATCGGTTTTTGACGAGGAAAGGCGTCTCGGGCATACGTCATCGTCAACATCTTCTCGGCCATCTCGGAAACGCTTAAAACACTCCAATACCTGCGCACGTGACACACGTTTATTGCCATATACTTCTTTTAATAAAAGATAAGTCTCAGGACGGGTGACAATCGAAAGAGAAGCTTCTGTAGCATCTGTCTCGTTATTTTATACCCAGATGTTGTATTGCATTTATAAAGGTAAATAGTTTAAAACCCAGTACGATACTTTTGCAGAAATATTTTAATGTCTAGTTTCTACGAAAGGAAAATACGACAGCGATTAAGACCATCACAAACAAGATCTAGCGTTGATATTTATCAACATTGGATCAACAATATTATGTTGTCACTTTGGTGTAATTACAAAGGAATTGTCTATGCTTTTTCACCCCGCAGCCAAATGATAAATTCATATGTACATTTAGCGACTAACAAAATCGAACATAAAAACGACCAGAATTGGTTTGGTGTGTTTGATTAGGTATCCGTTTGGTATCTAATCTATGACATCCATGTGAATCACATTGAACGCAATAAACGTAACTTTTTGTAGTACCTAAGTTACAGGCTGGACGAGGTCTATACAGTACGAGGATTTGAATGTGAAGCTGATTGAAAAAGCTAGCGATGCGAACACAAAGGAAGAGCGCATTACTAGTCTCAAATCTTCAAAATAACAAAATCGACCCAACATCGTTATTAGCGCGAATAAATTTATTGCTACCACCTTTTTGCTGCTAGACACTCCCAAAGAAAAAATATCTTGTGCAGGAATGCATTCGTCAAGAAATATAAACTAACTATTCAAGGACGTTTGTTCTTTTTTTATGGTATTGATATATTTATTTGTGTATTATTGCATAATAATTATTATTATGCACCATATAATTCTGACCTGGCGCCATCAAGTTAACATTTATTTCGTTCTTTGCAAACGTCTTAAATCGTAGAAATTTTAACAATGGTGATAATGTCAAATTGTGCATGGTTCATGCAAAAATGGCAAGGATCATTCCTTGAGTAACAATGTAATTTATTCTAAACCTTGTAAGGAAGTTTACAACTAATATTTAATTAGCATAGGTTAAAATTAAATTGTTAAACCTTTCTAACGGGTATTATTACGAGTAGATACCATTTATCAGGAATCGGTAACTTTGGAAATTTCTCGAGTTATGTCGTCATCTGGCCGTACAACTGTTATGCAATAGTTTATAGGGGTAGTAGTAAATTTTGCCTACTTGCAGTATTTTTCAGCGCCAACATTACAGTCTTATCTGAACAACAAGAGACACCAGACTCATTACAGTACAGTCTTATCTTAGCATCCAGAGACACACAATCTCATCCTAGTATCAAGAGACACCAATCTCCTTTTAAAATTTTAACAGTATCAACATTAATATCAACACATCAATTCAATCAATTCATCGAAAGTAAAAGAATTTAAGAAGTTTAACATTAAGTGATAATATTTGTGAGATTTACCTAAATAAATTAGGTTTAAGTGTTTTTGTTAAGTAAATACTTAAAAAACTGTTATAGAGCCGCCCCTGTGCGTTAGATGCGACCGTGGAAGTGCAGTGTAACCATCACGCTAGTGTTATGTAGAATTAAGATTAGAATACGAAGTATGAAAACTAAATGTAAGACACATTTCAAATAATTATTACGCCTCACATTTACTGTTTGTTAACAAAATTATAACGCTTAACGTTCAATCCTATAGTACAGTTGTTGTATCGTTCACTTCACGATTTAATTACAATAAACCACATTTTAAATATACATAAATGTTTTAATTTACCTTTACAATAAACCATTTTCAAAAAGCCGTAACCAGGGTTGTAAACTATAATTCGTCAGCAGTGGATCAAAATACAAATTTACAATAGCGTTGCGTGTATGTTCATGATGTTGCAATGATTGCCATTCAGTGCTTTTCTCTTTATTTAGTTGTTTTGTTCCTGTTTGATTCATTTCTTCTAAATTTTCTTATTTTAGATTTAGTGATATATATACAGGCGTGCTTGAAATAAAAAGACAACGTATGAAAAATGGAAAGATGTAATTGTATAGAATATGAATCCAAAATATTGTGAGCCAATTACGACGCGAACCCAAAAATTAAAAAAAAACCTGAAAATTGTTCCCCCTATGAATTCAATATATTCAAAATGCAAATATTTACCTCAATTTAAGTTACACAGACAGCATATGTTTACATACTGCTATGAATAGTGGGTTCGTAGTTGGATGTACCACTATTCACACCAACTCTGTCCAGCTTAGACACTCAGTCGGTTACTTTCTCTAAATGGGACTGCTTTCCTCTCCGGGTTTCCAATGGAAAACGTGGAAAAATAAATGTATTAATACCACTATCAGGCGCCACACAAAATTTATTTGTGAATATTGTTAGTTTTACTGAAGTTACTGTTAAACACACAAGTCGAAAGGTAATTAAAAAATATGCACAGCTTTACTCAAACGAATCTTTAATTTAAAAAAAAATAAAATAAAAAAAATATATTCTTTATAAAGTATAAAGAATTGTGTAATACAAACTGCAAAACAAATCCAAACGTCCTCTGATTACTTCCGAACTGAATTAAATCTAATAAATTTGCCAAGATGTCTTTTAAATTTCACCCCTAATAAACAACTTCAAAAGGTAAACAACCAGAACTGACAGACCCGAATCAAATCTCTAACACATGCGCGATGCCATATGTACAAAAACTCTGCCATTGAACACTAACGTGCAAAATTTTAAAGTTATAGAAATTTTTTACAAGAAACTTTAAAAAACTTTCTTTGTCATTTATATTAACTACGATAAATATATATATATATATCAAAATTCACAATAGAAAATACAATATTAAATGCATACAAATTATAATAATACAATATAAATTAGTAATAATATTTTTAACTTACTTATATGAAAAAATATTTTTTCACGAGACACTTTAAGCTAGAAGAACGTATAAAATTATCTACGAGATCAGCAAACTCATATTAAAATAACGATAATGAATTCATACACATCAACTAATTAATAAAAATCACGAAGCTAATAAACTAAGATAAAATATAAAGATTTATATCTTATAAAAATACGTCTTGTCAACTCAGATAACAGTTAGTGCCTGAAGCGGATATCAAATCCGGCGTGCCACCACACAAATCAAAATAGATCAGTTCAAATAAATCAAAATAAAATCTGCATTCATAAATAATAAAATTATACACCGTCATCCAAAATAATTGTTCAATCATAAATAATTTAATTTTTCAAAATGTTGCGGGGAAAAATCTACAGCAATACGTAACAGCTGTCGATGTTATAAAAGCTATAACATTCTGTATGCTAAGGTCAATGACTCGTACAAAGTAAACTTTTTATACATTGAAGTTAACAATTAAAAATTAAAACCCACTTTAAAAATCATACTAAAATTTAATGTGTATTACGAAAATGTTTTTTTTTTGTTAGAAATAAAAAATATATCGGTTTCAAAATGTTCCTATTGTATTTAAAGGCGACATTGTTTGTGTTTATAATACCCATAAGTTTTGTTATGGTAAGGGTTCGATAATCTGAGTCAATTGTTGAAAAGTTATACTTTTAAAGATGATATGTTAAAAGAACATATAAGATGTGTGCTTTACGGACACTTAAATTAGAATCTATTATTTTTGATCTAAAATTATATTGATCGTACGTAACGATTAACAACAGAACAATACTTAAGCAAGATGGACAATAATAAAACTATATTGTGGGTCAGCTTTTAAATATCGCCTCCGATAGTATTTATGATATATCCAGTCGCACAGTGGCGTAACAAAATTTCTTTAAATATATTTGTCATTTTTCTTCTCGCTTATGAGAGGGAATTTTGGGTAAATATTCTGGGTATATATTCTATATAATTTAATCTTTCCATTTTTTATACGTTATTTCTTTATTTCAAGGACACCTGTATAGGAGAAGTTTCATTTCAAGGACATCCGGTATTGTTATTATTAACAGTATTATTGCTTTTATTATTACTAAGTGTTGTTTCATATATCAAGTGAAACTATTAATACAATTCTTTTCTAAAAGTACATTCAAAGTACATTCAATTCAGTACATTCAATTCAAAAATAATTTCTATTATATGTATAATTTTGTGTTGCGAAACTATTAATGAAAAATATACATTTGTAGATATACACACGTGTACTAGCGCTGTATACTATTTAATAAAATTTATTTACTCAACGAACATCAGAGAGAAAATAAACTCAAATTTTCATTAGTACGTCATTAAAATCGTAAACTTCTACATATTTTACAGATATTACTGCATCAAGCCAGCGAAAATATTGAAGTATTAAAGACACATTTGTAATTTAAATATAAACACCAAACAAACGAAAAGCATAGCATAAATATTCAATAATAAAAACAGACTAAAACAGTCGGTTTTCAACTAGAATTAATTTTAATATTTATTATTTTGTATATACATATTGCTGTGAATACTTTCCTCAATTACTATACCGAGTGCCCTTGAAATAAAAAGACAACGTATGAAAAATCGAAAGATGCAATTATATATAATATATCAAAACAATTATGAGTCAATTACGACACGAACTTCAAAGTTAAAAACCCTCCGAAAATTAAAGCATGTGGCACCAATGTATCGGAATGTCTATTAGAAACACCTCCTTTGAATTTACTGCTGCAAATTTTATATTTGTAAAACTCTAACAGATTGTTTAGACAGTCGTCGACGTTATAAAAACCCTTCATTAGAGCAGCTTTGTTTACTTAGGGTTCAATAACCTCTATACAATTACGTAGAACTGACTTTCCTTTCATAAATGTTTCTTTTTTGTTGCGAGAAGTACAAAATATAAAATTAATGGATGTTTATATTTATAATAACTATGTTATAAAAATAAGTTTTGGATAACCTGGTAGGAAAAGTCAACTGTTACAATTTTTTACTGGTATTTGAATTTTTAATGTAGATATATTAAAATAATTTATAAGATAGTACGATCTATCTTTAATCGAACACATAAACGCAAATTATATCGAATGTACGTAACGATCGATAACTGAAAAAAGCTTAAAGCGATACGGACAATAACAAATTTTTTTTTTGTTTTTGCCGTTCTATTTTAAGATATCCTCTTTTATAATATAGTCCATTACATAATGGCGTAACAATTTTTTTTTAATATCTGTTTTTTTTTGTCTCGTTTACGAGAGGGAATTTTGAGAAAATTATTTTGGGTAGGTATATATTCTATATAATTTAATCTTTGTATTTTCCATACGTTGTCTTTTTATTTCAAGGATACCCGGTATATTAACATATAAGTTTAGTTGCGAATCTTGTCCGTACAACAGAGTCGAACGCGCCTACCGCTACGTAACTTGATCCACAGAATTTATTTAAATATGCTTTCATTCTCCCGTATTTATTATATAAATATAATCTCTATTTATAAAGTACTAGCTGCACCAGGCAATGTTTTGTTATTGCTAAATTCGAGTATATACATATACCAACCGACGACAGAATATTACTATCTGTTCCTTAAAAAGTAACTTAAGGCATTTCTAACAAACTCGAAACCATGTCCTTTGTAGCTCAGAGGTTAGAGCCGGGGGTCGGAGAACCAATGGACGTGGGTTCGAGTCCCACCTAAAATTTTTTCAATAAAAATTTCGAATAATTAGCGTCGTAATTGTAGATAGCAATATTTATAATTCACATTACTTCGCAAAATAACTTTCTAATTTAAATATTTAATATAAGCCGAAATTCCAAGATTTATCAAATAATATATATATATATATATATATATATATATATATATATATATGAAAGGGTTTTTTGGGGGAATCCAGCAAAATTAAACTCTATTAATTAAGTCAGTTCTTTATTCTTTAGCCCAATATTTCGCACCGAAATTCGAGTGCTTCATCAGGGGATCAAAATGTGAACTTGCTTTGTCTGGAGAAAATTACTCATATGTTTATAATATTGTAAATTGATAAAACTAATGTCAACGGACTTACACTTAGTTGTTTTGAGATTACATTTTAAAAAACACAGGACAAAACACATCTAAAAGGAAAGCCACACACGTGCATTATTGACGAACAAAAGAATTAATCGCACGCAACCATGTTGTCACAAAGTTAAAACTTGAGCAAGTTTTAACTTTGTGACAACAACTTGGTTGCGTGCATAAGTCAAATTGACAAGTTACGATTTAACCTATTACTAATAGTACGAAATGTAGGCTAGATCACTTAATCAATCTAAGACATAACTGATTTAATCCATGACATACTCTGAAAACTTTTTTTGTGGCTCATTCAATATATAGGCGTAACTTAAGGTATGCATTTGTAGCAGTCAATCATTCAAGCAGACATTATATCCCCCAAACTGAATGGAATTGTCAGCCCATAAAAGACACAGAGGGCGGCGAACAAGAATGCAAAATATATCCTGTGTACTTCACGTCTCGCGCGTCGCGACATGGGAGAAATAAATTACCCAGTAAGAGAGTGAACTATGGATCGTTACGTAATATTTATAGACACGCGATATCATCGATGATGTGGAATTCAGTAGCTATATGATCTAAATAATTTAGGTTACAGATGAATGAATACTTATACTTAAAATATTCTTTAATCAAATCAAATTTAATTTGTTTATACTATCCTACAAAAAAAAAGTATTAGAGAGAAAACATTATAGGATTTCCGAAATCATAAAGAAAAACGTAAATAACATATATTTCTTTATTATGTTTAAATTCGATAAGCACAAAACTTTTAAAGAGAAAAATACGGAGCAGTTAACAGTAGTGTAATGTACCAACTACTTTTAAATGGATAACAATTCAACAATACATTTAAAATAATACAATTTAACACCACATGTGAGAAATATAGATTCCTGTAGGTGTAGGTTTCCGCGGTCGTTCTCTAGATGTAGAAACGGGTTGAAACCGCGTCGAGTTAGGCGTAATTGCCAACGTTTCGTCCACTGTTTCAAGGGACATCTTCAGGGCTGTACGTAGATGTTCGTCGTTTCGCAGTAGCTTGAAGAATGCTATGAGCCGGTTCAGCGCTGGCAGAACACAAACTCAACTTCGGTCATCAAATTCTATTCAAAGATGTCAAGCTTCTATCCCGTGAATCGCATTATTTCCAAACTCCTAACTCTACTGAACTCTACTAAGAATCACCACGCCCATACGACGCATGCCATTGGGTCATTGTCCCCAGCCAATAGCAGGCCACCATCTGACCCGGTCCCCCCTATATAAGTTGTACCGGTCTCTGTCATAGCATTCTCACTACGACCTCTGTTCAAGCAGTATTCCAGATGAGATAACTTACGACGATACATCGTCAAGCGAAGCCGGAAGCAATGGCCGGGCGAATTGTTACATTAACAAAATTAATACTGAATCCCAACACCACTATCAACTGGTCACCCGAATTAATAGAAGACACACGCGAGATAATTGACCGAACGTTAATGAAAGAGACATACAACAAATTCTACGGACATCGCCGAACATATTTGTGGTAGATCCAGATCAACCGAAAATACAAGTCAGGATACCAGAAAACAATACCGAACCACCTAAAGAAGAAAAAAAACACCACCGAACGCAGAACAAAAAACAACCTGAAAAGAAAACTGAAGACTTTATATACCCGAAATTTACAAAGAAGCTGAAAACAGACGAAACAACTACACCGATCGAAACAAAAAATTCCTACGACGTCCTCGAAAATAAAACCGAGGAAAAAATGGAAGAAGAAACAACCGAATTCACTCCACAGCCATCAACATCAGACAGCACACCCAGGGTAAGTGACAAAACAAACACCACACAAAACATAAACACCGAAACACGCAATACACAACACAAAATTGCACCAATAATAATAACAGAAAAAGACAAATGGGCACATATACGACAAATACTTAAAACACACAACATTAACACCGTACAAAACAAACTTGTGAAACCTAGCACACACATCGAACCAAAAACTGACGAAGACTACCGCACACTAAAACACATACTGAACAATGAACACATTCAATTTTACACTTTTCAATTAAGAAGCGAAAAAACACTAAAGGCACTAAAGGCACAAATGCGAGGCATTCCTACCTTTATCACTGACATAGACATTACAAACGACTTGACTGACCAAGGCTACCCGACACTAAAAATTAAACGTATGAACGGTAAACACGGCATACCTGCACCACTTGTATTAATCGAACTGACGAGACAATACAAATCAATCTGTAACATACACGACTGCTGCGGACTCACAATTAAAATCGAACCACTAAACAAACGGACAGATATAATACAATGCCACAAATGCCAGACTTTTGGACACCATCAAAAAAACTGTAACGTAAACTACAAATGCATGAAATGCGGAGACGAACACTCGACACACCTATGTACAAAGACGGAAACAACCACACCAAAGTGTGCAAATTGCGGTGGTCCTCACCTATCAACATTCATAAACTGTCCTAACAACCCAAACAACCCTGCAAACAAAACCACACCCAAACCTAAATACATACCAGCACCACCCCCAACAACTAACCCCTGGACACAAAAACAAAAAAACACAACACCTAACACAATTGACGAATTAGCACTTGCCTTAGGCAATATGCTAATAACATTACACTCCACAAACCCAACAACAGAACAGATACAATACTTCGTAACGCAAACACAGAAAATAATCACACTTTACAACAATAAACATTAAATACACACATAACTGAAACGCAAAAAAGCGATAATGACCAGTACACCCACACATTTGACTTAAACGCAAAAAAGCGACGAACACACAGACTACACACACACAACACAGGACCGCACAAAAACACAACAACACACGATTAATTATTAATCGGACTCAAACACGTCACAACCCTGGGAGATACGAAACAATGGAGTGGAAATGGAGGCAACTTCGACCACGAAACAAAATTCAACGACTCATGAAACTGTCATAGCATTCTTCAAGCTACTGCGAAACAACGATCATCTACGTACAGCCCTGAAGATGTCCTTTGAAACAGTGGACGAAACGTTGGCAATTACGCCTAACTCGACGCGATTCCAACCCGGAAACCGAGATCTACAAATATAGATTCCTTTTTAATAACAAAAATTTTTCGGAAAAAAATAAAACCGACTTCCAGAAAAGCAGTAAACTATAATTTTGCTCTAAAAAGAAAAAAAACTATCTATTTTTTAAATTTATTCATTATTTATGAACGATTTCTTTTTAGTGTTGCATATAGTCTCATAGAGGGCGACAGTAATAAAATGTCAGGTGTCACAATTAATCTCAATCTTGGATTAACCTAAATCTAATTTTTCATCAAGATACAGCAAGTGCTTTAGTCTTAGTGAATTTTTAAAGTCCATAAGTTTGCCGAAAAATGGAATTGAGTCAAGAAAATTTTTGCGCAATAAGTTTTTACAACTCTCGGAGAGTATTAACTCAACAACAATGTCTTTCTGAGTTGATTTCCGTTTTTTAAGATGAACCACCATATTAATCAACAATTTCACGTTGGTACAGTGAATTCCAACGTGGACGCACTATCAACGACTATTCCAAGACAGGTCCGCCAAGACCAGCAATCACCCAGAAAAACATCAATGTTTTATACCTTTCGCTAATATTAATTTTTATTATATTCTATATTAACATCTTCATAGTCTTGGACGTCATCAAACTTCTGTTCATAATTCTCTTCTTCGTTGCCACAGAAAGTGGGCAGCCTTAGCATATTTAATACAGTTTCATTAAATTTTGCTTTACTTTTTTTACCTTTTTTTCGGTTATCGGTCACAACAGGGTCCGAAGAAACCAGCATCCAGTTAAATATGTCACTGTTGGTATCGGCTCTTGAAGTTTTTCTGGAGTGATATTGTCTTAAATTTTTATACTCTTTATGACTTGCTTCAATTACATCTTCTGACAGTTGGCCTACTGGTAAAGGTAAAGATTTTATAATATCAGCTCCATGAATTAAAATTTTATGAACAGTGGCACTCATTTTATACCAGCCATAAAGTTTAATGGCCATTTCTGCTGTATCAAAGCAATAGTTTTTAAATACTTCTTCGTTGATGTAATGCCCACAAGAAATTATTGACAGTATATTTGCAAATCTTTCTATTAAGTCTTTAATAATTCCAGTTATTTCTGAAAGGAGGGAAGGATTCTTAAAAAAATTTCGTTCAGTATTATCGTCATTGCTATTGCCTCCACCTTGTTTCGGCTGGTCAACAACAAGGCCCATTTGTTCATAAAACTTAGTTGCTATTTCAGCCTTTTTTCTTTTACTTCTTGTTTTGCACTGTCACCTCTTGCTTGCCATTTCTGTAGTTCCAATTTGTATGCTATATGTAGTAAATATTCATAACATCTAATATGTGCATGTAGCACCGAAATCCCATACTTAAAGGTGTCTTAATTACAGACTCTATTCTTTAATTTTTCTAAATCGTTTAAAATTTTGGGAGTAGCTTTACAAACATTACACGCTTGTGAACTTGCAGTATCACTCAAAATGTTGACAGTCTTTCCATCCAGCATTGTACATAGAGGGATATGTTTAAATTTTATTTCTTTACCGTCAAGTACGATTGATGTGGGCTCCAATTGCAATATTTGATTTTGAATTTCGTTGTACTCTTCTTTCACATTTTGGACGTTTTCCTTTTTTATCTTGAATGAGATTGGTCGATAATGCTTGGTCGATGATGGTGACATGTTCTTCCAAAATATTTTGTCATTATTTCTATTAGATTAAAACATTTACAGTGGCACAATCGTACATAAAATTATATTAGAGTCCGCATATGCTGAATTATTCGCAAAATTTTGTTTATATATACTGTGTCCACCGCTGCCATCCAAGCCCCATTTATAATAAACTTCAATTGTATCACAGTCAGTGGAAATATACTGTAGTATCACATCAGTCTGAACTTGAGCAAGATGTTGCGTAGTATGTGCAAGAAGATCTTGGAGCGATACCACAGCCTCATTTTCGTTTATCTCAATATTTGCTGGATAACACTTTCTTTTGGCCTCTCCTATCACATGATATGAGGGATAAATATTAGCTCCTCTTTCTATTGCACCAAGTCGCATCGTTATATAATCCTCTTTTGTCAATCCAAGGTCCACTATAAAAGCTAAAGCTCCTTCAGGATTGTAAGGTTTTACAGAAGCATAAGATGAAGTATCATGTGCCAATTTCATTCTTTTTAAACTTTTGGGTGAAGAATTGATGGCTAACTTCACAACATCAGCTGCACTTCTGTTGCCTGATTTCACCAAGCTTGTTTCTGCAGCCAAACATAATTTTTCTGAATTAAGATCTGATACAATTGCTCTTACATGTCTTTGCTTACTGCGATGAGAACTTTCTTCAAATGATTTTCTGGGTCTGCCTCGCATCTTTTGTTCTGAATGTGTTCCTACCGATATGGAAGCAGTGGTGGTTGTATCTCCGGGAGTTTTAGGTTTTCGTCAAACCAGTTTATGTGCTTCTTGTTAAAACGCTCATACATATAATTACACTCACGCCACTTCGTAAACATCTTTGAAACAAACACTTTAACTTCCTGTTTTATTTGTTTTATTAAATCTTCAGAAATCTCACTAACACCAATTTTGCCCAAACACTTTACACTTTGATGATGACAAATTATAAAATTGTTGGTTTTTCAGTACATTAAATAACTCCTTTCTCTTCATTTTCATCTTCTTTAAAGCACAGATCTCAGTACACCCAATGTAGTTACGGAATTCCCCTTTCTAATATATTTTCGTGCACACAAGTATTTTGTGAGAAGACTGCACTGAATGAAAAATTTAGCTATTGCGGTTCTGTTAGTTACAATTTAGTTACGGAATTCCCCTTTTTATATTTTTTCGTAACAGTTTAAGTATACGTTAGTGGTGCACACAAGTATTTTGTGAGGAGACTGCACAGAATGAAAAATTTAGCGAATTAAAAAAAATGTCATTTGCATGTGGGATTTTCAGAATTAGGTGTACTACCTAAGGAAAATATGCTCTATTTATTGAAAGGGGAAACGGGGGGACCTCCACTTGACTTTTTTTCACTTATTACTAGTTGTTTTTTTTAACTTATAAGGAAAAGTCGTGGAACGGTTTGGAACTTTTTTTATAGCTCTAGCGAAAGTAAATTTTTCAATATATTTCATAATAAAAACAGTATACTATATCTACACTACATATAATTGTTATTTTAATAATAACTGCAAATTAAATTAGATACCTAATGCTTAAAAATATATTTAAAAAACTTTAAACTGTAAATTTACAAAAAATTGTCGAGTGTAGCAACAATAAACGCTATAGATGCTGCTGACAGGTATAAGTGCGTGTAACAGATAATAATACTTTCAACGCACGTACAGACTAATGTGATGCGTTAAAAAAATAAATACTTATAGGTTGATTGCGTACTGGTATATAGAACATATTAAGTGCAATAGTGGTTACATTTAACAAAATAAAAAATTCCATTTTTGTCGTCGTAATTCGGTTATTTGTCCCTACGTGCGCTGTAAGTAATTCAGCATCTGCTGTTGTACAAAGACTTTGTGAACCTACAAAAGGCAACAGAAATGTAACTGGCGACAATTGGTTTACCTCTATAAAATCAGTAGAAAATTAATAAACTAATAAACAATAAAATTATTTTATTTAAAAATCTCGTATTTTCCTCGTATTAACATATTATACGAAGTGCTACACAGAAATACCCGGAATTTTAATGTTACGCGCATAGTACTACATAATAGTAGTACAACTCTATAGCGCTAGATGCACGTCTATACTAAGTCAGTCTGTCAAACGCTACTATGTTAGTGGTGACAAAGAGTTTTTTTGTTTATATTTGTTGAGTTGTTTTGAGTTATTCTGCGATACTACAATGTCTGATATGATAGAACAAATAGCGTGCATCAAATTCTGCTTCCAACTTGGTAAAACTGAAGCGGAAACTCTTAGAATGCTTAAACAAGCGTTTGGTGAGATGCTATAGGCCAGACACAAACTTATTGTTGGAACAGCCGTTTTGGAAATGGACGTGTGTCGATTGACGATGATGTGCGTTTCGGTCGTCCATCGACGGAAAACACGCCACAAAATGTGGCAAAAGTGCGTGATACTAGCCTGCACAAAACCGAAGGGACATAATCTATGGCATTTGCAACATTATCAACTTGCCGTACGGTGTTTATGTGGCGTATTGCTCTGAAATTTGTGTCATAGCTACTCAGCATTGAACAAAAACAGCACTGTATTCATGTATGCACAGAGCTGAAAGAAACTGCCGGAGAAAGAATGCGATCTTCAGTACTAGAATCATTACAGGCGACGAATCATGGTTGTAGGGGTATGATCCCGAAACAAAAAGCAGTAATCGCAATGGAAAACGCCATGCTCACCACGGCCCAAGAAAGTACGGCAAGTTCGACGCAACATAAAGTCGATGTTATGTATGATAGCATTGTCCACAAAGAATTTCTCCACCAGGTTCACCTGGTAATAGAAGATTTTATTGCGATGTTCTTCGGCGACTAAGAGAAAACATTCCACGCAAGCGGCCTACCAAGTTGCACAACAATTCGTGGATGCTACACCATGACAATGCATTAACCTATACGTCTCTTGTAGTGCGTCAGCTTCTAGCCTCAACGAAGATGGTAGTACCATCCCACCCTCCCTATTCCTCAAATCTTACCCTTTGTGATTTCTTCCTGTTTCCGAAGTTGAAATTGAAGCTCAAGAGCCGCCATTCTGAGACGCTCGAAGAGATCCAGACCGAATTACAAGCAGTGTTGAACACGTTAATACGCAAAGACTTCCAGCACTGCTTCCAGTCATGGACAAGTCGCTGGGATCGATGTACTTTGAAGGGTATGGTAGTGAATAAGTTGTAAGAACAATTTCTTTATTGTGTTTTTTTTTCACAGTCACGGAATTTTATGAGGAGCATCTCGTATAACATATACCGGGTTTTTCTTTTATCATTACACATAGGTATAATGCCATGTTTTTTTTATTTTTCATTACACATAGGGATAAATGTATGGTGGTGGCATAGTAGGCAACCAATTATACACCGGTAACATTTTCCAAATTGTCAAATATTTCTGTTTTTAGTTCATACTTAAATCTTAAATTAAATACATTTTTAACATTTGGAACTTACTGCAAGTGAGAATTAATGAATATTAAATCTCATTCTTACATGTAAATGTCGACTTATGTGTCCGTCCGTCTTCGAGGAATGCCGTGCATTGAAAAGTTCCAACAAGAACGAAACGCGTCTGTACGTTTCCCGTTGATTGACTGGTTTTTTTTCAGCAATTCTTAATTAACCTAATTACCAGGAAGTTCGTTGTCGCGAAAGGGTGTGTTCTGCATACTGGTACAAACTTAGTTTGTCGGATTGTAGTTATGAACGCATCACATAAGTCGACATTTACATGTAAGACTGAGATTTAATATTCATTAATTCTCCCTTGCAGTAAGTTCCAAATGTTAACTATATATACAGAAAGTATAGAAATGAAAAGCAATGTCCGTCTTCGAGGAATGCCGTGCATTGAAAAGTTCCAACAAGAACGAAACGCGTCTGTACGTTTCCCGTTGATTGACTGGTTTTTTTTTCAGCAATTCTTAAATACATTTTATATAATTTATTTAAAACAGTTAATTATAACAAGCGTATATCTTGTGCGAAGACAATTTTAAATATTTTTAACAAATTCAAAGAAGATGGATAGTATTTCGTTAAGGTTGAAATATATCTAAAATAGTAAAATTAGTGTATCAAAAAAGGTAGAAAATATAACAAAAAAGTACAAATAGATTTTTACCACTTTATGAATTGTAGAACATCCTCACATTACTTCTAATGAATTACCGAACGTAACTCACGTATTGGGGGCATTTCGGTAACACGATAAAAACAAATAACACCTCGTGGTATCTTACGCATAAGTGGTTTTATAAATTGGAGAAGTTTATCTTAAAAATCAGTAGTGGAAAATTCTTGTAGGTAATAAATATGTTAATATTTCTTTAATAATCCCAATAACTTTTGGACTGTACAATTATCTGACAGCATCATTACTGGAATTAAAAATTGAGGAAGGGAAGACATTATGCAACAAACTTTTGGAATCTGTTAAAGCAAGGCTATTTTCATATGAAGGACTATGAGTTACTAGAGCAGCAACTGTTTGCGACCCTTGATTTAAAAGAGAAAATGTTCGTAGTACTGATAATGCTACTGGGGCTACTTCTTTTCTAGAATAAGAAATGTGTAATATTATAAAGAAAATACATCCTGAAAATAAAGAACAAATACCTGTAATCGAAACAGACATTAGTCAACATCAAAAGTAACTCATTATTTGGATTTTTCCAAGAAAGAATAAAAGAAAGGAAAATTAATTACAGTCGATGTAATAATAACTGAAACGCAATACCGCGAAGGGCCAAATTCAAATCAGGACGTAGATCCTCTTTTATTTTGGAAAGGAAGTTTAAAAAAAAAAGGGTTATTGCATTTTTTATTTGGATTTTCTTTAAGATAACAGGAATGGAGCTGACACCCTTAAACACCCTTAAAACCCTAGACACCCTTAAAACATTGTGTGATAAGAAATACTTCTGTATTCCAACGAGTTCAGCAGAAAGTGAGACTGTATAGTACAGCTCGTATAATAATAGAACAAAGGTGTGCAACATTAAAACCGAAAAATGTTAATATGATAATGTTCCTAAATAAAAATTTTAAAATTATTAATAAGTAACTTAACCCCTTCGCGCCCAGGCCGGTTATGCAACTCGACGATATTATACCAGATTTGGTTAAAAAATGGTCTTCCGTTTGGTTGAAGTTTTTGCATTGAAAATTATTACACTATGCCTAAATAGTTATTTTACAAAAAAGACATTGAAAAATATTCCATAGGCGGCGCTACCTCACTTTAAGGCAATAAACAAAAACTTTTTACTTTGCTAAATATAACGATGCATGATTAGTTTTTACAAATATAGCTTACTTCTGAATAATTAGGGAAAAGCATGATCAAAACCGAAGACATAATAAAGACAGTAGCGGCGATGTGTGAAGAAATATTTATTATGGGACCAGAAAATACAATATAGGTAGGTACTATTTCATTTCAATAGTCATGAAACTGATCGAAATGGGCTTTACAACACAAATAGACGGGAGCATTTAGGCAACTTGTGCATAAGTTGCTTGTGTATACTCCCTTTTTATCAGTTTGGTAACATATTTTACAAGTTCCCCTTTTGCGGCGTTTCCCTAATTCCTTGTAGAAGAACGCAAACTGGTGTTTATTTTTGGCTGAGTTGACATTGGTGGAACTGCTTCCACCTGGTTTGTATTCTTCTTTCATTCTTTTATATCCAGATGAATATTTAGTCAAGAGACCATCAATCAAAATTTTTGTAAACTCCAACACACTCTTCTCCTTTTCTTCGGCATTTGTGTACAACACTCTCGCATTCAACACCATGCGTTGGATTACATGAAAACCAATTTTTTTAAACCAGGTGTAACTTTTCGTGGTGCAATCATATGGTTCAATGTCTTGATCAGTCGCATCTACTCCTCCCATATTTAGATTATAATGTTCTATAGCAGTTGACTTTTGAATAAATATTGTAGTTGATGTGGAGAGCCGGTAACGATTTTTTTCTGTATATCCGGCCTCAAGTTTAGTGGTCAGTAGATACACATCTCTCTTATCCTTATATCTAGTAATCAAAACATCATCTTTTCTGACAAAGCATGTTCGCAAAGGTTCTAGAGGGACTTCTGTCAGTTCTTTGGGTACACCTCTATTCGCGCGAATGGTTCCAGTCACATAGGTGTTTTTTGTGAGTAGAAACTCTGCTAGCCTCAAAGATGTGTACCAATTATCAATTATTATTTCTCTGCCTTGATCTAATAAATTTTGAAACAGGAACACCACAATTCTTTCAGATAGAGACAAAACTTCGGATCCCTGAATGTGATCGACGTTGTACATGTCTTTTCCGAAGTACATAGCAAAATTGTAAGTGTACCCCCGTAAATGTGGACTGCTGGGGCATGCGCAAAACAGCTTCATTCCGAAACGGGAACGCTTCGTTTTTATATATTGTTTGAAATGGATTCGACCTTTATACAAAAGCAAACATTCATCAATTGCAACTATTTCTCCAGGATCAATAAGATTCATACAATTTTCTTTTACATACGCAAAAAACATACCCAAACGGTTATTAGGTTTACCTGGAATGAAGGCTCCCGGATTACTGAATCTGATGAATTTCAATATTGAGAAAAATCGATTTCTACTCATGACTTTGGCACAAAATATATTTGGCCCTAGAAATAAAAAATCACGTTTCCAATAATCGTGGATTGTAGGGTAGCGAATTAGTCCCATGTATAAATGCAATACCAAAAAAGTGTACATTTCAGGAACCGTTACATCTTTCCACATAATGTCGTACACTTTCTGGGTACCATTTTCTACTAGGTACCTTCCTGCCCGTTCATTTGTCCATTCACAAAGACATTGGACAATTTTTTCGGATATGAATGCTATGAAGCAATTCTCGGGATGTTTCATGTCTTCCAGTTCAACAACAGGATGAACACCTTCAAACAAATGGGAAACCGGCACGAACGCTGACGCTCTTGCATCCTAAAGTAAAAATAAAAATAAGCACATGATGATATGAAAATAAGGGTAAAATTTCAGAGAATGGATCCACTACAACATTAAAATCTTCCATACTTAGCGCCTCATCGTCTTCAGAGTCGGAGGCACTGGACAAACTATCATCATCATCGTCGTCGGAGGGCTCTGGCAAATATTCTGAGCCAGAATCGTCAAATTGCTCTTCATTATCAATTAAATCACTCATTTTTACAAAGAAAACAAATGATAACTGCAGCCGTACTCTTTAGATGCAATATAATGACGCACACATGACGCGAACAAGTGAATCTATAAGCTTGACCTTGAGTTAACCAATCAAAACTTCCATCCCCGCCAATAATTTTTCAATATGACGATATCCCAAACATAAAACAACGTGTACAAAATTATCCCAGGCTTATAGCAAAAGTATAATATTTGTTGCCACATATGGCAACCTGGGATCACAATGCATAGTAAGCTTGTTGCCACCGGTGGCAACATGGGTCTGAAGGGGTTAAGTATTTATTTTATTAAAATTACATCCAACCTTTTCCTATTAGATAAAGAAATAACTCAATGGGTTTCATTTTACTATGCTTTCTAAGTATTAAAGATATGCAAAAGTATTTTTAATAATATAAAAAATATTATTAAAAATGGGGTGTGAAGAACACAATACAAGTTCTTTTATGTATTTTTGAATGTATCTTCTCCAAAGACGTAGATACGTATTTCACATTTCTACATGATTGTCAATACGCCCCTGTTGGAGAAGACACATCCAAACAAACATAACTACGTTACTATCTAGCTGAAATTATTCAGACAGAGCGTGAAGGAATATTCACCGCTGTCTGCATAACAAGAGCCGAAGCAAACGTGTTTTCTATAGTCGGTAACAACCTTATCTATAGAAAACTGTATTCTCGTGTCTTCACTACTTGTTCGGCGTGAACCGAATGTATATAACAACATAATTTGAAACATACTTGAGTGGGTACAACCCAACAATTTTGTATAATACAAAAGTATTTTTAATAATATAAAAAATATTACAACAGGGGCGTATTGACAATCATGTAGAAATGTGAAATACGTATCTACGTCTTTGGAGAAGATACATTCAAAAATACATAAAAGAACTTGTATTGTGTTCTTCACACCCCATTTTTAATAATATTTTTTATATTATTAAAAATACTTTTGTATTATACAAAATTGTTGGGTTGTACCCACTCAAGTATGTTTCAAATTATGTTGTTATATACATTCGGTTCACGCCGAACAAGTAGTGAAGACACGAGAATACAGTTTTCTATAGATAAGGTTGTTACCGACTATAGAAAACACGTTTGCTTCGGCTCTTGTTATGCAGACAGCGGTGAATATTCCTTCACGCTCTGTCTGAATAATTTCAGCTAGATAGTAACGTAGTTATGTTTGTTTGGATGTGTCTTCTCCAACAGGGGCGTATTGACAATCATGTAGAAATGTGAAATACGTATCTACGTCTTTGGAGAAGATACATTCAAAAATACATAAAAGAACTTGTATTGTGTTCTTCACACCCCATTTTTAATAATATTTTTTATATTATTAAAAATACTTTTGTATTATACAAAATTGTTGGGTTGTACCCACTCAAGTATGTTTCAAATTATGTTGTTATATACATTCGGTTCACGCCGAACAAGTAGTGAAGACACGAGAATACAGTTTTCTATAGATAAGGTTGTTACCGACTATAGAAAACACGTTTGCTTCGGCTCTTGTTATGCAGACAGCGGTGAATATTCCTTCACGCTCTGTCTGAATAATTTCAGCTAGATAGTAACGTAGTTATGTTTGTTTGGATGTGTCTTCTCCAACAGGGGCGTATTGACAATCATGTAGAAATGTGAAATACGTATCTACGTCTTTGGAGAAGATACATTCAAAAATACATAAAAGAACTTGTATTGTGTTCTTCACACCCCATTTTTAATAATATTTTTTATATTATTAAAAATACTTTTGTATTATACAAAATTGTTGGGTTGTACCCACTCAAGTATGTTTCAAATTATGTTGTTATATACATTCGGTTCACGCCGAACAAGTAGTGAAGACACGAGAATACAGTTTTCTATAGATAAGGTTGTTACCGACTATAGAAAACACGTTTGCTTCGGCTCTTGTTATGCAGACAGCGGTGAATATTCCTTCACGCTCTGTCTGAATAATTTCAGCTAGATAGTAACGTAGTTATGTTTGTTTGGATGTGTCTTCTCCAACAGGGGCGTATTGACAATCATGTAGAAATGTGAAATACGTATCTACGTCTTTGGAGAAGATACATTCAAAAATACATAAAAGAACTTGTATTGTGTTCTTCACACCCCATTTTTAATAATATTTTTTATATTATTAAAAATACTTTTGTATTATACAAAATTGTTGGGTTGTACCCACTCAAGTATGTTTCAAATTATGTTGTTATTAAAGATATGCATGTTTAAACATTCAAAGAGAAATTATTTAGAATACATACAGAATGTATATGAAACTCTTTAATATATTATGGAACTGTTTGCTTTATCAGTAAAAATTATTTTATTTAAAATTTCGTTTACATTTAACAAATTAAACATTATATCACAAAAATCAGTTCGTTGTACTTTATTTTCCTCGAAAAGCTCTTGATAGTTTGATATCTGGTATGGCTTATATTTTAATTCTTTCAGCGTTTTGAACAACGAACTGTACGATACTCCAAAATGCCCTGGCTACATCTAAAAGCGATCGTACAGACCGTTCTTCTACATAACAAAGGATATTTAGCTTCATGTGTTCTGTTAATACGTGATTGGTTTTAATTTTTTTTTTTTGTGAGAATTTAGAAAACAACCATCTTCTTTGAATTTGTTAAAAATATTTAAAATTGTCTTCGCACAAGGTATACGCCTGTTGGGATAACTAACTGTTTTAAATAACTTCTGTATTTTTCAATAAAATATATTTAATTTGAGATTTAAGTGTAAATGAAAGAGAGAAATATTTGATAATTTGAAAAATGTTACTGGTGGATAACTGGTTGCCTACTATGCCACCATCATACATTTATGGGTAAATGAAAAAAGTCAATGCATTATACCTATGTGTAATGACAAAATAAAAACCCGGTATAACATTACAAATGTATTAATTTTATTTAATGTCGTCAGTCTGAAACCAATTTATTATTGTCAGGAGTAATAAAGGAATGTCTTTGAGGAGAAATACCATTACAAAAACGTTTTAACGTTTTCAATTTGTATTTTACGCTTGCCGAATAATGTTTTTAGCCTCTTGTTTTTGTGTTAACCAGGCGAAAAACAAAATGAGGACGAAAATAAATTATCCGCAGACGCCAGTGTACGATTTAATTAGAAAATATATATTAAGACCGCGGCACTAGAATATTTCTTTTTAAAATTAACTTGTGTTATCTATTTTCTCTTGTAGAAAGTAATTAGAAGAGATTATTAATGCCAAATACTGTCTGTCTTATATTCAATAAACTAATTGATTTCATTATACTTAGGTACGAGTTAATCTTAGAATTCAGACGTAATCTATTCTTTTTGTAGGGATTAAATGTAAATTTAATTGAAATTAACAATTTTAATTATCAGAATAATTGAAACATACATGAGTAGGTAAACCCCACCAGTTTTGTATAATACAAAGGTATTTTTAATAATATAAAATATTATTAAAAATCTGGTGTGAAGAACACAAATACAGGTTCACTATTAATATTTTTTGTGAACGTGTCCGAACATATCCCTCCCCAGAGACGTAGTTACGTATTTCGCCTTTCTACAGGCTCGTCGGTACGCCCCTGCTGGAGAAAGGATATTCTCAGACACATTCACAAAAAAGAACCACATCACCACATCACCGAAATTATTCAGACCGGGCGTAGAAGTAAATTCAGCGCTGCCTGTTGTCAGACAGCCGAAGTACCTCGCCCCGTCCACATAACCAATGTGAAGTAACGACGCCCTTCCAAAGGTGGCACAGCCATCTCTTTAGAAACTGCATTTTGTTTGTGTTTTCACTCATACTACGGACTAACCGCATGTGTAATGTATCAGAATAATTGAAACATACATGAGTAGGTAAACCCCACCAGTTTTGTATAATACAAAGGTATTTTTAATAATATAAAATATTATTAAAAATCTGGTGTGAAGAACACAAATACAGGTTCACTATTAATATTTTTGTGAACGTGTCCGAACATATCCCTCCCCAGAGACCGCCTTTCTACAGGCTCATCGGTACGCCCCCGCTGGAGAAAGGATATCTTCAGACACATTCACAAAAACGAACCACATCGCCACATCACAGAAATTATCCAGACCGAACGTAGAAGTAAATTCACGTTCATGTTCGGACACGTTCACAAAAATATTAATAGTGAACCTGTATTTGTGTTCTTCACACCAGATTTTTAATAATATTTTATATTATTAAAAATACCTTTGTAATTTTAATTATTATCGAAATGAGATTTTGGAGTTTATTTGATTTATATTATATTAGCTGAATCTGACAATGCTTTAAAGCGTTTAACGGTCGCTTCCACGTAAATCTTACAATATTCGATCCAATGCCTCCAACGATATTTTAATGCGCCATTGTACATTCGTCCCATATCTTGCATATCTTGCATTGCTGGAGCACCTTACTTATTCCTGAGGTTTTTGAAATGTTACAAATCGATGTTTCACTGTTTTGTATATTCAATCGGAACTTAAGTGCTGAATGTGCTGTTCGACAACCATCTAAAAGACTCCCCGCAATTCCAGATGATTGCCAATGCGATATTATTTTGACACGTATATTTGCCAGTACAATTGAAATAAGAAATACCTTTTCTGTGCCGTAAGAAATACGTTTTACCACTCTCATCATTTGTTACTCGCATTATCGCATCATAAACGTGTTTTTACTCTCAAAGGAATTTTAGAATATTTGATTGTACAAATATATTTAATTCATTGATAAGTCTTTCTTTGTAGACTGTGGTTAAGTAAAAACTGAAAAAAAGGTATAAAATCGCTTGCCACAATTAATAATCGTATCCTAAATACGTATTTCGACAACTAAGTTGTCATCATCAGTAAGTAAAGCCACTAATCAAAGTGTCGCACATGGGGCACAGTTAAGCTAACACATACAAACGCACAACTACTTTACACGGCGTCCACATATACACTAACTTTAAAATAAAATTCACAGACTAAAAATTACGGGACAAACCTTCCCTCTCTTAAGAAAAAACGGCATCACATGTGTTTACTATCCATTCTCGGCTCTCGACCTTTTCTTCTTCTTTTCTAAGAATGAAAAAAGACAACTATACGCAATATTACCGTTGTCCAAGTTCAAGGTATTACTTTTATTTTTAACGATATGAATGCTTTCGTATGCGTCGAGATCTCTGGTGTTATTGATTGCTTTGACAAGTTTTAACCCTTTAACCGTTGTGATCTGTGTGTAGGGCATGATAAGCTACCCTAGATTTTTCTGGTCTGTTAAATCTGATATGTGTTCTCAAAAATTGCGAAAATGTCATCTTTTTACTTAATACAGATTCTTGGAAAGTATTTAGCGTTATTTTTAAATTCTACTTCAAATTGACTTATGAATTAATTGGCTATGAAAGGAAATGTACGCAGATTACATTTTTGCGATTTTTGATACGCGGAAATGTAAATTGGACATGTTCTTTAAACAATCAAATTTGAAATTTCCGAGTATCAAATTCACTGTCGAAAAGGAAAACAATGATAGCATACCATTCTTAGATACATTAGTAATTAGAAATAAGCATAAAAGAGAAATCGGTATTTTCCGGAAAGAAACCAATGTCAATGGATTCATCACCGCGGATTCAAATCATAGTTTTCAACATAAGACAGCTTTTAATTTCTTAGTCTATCGGTTACTAAACTTTTCGTTAACAAAAGAGAGATATGAAATAGAACAAAATTTCAGTAAAAACATCGCGAGGTATAATGACTTTGACATAGAAGTAATTAATAAATTAATTATAAAAACGAATTTAAAAAAGACCATCCGCGAATCTACAAGTTTGATATCTCAACGTAACCAGGAGAAAAAGTACATGTGTTTATCATACCACCCAATCACGAAAAATATTAATAGAGTTGTTAAAGAACGAGTTGCTTTTCGGTTCGAAAACACCATCAAAAGCCTCCTAGGTAATACTAAAGATAAGGTTAATTTTGATTTGAAATCAGGTATATTCGAAATTAATTGCGACGACTGTAATTTAAAATATATAAGTCAAACGAAACGCTCAATAATAACCCGGTAAAAAGAACACATATTAGATTTAATACACCATAAAAATCTAAACTTCGTCGATTAAAGGGTTAAAACTTGTCAAAGCCATCAATAACACCAGAGATCTCGACGCATATGAAAGCATTCATATTATTAAAAATAAATCGAACAATTGAACTTGGACAACGGTAATATTGCGTATAGTTGTCTCTTTTCATTCTTAGAAAAGAGGCAGAAAAGTTCGAGGGCCGAGAATGGATAGTAGACACATGTTATGGCGTTTTTTCTTAAAAGAGGTAAGGTTTGTCGTAATTTTTAGTCTGTGAATTTTATATTAAAATTAGTCTATTGTAAAGTAGTTGCGCGTTTATATAAGTTAGCTTTACTGGTCCCCATGTCCCAACTTTGATTAGTGGTTTTACCTACTGATGATGACAACTTAGTTGTCGAAATACATGTCTAGTATACGATTATTAATTATGATAAGGGGCTTTATACCTTTTTTTGAGTTTTTAATTAATTTTTTCGCGTTGTAATTCAGTATTGAATATATAATTAGCTAGGCGATTAGGTCATGTCTTCTCCTGACTTTCTTTCTTCTGGTCAAGTCGAGGACAACGCGGATCATTTTGCAAAAAACTGCACGTAAATCGGTGCAGTAGTTTTTCAGTTTATAGCGGACACAAATATAAACATTGCATTTTATATATACAGAGACGAGATATGTAGAGATTATTTTTAGTATATAGTTGTATATTCGAAAGCTGCAGTAAACTTCTAAAAATGATAAAACAGAATTTCTTTTGAGGGTTCTTGACAATGCACTTTTTTTAAAAGAAGGTCTCGATGCGTGTTTATCGTGCATTATATCTTGATTTCAAAGGTGTATATAAAAAGTACAAAAAGATATCTATATAATTTACTTTTACATGGGGAGACTATTTCTGCTTATCTTTAAATTTTTCCAGGAAATCTAATCTCAGATATTATACCGGGTATTTCATAGATCCGTATTTCTTATCGTTCGTCTTTGTCATTTGAGCTAATTTAATGCGGTTTTGGACAGAATTATATAGATATACCTACTGCATCTGCTAAAAATATTTTTCTGTATACAGGCTGGTCAAGAAAAAAGTTATACACTAAAGTTGCATTTTCTTACAGGGCATTCCCTATATTTGATTGCATATTTGAATTTGCCTTAAAAATACAGAGAGAACGATATAGCATACTATGGGTGTACTATGAACCTGTGCCAATTTATGGGGAATTTTGTGCTAAAAACAGATCAACTTTAGGACAGCATCATGAGGTAACTAAATTACATTTCTGTCTTATGCAAATGCTTTAGAAAATACTTCTACTTTGCTCTCAATTCTCAATGTGTTTCAATTTTTAAAAAATAGTAACTATACTTGATCTTTCTTTTATAAATATTTAATTACACCATGAAGTTCATTTTTCTCCACTTTTCAAATCTATGCGAAACGTCTATTTGACCTAATGTAAGTTCTTAACTTATAAAGCCACAAAAACAGTTTTAGCACTTCGTTTGACAGATAAATAACATAAATAAATATGTTGCGTTGTTATGGAAATTATATTTCAACACCTACTATGCTAGGGACAATAAATACTGTACATCCCGCGTAGAAATCCATCGTAAAAAATCTCACTTCATTAGTGTGTGTTATTCACATAAATAAACATCAGTTTAGTGTAGTACCTACCGTCAAATTTAAATTTTTTTCACGTTAGAGTAATTTTTAACATCCTGTATATACACTCGAATCAGTTGACCATGAACATACGTCGGAAAACGATCGTTTAATCGTCCATTTTCCCCGATTTAGGGGATACGAACGGCTAAATTCGAGTATTGCAAATTTTCGTCTTTATTCGCAATTCCAGACAAGCTACCCAAAGGCAAGGCGTCCAAATACGCGATTCAAAGAACGCTTTTGTCCTGTCACAAAAGAAAAACTTCGACGTAAAGAATGCTGTATTTATAGAACCAACTAACGAAAAGAATTATTATACAGCACGTGCATTATGGTTTTTAATGCATTTTCTAAATTACCCTTTTCACAGACTTCGACTTAATTTAAAAGTTTAATTTAAATGAGGAACTGTGAACTAACTTTTGATAGAATTAGTCAAAAATACTTAATTCAGATTCAATGAAATCACCGTCTACAGGATACCAGCAATGTTGTTCTGTTCATTGTCTTTCAAATTCAATACACATATAAACGTGTGTAACTAAATTTGGATAATTTATAGTTATTTTTTTCGAAAACAATAAAAATAGTATTGTTGAAGACAAGTATTTGTGTAGAAAGAAATAATAGGCGATTTTATGACCAAATTGAATAAACAACATAAAGATACATACTATCTAAACAGTGGATTCCGTTAAAAGTACAACATATTGAATGTCTTCCCGAATTAAATTCAGGGGATTTTAACCATGTACATATATATTCTACATATTTATTTAAATGAAGAAATTTATCGTAAGTATATATTTATAAAAATTACGTTGTTTCGATTAATATAGTCGAGGCACGATAAGTTGCAATACGCGTCATCAAGAAACTGTGACGTCTGGTATTACACCGTTGCCGAAAACACTGACATCTCGCGTTCAAACCTAACCTAACATACTATTGTAACCTATATAAGCGTAAGCGTTTGATGCTCTACGACAAGAATCATCATTCTCACTGCGTCTTCTGATCCAGCAGTATTCCAGTTGAGATAACTTACGACGAAATATCGTCAAGCGAAGCCGGAAGAAATGGCCGGGCGAATTATCACATTAACGAAATTAATAGTGAATCCCAAATCGATTGAATTCTGGCCACCTGAACTAGTTCAACAAACACAGGCTACAATTAATGAAACACGCAGCGAAAGTGGCATACAACAACTTCTACAGACATCACCGAGTATCTTCGCTGTAGACCCGGATCAACCGAAAATACAAATCAGGATAGCAGAAAACAATACCGAACCACCCAAAGAAGAAAAAAAACACCGCCGAACACAGAACAAGAAACAACCTGAAAACAAAACTGATGACTTTATATACCCGAAATTTACAAAGAAGCCGAAAACAGACGAAACAACTATACCGATCGAAACAAAAAATTCATACGACGCCCTCGAAACCAAAACCGAAGAAAAAATGGAAGAAGAAACAACCGAATTCACCCCACAGCCATCAACATCCGACAGCACACCCAGGGTAAGTGACAAAACAAACACCACACAAAACACAAACACCGAAACACGCAATACACAACACAAAATCGCACCAATAATAATAACAGAAAAAGACAAATGGGCACATATACGACAAATACTTAAAACACATAACATTAACACCGTACAAAACAAACTTGTGAAACCTGGTATTCACATCGAACCGAAAACTGACGAAGACTACCGTACATTTAAACACATACTCGACACAGAACACATTCAATTTTACACGTTTCAATAAAGAAGCCAAAAGACACTAAAGGTAGTTATGCGAGGCATTCCTACCTTTATCACTGGCATAGACATTACAAACGACTTGACTGACCAAGGCTACCCGACATTAAAAATTAAACGTATGAACGGTAAACACGGAATACCTGCACCACTTGTATTAATCGAACTGACGAGATAATACAAATCAATCTATAACATACACGACTGCTGCGGACTGACAATTAAAATTGAAGCTCTAAACAAACGGACAGACATAATACAATGCCACAAATGCCAGACTTTTGGACACCATCAAAAAAACTGTAACGTAAACTACAAATGCATGAAATGCGGAGACGAACACTCGACACACCTATGTACAAAGACGAAAACAACCCCACCAAAGTGTGCAAACTGCGGTGGTCCTCACCTGTCCACATTCATAAACTGTCCTAACAACCCAAACAACCCTGCAAACAAAACCACAACCAAACCAAAATACATACCAGCACCACCCCCAACAACTAACCCCTGGACACAAAAACTAAAAACACAACACCTAACACAATTGACGAATTAGCACTTGCCTTAGGCAATATGCTAATAACATTACACTCCACAAACGCAACAACACAACAGATACAATACTTTGTAACGCAAACAAAGACAATTGTCACACTTTACAACAACAAACATTAAACACACACATGACTGAAACGCAAAAGACCGATGACCAGTGACTTAAACGCAAAAAAGCGACGAACACACAGACTACACACACACAACACAGGACCGCACAAAAAACACAACAACACACGATTAATTATTAATCAGACTCAAACACGTCACAACCCTGGGAGATACGAAACAATGGAGTGGAAATGGAGGCAACTTCGACCACGAAATAAAATTCAAAGACTCATGAAAATGCTCTACGAGCTGTCAACATTCCAAAGTGGCCGAACCAATGACAACCGGCATCATCGCGGTTCATCGAATTTCTTTCCGAATAGCCATAACAGAAATGTAATAATTAACTAATTATTATATTAATTTTTTTCACATTTTTAACTTTGATATAAGGACAGGTTGTATTAAAAAACAAATGTTGCATTATCCATAGAAATTTAATTTAATTATTAACTATTATGCCATAATTATATCTTAATTAAAATATTTTTAATTTATTTGTGTGGTCGCATTGCATATTTATGATGTCACTTGATTATATGTTTCACGTCACGTCAATGACATGCATTGGAACTTATCATGCCTCGACTATAGTTTACAAAATATAGTGTCTTATGCAATTGTACTCTAAGTCACATACGTGGTGTTACTATAAAATAACGAGACAGATACGACTACAGACGAACTACGCATGCGCCAAAGTTAAACGACCGACAGCTGTGTGTCGTGTATCCTTCTCTTTCTATAGCCACCCCTCCTCTGTCTGTAGACATAATAGCCTGGCCAGGGCCTTCGTTTGTATGAGAATGTATTACAACTGTCTCAGCTGAATACTGTTGTTAATAGAGAACAGATTACTGAATTTAGGTTTTATTAACTTTACTTGCTCAATTGTTGTCGAACATCGCTTTGTCCCTTTTCGCGTTAGTTCCTGAGGATACCTTTCATCCAGCATTAAATTTTAACATGAATTTAGACAGATATCCTATTAAAAATTTTCCCGCCATGACTGATTCCAGATATAACTTTCATAGAGCTAATCTTCCGGTGTTATATAGTGAACTCGAGAAAGTGGATTCGTCTTATCTGGAGATGTGTCCTGACGTCAACCTTGCCGTTACTACTTCTTACACAATGTTTTCTATGATTGATAAACGTGTACCGAAATGCACTACTTCGTCGCGTAGATTTCCTGCCTGGTACAGTATAACTTTAATCGACCTATTTCAACTGAAAGAATCTTATTACAAAAACGGAAGTCTTCTGGTTCGTTAGCTTTTAAAAATGATTTTATTCAATTGCGCAGACTTGTTAAATCCGAAACCCATAACGCCTGTGAGGTATACCTCGCTGATCTTGAAATGGAGATACCAGGAACCCCAAGATATTTTGGCGATTCATTGTACGGATGAAGGGAAACTCAAGAATTCCTGCGTGTTTTAAACTTGGTAATATTGAACTGACGGATCCAGATGAAAGAGTTGAAGTCTTTGCTAATACTTTTTCTGATATATACCAACCACGGGCATTTTCATTCTCGTCGACTCTTCAAGAAAGTCTGTACCACTTTTACATAGGAATCTTTTCAGAGAGTGATACGCTAACAGCCTTAAACCACCTCAAGGCAGATTACGCATCTGGTCATGAAGGACTACCTAACTTTATAATCAGGGATTGTGCTTCTATTCTATGTCATCCGTTATGCGTTATTTTTAATTTTGCTCTCCGCACATCTACGTTTCCATAAGTATGGAGGATAAGCAGAATTACACCTGTATATAAAAAAGGTAGCAAAATGATATTTCTAACTACAGACGAATTACTGTTTTGTCCAGCTGCTCTAAAATATTTGAGCACTTGCATTATGGCATCTTTAAATTCTTAATAAAATGCCGTGTTGTTGTGCTGTTAATTGTTCCAGGAGATTAGGAAAAGGCACGATATTATTTTCACTGCCTCAGTTACCAAGAAATCAAATGAAAAAGAAGCAGCAAATAAACAATATCAACCAGAAAGATCGTCTTCCTAACTGCGCTTACGTTTGTGAGGTTAAAACTTTTTTAAGCTAGCGCCCTTCTTTAGTTATTTATTTTTAATTGTGTGATGTGCGTCATCCGCAATACGTCAGGCGACGGTCTGGCGATGACATTATTCGCCGAACATACCACCCGTCTCCGGAAAGGTCTAGAAACTCCGGGAATATTCACGAAGGCCTATAGACCTAGAAAAGAACTGTAAATGGAGGGAGACGATATTTAGCGAGTAATCGTCGTCGTGTGATATATAAATGTAAATAAATACTCATATAAATACATGTTGTATTATTATTAGTTATTAGTTTTTAAATTGTTGATAGTGAGTTTTGTTGTAAATATGTGTTTAAATTACCGTTAGATTTATTTAGAAGAACCCAGAAAGACAAATATTTTATAACAGGAATTAAACGGATAACTTTTATTGTAAAAGCATTTTGAAAAATTTATCAATTCTAAAATAATCGTGCAGATAAAAGAGACTATTGCGTTGGAATGCCATTCCAACAATATTGTCTCATAAAAAGGTTCCAAAACATAGAAAATCATCACATACGAGATGCGGCAGAAATACTTGGTGATTTAAAACACAACCGAATTGTAGGTACATTTGCAAAATGTTTAATAACTTACCTTAAAATCCACTATTTTAAACAAGAAAATGATGTAAAATAGAAATAAAACTAATGGTTAAAATCTTCACTTTTCAGTATGTAATCGTAAAACTACAATTGTTTCGCTAGCACAGTGGCTTCATCAGGTACTTACAGCTAAAGAGCACGTTACAAACTAAATTAAAAATATAAAATGAACAAAGTTAGTATCATTTTACAAATTTTTTATAAATCCAAGAATTTACACAAATATTGTAGGTAGTGAGAAAATGTGGTCCATCTGTTCGGCTATACTATAGGGTACTAAATATGTGTACGCATAATTTATTGTTTTAATAAACTAAATGTACAATTCTATTATCGTCTAAACAGTTTTTAAATTACTAAATTTAACAAAGGTGAATTATTTAAATATAATTGATAGTTAACTAAATTTTATGTTTGTTTTAATATTAGTTAGTAATTAAAAACACTCTAAAAGAATGTTGATATTAACGAAAAAGAGAAAAGAAGTTTAGTAATTATGAACCCTCAACCTCCTAAATTATACTCACTGATTAAATTACATAAACAAAACTATCCCCCTTTGAGTCAGCTGTTGTTAGTAAATAATCTATGAGGTTAGGTTTATGTCATTTTAAAATATTTACAACTTATAATATGCTTTATGTTGTTATTGTATTTACAAAAAAAATACAAACAAAATAAAAATGTATATGTGAATTTATTTATTTTGGACTACATATACAAAAATAATATACAGAAAATCAAAATACATAGAGATTAAAGGGCTTGTAACATTATGATAAACATAAGATATAAATAAAAAGAAGAAAATATTAATATGAAATACTAATTTTATTAAGCATTTATGCCGTCTATTACTTTCATTGATTATAAATGGAAATATGTCTTGCCTTTCAAAACCCAATGAATATAATTTTTATTGAATATCACTTTTATTTTTAATAGTACTATGATAACTGGCATTATCTAAAGCAATTGTGGAGGGTTCTTCTAAATTCACAAGAAGTTGATGTTCAAACCAGTATAAGAAATTGTTCCTGTTCCTGTCACCGTAGCTTCCCAGATGCTGTCTATTTGTTGTAAATATTAATTCAGCTTCAGGAATAAATCCATTAGAATTATAGCAAGCGCCAATTAAGTTGGCGCGAGGAGGAGGTGCGCAGATGCCGTTTTTTAAACGTCCACCCCCACTACTCAAGTAATGTCAGAATACATTTATCATTGTCGTTTGACGGAACATAAGGTCTTTGCTAGGGGATCATAAAGTGATACACGCTCAGGAGGTTAGAATTATCTGACATTTGATGTAAAACCAAATACAAATCTTCCCACTACTTTTAATCCTGCGCGAACTTACCCCTCCTCGCACCAACTTAATTGGCGTTTGCTATACGTGCATGTAATACAATGTACCTATAACAAGATAAATACAAAATAGAAATAAAGCTACGGTTCAAATCTTCACTTTTTAATATTTAATCGTAACACGACAATTGTTTCGCCAGCACAGTGGCTTAGTTTGTAACGTGCTCTTTAGCTGTAAGTACCTGAGGAAGCCACTGTGCTGGCGAAACAATTGTCGTGTTATGATTAAATATTAAAAAGTGAAGATTTGAACCGTAGTTTTATTTCTATTTTAAATTATGGATCTACATCAAGTAAAAGCCGAATCAATTCAGTTAAGATAAATACACTTTACGTACTAATAATATTCTGTTAGTAATAGATTGTACCTTTTATCACCCTCTTTTGTAGCTTAGACTGTTTATATTGACTCATTTTGTAAAGATTTGCTAATTGTTCCATCTTGGAAAACCTAGGTTTAATCGAACAAACCAAACTCACATAAATGCTCATGTTTCATTTGAACATATTGTTGCAAGAACGTAACACGTTTTAATACAATATGTGTGAATTCCATTAATGCTCGTTTTAAATCATCCTTCTTGTAATGAAAACCTATTCCATGTAATATTTTCCATAAAGATATATTACCACCAGAAAAAAGTTCCTTTTTGTTGAGGGTATTCAAATATGAAATTGTAATATGCTGTTCTGTAATTAATTGAAAGATTTATTTTATAAATATAAGTACTAAATTACTTTAAACTTACTGATTTTATACATGTCATAAACTGTGTTTTTAATTGCATTGATTAAAATCATCAATATCTATGACAGGCTTTTTTTAGACCGTTTTCGCTTTGGACTAGATGGTTTAACCCCCATTTTTGACACAAGCAGAGAGCGGGAGTAATGGCCCCTTAATTATTATCGCGTTCTATTTCGAAATATTAATGATCGAATGATTTCTTTCGCTTGTTTTCCTAACGGTCTAGGAATGATTTAGTTGCGAAAAGAACTGATATTATATATAATATCGATTTATAAATAAAATGAAATAGGTAGGAACTTCTAAATATGAAATTGTAAACAACTTATTTGAATGAGATTTGACGGAATTCAAGCCGGCAACCATGCCCAGTTACGGTAACATAATATATTCACTTAATTGAGAGAAATACTAGGATTATTAGGTATTATTGTAATTTGCACAGCATAAAAAGTTCATACAAATTAATTAATAAAATCAACAATATTTCAATACCTGATAATGCAAAACTGGTATCATTTAACGTCAAAAACTTATTTCCAAGTGTTCCTCCAGCCGAAACCGTTAATTTAATTGAAAATTTACTTATAGCTAACAATAACCCGGAATTAAAGCTGAAATCTTAGATTTGTTAAACATTGTTGCGAAACAAAATTACTTCCAGTTTAATAATTCCATATACATTTGTATTAAAAGACTAATAATGGGTAACCCCGTAAGTCCATTACTATTAGAAATTTTCATGAACCACTTAGAATCCACCATTTTTAATAGTCCCCTAAGAGAGCATATTTTTTTTGGCATAGATATGCAGACCATATTGTACGTTGTTTCACAGGAATACAAAGACAAATAAACTTGCTACTGGAATTCGTCAATTCTATTTATAAAAATATTGAATTTACCATGGAACAAAAAGTAAACAATATCATTAATTTTTTGGATCTATTAAAAAAATGAACAATAAATTAGAGTTTGACATTTACCATAAAGAATCTCATATAAATTCCTTTCTACCCGTGAGGATGTAAGGTGAAACTTAAATTAACTCTTTAAGTAATTGTTCCAGTCCTTTCTATTTTGCGCCATTTTCTTTACTTCGATCCATGTTTTTCCTCTCCTTCTCAAAATTTTCGCAATTACGATCTCCGATGTCTCTTTTGGTTTACCTTTCTTCTTTTTCTCGAGTATTTTGGCTTCCCAAATCGTTTTAACAGGGACTACGCTATTCATCCTCTGCAGATGTTCTCACCACCCTAATTGCCTTCGTTCCACAAATTCCTCTATGGATTCTATTTCCAGGTCACGTCTTATTTGTTCATTTCTAAATCTGTCTTCTCTAATCACGCCTCTCACTCTCCCTAAAAATTTCATTTCGGACGCACCGATCTTGCTCTTTTCCCCTTAGATCAGGCGCGGCTCTTGATGACGTATTTGGGTGTGCAGTACAATGATCCGAGTGCTTCGTGTATTCTCGTGTACTAACTGTAACGTTTGCTTAGTAAACACCGAAAACACACGAGGCACTCGTATCATTGTACTGCAAACCAAAATACGTCATCACGAGCCGCGCCTGCCTTAGATAACACCCATGTCGCACAAACGTATGTAAGTATCGGCTTGTACACTGAATTATAAAATTGTATCTTGGACTCTTTAGTTATTTCCTTCTTGTTTATAAAGACCCTACTCATTGCCTGATATACTTTGTTGGCTTTTTCTATTATATTATTTAGTTCCACTTCTTGACTCCCTGCTCCGTCAATCATTCCCAGATATTGAAAGCTGTGTACTTGTTCATACATACATAACTATACATAATTGGTCGAAACAGCCCATAAAAAACAAAATTAGCAGGTTTCCGTAGTTTTTTAAAGAAAATGATAAAAAAAAACTAAATTTAGTTAAACAAATAGCAATCAATAACGGGTTCACAGATATTCTAATTGAAAATATGCTGACAAAAAAGTTTTTCAAAAAGCTAGCTCTATGGTATAATCTTGTAATAAAGGACAAGCGAAATTCAAAATTTAGATTACAAACGTACAGCTCACCGATTTTGATGTGGCCGGTGGGAGAATTGGTACGTGCGTCAAGTAAGGTCAGTGTTAGATAGAGACAGTATTCGGAAAAATGAAATGCAAAGTCTTTGTGCGAGTCGTACATTGGGACGTAGTAAGGGATAATAAGGGATGCCAGAGGTTCCTCTACCTATGAATTTCGTGCGCATCTCGAGGGCGGTACTTCTAACCGGCCACATCAAAATCGGTGAGCTTGTACACTGGGAAACCTAATTAACATATTTAAATGTATTTAAAAAAATTAATATAAACACGGTTTTCAAAACTAATAATAATTTATCAAAACATATTAAAAACAATAAAGATAGATAATAAAAATAAGAAATCTGAAGTCTATAAGTTAGTATGTGGATGCGGTAAGTCAAACGGTTGGTCAAACAGGAAGATCATTTGAAAAACGCATTGCTGAATATTGTTTTTCGTTTAGAAATAAAAAAGGTTCCACTTTTGCTAATCATCTATTAGAAGAAAATCACACTTTCAATAAGGATTTACAAATTCTACATTTAGAAAATAAAGGCAATAAATTTAATTTACTGGGAAGTTTAGAAATCAATAAATTAAAACAATCACAAACTTTACTTAACGATCATCAATTAGATTTAAATAATTTGCCCTTTGTTAAATTTATTCATTTAAAATCTGTTTAAACGATAGTAGAAATATACATTTAGTTTATTAAAACAAATTTTATAGGTAAACATGTTTAGTACCCTATAGTAAACAGTTAGGGCCGAACAGATGGGCTACATTTTCTCACTACCTATAATATTTGCATAAATTCTTAGATTTTTAAAAAACATTGTAAAATAATACTAACCTTGTTCATTTTATATATTTAATTTAGTTTGTAACGTGCTCTTTAGCTGTAAATACCTGATGAAGCCACTGTGCTGGCGAAACAATTGTCGTTTTACGATTACGTATTAAAAAGTGAAGATCTTAATCATTAGTTTTATTTCTATTTTAAATTATGTATCTTCATTAAGTAAAAGCTGAATCAATTCAATTAAGAAAATGATGGTTACATGGTTATTTTTTTAAACATTCATTATACTTCACATAAACTTTTCACTAGCATGGATTTGAAAGTTGTCTATAGGCCAGTAAATGTTGGCAAAATTTAATTGGTTGTGTTCAAATCATTATCTCAATTCAAATATCCACAAAATTAAAAATTAAACTTAAATTTTAATTTAGATAAATATTTGCTAATTTATTGCACCTATAAGTAAAAGTTACTACTTAACAACAGTAAAATTTTGTAATTGAGTTAAGACATAATTGGAAATTTCATTGTCAACACTGTAATGCACTGTACATATCTATATCGTTGTTAATACCAGTTGTCAAAAAATACAATGAAATAAGTGAATGAAACAAACAAAAAACGAAATTCAAACACGTTCCCAGTAGATGTCTATCTTCTATATTCATCAATAATTTTATGCTTAATTATATACCATTACATTATCGCTATATATAGCAACCATAAAAACAACTGAAAAACATCCATAAATATGTAATTTGATCAATTTATCAAATTACTTCTCTACCTATTATTCCCAATTTGTAGTTATAATATTGTCTTAGACGCTTAGACATGTTAAATTAACGAAAACACGTGATGAATGTTGGCATACATTAAATGACAGACTAACGATTATATACTGGGAAATATGACGCAATATTACATAAAACACCACCCAGAAAAACGTGCCGAAAAGATTTATTTCCACAAAACCTAGAAACGTAACATTAATGACATAACCATTAGGCCGCGCCCATTACAAAGAAAATATTTCCTTATGTCCATTCTTTTTGCTCCTTATTAAATGTCAACATTTTATACACTTGCCTGCAAGATTTTTATCATTCCTTTATATTTTTTAATGTGTATTTAATAAGAGAAGTCCCAGCATTTATTATTCAAGCTTTTATTTAAAGCTTCAATAAACATTAATAGTTTTTTTTAATATCAGAGAATGACTACATAAATAATATTTTTATTGGAGCTCAAAAAAAAATTATCACTTATTATTTTTGAATTATTAACAAAAACAAACTTAAAATACATTACAGTCATTACTAAAGAAGGCAGACTATGTGCCCCAGCAGTAGCGTTGCGTGGAGAGTTTAGCAGAATAACAGTGCGCTTACTTAAAAATAAATATATCGAAGCCCTATACAAAACGTTAAGGAAAAATATAAATAACTTACCCAACATGTTTACATTGTTGTACACATACAAAGAGCGCTTTAACTATGCAAATATAACATCTCTCAACGTCGAACAATCCTTCTCTGTATATATCATATATATACGTCGCTACTTACGAACCTTTCCGAGACTAATACAGAAACATATATTATGGTGCAGTTTTTTCATCGCGCACATCCGCATTTTTTTGCAACAATGTAGACATGTTGGGTAAGCTATTTATGTTTTTTCTTAACGTTTTGTATAGGGATTCGATATATTTATTTTTAAGTAAGCGCACTGTTATTCTGCTAAACTCACCACGCAACGCTACTGCTGGGGCACATAGTCTGCCTTCTTTAGTCATTACTAGAGCTGGGGATGTTTGCGGTGTGCCAGGATAGTATTCAGTTAAACGCACGAATATAATGACCTTGTTTCGATCGGTGATGCATGCGTGATTTTATTGCTTTACATGCATTCGCTATTTATATCACTTAGGTATGTCAGTTATGTGTACTGTATATAAATAACACACTTACCTTATTTACGATTATATTATTATAGCATAGCGCCAAGTGGATAAGACTTGCAGTAAGTTTGTAGCATTAGATACGTTTCCATATTTGTAGCGGTGAGCGATGTACGCCGTGATGAATAATTTTTTTTATATTTTGAGAAAGACCGCTCGACATCTACGGATGTAACACACGCACAATTAAAATAATCTTTATAGATAGAAACCGAATCTACACTTGCACCATTACTAATTTGTTTTAATCTGGTAAAATCAAAATCATTGTTTATCACACTCTCGAACTTTTCTATTACATTAACATTTTTGTTGTCATTTACTGCGCATAGCTGGGCGTGTACATCGTCCAGTATTTGCAGTGACTCCGCTAACGATAATGCAGTATTTTGAAATTTCTCGATTGCGTTAAACAATCCTATATGATTGTTATAAATAGTTTGTAAATCTGCATCAAGGGAAGGGTTTTGAAAGAGTCTCTGGCTTTCCTTAATGGCTACAGCTTCGGCAGGATTGAATTGTAGAACCACAGATTTTATTTGTTGGAAATACTTGGCATAATAAAATGCCGCCTTTAACCAACTTCCCCAACGTGTAAGGATTGGCTCTGGTGGTTCGGGAATACCAGGGCACCGACTGTGAAACTCTCGAATTCGTTTGGGAGATTTTAGAATCACTTTTTTTGTGGTTGCTATTAATGCATCCAACTCTGGATAACATTGCCGAATAGTTTGTGCCACAAGGTGTAAAGCATGAAGTTTACATGTCACATGCAAAAGTCTCTCACAATCTGCTTTAAGAGAACGGCCTACAGAACGCATTGTCGCAGCACCATCGCTCATAAACATCAGGAGTTGATTAGTTGAAACTTGAAATTTTTGTAGCGTATCGAGCACTACCTTCGTAATTACTTCGCTAGTGCACTTTTCCAATCTTTTGCTGGCTAATAAAATTGGAAATGTTGATTTGACAGGATCTAATACACGCACTATAATATTCACAATAGAATGTTTTTTTCGATCTGTCGTTTCGTCGACACATACCCATAACTGTTTATCATTTACTACTGCTTTCATTCTGTTTTCAATGTCCTCACGCACAATTGGTAAATAGGTGAGTAACGTTCTCCGTGACGGTAGCTTTTTGTTGGAATTGTATTTATTCCAAAAGTCGTGAAAGGCTTTTTTATCTAGCAGGTGAACTGGCACATCGCAGACGAGTAGCATTGTCAATAAATCGAAAATGAATTGCGTTTTAGACAGCACATTATTTTTTTTGTCTTTGTGGTGTACACTTTCAACATGTTTTTTTACAGTCGTATTTGTCGCAGCAAAGTAACTGTTTATCGCATAATTTACAAACCACTTTTGCTCCATTATAATACAAATCGGGAAAGTCTCGGATAAATTTCTTCACTTCGTTATACAATGGGCGCTTTCTTGGCTTGGGCACGTCCGTCATACTTATTAAATAGAGCTCAAGACAACACACGATCACGTTGCCAGTTCACGACTAACTAAAGTGTTTCGCTGCATCGTGTTTATACGCTGGTGGGGATGCACTACATACGGTCCTGCCGTACCGCAAACATCCTCAGCTCTAGTCATTACTAATTACTAGAGTCCGGATTAGAGCAGACCAATTTCCATGCGCGCCATGAGCGCCAGTATGGGAGTGTAATTCGTAATATATTAGAGTATGCGATAGAGTAGGGACGCAACATGAGCTTGTTACCGATATAAGTCATATAGGTATAGAAGTAGAGACATTTATTCCATCAGAAGTAATTAAATATACATTTAGTTTTCTGCTATTAAAGTAATATGCATAAACACACGAAAAATAAGAATAAACGGCAATGTACACACAATCATAGTTACACATAGTTCATGTATAAACTGTTGTCGATTAATTTTGTTATTATTGTGCTTCGAACTGCTTACGTGTTCTTTACAATGTGTTTTTGACCAACACATTAGATATCTATTGCACACTAAACATTTAATTTTTGAGCCATCGTATATTAAGTCCGGAAAATCCATAATAAACTTATTCACTTCGCCTGACAACGGTCGTTTTCTCGATTTATGTGTAGACGACATTTTATTACGTATGCTTACACTTACATTCAGTCTAAGCAAGTATCAAACACATACTGAATGCTTTTTATTAGTTCTGATGCAATACAATTATCCTCACATCGACGCACATGGTGCGCACGGAAATTGGTCTGCTCTAGTCCGGATTACATCCAAATATGCTTTTTTTAATTGCCTTATTTCATTCAAAAAACATTAAATAAACCCGGACAACTCATTATTTTGTTGTTAAAAGGTATATCAACAAAATTATCGGTTTTCTGGTTTTATTTAATGTGTTTTTAATGAATTGCTGAAAAAAACAAGTCAATCAACGGGAAACGTACAGACGCGTTTCGTTCTAGTTGGAACTTTTCAATGCACGGCATTCCTCGAAGACGGACATTGCTATTCATTTCTATACTACTACTACTATATAGTATAGAAATGAAAAGCAATGTCCGTCTTCGAGGAATGCCGTGCATTGAAAAGTTCCAACTAGAACGAAACGCGTCTGTACGTTTCCCGTTGATTTACTTGTTTTTTTCAGCAATTCTTAATTAACCTAATTACCAGGAAGTTCGTTGTCGCGAAAGGGTGTGTTCTGCATACTGGTACAAACTTAGTTTGTCGGATTGTAGTTATGAACGCATCACATAAGTCGACATTTACATGTAAGAATGAGATTTAATATTCATTAATTCTCACTTGCAGTAAGTTCCAAATGTTTTTAATGAATAAAAAAAGCATATTTTGCATATATTCCGGACTCTGCAATGACTCATTACTAATGAGTCATTTCAGAGTCCGGAACTAATAACTAATGAGTCTTTAGTTATGCAGTCATTTTCTGATATTATATATAAAATGAACAAACAAAAACGTATTTCATATAAATCACCACCTGTTTGTTTACCAATTACATAAATAAAATTAAAAACTCTTTAAAAATACAAATTTTCAACAGTACGCCCGTGAGCGATGAGTCATGGGCCTCTCGTGTCCGGTCCCTAGTAATAACCTATAATTTAATCTGTCACTCATATTAATCAAATTTACGGAACTTTTTACAAGTCCTAGACGAGATTCTACCATAGCTTCAGAGAGTTCAGTTTCTAGTAAGGAAATAATCCTTACAAATAATCCTTACTTTGTTAAAATATGATAGTGAGACCATATTAAAAACAATTTAAAAATCAAGACTGAGAAACGGCTAATTTATTTTGACATTTCATTGACAATAGATATAATCAATCAGGGTAAAAATCTACATGGTGAAAATTTTCTGAAATTTTACAATGACATTGACAACCAAAATTTATTGCTCGCATCTGTACATATGAATGAAAATACACAAACCTATATACAGGCTGTTCCGCGACTCGACAGACAAATTTATACCATATACTCTGGCAATCATTACGATAAAAAAATTTTATATGACCTATAGATGAATTCCTCTAATTTAGTAAACCTTGACGAAATAACGTATGATTAACAAATTAATGACTTTTGTGCTGTAATATTAATTTAAGTCATTATGCCGCGTTTTACTAATGCAGAATATGCTGATATGGTTTTTGCAATGGAAGTGGATGTGCTGCAGCTGCGGAGTACATCAGACGATACCCAGATCGCATTGTTCCTCACTACACATTTTTAAACGTTTTTCGCTGTTTAAGAGAGACAGAATCTTTCCCAAATCGTTGTGTAGAAAAAGATGGACTTGGAAACGCTGAAGTAATTTTAAATGAATTTGAACGAAGTCCTTCTACCAGTATTCGTAGAATATCTCTTACAACGGAAATTCCTCAAACCAACGTATGGAGAATTCTGCACCTTAATCTATCGTTTACAAAAAGTCAAGCATTTACTTCCTGGAGATTTAGAAAATCGAGTAGCGGATTGCCAGTGGTTACAAAATAATTTGGAGGTTATTCCACACATACTTTTTACGGATGAGGCCCAATTTACAAGGAACGGTATAAACAACACACATAATTCTCATATCTTGGCGGATCAAAACCCACACGAAACAAACGTAGTTAACCATCAACATCGTTTTTCCGTCAACGTGTTAAATAATCATCTAATTGGGCCACATTTTATTGAAGAACGTCTTAATGCAGGAACTTACCTTCACTTTTTGGAAGAAGAATTGCCGAATTCTTTACATCATATTCCTTTGGAAGCTCGTCGTAGCATATGATTTCAGCAAGATGAGGCACCGCCACATTTTGGGAGACAAGTGACGGTGTTTCTTAATGAAAACTTTCCGGAAAGGTGGACAGGACGAGGTAGTTCTGTACATTGAACACCTGAATTGTCGCCTTTAGATTTTTTTGTGGGGTTGCCTCAAATCTCGTGTGTATAGTAATGGTAAACCAGATACATTTTGTGTTAATTATAATTATCTATCAATTTATGAATAAAATTACCTTTCCCATTTTTTTAATTTAAATTACATCGATATCTACGAAACAGAGAGGAATTCACCTATAGGTCATATAATATTTTTTATTGTAATGACCGCAAGAGTATATGGTATAAATTTGTCGGTCGAGTCGCGGAACACCCTGTATATATAAATCAAAAACGTTTAATTTGTTATTTATTTATAGCCTCTCAAACTATATAATCGATTTTGATAAAATTTTGTGTGAGTGTTCCTTATGTTATGTGACAGGTTGTTATCATATTTTTTCCAAAGAATTTACAATGTGTGAAATTACATGAATCTATATAAATAAAAATTAAATCGTGTTCGTTGGTAAGCGCATCACTTGAGAACGGCTAGACCGATTTGATTATTTTTTTTAATGTTCGTAATAGTCCGAATAAGATTTTTAGGTAAAGAAAAATTGGAATAGTTGCTCGGAAAATTCGGGAAAAACTGAAAGTGCTTTTTTTATGGGATTTTTATATGAACTCAAGACCATAACTCGATTCGATGAATATGCATCTTTTTTTTTGTTTTGTTCGATATGGTCTTGTAAAAGCTTTCAGGAAAAGAAAATCGGGACAATTACAAAGGAAATTCGGAAAATTCGGACAAACTGCAAGAATCCTAATTTTTGTATGGACTCTCAATCATAACTAGAGCTGAGGATGTTTGCGGTATAACCATGGTTATATCATGTAACCATAGTAAATTACTATGGTTACATGATATAACCATGGTTATACCGCAAACATCCTCAGCTCTAATCATAACTAACGATAGAAACGACACATTTGTTTGATTCTTTTTGTTTTTATTTTTTGCTTTGTCCGTTATGCTCTCGTGGTGGAGATAACTCAATTGAATGTTTTCAATTGAAAAAAATCTGGAAGATCTGAAGTAAAATCGGGAAAAACTCTTTCCAACCTAAATTAAAATAAAATTACATTTGTTTTTAGTTTTGTGTTGTTTCGCATGTAAAATTTCACATTTGCGTACTTCTGAATAATCCTCCTCAAATGAATATCCATGACCACAATTGTTAATATATAAATGATCACTCAAAAATACGATTCTTTCTCATTTTTAATTTGTTTACACATTTCCAAGAACTTTTCACAAATTCACAAAACGATCACAAACAAATACATATATTGAAATTTGGACAGTACAACGTCTGTCGGGTCAGCTAGTTAATTAATAAATCTTTATTTTACAAAAAATTACATGAAAAGTTCAAATTATTGCCCAATATGTTCTATGCGAAGATTAATTCTCCATTTCTTATTCTCACTAACATTGTGTAGAATATAAACATTAATGGTTAACAAGTTAATTTCATTTTGAACAGCGATTTCTAATTTCTCTAAAGTATAAAAACGAATTCGGTATAATTTATTCCTTAAATACCCAAATAAAGACACATTACAGCTGGTAATATTAGGAGATGTAGGTGCCCTTAAACTTTCACTAATTATTCCTTGGAAATAATTGCTCCAAGTATTTCAATTTACTATGATGTATGTGCTGTTGCTCCATCCTGTTGAAAATATCCGCAATATAAAAATTATGTGACCTTAATTCACAATTGCGAATTATAACGTCAATTAAATGAACAGTCTTAAGAACAAGTTCTTAAATAGCTAATATCCAAAACAGAAAATTTTATTTCGTTCTTTATAGCTAAGAAGACGCCTTCACACTATTAATAATAAATGTATTTACATAATCAATACCTACAGTCAAATTAGTTGACAATTATTACGAAAATATTTTTTATAACCTAAAACTACTATGTAGTAAAATATATGTAACGTATGTACATGTAACATGATAAATTAATGCCATTATAAGAAATGATTAAGTATATTATTCCAATATCTTATAATTTGTTTACGTTTTTGAACAATAAGTTATTATTATAGAAGTTGATTGTCTTGCAATACATTATATTAATTATTTATAGAAGGTGTCCTATATCTTATGGGCCATACAGCATTTGGAGGTAATAATAGTTATTTTGAGCTTAGTTTGCCTAAGTAGAATGTTTCAAGTTAATAGTAGTAATAATATTCTTTATTATCCTACAGATATCCACTTAAAGGATAATATAAAAATACAAATACAGAAACATAGTGCTATGAACTTTTCCCAACAAATATTTTGAAAAGTTTATTTAAATATGAATGTAATATTATTTTGGATATTTGTGTATATCCGCATGTATTTATGTGTTAGAAAAACTGTATTTTTTTATACGAAGCCTACGTGCTTGATTTTTGACCTTTAGACGCTAATGTTCTCTGAGTTTAGAAAGACGTGTGTATGAGAAGATAAATTTTTTATCTTTGTTAAGTAACTTCGTGATTTGATTTAATTTGTGGATGGTGTTTGATTCATTACCGAGATTTATTTACGAGTTTTTTGATGTCGTATTGTTTATTTTAGTAAGCCTTCTAGCTCATTGTCTTGAGAAAAAAATTTTTTTTTTATACGTAAGTAAATTATATTAAAAGATCTTATTATTATTATTATTATTATTATTGTGAATGATTTGAATTGTATTTTCCATTGTGTTAATTTTGATATACAGTGTGGTCATAAAGTTTGGAACCAAGCTTATAACCGCATTATTTTACATTTTTTCGAAAAATGCTCGGACAGGTAATTTTCTTTTTTAAAACGCCATCTTTTGACATACAATTTTTTTCTATGACGTCATTGGTTTTCGAGTGATGACGTTATCAACACTCTCTTTAAACGGCAACCATATTATTTTTTTCTCGTTTTTGGTAGATCTTTATATCCACTAAATAGTGATATAAAACAATTGGTATGTTGCATCACAATTTTTTTGAAAAAATGATATAAATTTAGAAAAAAATACGAAAATTTTATTTTTGTACAAAATTAAAATTAAATTAAAAAAAAAATCCGAACTTAAATTTATTGTAACAGTTAACGTAAATTTTAAAAATGGACCCCACCAACCAACTGACACTGTCCCAGCCGAGTGTAAATGCTTTGCGATCAATAGTAATCTGCGTTATTCGCTCCAGGTCAAAAGAAATTCGTCTTCCCAATCGGCCAATTACTTATTAAAAAATCTTATTTAACATTAAATAGTTTCACAAAAGAGGGCCAAAGAAGTTTATTTATTTAAAAAATTGACATGATGTGGCAGACCATTTCTTAATTAAAATTATCGCCCAAAAATTGAAGATTTCAAAAACTAATTAAGCTTACAAAATTTACTGAAATATGTAAGTAAGTTTTTTTCACACTTCTGTCTTGTGTGAGGACTTAAATATTCTTCTTGAACAAACCGGATCGTCAAAAGCACATGTACTCATGTTACTATGCAAAAAATTTACAAAAACAAAAACACGCACTTTTTTGCAAGATATTTCTTTATGACATTCTTGCTTCTTTTTATACAATTTATGTACAAAAATTTTAGTTTGAAATTGTTTCTATGCGACAACATTGTTGAATTATTTACTTCTATTTTTGACGTTAAATTTTTGAGGTATTGCGTAAAAATTGTTCATTTTCGCTAATATAAAAAATGGCACATTTATCTGAGCGAGAAAGAATCGAAATTTTAATTATGGTTGGGTATGGGGACAGACATAGAACGCATGCAGAAGCATGCGATTTGTTTAACCATGAACACCCTGATAGACCTCCAATTACCAGGTCTACGGTGACAAAACTAGTTGGAAAGTTTACCGAAACTGGATCCGTAAAAGATCGACCACGGCAAGGTAGACCTCAAGTAGGAGAAGATGTGAAATTAAATGTGCTTCTAGAAGCAGAAGAAAGGCATCATGTTTCCACCAGACAACTTGCGTTAGCCAATCAGGTGGCGCACTCATTTGTCGTCAACTTATTTAAAAAAGAACACTATCATCCTTACAAAGTTCAACTTGTACAGGAATTACATGAGGATGACGAAGATCGTCGACTGCAGTTCTGTGAAGACGTAATGTTACGTTGTGACCAAAATCCAAATTTCTTGGAAAACATCGTCTTCTCAGATGAAGCTACGTTCTGCCTAAATGGATCTGTTCACCGCCATAATTGCAAATATTGGTCGCAGAACAATCCGCATTGGACTCAAGCGTGTCATACTCAGCGCAGAGGAAAAGTTAACGTATGGGTTGAAATGATTGGACGACGCATTTTAGGACCATATTTTTTTGAAAGAAATTTGACTGCTGTGCAATATTTAGAATTTTTAAGATTTGAACTGGTTCCAGCGCTCGCTGTTATTTTCCCAAGTCACGAGGATGGTGATGCACCCCATCCAAATATTTGGTTTCAACAAGATGGGGCGCCTCCCCATTATGGTGTAGAGGTTCGCCACTATCTTGACGAAATATTTCCCAATAGATGGATTGGACGGAGAGGCGTCATAGAATGGCAACTTCGTTCTCCTGACCTGACTCCGTTAGACTTTTCTTTGTGGGGTTATTTGAAATCGATAGTGTTTTTTAACAAACCGAACAATTTAGAAGATTTAAAAGAACGAATTCGCGTAGAACTTACACAAATATCCCCAGACATAATTGAGGCGAGTATACGAAGTGTTTACACTCGGCTGGGACAGTGTCAGTTGGTTGGTGGGGTCCATTTTGAGAATTTACGTTAACTGTTACAATAAATTTAAGTTCAAATGTATTTTTTTTAATTTAATTTTAATTTTGTACAAAAATAAAATTTTCGTATTTTTTTCTAAATTTATATCATTTTTTTCAAAAAAATGTGATGCAACATACCAATTGTTTTATATCACTATTTGGTGGATATAAAGATCTACCAAAAACGAGAAAAAAATAATATGGTTGCCATTTAAAGAGAGTGTTGATAACGTCATCACTAGAAAACCAATGACGTCATAAAAAAAAATTGTATGTCAAAAGATGGCGTTTTAAAAAAGAAAATTTACATGTACGAGCGTTTTTCTAAAAAATGTAAAATAATGCGGTTATGAGCTTGGTTCCAAACTTTATGACCACACTGTATATATTTTATTCTTAGTTATTTGATTTAAATGACAAAGAACGTTTTTTAAAATTTCTAATAAAATTTCTATAACTAAAATTTTGTACGCTGGGGATATCAAGGGCATATTTTGTTCATGTGGTTGCACATGTAGTAGATTTTCATCGCGTTGTCAAACTTTTTACAGTGTGTTTTTCTGGGGAGAAATTAAAAAGCATCTTTGTAATGTATTAGTTTTAATTTTGATCGGATGTCATAAAGAATTTTTTTATCGCACGCTGCAGTCATTTCCGTGCGATATTTTTACCTTAATAATATTGTTTAATGACGCAATATTTATCTTTATACTTCATAAAGACATTTTTTTTTAAATTTTTGTATTGAAGTTTCATTTAAAGTTTGCTGTGTGTGTTTTTGAATTTTACTTTCTTCATTTGTGCTTATAAGTAACTCAAAGATTATAATTATAACATTTGTCAATACTCTTTTACTGGCGCATTATAAATTTGTAGAAGAGAAAACCCACGTTTTCCGATTGGAACTCTAAAAAATAAACCGACTGAATATCTAAGCTGGACAGTTTGGTTGTGAATAGTGGTACTATTAAATTCAAAACCACTATTCATAGCAATATGTTGCAGTGTTAATTCTATTTACTCATTTAAATTAACCCATTACGTTCAATATAAACAAAATATCAAACTAGCTTATTTATTTATTAAAAGAATCTTCACAATAGTTATTAGCGATTTTCGCCAAATGGACCATTGGGGCCTTAGCCAAAACATTAGTTCTAGCACGAGGAAATGAAAATGTAACCGATGAACGTGTGTCGTAATTCGGTACAAGAAATTGTACTTCGCCGGGTAACGACGGAGAATCAATTTTGTTTGTAACAACTTTGATTAAAAAGTTGGCGTTCCTCCGTTCCGACAACAAGTCCATGCCGTACTCGCTTAAAAGGCTATTATAGTCTACACCAGGCGGTAGATATATTCCATTAGTTTTTAACGAAACATCATTCAATATATTTGTTTCAACGTTAGATATGTACTGGTTATAAGCACGACGGACTTCAGTGCGCAACCTTACAAATTATTGCTTATTGTTAGTAGAGCCTGTACGTTTCCATTTAACGTAGTAATATTCCTTCTGTTTTATCATCCTTATTACCTCTCGATTATACCATGTGTAAAACCTGCGAGAGGAAGATGTTTCGGGTACGTATCTGTCAACCACAGAAAAATAAAAACTTGCTGTCGGTACATTAACATTCGTACATGTTTTTAAATGTGACCAATCAATACAAAAAAGGTACAAAGCGTTGAAAGTGATAGTTAATTTTCAAGCCAATTGCCAGATTTTCGCATTCCATTAGTTTTTAACGAAACATCATTCAATATATTTGTTTCAACGTTAGATATGTACTGGTTATAAGCACGACGGACTTCAGTGCGCAACCTTACAAATTATTGCTTATTGTTAGTAGAGCCTGTACGTTTCCATTTAACGTAGTAATATTCCTTCTGTTTTATCATCTTTATTACCTCTCGATTATACCATGTGTAAAACCTGCGTGAGGAAGATGTTTCGGGTACGTATCTGTCAACCACAGAAAAATAAAAACTTGCTGTCGGTACATTAACATTCGTACATGTTTTTAAATGTGACCAATCAATACAAAAAAGGTACAAAGCGTTGAAAGTGATAGTTAATTTTCAAGCCAATTGCCAGATTTTCGCATCCGAATGTTCCATTGCGCATTCTGCCAATGGCTGAAATATATTTAAATTCACAAAGTGTGCGTTTAATATTGACAAACCATTCATTCTTTTCTACCTTTTCCTGACACAGTTACGTCAAAAACTAGCTTTTGCATTATCCAAGTATTAGAATCCTTCCCAGGCTTAATACGTTTTATAACCGTGATTTACGGGATATGCTCTGCGTTTATGCACAAGAAAATTACAACGGACGTTCTGCTACCTGTCTCGTGCAAGCAACAAAACTCGCGAAAACTGGTGTTTCTAAATTTCCTAAATCCAATAGCCCTCCTCGGACTTACCTTTCGTGGGCGGGTTTTTGTCAAACATACAAGTCAGTACCGACCAGTACCAGCTCAGTGAAGCGTGGGTTTCTTGACGAAACCTTGTTAATCTAACTGATCGATATTTAAAAAGGACGCCACCGTATATGCGATAACGAACTCTCGTTAATGAATAAGTCCGGAAACAGCAAGCTATACTGCAATACAAAATAAAAACGAACACAACAACCATCTAAGAAATAACAAGATTTATTGTGAACGCTGGTCGTCTAACAGAAAAATGCGAACTAGCAAGAATATATGCGTTATAGTATAATGATTGATGACGTCTTGTATATATAAATATGTAAATTAATGCAACAATAAATGACAATTTATACATAAAAATTAAAAATAATAAAGGTAACAAAACTTTTGAGCGTGCTGGAATCTAACCAGACTGTATATTATATACTAAAAAATATACGTATACTAGAGATCTCGCGTATGCGTTTACAAGCAAAATACAACCTTATCTACAAACAGTACTACTTAATTAAATGCGACCTTAAATATTTATACAACTAAGGACAACTACGCACAGGAGGCCATTGTGGGTCTCCCTCCGCTGGAACTATTTGTAAAGGCGGAGGCAATGGCTGCGATACTGAGGCAGAAGGCCAATGATGTATGGTGTCCTAATTAGGTTGTAGGGGTGCATACAGATACCACAGAAACTATACTGGAAGAGCCGATATTTCAAATGCCGGCGGACAATATGGCACCTGATATTATGTTCACATCTAAGCTGAACATATTTATACCGACCATGGAACAGGCAAAAGGTCGCTCGAGAGATTGTGGTGCCGGCACCTGGTACACTGATGGATCACAATCTAGTCAAGGGGCAAGTGCATGCATATGCGGAATGTGCTCTAGAAGAAAGATGTCGATATGTCTGGGGAAACATACAACGGTTTTCCAGGCCGAATTGTTTGCAGTCGCAGCCTGCGCCGAGGAAATTTGGGAAGCCGGCTGTGCAAACAAAAAAATCAACATAATGACTGATAGTCAGGCAGCTATTAAAGCCATTATGAATCCATCTACCAGTTCTAAGCTGTTGAAATATTGTAAACAGGTCCTCAATAAACTGGCACAGGGCAATACTGTGTCGCTGATATGGGTGCCGTGCCAGGAGATGAGGGAATTAAAGGCAATGAGATAGCCGACGAAATGACCAAAGAAGGTACCAATAGGAACTTCCTAGGACCAGAACCTATATGTGGAATCGCTAAGGATTCCGCTAAAAGGGAGATCTGGTTATGGTTGGAAAAAGAACATAAAAATAAATGTAGGTTAATGGAAGGTCAACTCCGTACCAAAACACTACTAAGGGAGCTGGACGAAAAGTTTTCAGTCAACCTAATTTGTAGTAACGAAAAAAAATTAAAATAATTTCCGGCTTAATAGCCGGACATTGTCCTTTAAGGAAGCGTCTGTACAGCATGGGCTTGGTTATCTAGCCCTGGTATAGGAGTTGTGAAAAACAAGAGGAAACTAGACTTCATGTAATATGCACATGTGAGGAAGTGAAGGAACTCAGACAGAAATATTTCGGGAGAGATCTATTGGATCCTACGAGTGTACTCAAACTTCCCCTGAGGAGGGTAGTGGTTTTTGTCGAGGACACAAGACTAACAGATTGGAACTGAGAGATCTATTGGGGATAGTCCAAAGGGCAGTGTGCTCAAGTGCCTTGACGTTCTTCAGGTCCAACCCAAAGCAGAAGAAGAAGAACTATGCACAGTTTCAATACACATTAATGACTGTAAAATTGTGTAAACAATAATACATTATTAAACATTCAAAAAGATTATAAGTAACTAGAACTCATTCAACAAATTAATAATTTTTACGTGACATAAATATGATATTACGAAGATATATGACGCAAATGAAAATTTCACCTAGCCATTAATTAAACAATATAACCAAACTAAGACTTAACTTTTGGATTGTAAGTGTAGCTCGATGCCAACTCCACTTCAACGGCGTCTCTTCCGCTTCCTTTAGATATTACGTTGGGTAAATTATTCCTTGAAATAGCATTCTCGTTCCGATGGGAGTTAAAGTTATCGGAAATTACTGACAACAGCTAACGAGAGAAACCGGTAAACAAAGCCAGTACCAAAATCCAGTAATAATAGCCCTATAGATAATATTGTCGGCGTTAGAAAAGGCGAAATACGTAAATCAATACACAGAAATGTCGAAAAGAAAATAGCGTTAATTGTTACTCATCTAAGTTGGTCAAGGGCACAATATAAGTATCAGCATGGGCGGCGGCGTAAATCCAATTATATATTGGTGTTAATTGACAAACGTGTGTAGCCAACAATATCCACATCTTTGGGTGTATAATCAAAACTTACGATACGTTACACATTAATAAAATCGGGAACACACCTAAGCACGTACACTCTAGCCGATATACTAAACGAGAGTGTGGCAAAAACTAGACGCAGTTCCCCAAAAAGATCGTAGGAGGGAACGCTTCGATCTACGATATTAGTCGCACGATTGCGTCATAAGGACATAGTACGACGGGCTACACTCGAAGGAAAAAGGCATGTATAATACGGCGCAAAACGCAACTATTATTTAAAAATAATATATCAGAATAATTGAAACATACATGAGTAGGTAAACCCCACCAGTTTTGTATAATACAAAGGTATTTTTAATAATATAAAATATTACTAAAAATCTGGTGTGAAGAACACAAATGCAGGTTCACTATTAATATTTTCTGTGAACGTGTCCGAATATATCCTATCCCCAGAGACGTAGATACGTATTTCGCTTTTCTACAAGCTCATCGGTACGCCCCTGCTGGAGAAAGGATATTTCCAGACACATTCACAGAAAAGAAACAACCTCGCCCTATCACCGTAATTATCCAGACCGAGCGCAGAAGTAAATTCGGCGCTACCTGTTGTCAGACAGCCGAAGTACCTCGCATACCGTCCACATAATTAATGTGAAGTAACGACGCCCTTCCAAAGGTTAGCACAGCCAATCTCTCTAGAAAACTGCATTTTGTTTGTGCCTTCACTCATACTACGGCTTAACCGCATGTGTAATGTATCAGAATAATTGAAACATACATGAGTAGGTAAACCCCACCAGTTTTGTATAATACAAAGGTATTTTTAATAATATAAAATATTACTAAAAATCTGGTGTGAAGAACACAAATGCAGGTTCACTATTAATATTTTTTTTTATTAATATTTTCTGTGAACGTGTCCGAATATATCCTATCCCCAGAGACGTAGATACGTATTTCGCCTTTCTACAAGCTCATCGGTACGCCCCTGCTGGAGAAAGGATATTTCCAGACACATTCACAGAAAAGAACCACCTCGCCCTATCACCGTAATTATCCAGACCGAGCGCAGAAGTAAATTCGGCGCTACCTGTTGTCAGACAGCCGAAGTACCTCGCATACCGTCCACATAATTAATGTGAAGTAACGACGCCCTTCCAAAGGTTAGCACAGCCAATCTCTCTAGAAAACTGCATTTTGTTTGTGCCTTCACTCATACTACGGCTTAACCGCATGTGTAATGTATCAGAATAATTGAAACATACTTGAGTAGGTAAACCCCACCAGTTTTGTATAATACAAAGGTATTTTTAATAATATAAAATATTACTAAAAATCTGGTGTGACAAAACTGGTGGGGTTTACCTACTCATGTATGTTTCAATTATTCTGATACATTACACATGCGGTTAAGCCGTAGTATGAGTGAAGGCACAAACAAAATGCAGTTTTCTAGAGAGATTGGATGTGCTAACCTCGGAACTAACCTTGGAAGGGCGTCGTTACTTCACATTAATTATGTGGACGGTATGCGAGGTACTTCGGCTGTCTGACAACAGGTAGCGCCGAATTTACTTCTGCGCTCGGTCTGGATAATTACGGTGATAGGGCGAGGTGGTTCTTTTCTGTGAATGTGTCTGGAAATATCCTTTCTCCAGCAGGGGCGTACCGATGAGCTTGTAGAAAAACGAAATACGTATCTACGTCTCTGGGGATAGGATATATTCGGACACGTTCACAGAAAATATTAATAGTGAACCTGCATTTGTGTTCTTCACACCAGATTTTTAGTAATATTTTATATTATTAAAAATACCTTTGTATTATACAAAACTGGTGGGGTTTACCTACTCATGTATGTTTCAATTGTTCTGATACATTACACATGCGGTTAAGCCGTAGTATGAGTGAAGGCACAAACAAAATGCAGTTTTCTAGAGAGATTGGCTGTGCTAACCTTTGGAAGGGCGTCGTTACTTCACATTAATTATGTGGACGGTATGCGAGGTACTTCGGCTGTCTGACAACAGGTAGCGCCGAATTTACTTCTGCGCTCGGTTTGGATAATTACGGTGATAGGGCGAGGTGGTTCTTTTCTGTGAATGTGTCTGGAAATATCCTTTCTCCAGCAGGGGCGTACCGATGAGCTTGTAGAAAAGCGAAATACGTATCTACGTCTCTGGGGATAGGATATATTCGGACACGTTCACAGAAAATATTAATAGTGAACCTGCATTTGTGTTCTTCACACCAGATTTTTAGTAATATTTTATATTATTAAAAATACCTTTGTATTAAAAATAATATATTTAAACGTAACAGTGCTGTACTTAGAAGGTGTGAAGAACTCTGCCCAGCCAAAATCATTCCAGACCGAAAAATATTTTAAAGAATATTCAATCAATTAGGTGAAACAGGTTTGTTTTATAACAAAGCTCCTGATGGACGACCGAAAATTGTAACAGTCGAACAAGATGAAGAATCGCGAAAAATCCGGCATTAAGCACTAAGCGTTTGGAAGCTTCTACGGTAATTGACAAATTAACCGTCTCAAGAATCATCCATGGCAAAATTTGTTTCCCTACCATTTTAGGCTCGTTCAAAATTTATTGCCAGGAGATTTTCAAGCCAGATTAGAATCTTGTCAAAATGTACTAAATAAAAAAAAACGAAGACCGCTTGTTCCCGAAAAAGATATTACTTGCAGACTTTTACAAGACGTGGAATTAGTAACTGGCGAAATAATCACTATGTTTTGGAAAATCCACGCCTATCCAGAGAAAGATATTTCCAACACGAGTTTCCGATAAATATTTGATTCGGTATTATTGACAATTTCTTTATTGGCCCATTTCAACTTCCGCAGAGACTTAATGAAAAACGATTTATAGGATCTTTGGAAGGTAGGAATTGAGAAAAAATGCATAGAGCAAAGTCGTCTCTAGCCAAGTATGACATCCCAATTTTAAACGTTCCACCTTATTCGCCTGACCTGGCACCATGTGACTTTTATCTGTTTCCTAAGGTCAAATCTGCATTAAAAGGAACAAGATTCCAGACAGTTGGAGCTGTGAAAGCGACATGCGCCAACAGCGAGCTCACACAAGAAGACTTCCAGTACTGTTTTGCACAATGAAAGATTCGAATAACAACAACGAAATCATTAGTAATATCTGAAGATCCAATAAGATGCAAACTGGCAATAGGAGAAAAAATAGTAGTTCAAATGATGAGTGTAAATTATCTGGGAATCGAGATGTCGAACCACAGAAACAACTATCAGGAAGTAAAGCAACAGGTTATGAAGAGAACGCGTATATCAGGATACTTGACAGACGTGATATAGAATAACAAATACCTAAAAATGGAAAGCAAAGATCTACAAAACGATCATCAAACCGGTAATAACATATACGGTGGATACACAAGCAGACACAAGCAAGACGAAACAACTACTGCGCATATCAGAAATCAACTTCACTAAAAACTATAGCCGGAAAACCAGAAGAGACCGGATTCGAAATAAAGAAATCAGAGACGAGAACAGGATAATAGCCCAAAAAAACCAAAAGTGTGGAAATAAGAACTGTAAATGACAAAAAACTAGCAGAGAAAAGAGACTCTGGAAAGCCGCAAAAGACATAACTCTAAAGCTGGGTGTCAATTTCTACCGAGACATCATAACATTAGTAAAGAAGAACTGGCTACGGCCTAAAGTTGAAGAGGAAGAAGAAGAGAAGATTCGAATGGAGCTGTGTAGGGCTAGCGGAGGGGTGTATGTTGAAAGGGGAGAATTATTAAATATAATAAAATAAAATTAAATAAAACAATAACTTTGTTTTACCACTTTATAATACAATAAAGTGCAATAAAGTGGTAAAACAAAGTTATTGTTTTATTTTATTTTATTTTATTTTATTATTTTCAAAATGAATTACCACAACGTTAGGGCTACCAGTATTAATTATTAAATATGTATAAATGTAAAATGAAAATGTTACAACATCAGTCTCGTGATTTTATAGCCATAGCCTCGTATCTACTCTGGAAACGACTTAGATTGTGGTGATATTTCGAATACAGATAAAAAATCCTGCTAATAGTCAATTGCCATTGTATTGTTAAAAGGCACAATCCCGTTATTTAATAGACGGACCTGGTAAACACTTAACTTACCAAATTCACATTTAAGTAAAAAAAACAGAATTACATTTTTAATTACATTTTGAACACTTTGTATCTATTAATATTTAATCATAATTTAATATGACGTTTATATCTAGCGGTTCTTAGTAAGATCTAAAAGAAGTTATCAGTAAAAAATTAGTCGTAAGCCAACGAGAGTAAGTAACTCGTAACATATGACAGCCGAGCTTAAATCTAGACATCTCATTTATTCGTTAGATTGTCACGATAATTCCCAGTGGAGAGTAACAGATTAAGTTCCGGTTTTCAATTCCGGTTACGTCCACTCTTCCTTTTCACTGCGCAAACTTTACACATATAAGGAAGATGTTATTTTATCGATTTACGGGGAAAAGTTAAGTCTACTAACTTTATGACTCCGAAATAGGATTTTCGTAGTGGAGAGTACGTGCGTCTAATTCTGTAAGTAATGAAGAGGAAATTAAGGACAACGTAAATTTTATATAATGATAAAAACTAATTGCTGTTACACTGTAGCAAGAGATATGGTTATTATTAACGAGCGTGCAATCGCCAGAAATAATTGCAACTGAAGTTTCCAGAAGTTGAAATAGTATGTATTACGCGTACTCATCTTATTAATATTAATGGTTTAAAGTATTCCGTGTGTAAAGGATGTTACAATAAAACGAATAATGTTAACAGTAAATAAAACAACATTATTATTGTAAAATGTTTGACGTCTTTATTGCATCATGTTATTTGGTATATGACAATTAAGTGTGGACGATAGTATCGGCCAAACGTACACCACAGCTTCGGCGACACACCTCAACTCGTTGGTCTAAATTATGAATGACATCTCCATATAATTGCACCTTTATCCTACCAATAGTTCCCAAGAAATAGGTTCAATGATGTCAAATCGCATAATCTCGGGGCCAATTGACTTGACTGTTTCGGGAAATAATGCGATCTGCGATTTTCTAATGCAATAAGGCCCTCGTTCCATTGGCTGTGTGGCATGTGGAACCATCTTTTTAAAACCACATATTGTCCACATCCATATCTTCCAATTCGGGCCATGGAAAGTTTATATTCATCTAACAGTAGCACTCACCATTCACAGAAACAGAAAAAAACGATCAAATGATTCCCCAGCCCAAAATTCACACCAGTGACTTTTATGGATGTATCGGTTTCTGTATTATCTATCTTGGATTCTTATCACCACTATTACTAACTAGGGGTTTGGCTAGGGCTAATAATAATAATTATTCTAAGATAAATACAATAATTAGATGGTGCTGATGAAGTTCCTTCAAAGGTCCAGGACGTGCGTGGTACTGGTTAATTAAAATAAATATACAACAACTTAATACATAAAATAAAACACAGCGGCGTCCTTAAAATTTGTATTTATATTTACATAATAATAAATCGAAATTCGTATATTTAAATAAAAGAAATTGATGTATGTAAAAGTCATTAAATTAGTAATATATACAAAAGGGGCGATAAATTAGTAATCGAGAAATTAATATAAAATATCTGAAATAGAAAGGTAAAACAGTAATAAAACAAAGTACTGTATACACGCGGAGCGGTGAATAAGTAGATTAAAATTAACACAAAAAATACTCTGAAACGAACGTTAAATGGAGTAGTAAATTAAGGGTTAATTAACTACGATGAATATAAAATAATCTCTGTATAGAACAATACAGTTACCTTGAGTTGGCGGCCACGTGGTCTGAAGATATACTCGGACAAGTATATGTAGAGCGGTGTTGGCCGGTGGGATAAGAAATTAATTAGTTTAAATTAATATGAATTCGCTTAAAAGAATAATATATATAGAACAATACAGAATTACCTTAGAAGCGGAAGAGATGCAGGGGGCACGTGGCCATGCCACCTGTACTTGACCAGTACGGCGCGTGGTGTTGCACTTTCGAACATTCGAACGAGAAGACAGGACTGATAGTTTGTGGCGATAGAAAAGTCTAGAACGGTCGGTTTATGATCTATCGAAGAGGGGGTCGATATCTTTAATTATATTTAATTAGAAGCGCGACCTAAAGATGACTTCTATCGATGTCATAATTATTATTAGAGTAACCCTTGTGACATAAGCTTCTTAACGATATCAAACAAGACATATAAAAGAAGATGTAAATAATATTAATTAAAAGAATTTAAAATGGAATGTTCTAGAAGAAATTCGACATTAACGTTACGGTTCTGAGATTCAGGTAGAAGGAAGGGTCTCGGTCAAGAAGATGACAAAAGAAATGCTTTTTCTTTGTAACGAATATATACAAGAAAAATGTCTATGTGTATTTAAATAAAAGAATTAAAACTTCTATACGCTAAGCGTAACACCACAAATGCGATAACTTTGCGTATTAACGAATCCTCTGAGAAAAGAAAAGATAGGCTCCTTACTGAAGTTGTCTTTCTTTGAAAAATTGTAATAATGTTGTGTTTGCTAGTGCACTCAATTGGCGAACATATGACGCTTCAAATGGTCAGGACGCTTTAGTTGCTGCGTTGGATGAATTTTGTGAGCATGCAATTTCACATTTCTTTTTATTCGATGCGCCGTCGCTATCAAGAGATGCAGTTCCTACGTACGATGTCGAACTGAGGTGCCTGGGCTCTCGGCTTTATTCTCGCGTATTGATATCCTGACTATAAATCCCAACACCTTGAAAGCTTGATTAAAAATTAATTGAATATGATCGTTAAACGACCAATTAGTGGCAAAAATAACACCAAAGTCTTTGACTCTGACAGCTACATCAAAAACATGATCTTCCATTAAATAGAGGTAATTAATGGGATTGATTGTCCGATAATAACTCACAAGAAAACATTTATCAACATTTAAATGTAGTTTATTGAGACGTGACCAGGAAGCCATAAAATTAATAGCTGATTGTAATTTAACACAAGTATCATATGGAACTAGATACACGAGTACATAATTTAATATCATCAGCATAGGCAAAAGACAAGCAAGGTAAGAAATCTACGAGATCATTAATAAATAAAGTAAGACTTAAGCTTGAGCCTTTAGGCATATCGGAAACTAAGGGATCTATCGTAAATCAAGGGATTTATAATTGCTTTTATTATTCAACTATGACGACTTCAATTTAACCGAAGAAAGGGCAAATCTATAAACCTACTTCCGTAATAAAATCCGCTGATCTATAAAATCGAAGGCTTTAGAAAAGTCAGTCTGTGTATATGATATCAACCTGACTTCGATCATTGTTAACGTGTGTGATTTAATAGCATTCATCTTAATGAGGCATAATAAACCATTTACAAAATCTATCCATCATTCAAACGTTGAGAAGTAAACGATTCACCTCCAAACCAAAGAACCTCTACAACTCGGAAGAAACCCTAAAAATCAGGATTTCTTATCACTTCTTCGCGAGAATATTCGTGTAAGCACTTTTAAAAACTAAAGAAGGAAAAACGAACAAGGACGTTTTATATAGATGAAGAAAATGGCAGAAGTTACGATGCACCGATCTAAAAGAAGTGTTAATGATACATTTAATATTCTTTTGTAATATTTTAATTTCAAACATTTTTTATTGTTAAATATAAGTAAATCTAGGATACAGAATTCAAACATAACACTTCCAATTTTATTCAACGTGCATTTTCAAATTTAAACCACTATATAATATCATTTTATTATCACATTCAAATTGTAAAACTTTCTTTAAGTTCTAAGAATTCTTTACATTTGCAAATCTATCTATTACCTACTTTATAATTTAGACCACTCATTTTATTACCTTGGGTTATAATAAACAAATGGTTTAATCAGTATATCAATTCTTAAGATCACAGTTCCTAGGTATGTATAATAAATTTCATTACTTTAACAAGGGACGATCCGAAACTGCATACTTAGATTTATAACATAAATACTTAATTAATAATTATATTTTATTATTTATTAGTTAAGATTAAATTTTTAAACTTTGGGTATTATTGCTTGTAGGTACAATTTCCACGAAGTAATAACACAGTATAATTCCCCGTTATGACTTCAAACAATACAATGTACAACAATACGCACATTTAATTATGTAATAGGGGTAGTAGTATATTTTTACCTACTTGTGAAACATACAGAATAGATCAGTATAAACTCAACAACAGTATAAATAGTCTTAACATCATAAAACAGTCTTAACATCATAACAAGCAGTAATATTCTCAAACACAGTATCAATATCAACAATAAGGCACACAGTCTTACTTTAAACACCAATATAACGGTCATACTTTAACCAGAAACACCAGTCTCAACAGCAGTTTTATGTTAGTATAAGTCATTGTAGATCCAAAATAAATGTATATAGTGTAAATAAATATATTAGATGAAAGTACATTTATTCATTTAACAAACAGTCACCGAAAATTTAAATAGTAAAGTGTATACAGTTTTACAACCTGTGCCCGGCGAAGCAAGATCGAGGGCGCGATTCTATGAACTGTATACAACCATAACATTGGTGCATCACAAACCGGATTCATCACCAACAATTTGGTCTACGATCCGCAAAAAATGTGTTTCAAGAGCCGACATCCCCAACAGGACGTGAGAATCAAAGATTAGGCGAGAAATGCAATGCTTTTACATAGCGAAACATTGTTCAACAAGCTTTGGATCAGTAGGCATGTTGCGTTTATCTATAAAATTATAGACATTCTTACATTTATTTAATCAAATTCCCTGAACTGAGGCATTATTTTTTCAATATTCCAGTATATATATTTGTCACTCGTTATTCCATGTATTGTGTTCTCTTCTTTTTCATCGTGTGTATTCTATGTCCAAATAATTTTAGTTACATTCTAAAATAAAGAAAAATATACACACAAACATATGGAGCTGTATCTGAAGGTGTAGCTGAAGAAGTTGTGAACCTGGTTTAAGATTTCTCTGAAAAGCCTTTAGAGCAGTATCATGCAAATGTTGCAAGTTTGATATCATTAGTTGTTAGTAGATCTGTCATGTATAAGAGGTACACCCTGGGACTTTATATTTTTCGGTATACCAGACTGAATCAGAAATAATTTTGTATAAGAATCCTTATAGTCGACTAGGAAATATCTGCTTGTCATGTAGGACTTAATTTTATTATTAATTAGTAATTTGCATAATGGATCCGATAGCTTTTTCTTTATTTTATACATCAGACCAGCAGACAAAGCTTTCTTTATTTTATACATCAGACCAGCAGACAAAGCTAGTCAAAGCTTGAGACAAGTCTAGAGAACCTGCAGAACAGTATCTCATATTTTCGAAGTCGTCGATTATGGTTTTTAGAATATATATATAGAACATCGTGATTTATTAAATTCTTTATTTTTATTATGAAACAGACATGTAAATAAATTTACATATCTGTAACTGTATACTTGGACAATACCTCGTATTTTCGGAATTTACTTCTGCTTAAGACATATGTTTCTGCAATTTATAGGCGTCGTCAGCTAAGCTAATGAAGCAATGTATACAAATGATACAAATCTTTATAAATAAAATCTGTATCTGTATATGACATTAAGCCGAACCGCTCATTAGATATAGCAAGTTTCATCCTATAAGGTGGCACTTATTTACGAGTGACATCTTACGGACGAAAGAGACTATCCCAAAGAAAGCTTAATGTCATATACAGATACAGATTTTATTTATAAAGATTTGTATCATTTGTATACATTGCTTCATTAGCTTAGCTGACGACGCCTATAAATGGCAGAAACATATGTCTTAAGCAGAAGTAAATGCCGAAAATACGAGGTATTGTCCAAGTATACAGTTACAGATATGTAAATTTATTTACATGTCTGTTTCATAATGAAACAAAAGCTATATACGTGCATATAACGTATAGACATATTTAAAACATTTTTGTATATCTACCGCCACCTGGCTCGTTTTAGAAGGACTACCCGTATTCCTTTCGGTTCGTATGAGCATAGCTTGTCAATCGAAAGATCACTTTCTTTGGTATAGTCTCTTTCGTCCGTAAGATGTCACTCGTAAATAAGTGCCACCTTATAGAATGAAACTTGCTATATCTAATGAGCGGTTCGGCTTAATGTCATATACAGATACAGATTTTATTTTTAAAAATTTGTATCATTTGTATGTGTTCATTAGCTTAGCTGACGACGCCTATAAATGGCAGAAACATATGTCTTAAGCAGAAGTAAATGCCGAAAATACGAGGTATTGTCCAAGTATACAGTTACAGATATGTAAATTTATTTACATGTCTGTTTCATAATGAAACAAAAGCTTTATACGTGCATATAACGTATAGACATATTTAAAACATTTTTGTATCTTTATTTTTAATTAAAATCTTTTGCATGATATTCTTCAAGTTAAATTAATTCCATTATTATTAAGGTTTAAAAATAAAATGGAGGCTAGTTAAATCCACTATTCATCTTAATAGTTTTCCTTTTGAACCAAATTGTTGTGCTAGTAAAATTATTTTTATATTTATTTCCTCCCACACGAGGCACGGAAGTCGAAAATGTTGAAATGTCAAACAATTATTAGTTCATACAATGACGCATTGCCCCATTGAACAAAGGCACCGTTTTTGAAATTATAAATAAAAAAAATTGGCTGCAACTACAAACAATAGAAGAATTAAAAAATGTGCGTGTATGTGCGTGTATGTGTGTCTGGTTGTTATGCAAAAAGATTTTAATAATGTTCCAAAGTAAAATGTGAATTTTAGCAGGCAAGAGGGAGATAACGAATGCGATTAATTAAGAGAATATACAAGAATTAAAGAAGTTGTCAAAAACTAATAACCTATATTCTAAATTATTTATTTCAAAACAATGGGAGGAAAAAATATTTTAAGCGTTCTTCCACTCATTATGAGCGCGGCTTGAGAGGAGAGTGACTTTTCAATGAAATACTTATTTTAAGGTTAAAAATATATTTTATTTTTCGACATAATCCCCTTGCAAGTCTGCACACTTAGCACAGCGAGTTTCCAATTTTCTCTTCATTTATCCGAAATCTCTTGCGATCGAGACATTTTTTTTAAATTTGGAAATAACAAAAATAACTGGGAGCCAGATCTGGCGAACTCAATTCAACGAATTTTGTTAGAGTAACAGCGGGCAAATGAGAAGACGTATTATCGTGATGGAACAATACCCAAAAATTGGTAACAGAAGTGCTACCAACCTTTGAAAAGTCACTCTTCCGCCAAACCGCCCTCGCATTTAGTAAATGACATGACAAAAAGTCCAGATTTACTATTAGTAGCATTTAAGTTGAATTAATACAGGTATAGCAAACGCCAATTAAGTTGGCGCGAGGAGGGGTAACTTCGCGCAGGATTAAAAGTAGTGGGGAGACTTGTTATTGGTTTTACATCAAATGTCAGATAATTATAACCTCTGAGCGTGTAACCCTTTATGATCCCCTAGCAAAGACATTATGTTCCGTCAAAAGTCAATGACAAATGTATTCTGACAATTACACTAGTTTACACCGAAAATGTACATTTGATGAGAGATAGATTTCCTTATGTATTTTCTTCCACTGAATTCGAAAATCAAGGTTAAATTTTTTTTTATGGAACAGTTTTTGAGATATTGTAATTTTTTCGACCTTTTTTCACTTGACAAATACACTAGTTTACACCGAAAATGTACATTTGATGAGAGATAGATTTCCTTATGTATTCTCTTCCACTGAATTCGAAAATCAAGGTTAAATTTTTTATATGGAACAGTTTTTGAGATATTGTAATTTTTTACCTTTTTTCACTTGACAAATCATATCTCGGGCTAGAAATGCCCGATTGGGTCGTTCTTGGTACCCAAATGCAAGGTATTGAGATGACGAACAAATATGTATAATCGGATCTTTGATTGATAAAGCGGTTCAAAATATATCGATGAAAATAGGGCACATTTTCAAAAAAATTATATTTTACAGTGATTCTGTGCCGACAGAAAAGTACAAATCGTTAAAAAAAAAGTCTGGTTTCTGTTCATGTACGTAAAGATGATACTTTTACGTAAGAACTAAGACCAACCAGAAGAAAATCTACCGAAAAATGACAAAGTTATAAGCAATTGAGTGAATAAATCCAAATCCCATATTTTCCGAATATTTTGTTTTTTTCGACAATTTATTGGGTTTAAACGCTTGCAATACATTCTTGACATTTTTGTGTGTTAGAAATAGTTGTGGCTCTTGTTTTGTCTTCGGTTGCTTTTGGGATCTGTTTCTCTAGTGAGAAACCAACATTGCTTCATCCCAAAATCCTTGATAGCGCCGCTCAATGGTCTTAATTTGTTGGTGAAATCTCTCGCCGTGTTCGTCACTTACGTCACCAAGATTGTCCGGAAAGAAATTCAAATGCGAATGCAAGAAATTGATTTTTAGAGACATATTTACACCTGTTAGAAATAAATAAAATGGTAAAAACAATACAATAGAAAACAACCAGGAATGAAATTAAATAATGGCATTCCGTACCCATCTTGTTGTAGTTCTTCAGCAAATCGGTAATAATTCTCTCGTAGTTTGGGCTTTTATTGTTCCCAAGAAAATTGGTAACAACCCGCTGAAATGAATTCCAGGCCTCGTTTTCAACTGGTGTTAAATATTTTGGAAAATCTGTGCTTTTTACCAATTTCTTTATGTGTGGACCATCGAAGACGCCTTCCTTGAGTTTTGCTAAAGAAAGCTGCGGGAAAAGGATTTTCAAATAGGAAAATACTTGGCCTTCCTTGTCTAAGGCCTTCACAAAATTTTTAATGAGGCCAAGTTTAATGTGCAACGCTGGAAGGATTATATTTTCTTTTTTGACAAGAGGCACGTATTTAATATTGTCTTTGTCCACTGTGACGTTCTCCCTTTCTGGCCAGTCTTTTCTTCTATAATGATGTTCACGAGCACGACTATCCCAGAGGCAAAGAAAGCAGCAATATTTTGTATATCCACCCTGCATTCCACACAATATGCCGACGACTTTGAGATCGGAACATATTTTCCAGTTGTGATGCTCATATTGAATGTATTTTAGCAAACTGGGCATTGTGGGGATAGAAGGTTTTTCATTTCCAATATGCAGTAGGACTGCTTTCAAACTCTCCTTACTACCGTCAATGAACAAGCGCCACTCATTTGGATCATAAGGCTCTCCGAGTTGCTCAAACAATGCAAGAATATCGTTGCACTAGCATATGTCGTTTTCCTTCTTAAAATGTTGTGCGTAAGGTTTATCACGGTTTCTGTAAAATGTTCCATTTACTCCCGGAGCCAAACAGTTCCGTTGCTACAGGCGAGATGCAAGTAACTCCGCTTTTTCCTTTGACAGCTCGAGATCTCTCACCAAATCATTCAGTTCAGGCTGCGTAAAATGTTGCAATTGCGACTCCTGTTGAAATTCATTATCACTGCTTGTGTCTGTCTGTAGTGATGATTCGAAAAATTCAGTCGTTGAATGGGGGAACTTAGGATGAGGAAATTCACTTGAATGTGGAACTGGAAGCAAAACAGATGCTACTGTCGCATAAACCCATTTGGCACTCTTTCCAAAACAAGTGGATTTGCTCAGGCAAAAGTACACCGAATTTCATGTATCGTCTAATTTGTAATAAAAATTCACTTTATTATTAATTCATTTGTATATATAAATTTAATTTTACTGTGATGAACCAGAAGCCCACGCGGCAAGAGTTATATGGCACGATAAACAAACATTATTTGGTGTCCATTGCTCATGAAAAGTTGCAGGTGCTATTCCAAAATATTGCAGATAATTATGTTGTAATGAATCGGTGAATCTACGTCTATTTGGTTGGGGGACAAAATTGCCACACACGTAACAGAAATTATTTGGATTGTTTACGCACTTAAATTCTCGTTTTCTTTTAGGCATTTTGGTGAACACAATCAAATATAATTTCAATCAAATTTGTGAATTCCTATAATATACAAACAACCGACACTACGTTTTATAGAAGATGTCAAAACAAAATGTCAGGGTTCTAAGGTTCCTAAATGTGATGTGTTGTTGTTTTGTTTGGAATAAAATCTAAGAACTCTAGCGTCAACGTGAGAACTAATATACGTTGCCAATATACCAACAGGCTATCGATATAAAATCATGTTCCTATGCCAAAGACATATAAATATCAAGATATAGCAAGAGTCAGCTGTTTATTGGTACGAATAATAATTATTATTATAATAGTAATAAGAAAGTCAAAATACATAAAAATAACAAATAATAAATTCAATATATTTGCGTGTGAGTAACCGAACTCATAAATTATCGAAAAAAATAAAATATTCGGAAAATATGGGATTTGGATTTATTCACTCAATTGCTTATAACTTTGTCATTTTTCGGTCGATTTTCTTCTGGTTGGTCTTAGTTCTTACGTAAAAGTATCATCTTTACGTACCATCGGCGCCTTAAAAAATGGGTACAACATTGATAGATGAACTAACGTAATTTATCAAAAATCGTACAGTGTGTTTTCGCCTTAATGCCAAGCTATGTCAAGCGATGTGCAAAGGTTATATAGAATGACAGTAATCGTTTGCGTACCTTTATGTACTCCTTTAATCAACGCAGTAATACAATAAAAATCATGTACGCGTACCCGTTTTTTTAGGCGCCGATGGTACATGAACAGAAACCAGACGTTTTTTTAACGATTTGTACTTGTCTGTCGGCACAGAATCCAGAATCACTGTAAAATATGAATTTTTTGAAAATGTGCCCTATTTTCATCGATATATTTTGAACCGCTTTACCAATCAAAGATCCGATTATACATATTTGTTCGTCATCTCAATACCTTGCATTTGGGTACCAAGAACGACCCAATCGGACATTTCTAGCTCGAGATATGATTTGTCAATTGAAAAAAGGTCGAAAAAATGAAAAAATTAAAATATCTGAAAAACTGTTCCATAAAAAAAAATTTAACCTTGATTTTCGAATTCAGCGGAAGAAAATACATAAGTAAATCTATCTCTCATCAAATGTACATGAAAAAAATTTCATTTTGTAAACTAGTGTTATTTGAGTAGTGGGGGTGGACGTTCTTAAAAACGGCTTCTGCGCACCCCCTCCTCGTGCCAACTTAATTGGCGCATGCTATACCTATGTGCTTTTTGTAAGCACTTGACAATTTTTTTTTTTATTAACGGTACCTCATGATATTACGATCTAATCATCATAAAATATTAACAAGTAATCCTGTTTTAGTCTAGATATTAATTGAGAATTTAATATAAGAGTACCGTAGTTTTTAACACTAAGTCGGTTGATTGTTTTAGGCAACGGAAATATCTCTGCCTTTTTTCTTTTTCAACTTAAAATCACTACATTAAATAATTCTCTCCTTCTCCCCTTCCCCTCTTCCCCCCTTTCCATCTTGCTTAATTCCTTCCTTCCTTCCTTGATGAAAGTAAAAGAAATTATGAGAGATTATAAATAAACTAAAAATTAAGGCACGTCATTTCCGTACACTTTGAAACTTAAATACTTGAATTATGTTTAAATTCAAAGGACGATCTGGAGATGCATATTAACAATGATGTTTGTTTCATAAATTCCTTACTAAACTATTATGTTACTAAAGTATTTATTAAAAAGAAGAAATGACATATGAAGAGAGCAAAAATATTAAACAATGTCTTGTCGTTCTCTAGACTTTTTGATAAATTCCTTTCCGCTTCTCTTTATAACCATGATGAAAGTGTCGATATTGAAGTTAGTGGAAGTGATTTTTCGGCAATTTCTGATTCAAAAGGAGTTGACAGTGCAATGAAATGGAAGGATGTGGCCCTTTTATCTACAATCCACATCCATTACAAAAAAAAAATGTGATTAAAATTGACCGTTTTTGTCAGAAAAAGTCGTAAGGCAAGCGATAAATCATGGAAGGAATAGAAAAAGAGGTAAAGGTAAGGTATACCTACGCGAAAGCTATCCAAAATAATTATGGGGGCGTCTAAAGGATCTTCAGTGAAGCAAATCATTCTAATAAATTCATTTGGGGAGACGCACCGTTAAGTTAAAAAAGTACCTTCGAAATAACTAGTAACTTCAAATGTTACGTTTACGTCCAAATACACACAACACGTCCATTTTCTTGTCCTTGTATAGTATTCTTAATTTATAGTAATCCCATTTTCGCTTATATGTTCTGTGTATTCCTTCTAATAAGCGTATATGAGTATATATTTTGTAAATAAACATTAAGGTAAGTTTTGCTGCCAAAAGGAACGAAAATGTCAACTTTTGCATTATGTTGAATCAACCATTCTTTAAATTACCCAAACTATATTAATCCAAGATGACGCTAAAGTATTATAGAGTGGATATCGTTCAAGAGAAAGAAAGAAGACCTAGGAGATATCGTTGCTGTGTATTTTTCTTTCTCTCTTCTATCCATAATTAACCGCTTCTTTAAACACTTTTTTTGTAATGTTCTTGGGTTTTTTCATTCATACACGTGTTTTCTCTTATTATATTTAGTTTTTATGTAGATTTGCAGCTATGTAACGGGAAGTCAATTTCTTTTGTTATAAATGTATTCGTATTTCTCTTTGCCAAATCTCATGCTTCGGCTCCATATGTTTGTGCGTATATTTTTATTTATTTTAGAGAGAATGTAACTAAGATCATTTGGACATGAGAAAAAGAAGATGGATTAGCAAAATGACAACAATATTTTAAAAAATACTGAAAAAATAATGCCTCAGTACATTTTAACACAAGAGAATTTATTAAATAAATATAAGAATGTATAATTTTATAAATAAACCCAGCATGCCTACTGATCCAAACCTTGTTGAACAATGCTTCGCCATAATGTCCTGCATCTCTCCTCCGATTTCTGACGTTCTCTTCCCCTAGATCGATGCATATAAGTTCTGCTATTTTCTCTTTGTCTACTTCTTCGTTCTTTCTAATTTAGTTCTTAGAAGTGCTTATGCGATTAGGCATAGAGGACGCCACTAATCAAATTAACCTCCATCTTTAATTAGCCTAAATCCAAAGTTTGAGTGCGATATGTGTAGTGTTGTAGCAACAACGAACTTGACAAGTTGATAAGTTAGTCGAAAAATGGAATTAAATCGTAAAAATTTTTGCGCAATAATTTTTGAAGACAATTATCTCAACAAGAATGTCTCGTCGAGTTAGTCTCTGTTTACGGTAATTAAACACCACATCAGTCAACTATTTCTCGTTGGTATGGAGAATTCAAATGTGAACGGATTAGTCTTAGCGACGATCCAAGAACAGGTGCACCAAAAACGGTAGTCACTTAGGAAAACGTCGATGCTGTGCGCCAGCTCATCAACGAAGATCGGCATGTGACATATCGCGAAACTAAAACATCATTGGGGATTACTGCCGATTGGTATACAACCATTTGCATCCTCCTACAAGACAATCCAAGTTCGCACGCATTCTGCAAGACAATTGAATTTTGAACGGAACAAAACGCCGAAGTGTTAGACCATCCTCCGTACAGTCCCGATCTAAGCCCCAACAACGATTTCTTTACCTTTCCGAAAATCAAGGGCTGCCTACGTGGTCAAAGGTTGCAATCGTCGGAAGGCGCAATCGATGCCTTCAAAAACGCAATTTTGACTGTACCAACAAATGAGTGGAATAACTGCTTCTAGAGTTGGTTAAAGCGCATACAAAATAAATCTTCGTGGAGAATACTTCGTAAAACAAGAAAGTCTTTAAAAGCTATCTACTGCTTTATTCCAGCTCCATATGCAAAATATAAAAGACAACCCTCGTATATATAATATAAATTCAAAATATTGTCAATTACGACGCGAACCCCAAAATTAAAAACCCCCTGAAAATTATATTTTGCGACGCCTATGAATTCAAAATATTCAGAATGTATATGAATTATAAATACCTCTATAGAAGTTACACATACGCTACAGAGTATGTTTACATACGCAACAGCCGTCGATGTTATAAAAACTATGACATTGTTGTGTCCTAAGGTCAATAACCTCGTACAAATTCAGTTGTTTATATATTCAAGTGAATTATTAAAAATTGAGATATGCGCTACATTAATTTACAAAGCTATTTAAAAAATCATACTAAGGATAATTTGTGAACTTTTAGAACTAACATCATTTTATGTGTATTATATGAATGTTTTTTTTTGTTACGAGCAGTAAAAAATATAAAATATTTGATGGATTCAGAATGCCGCTATTGAATTTACAGCCTTCAATGTTTACGTTTATAAAAACGCTAGAAGATAACATTGTATATAAGTTTTGTATAGTAAGGGTTCGATAACCTTGACGAAAGTTAGCTGTTAAAAATTTATATTTACTTGTAAATTTTTAAAGGCGATGTATTAAAAGAACATGTAAGATGTGTGCTCTACGGGCATTTAACGTCTTATTTGATAACAATCAATCTTTAATCGCAGACGTAAATGTAAATCGTTTCCAACGTACGTAACGATCGACAACTTGACGAAACTTAACAAGACCGACAATAAAACTATTCTTTTTATTATTGTGGATCAGCTTTAAGTATCGTCTCTGATCCTTTTTATAATATAGTCGCACAGTGGTGTAACAATTTTTTTTTAGATACCTTTATCATTTTTTCCTCGCTTATGGGAAGGAATTTTGGGAAAATGTTTCGGATTTCTAGTCGTACATCTTTTCATTTTTCATACGTTTTCTTTTTATTTCAAAGACACCCGATATATTTAAAATTGATTAAATTCGAGGGTATATTTAAATTACCCCTTTAATAATTTTTTAATTAAATTTGTTTCAACTGTTACAATTAGCTAAACAAAAATGTACAAAAAATCACGCGGTGTCTTTATAATGGCAAAATTACCGATCTAGATGGCATTATAAGAGAGTAATCCTTCTCTTTAAGCCTTTTCTTGCGGAACTAAAGAAGATAAGGAATATCATTTGGTATGGCCGCTTCCGGAAAACATTGTGTCAATAAGAAAAGACGACTACGGTGGTCGCAAGTCCGACACTCCAGACTCCAACCCTACTTTGAGCAAAACACAAAAGAATTTAATAAATCATCGTTCCGAGAGCATTCCATCCAAAAACAACGTTAAATTTCACCCGTTGCCGTACCGTAAAATTCTACCATACTTTGGCGTTTTAGGCATTTCGTGAAATATGTATTCGCTCCGGCAGTAGGCAGTCGATACGGGCACGTTTTGAAATATAAAGGGCTTTGTTTCCAAGTTATTTCACATAATAATGCGATTTAAATTACACGCGAAATGGAAATAGTATTTTTCCAGTTCATGTTGTGCACCTGCTCTTTTAAATGTTTCGATATTGTACGAATTTAACGAGGTTCTATCAGTTTGGGTAGATTGACATTGATGTGAAGGAATTAATGGAAAATTAACAATTTTGCGTAAAAATTAATCATAGTTAAACTATTTATTTATGTTTATGCAATACTATTTTCTATTGCTTACACGCAGAAAGTTATTAATTTTTAGACAAAATGTTATATTTATTACTAATTAGTACATGTGTGCAAACTTAACCTGTTTCATCAAGTGCTATACAATACAAATTCGATTCGGTATTTTACTCCACACGGCAGGATGGGTTTATGTCAGGATGGTCAACCTTAACTAATTTATTTAAGATTACCTAGTACATAATTTCCTGTATTAACTTCAAAGATCAAGGTGATATTCTATGGACCGATTTCACGAGATTTCAAGACCTTCCACACTATCGACATTACCATATTATTGTCTGAACTGAGCTCATTTGGCACTAGTTCATCCATAATACTTCTGTTATATTGGCTTTATTCCTCACCTTGCTATCTTAGATATTCCGCAAGACTTTAATCTTGGTCCATTATCGTTTAGTGTTTACATTAAGGATTATCGTTGCTAAACTGCAACGTCCTTGCCTATGCCGACGATTTAAAAGTTTTCGTGAAAATATCTTTAATATCCGATTGTGTAGTTCTGCAAAAGAATTTAAATACTTTCTACCGCTGGCGCTGGTATTAAATTCGCCTGTAAATAATATATTTTTAATAAAATTTCTGGCATTGTTGCGACGTTCTAAGACTACTTCACAAACCTCAAACCTTTCGTATTTTTCGTTTGGATATAAAATCCTGGACAAAATTAACGCATCACTTGTTACTTTTAGCATTACTTGCAATTTTCGCAGTTTTAATTCGTGAAATATTGTGTCTAGGTAGCTTGGGATGTCGTTAGTTATTATTGAAAAAAAATTGCAATTATTTGACGTTTTTACGGTTTATAAGTTTGCAAATAAGTGTATGTGATTGATTTCACAAAAAGCTGTCAAACAAAAATCGGTCAGTTTAATTTTGTTGATCATTAGTTTGATTTTAAGTTGTTTAAAATAATAAAATACACTGTCTAGAATTGAATCGTCAACGCGATTTAAGTGACCATGAAGTATTGCAAGCAATAGCTCTGGTTAATGATGGCCATAGCCAGCGTTATGTGGCTAATGTGTTAGGCGTTAAACTAAACAATAAGTCGGACGGTTAAACGTTTTAATGAACTTAGGACATTTTCTAGAGCAAGAGGACAAGGTCGCAAAAGATCTACAAATGAAATAGATGATCGATTTCTTAGACAACTTACCTTATGGACGAGAAGATGGACCAGTTCCGAGTTACGCAGAGCTCTAGCAGAAGATATTTCTGGAAGAACACTTAATGAAGCAGGATTAAAGAGTAAAAGACCAGCAATTGCACCACTGCTCACGAGACAACATATTGTTGCTAGATTGCGTTTTGCTAGAGCTCATGCAAACTGAACTATTGACGGCTGGAGACAAATTTTGTTTTCGGCGCGTTTCGAGCGTGTTTTAAGAAGGCCACATTAGAGGTTTGCTGAGTGCAATATCTCACCAAGAGTTCCATTTGGTAGTGGGTCAGTAATGTTCAGGGGAGCAATTTATTTTGACGCTCGCACAGAGTTGGTGCCTATTCACAGGAGATCAATGAATGCATATTTTTATATCGCGAATATTGTAGAAGAGCATGTTGTGCCATTTGCTCCATTTATCCAACTTCCTCTTTATGCAAGATAACCCTCGACCAGACGTTGCTGTAGACGTAGTGGACTATATCTTTGAGAGGTGAATATTTAGATTATAGAGTGGCCATCTAAAAGCCCGGAATCTCATAGAGCATCTGCGGGATGCACTTAAAGGAGCAGTTAGACACCACATACCTGCTCCTATAACTCTTAGACACTTGAGGAAGCTGTGGTTGCTGAATAGAATATTCCTCAAGCCACCATCTACAACTTAATTAGTAGTATGCCTAGATGAATGGAAGCAGTTATAAGAGCAAGGGGAGGCAATACCTGATATTAATTTTATAGTTCAATTTAATTTTAGAAGAACTTTTTATAATTTCTAAATGTTCATTGTGCCTTCAAGTTTAGATATTACTGTAACATTTTTGTTAACTTAACATTGTATCACGTTGAAAATGTTGTTAAAAGTTAGTTAAAGTGTTTTTTTTGTTACAATTCATGTGTTATAATTTCAATAATAAAGGTTTTTGGAGAATTTTGTCACTTACTAAAAGTGATGCGTTAATTTTGTCCAGGAATTCATTTCATTTGATTTTCTTAACTTCTAAGAAAGGTATTTATATATTTTTTAAACCTTACGAATGGCATTGTCTGAGACCATAAGTTGCTGAAGAATTTTTCTGCTAAATAATTGCGGTTGTCCTATTGCAGAATAAATGAGAATATATCTTTCGTAATTTTGTGAAGTTCTTTTCTGTTTATGTAGTTGTGTATATATCCAACTATAGCTTTTAAAATTATTATTAATACTCTCATACACTACGTTTTTTTTTCAACTTCTCTTTGAAATGAACGTATAATTTGTCTGATTGATTGATCAAGATGACGGACATTTAATAGCAAATTGCTTTTCTTGAAACGCTAGACATAAAATCAGAACCAATAGAAATAACAATAAACATGCCGAAAAGAGAAACACGCGACCGCTAACGAAAGAAAAGACTAGATAACTGCAAACAATAAATAAAATTACAACAAAATCCGACATTAGAACAGATAACCAGTACGAAACTAATGCTGATCGCATTGAAGTTGCACATATGCTTAGTAGCTAGCGCTAGCAGTAAGCGCGACCTCTCTCACGCATCTCTATTTTCATCGGTGACTATAGGAAGCTTGCTCATACGGTATATATTCAGGATGCCCTTGAAATAAAAAGACAACGTATGAAAAATAGAAAGATGTAATTATATAATACAAATCCAAATTATTTGAATATTGAATTAATGAATATCAAATGATTAGAAACAGTCTAGTTCGCCTCCTCGTGGTAACGCTAAAATAACTAGAGTGCTCGCAGCCAGACTATAAAATCTTCATCCTGGTTTTATACTTTGGAAAAAAAAAATAATGATTGGTGGTATACTAGATGGTTCTCATAAGAACCAAATGACCAGAATTTTTTATCACTGGGTATTTACAGTGTGTAATTGTTTATATTTTAGAAATATGTGTATAAGTGTTTTTTTTATCTTTTTTCTTGTAGGCCATACGCTAATAATAATTGGAATTAGTAGATATGATACATAGAAAAGGAGATAAAGGATATAATAACTATGGAGGAATAATATTGTGGAGCTCTGTTGTAAAATTGTATGAATGTATATTTGATAATAACCTAAAACAAATTATGAAACCACACGTCTAATAAGATCAATACAAAGTATTTACAAAAACAATTAAACAATGTAATTAGGTGCATTCAAGTTCTAAGGCCTCCGATTTTTTTTTCTAACTAACTACTCACCCGAAAACTATGAAACTGGTGTTACTTCTCGACGTAATCTCCCTGCAGACGTACACATTTTTCACAACGTCGACGCCATGATTCCATGGCCGCGGCGAAGGCTTCTTTAGGAGTCTGTTTCGACCACTGGAAAATCGCTGAAGCAATAGCAGCACGGCTGGTGAATGTGCGGCCACGGACAGTGTCTTTCATTGTTGGAAACAGCCAAAAGTCACTAGGAGCCAGGTCAGGTGAGTAGGTAGCATGAGAAATCACTTCAAAGTTGTTTTCACGAAGAAACTGTTGCGTAACGTTAGCCCGATGTGCGGGTGCGTTGTCTTGGTGAAACAGCACACGCGCAGCCTTTCCTGGACGTTTTTGTTGCAGTGCAGGAAGGAACTTGTTCTTCAAAACATTTTCGTAGGATGCACCTGTCACCGTAGTGCCCTATGGAGCACAATGGGTAAGGATTACGCCTTCACTGTCCCAGAACATAATTTTTCAGCACTGGCGGTTACCCGAAATTTTTTTCGTGGCGGTGAATCTGTGTGCTTCCATTGTGCTGACTGGCGCTTTGTTTCTGGATTGAAAAATGGCATCCACGTCTCATCTATTGTCACAATCGACGAAAAGAAAGTTCCATTCATGCCTTGGTTGCGTGTCAACATTGCTTGGCAACATGCCACACGAGCAGCCTTGTGGTCGTCCGTCAGCATTCGTGGCACCCACCTGGAGGACACTTTTCGCATTTTCAGGTCGTCATGCAGGATTGTGTGCACAGAACCCACGGAAATGCTAACACTGGAGGCGATCTGTTTAACTGTCATTCGGCGATCCCCCAAAACAAGTCTCTCCACTTTCTCGATCGTCGTCAGACCGGCTTGTGCGAGCCCGAGGTTGTTTCGGTTTGTTGTCACACGATGTTCTGCCTTCATTAAACTGTCGCACCCACGAACGCACGTTCGACACATCCATAACTCCATCACCACATGTCTCCTTCAACTGCCGATGAATTTCAATTGGTGTCACACCACGCAAATTCAGAAAACGAATGATTGCACGCTGTTCAAGTAAGGACAATGTAGCCATTTTAAGTATCTAAAACAGTTATCATTCTCGACGCTGCCGCTACAATTCCATCTGCCGTACAGTGCTGCCATCTCTGTGACGTATTGACAACGAACGCACGCTCATTTTAAAACCATGCACATGCTTCTATCTCTTTCCAGTCTGGAGAAAAAAAATCGGAGGCCTTAGAACTTGAATGCACCTCGTAATAATAGAAGATTAACGTTATTTAAAAAAAAACGGACTGAGCCCCGTATTATTCACGATTTTTATTACGACGCGAATCCTAAAATTAAAAACCTCTCGAAAAATGTATTACGTGACGCCTATGTATTGAATACGCCACAGCGTATGTTTACATACGTAACAGCTGTCGATATTATAAAGACTATTACATTGTTGTAGTCTAAGGTCAATAACTTCAATCAAAATCGGCTATTTATACAATCAAGTTAATTATTCCAAATTTAAAAAATGTGTTTTGTGAATGTTTTTTTGCCACGAGAAGTAGCAAATATAAAATATAAATATGAATATAAAAAGACCGCTATTATAAACACACACTGTAATGTTGATGTTTATAAAAACGTTATAAGATACCATCGTGAATGAGTATGGTAAGGATTCGACAACCTGATACGAAAAGTCAGCGTTAAAAGTTTAGTCTTGTCAGTAAATTTTTAAAGTAGATGTATTAAAAGAAGTAAGATATTTAGTAACATATATATTTAATCGAAAAATTGATCGTACGTAACGATCGACAACTGAACGAAACTTGAATTGTGTTTGTTATTATCGTTGAACTTTAAGATGTCTTTTATAATGTAGTTCATCACACAGTAGCGTTCCATTTTTATTAATATCTTTTTTCTTCGCTTATGTGAGGGAATTTTAGGAAAATATTTTGGGTATATATTCTATATAATTTAATCTTTCCATTTTTCATACGTTGTCTTTCTATTTCATAGACATTTGGTATATGTATAGGTGGATTTGGATGATATATAATAAATATGAGTAAATTCATAATACTTTTTGTTAAACTACAGGAATTTTGTCCGAAATCTATTAAATCGCCACATCTGATGCGTTGGCCGTACGGTATAATGCATATTAATTACGTCCTATTTAACTGGTAATGTCTAGTCGTAACTCGCAAGCCCATCTTGTTAATTGACGCTGGTATACTGAATATGTAAGTCACCTCATCTTGTTTGGACCTCTGAAATATATTTCACGGTAATGCAATTAACGTTAACGCTGAAGCTAATTTCATAAATCATTAATATGTATAGTACTTGTGTTTGTAAATAGAATTAATTAATAAGCATTTAGATAATGAATGAAAGAAATTAATTCATATTCATGAGCTTTAGAGCTGTAAATATTATTCATGACCTAAATATTCCATTTAAGGGCCCACTTCGAAGTGTACAGATATTAAAATGTTAAGCGAAGTGACAGAAATAGAAGTGTACAGGCACCGAAAGTGTAGAGGATATTTCGTTGCTCTCTACACTTACTTAATTCATAACGGTACCTCACGATATTAAAAGGAGATAGTGTATTTGAAAAAAAAACTACAAACAATTATTTTTAAGACCGATATCTTGATTATCTTAGGAGTGAAATGTTAAATGAAAACTTTTTCTGACTAGAAAATGAGTGCTCTGCATAATCAGTTCGTGAACTATTTTACGTTTCATTATACAGCTTAACGCATGGAAGCATCATTGGAGTTACTATTGTAAAGCCACTTTAGAAACCCACCTTTGCAAAAAATTACCGTCGTTTTAACACTATCAGAGAAGCCAAGATATGATATTAGTAGTGCCTTGTATGTGTTAAAAATTTCATTGTTTGAATTACGATATTATGCAGCTTCCGTGCCGATTAAAATTTCGGTCACATTTTCATATTTACTTTCCAACGACTTAAAGACTTAAAACGACTTCATTTCGTAGATAAATTTAACATGCTTATATTGGGCCACATTCCAAATATTACTTGTGCACTATGTTCTGAAATATCCAAGGAGCAATTTTAAATATCTTGGTAATTCCTCCTGGTTTGAAGGACCTTGTATTTATACTTTCAAGCTAAAGTTGCCAGAAAGTATATTAGTGGATTGTTTCGTCATCTTGTGCACGGGTGTAAGGCCGTATACAGTGTGATTTAGCGTAAACACTAAATTAAAGCCTGAACCCTTGACACTAAAACCTTAACCTTGACCTTAAAACCAAAGATCTAACGCTAAGAAAGATGATGTGAATGATTTTGGAATACGGGGCAGTCTTTGTTAGTAGCAGAAAGGGTTCTATTTAACACAAAAGGTAGAACCTTTCTGTTTGTTTTTTTAGATCATAAACACCTGTGATTTAGTCCTGTCCTCTAAGGAAAACTTTAATAACTAAATTAATTTCTTAGTATTCTAAAATAGATAGACAACAAAAACAGGGAAAAGCAAGATATGAGTTATTATTATGTATGCGCCCGTGGAGCGACTTAAGATGTTAAGCTGTCGGCATTCGCCTTAAACGAGAAGGAAAACCACGAAAACCTATTCGGAAGCCAGTCAGGGATAAAAACACAGAACTGTCAGCATGATAAGCAAATGTTTTGTTGTCTATCTATTTTAGAATACTGAGGCATGATTTATTATTATTAAACTGGAATGTATCTTTGAATAATTTTATCCATGGCAACTACAAATGTATGACATTATTATACTGCCGTTAGAACATGTATGAAAGGGTTTTTTGGGGGAATCCAGCAAAATTAAACTCTATTAATTAAGTCAGTTCTTTATTCTTTAGCCCAATATTTCGCACTGAAATTCGAGTGCTTCATCAGGGGATCAAAATGTGAACTTGTTTTGTCTGGAGAAAATTACTCATATGTTTATAATATTGTAAATTGATAAAACTAATGTCAACGTACTTACACTTAGTTGTTTTGAGATTACATTTTAAAAAACACAGGACAAACACATGTTGTTGTCAACATGGTTGCGTGCGATTAATTCTTTTGTTCGTCAATAATGCACGTGTGTGGCTTTCCTTTTAGATGTGTTTTGTCCTGTGTTTTTTAAAATGTAATCTCAAAACAACTAAGTGTAAGTCCGTTGTCATTAGTTTTATCAATTTAAAATATTATAAACATATGAGTAATTTTCTCCAGACAAAACAAGTTCACATTTTGATCCCCTGATGAAGCACTCGAATTTCGGTGCGAAATATTGGGCTAAAGAATAAAGAACTGACTTAATTAATAGAGTTTAATTTTGCTGGATTCCCTAAAAAAACCCTTTCATATATATACATATATATATAAATATAATATTTTCGTGACCTTGGTATGATAAGGCAAACTTAATAAGTCGGCGATTAAAGGTCTGGTTCATTACTTCAAAGTATAAACCCTGTATAAGGTAAGGCCTCCATGTGAAAAAAAATAATTTTAAAAAATTAACATTTTAATCTTTTGCTTCACAAAAAAAATCCATTTTACATATACACTCACTCATCTTATATTCTCCAAGAGAAACTTTTAGACACCTCGACTGATTTGTGTTACAATCTGTACATACAAGTAATATTTGCGATACTTGCATCCTACTACAAATTGTATTTGCAATAATCATTAAATATAATTTAACAATTTCTGTTCTTATCGCAAAATCGCTACGCTGTTCTCCATTTACGTCTATTCCTGCCTTAAAGTAAATGAGCCGCTCTTTGATGGGAACCGGCAATGGTTTATAGATGTATCAATTTAACATGACATAAACTCCTAGCAAAGATACGTCTTCCGGATGTTCACGTAGTCGTTTGCGGAACAATCACGACCTGGGTGCCCTATTATTATTCATATTGCGTTCGTATACTGTTAATTGCTACTCTATATATGTGGGATTTACCTATCAAAACACAAAACATAATGCGTTTGCCAGTAATTACAAATTAATACCGTATCGTCTACCTAATTAAGGACAAATTAATCTTATAATAGAGGAAAACTGTTAGATTCCGTAAACAATAAGATGTCGAACTGGAAATGATATTGCTTAAAATATGTTACGACGTTTATATAACGAAGTTAATTAGTAAACTAGTATGGTGATAAGATTTATTGTTTAGTCATTAATACAAGAAAATTATGAATTTTGCTTCCTTGGAGATTTACACATTTTCTTCTAATCATTGAATGGTGCAATCGTTATTTGTTTCGTATTTGGTAAACAAGCTTCTACTTTAGTTGTTCTATCTATTTTTACGGCTGGCTTCCTTTTTTCTTTACTTCTGAATGTTTGCCTCCCATATCTGTCTATCGCCGCCAATACTTTGCAAATGAACACATTAATTTAGTTGTCTTATTACTAACTCCTTTTATAACGTCCGATATTTTGATTCAGGGTGAGGACTCGCCGATTGTTTTGAAGAACCCATATCACCTTGCTTTTTCTGTGGTTCTAACTATACGTCCAGAACTACTAATTTTCCCTCTAATGACAATATGCATTACAATTTTCGTAAAGTAAATTACATACAGGGTTAGGAAAATGTATGGATCCATTCGAATATCTTTGGTATGGCTACTTAGATTTTAATAAGACATTCCACAATTAACTAAATGCAAATCGGGGATTCGATGAGTATATTTATATCCGAATTAGACTTCTGGTTTAGCCGGAAAGTATGTTAACGCTTGAATTTTAAATGAAACACCCTATATATTTTTACGAATGTCAACATAACTCGGCTCTGGGAGTTCAGTAATAATAAGGATAAAGATATTTTTAAAACTGATATTTTCTGATTTTTTTTGAATTGTTTAAATCCATTTCAGAAATTCAAATCAAAATAAAACACACAAATGGTGTAGATTTACACTACATTTAAAAAATATATATGACAGATGTTTCGCTACACAGTAGCTTCTTCAAGTATAACAATAAACTAATGTTACATACTATATATCCAACACAACCATATTGGGTTACTTCAAACTATTATCTTAATTGCTATATGTCAACCTAAACTGCATCTAAAAATTCGTGGAAAGTACTAAATTAATAATGCGACAGAACAATTTGGCAAAACCCTATTTCACAGAACTAACAAATTTAACAACAGGAAATTTTACAATGGGAGAAAATACAAAATTTAATAAAGTAACAGAACGATTTGGCAAAACCCCATTTCACAGAACAAACAAATTTAACAACGTGGAAAAATTCAAGTCTAATTTATCATTTAATAGTGTATCAGAATTGTTGAGCTTATAATTTCTAATGACTCTAAGCAGTTTAGTTTTTTCCCTTTATTTTCGACGTTGAGAATATCAAATTGTAAATTAAAATCGTGGTCCTTCTCTAATAAATGATTAGCGTATATTGGCTTTCCGATTGATGCAGGAATATTGATGACCCTTGATACGTTTATTAAAAGTTCTTCCTGTCTGTCCAATATATGTTTTAGTACATGATCCGCAAGATAGCTTATAGACTCCCGATTTATTATTTTTAGTAGTTCTTTCTTTATTATTTTTGATATACTTAGCTATTGCTATTTATTAAATTGATTGAACTCTCGCTTGGCACTTGGTGAAACATCTTGATAAATTCACGATGAAAAAAGAACACTTAGTTATATGTTTCACTAAATTTTATTTACATAAAATAAGACAATTGTTTCGGACTCTGCAGTCCATTTTCAATTAACATAAGAATAAATTTTCTAAAGTATAAATAGATGTATGTAACTACAAAATAGAGAGGGGATAACGTTACTAACAAATTTTCGTGCAAATGGAAAAGGGGGGTAATTTAAGATATAATATAATTATTCAATAACTAATTAAATTCAAATAACTGCCCTCATTAACGGCGAAAGGCTAAACTGTAAACGAGCAAACAGAGTTTAGCCTTTCGCCGTTAATGAGGGCAGTTATTTAAATTTAATTAGTTATTGAATAATTATATTATATCTTAAATTACCCCCCTTTTCCATTTGCACGAAAATTTGTTAGTAACGTTATCCCCTCTCTATTTTGTAGTTACATACATCTATTTATACTTTATAAAATTTATTCTTATGTTAATCACAACGTCATACGAACCCGGAAGCAATGGCCGGACGACATATTACCAAAACGATTACCAACCTAGCGTTGAATCCGAACTTCAAAAGAAGATGTACTCCGCAGCAACGCGAGGACGCGTTAGCAATTATAAACGAAACCACGGAGGAAGAGGATATAAAAAATATCCTAGAAAAACAACCGCAAATATTTATCATTGATCCCGATGAGCCGACGGTACTAATTGAAATAACAGAATCGCCCAAAGAAGCAAGCCCGGTAAACCCGCCCAACATCAACATGGAAGAGTTTGACAAATTCACCATCTCAATCTTAAACAGTTTCAAAAATCCGAAGAAAGCGTCAAAAAAACCGAGCACGAAAATACACCAATTGAAACAAAAAACTCATTCAGCGCACTCGAAAAAACAAACGCCGAGGAAAAGATGGAAGAAGAAACCGAAATTACTCCACAACCGTCAACTTCATACAACAGCACTCCCAGGGTAAGTGATAAGACATACACTACACAAAACACAAAAACTTAAATAAAAAAAACACACAAAATCGCACCAATTATTATAACCGAAAAAGACAAATGGACATACATACGACAATTACTTAAATCAAACAGCATTAACACAGTAGAAAACAAAATGGTGAAACCAGGAATACACATCGAACCGACAACAGACGAAGACTACCGAAAACTCAAACACACACTAGACAACGAACAAATACAATATTACACTTTCCAATTAAGAAGTGAAAAGACACTAAAGGTGGTGATGCGTGGCATTCCCACCTTTATAACAGACACTGACATCACAGACGACTTGACGGACCAAGGATACCCGACTTTAAAAATTAAACGCATGAACGGCAAACACGGAATACCAGCACCACTTGTATTAATCGAACTGACGAGACAATACAAGTCAATCTACAACTTACGCGACTGCTGCGGACTTGCAATCAAAATAGAACAACTAAACAAACGGACTGACATTATACAATGCCACAAGTGCCAGACTTTCGGACATCACCAACGGAATTGCAACATAAACTACAAATGTATGAAATGCGGAGACGGACATTCGACACATCTATGTACTAAGACAAAAACAACCCCACCAAAGTGTGCAAACTGCGGTGGTCCTCATCTATCCACTTTCATAAACTGTCCCATTAACCCAAACAATCCTACAAATAAAACCACACCTCAACCTAAATACGTACCAGCACCACCCCCAACAAGTAATCCATGGACACAAAGACAAAACAAGACAAAACTTAACACAGTTGACGAATTAGCACTTGCCTTAGGCAATATGCTAATAACACTACACTCGACTAACGCAACAAACGAACAAATACAACACTTCGTTACACAGACACAGACAATAATAACACTATACAACAAAACACATTAAACACACACACAACTGAAACGCAAAAAAATGTGATGATGACCAACAAACAAACACATTTGACTTAAAACGCAAAAAAAGCGACTGACACACAGACTTTACACAAACACAATACACACAGGACCGCACAAAAAAACACAACAACGCACGATTTAATCAGACTCAAACACGTCACAACCCTGGGATATACGAAACAACGGAGTGGATATGGAGGCAACTTCGACCACAAGTCAAAATTCAACGACTCATATAAAAAAATCTTATGTTAATTGAAAATGGACTGCAGAGTCCGAAACAATTGTCTTATTTTATGTAAATAAAATTTAGTGAAACATATAACCAAGTGTTCTTTTTTCATCGTGAATTTATTGCTATTTGTTTTATAAGCGATATTAATATTTTCTTTTTTAAGGAATTTTGATAATTTATCTTATTCTTGGCCTATGTACGCGAATGAAACAAACTTCTTGTCTGACACATCTTTAATAGTAAAGTAAACCTGACCTAATAATTTTTTGTAAGATATTTTTGAAATTAATGAATCTATTATATTCGGTTCGTAGCCGTTGTTGTAAGCGATTTGTTTAATTATATTATATTCTTTATTAAAATATTCTTCATTGAGCATCGGGATATTAATCAATCTATGGGTCATGCTGTGGTAAGCTGTGGAACGGATGGTTTGATTTATTGTGTATAATAGCATATGTATGAGAATCTTTGTGGCAAATAGAAAAGCGAACTTTGTTGATTACTCGTTTTAGTGTGAGGTCTAAAAAATTAATGCTGTTATTAAGCTCTTTCTCTATAGTAAATGTAATATTAAAATCAATAGAATTAATAAATTCAAAAATAAAATTCAACTGTCTGTCTGTTCCTGTGTATCCTATCAAAATATCGTCAACATATCTGTACCAAAACAAAATATTCTTCGTGTATCTTTCGTTGTCAAAAATCCTATTTTCAAAATTGTCCATATAAATTTTAACAAGTAACGGAGAAAGCGGATTTCCCATAATTAGATCTTTTTTAAACAGATATAAAATTTGTTATTAAATGAAAAGTAATAATTTACTAAATAAAACACTTGGTATATTTGTTTCACAAAATGTATTTAAAATGTATCTGACATATGTTTCGACTTATACAATCATTCTCAAAGAGTCATGTAAACTAAGTGAAAAGAATACTCCTACCCATATTTATGGCTTATTTTTTGAAAGTTTTATTACAGCATCGATTGTGGGGGTATTTGAAAAATCCAATTGCGTGTTTGTGACCTGTCTGTTGAGATTTATGGCTAAAAAAAAAAATTTAAAAAAAAAAAAAAAAAGCCATAAATCTCAACAGACAGGTCACAAACACGCAATTGGATTTTTCAAATACCCCCACAATCGATGCTGTAATAAAACTTTCAAAAAATAAGCCATAAATATGGGTAGGAGTATTCTTTTCACTTAGTTTACATGACTCTTTGAGAATGACTGTATAAGTCCAAACATATGTCAGATATATTTTAAATACATTTTGTGAAACAAATATACCAAGTGTTTTATTTCGTAAATTATTAATCATGTTTCACCAAGAGCCAACCGTGAATTCTATACATTATAATAAATGAAAAGTAATTTTGATCTAAGCAAACCTTAAGTGAATGTACGATCTCTTCTTTTGTTATGGGGTTTGTTCTATTATATGATGAAAAAAAAACAAAAAGAAAAAAGAAAATATTAATATCGCTTATAAAACGAATAACAATTTAGCTAAGTATATAAAAAATAATAAAGAAAGAACTACTAAAGATAATAAATCTGGAATCTCTAAGCTATCATGCGGATCATATACTAAAACATATAACAAGTGTTCATTTGAAAAGTCAATCTAGTAGCATGTGATTTACTGAGAACATTTTGAAGTATGTCGTAAATTAAAATGTACTACTTAACCTACGAAGTCGTATATTTTGACAGTTTCATACATACAAATAAATAACAAATAATAGGTATTTATTGAAAACTATAACAAATGTTGAAAATGTTGTCCTTCAAGATCAATGCACTTTAAAATCCTCCGTTCAAAATTTCTGATGATATTCTGCAACATTACTGGATTGTTATTAATTTCCATGCATTTCTGTTCGATCTCTGTAGCATATCATTCAAATTCAGTATAGGTGTTCGAAATGTTATTTTTTAGATAAGGCCACAAAACGAAGTCGCAAGGTGTTAAATCGCATGAACGTGCAGGCCAGGCAATTTCAGTATTTCGACTAATTATACGCTCATCAAAAAATTCTCTTAAATAATCCAAAGATTCTGCAGTACAGTGACAAGGTGCTCCGTCTTGTTGGAAATATGCATTTTGAAGTTCATCATCATGCAACTGATTGACAAATGGTTGTAAAATTTCCGTACGGTACCTTTGAGCAGTTAACGTTCCCTGACAAAATATTGGTCCAATGATTCGCCTTTGGCTTATCGCTGCCCAAACACCAATTTTCCCTGGATGTAGCGATTCTTCATTAATTACACGTGGATTTTCACTACTCCAAATTCTTGTATTTTGTGAATTTAGGTATCCCGTTTTATAAAACCATGCTTCATCAGTAAAGATGACTCTTTGCAAAAGTTCTCCATTATTGTTCATATTTACAAACCAATTACAAAACTGTAGTTTACGTGGATAATCAATTTCTAACAATTCTTGTACTGCTGTGGCACGGTATGAATAAAGTTGCATATCTTTTTTTAATAACTTGTGAGTTGTACCAACAGAAAGGTTTATTTGTTGACTCAAATGTCGAACAGATGTTTGTGGTTCATTTTCCATTATTTCTTCAACACGATTGGCAACTTGAGGTGTACGTTTCTTAACGCTCCGCTGCCTGATTTTCTTAAGAGACTACCAGTTTCAGAAAAAAGTTTTAAAGTTCTATCCAAAGTATTCTTAAATTGTATATAATCTATTACAAAATGTGGAAACTCAACTTGAAATTCTACCATGCAATCTTGAACTGAATAAACCCATAAACCATCAATTTTATTACCACTTCGAAAATAAGCCTGGACTAAAAAAATTTTATGTTCTAAACTGAAAGCCATTTTAAAACTGAGAAGCAATTTATTTAAACCAGAATCGACGCACGATTATTTTATGCACTAACTGATATTTGTGATTGACATTATCAAATGTCATTTGGATTTACGTTTACGGAACAACAAACCCATACTAATATATTTGCGCCTTATTCTATCAAAATTTCAAAGTAACCTAGATTGACTTTTCAAATGAACACTTGTTATTGGACAGACAGGAAGAACTTTTAATAAACGTATCAAGGATCATCGATATTCCTACATCAATCTGAAAGCTGACTAAACATACGCTAATCATTTATTAGAGAAAGACCACGATTTTAATTTACAATTTGATATTCTCCATGTCGAAAATAAAGGGAAAAAACTAAACTGCTTAAAGTCATTAGAAATTAATAAGCTCAAAAATTCTGATACACTATTAAATGATAAATTAGACTTGAATTCTTCCCCATTGTTAAATTTGTTTGTTCTGTGAAATGGGGTTTTGCAAATCGTTCTGTTACTTTATTAAATTTTGTACTTTCCCCCGTTGTAAAATTTCCTGTTGTTAAATTTGTTAGTTCTGTGAAATGGGGTTTCGCCAAATTGTTCTGTCACATTACTAATTTTGTACTTTCTACGAATTTATATACAGTTTAGGTTGACATATAGCAATTAAGATAATAGTTTGAAGTAACCCAATATGGTTGTGTTGAATATATAGTATGTACCTAACATTAGTTTATTGTTATACTTGAAGAAGCTACTGTGTAGCGAAACAGCTGTCATATATATTTTTTAAATATAGTGTAAATCTACAAACATTATTTGTGTTTTATTTTTATTTTAATTTGTAAAACTGATATTTTAAAATCATGTTTATGTTTAGTAAACCATGGAATTAAAATTCAATACTTGACTTAAACTGTCAGAATTAACATTGTAGACGTCCAAATATTAGTAATGGTTCAATTAACTGAAAAACAACGTATTGAAATTCTGATGATGATTGGTATTGGTGACCGCGTTAGAACTCATGAAGAGGTATACGATTTATTTAACAATTTACATCAACATCGGCATCCAATATCACGAATTGTCGTTGGTAAAACTTTGGGAAGGTATAACTTGACCGACAATGTTAGAAATTTACCGAAAAGCGGATGACCAAAAGCCGCAACCAATGAAGTTATTGGTCAAGATATTGCTACAGCATTAGAAGAATTAGCACAAACTTCTACTACATCCCTCGCACTTAACTATGATATAGGTTGCCGATTAGTGGTCAGAATATTAAAGCACGAAAAATATAATCCGTATAAACCACATTTAGTGCTAGAATTATTGTATGAAGATTAGGATCGTAGAATTGAATATTGTTAAAGAGTGATGGAGATTGGCAAACATGACCAATATTTTATATAGAATTTGCTGTTTTCCGACGACGGTACGTTTTGTTTGAATGGTACCATTAATCGCCATAATTGCCGATATTGGTCAATAGATGACATTCGCAGAAATTAAACGTTTAGACTGGTATTTTCAGGAACCATATTATTGGTCCTTTTTTCAATCATGGTACACTAACTGCACAGAGATTTTTAGATCTTTTACTTGATCAGGTTTTTCCTAATATTGAGGGAGATGGGGAATTATCTGTAAGTGTTTGGTTCCAACAAAATGGAGCAGAAGTTTTTTAAACGAAATATTCCCAAATTGGTAGATTAGTCGAAAAGGATTCATTCACAGTCTCCAGATTTAAATCCCCTAGATTTTTTCCTTTGGGGTCGTTTAAAATTTGTGGTTTGTACAAGACAACCGCATAATCTGGACGAGTTACAGCAGAGAATAATTGAGGAAGTGCAATTAATTCGTGAGGAGGCTTTGGCAAATGTCATTCAAGAATTTGTTCACAGACTTGCATATTGTCAAGAAGTGAACCGTCATTATTTCGAGAACCTTCTTAACAGATATCGATTTTGTTTATATTTTTGAATTGATTTTTCTTGTTCTTAATACAATTTGCATTATTAGATTTAATTAAATATCCCTGCCGTGGTTGAAAAAAAGAGTACCAAAAGACTGAATTGCTGTACTCCCAGATCAGAGCTCTATTGAAATTCATAAAAATATATAGGGTGTTTTATTTAAAGTAAAAAAAGTTAACATCGTTTCCAGCTAAACCGAAAATCTGATTCTGATATAAATATTCTAATCGAATCCCCTATTTGCATTTAATTGATTGTAGAAAGTCTTATTAAAACCTAAGTACCAATATCAAAGATATTCGAATGGAACCATTTACCTAGCCCTGTATATTGAATCCTCCTTGTTTATGTTATTTTGGTGACGCGTTTCATAAGACAAAGACTGGCAAAAAACACCGAATACATTGTTGTCCACCGTTATCTTGTCCGATACACATGATTCACACGCAGAAATGCTGCAAAAACCCGAAATAATCCATCACGTATCTGAAAGCTTTCATTATAAAGTGTCATTTACACTGAAACCATACATAGTTACATTAGTGCTGAAGAAAATTTAACTTACGTTTAGTACGAGGATAAACTTCATTTAACATCAAACACATTGAGGGTGTTGGTGGCACATTTTGCGAATTAATAATTATTCTGAGCTGTAAACGTTACAGCTCGTATCTGCGTCATGTAAATGTACATAAAAATTAATCGCCAGTTGTGTGAAAAGGTTTCCTCCTAATGTTGCCGACTCAGCAAGATACAGTATTTGCTTTCCTTCATTCCTTTTTTTTACAATAAAATAGAGTAAGATGAATTTGCAATTTTTTTGAATAATCTCTCATCGTTTTGTAATATTGGGTTATCACAATGTAAAGGATATTGTTAACATTCGAGGAATACCGTGCATTGAAAAGTTCCAACCAGAACGAAACGCCGTCTGTACGTTTCCTCCCGTTGATTGACTTGTTTTTTTCAGAATTTCTTAATTCTTAATTAACCTAATTACCAGGAAGTTCGTTGTCGCGAAAAGTTCTGCATACTGGTACAAACTTAGTTTGTCGGATTGTAGTTATGAACGCATCATATAAGTCGACATTTACATGTAAGAATGTGATTTAATATTCATTAATTCTCACTTGCAGTAAGTTCCAAATGTTAACTATATATACAGAAAGTATAGAAATGAAAAAGCAATGTCCGTCTTCGAGGAATACCGTGCATTGAAAAGTTCCAACCAGAACGAAACGCCGTCTGTACGTTTCCTCCCGTTGATTGACTTGTTTTTTTCAGTATTTCTTAATTCGTAAAGGATATTATTTAAGTTCTTATACAGTTTTTGGGAGATTTAAATAATTGCAACTAGGAATTAAATTCTAGTTGCTACAATAATGAGATTTTAGCAACAAAGTTTATATGTAAAAGTATCTATGTAAGACAAAATTTATTCTCAAAATAACCCTTGTAAAATAAAACCGTACCGTAATTTGATTAGAATGTTTGAAAGAACAGGGTGTGTAATTGACCCCCGAGATTAGAAAGACCAGGTATTAGTGATGTAACAAAATAAATTGAAACATACTTGAGTAGGTAAAACCTCACCAATTTTGTATAATACAAAAGGATTTTTAATAATATAAAATATTATTAAAAATCGGTTGTGAAAAACACATACAAGTTAATATATTTGTGAATGTATCTTCTCCAGAGACGTAGATACGTATTTCACCTTACCACAGGATTTTATAAATTGGTGAGGTAGCGAAGTTGTTATTTTTGTGAATGTCTCTTCTCCTGCAGGGGCGTACCGAAGATCCTGTAGAAAGGCGAAATACGTATTTACGTCTCTGGAGACGATACATCTACAAATTTATGAACTTAGCCAGTACTAATCTACTAGAAATCAGTAGTGTCAGTGCAATATCAAAATGACTGCAAATGCCATATACCACGGCTTTGGAATTGTATGCTAAATTCTAAAAATGTATCCTTAAAAACTGAAACAACTGCTTTACTTCAAAGAGGTAGATTTAACAATCAGGTACGATTCTTCTTTGCAAATAATGGGCTCTGATTAAAATCAAACCCGAATGGATATCCCGTGTTTTATAAATGGATAATATGCCCATATTTGTCTTATTGGTGGAGTTAATATCCAAAACCTTGAATATGGTCAACAGAAAATTCACAAGCATCATCATTCAGGATCGTCTTCATTACAGGAAAGTTACTGCTTGGTGCGGTTGCACAGCTAATTTAATAATAAGTTTGTTTTTTCGAGGAAATACAAAATGGCAAAATCGTAACTGTTACTAGTGAAAAATACTTGCGCATATTAAGAGATTATATAATTCCATGTTACGAAACGTGGGTGCAATTGCAATTTATGCCTCTAAAAATTCACCGACCAGTTACAGACTTGCTAACTGTTGTTTTTCAAGATCATATTATAAGCAGGCATTTTGAAAATGCATGGCCAAGATTGCCTGATCTGAACCCAGCCGAATTTTTGTTTTGGAATTATTTAAAAAATTGATTGTTAGAGAGCAAATTGCTGCAATTAAACCCGAAATGCTATATAACGCGGCGTATAACTTTGACGAAAGGTTGGTGCTTTTATACCATTAAGGTATAAACCTTAGGCTAAGGTTGCACCTTAACCAAGGATTTACTTTCCACACTATTTTCCTTTTTCAGACTTCTCTACTGAAGATTGTAACTTAGTTGTCGAAATACGAATATAGAGTTCATTGATTTATATTGCAGTTAGAGATTTTTCTTATTTCTTTCTGTTTCAGATTTTAAGTCGGCGTAGTCCACCAATTCGGTATTTAATAAATTTGTAACTGCAATATCGACACTATAGTGTAATTCTCGAATCTCAAATTATAGTTTCCAACTTATTTTGGAAGTGTTATTTATCGAATGTTTAAGCACTTTATTCATACAAGATGTCCTTGAAATAAAAAGACAACGTATGAAAATGAAAACTTGTAATTATATAGAATATGTATCCAAAATATTATGAGTCAATTCCGACGCAAACCCCAAAATTAAAAACCCCCTGAAAATTGTATTGCCATATTCCGCCTCCGAATTCAAAATATTCAGAATGTAAATATGTGCCTCTATTAAAGTTACACACACACACCGTATGTTTACATACGTAACAGCCGTCGATGTTATAAAAGCTGTAATATCATTTATGCTATGATCACTACCTCGTACAAAATCAGCTTTTTATACATTTTATACATTAAGTAAATAATTAAAAATGAAGATGTGTGTTACATTCATTTACAAACCCATTTTAAAAATCATACTAAAATTTTATATGTATTACGAGAATATATTTTTTGTTAGAAGTAAGAAATATAAAATATGAATATCGGATTTAAAATGGCACTATTGTATTTGAAGGCGGCAATGTTTATATTTATAAAACCGATAACATTGTCTCTAGTTTTATTATATTAAGGGTTCAATAACCTGGTACGAAAGTCAAATGAATTTTTAAAAATCATATTTTATAAGAACATGTAAGATGTGCTTTACGTGCATATAAGTTACATTCTATTGTCTTTAATCGAAAAATTGTAAAGAACGTACGTAACGATCGACAACAGAACGGTACTTTAAGCGAGATGGCTTTAAGATATCGTCTCCGATAGTATTTTTGATATTTATAATATATTAAGTCGCATAGTGGCGTAACATGTCTTTGTTATTTTTTCCTCGTTTATAAGGAAATTTTGGGAAAATATTTTGGATATATATTCTGTATAATTTAATCTTTCCATTTTTCATCCCTTTTTTTTTTATTTCAAGGACACCCGGTATATATGTCGGTGTGAAATGTTGTCCGTCGTCTTCGGATACCTATCGGCAATCTCCATTGGTCCCTGTTTTCCCATGAGTTGATTTCCAAACCTTTCATTTTTATCTCTTTTACCATTCCTTCCCTCCAAATCCTTCTAGGTGTCCTGCGCTTTCCTTGTGGGGTTCATTCCATCACTTGCGTAAGTAGATGTTCATCTGTCATCCGTTGTACACGTCCATACCATTGAAGTTGTTTCGTTCTGAACGCTATAATTCTTGACAAGCCACGTCATACAACTCGGGAATTTGCTATTATAATGAATTTATAACTCAAGGGATGAGTTCAAAAACTGGGTTGCCGCATGTTTTGAACAAAAAGAACAAGAATCAGCATGCCAACATTTGTAACTCTTTGCTAGCTCGTCTTCGTTTAAGTCGTCAACAGCAGCGACCATTTTTGTCTCGCATTTTTACTGCTGACGAAAAATGGTGCCTCTATCTTAACATCGAGAATAAAAAATTATGGTTAAACCCTAAAAGAAAGCCAATTCTCGGAGTACAACTTGATGTTCATCCACGTAAGCTGATGTGCATCTGATGATACAAAGAAAACGGCGTATACGCTGAATTGCCTCTGAAGAATGTAACCATCACTGTTAAGATTTATTTTTAACAACTCCGTCGACTTGAAGTCACAATTTAGGAACAAAAGTCCGAGAAAACATCATAAAGTAATTTTGCAACACGATAACGCTCCCAATTATAATATTAACATTTCAAAAGCGGTTATTCAAGAACTCGGTTGGGAGATCATTCCACGCCCGCCTTATTCTCTTGATTTTACTTCGTCAGGTTTCCATTTTTGCCGCTCTCTATCAAACAACCTTTGAGTAATCTCCTTTAATAACGATGTAACCCTTCAAAATTGGTTTGAAGACTTGTTGACTTCCAAATCACAAGATTTCTTCAGGCGTTGAATCGAAAAATTGCAAGATCCTGAGAGGCAATGGTAAATAATAGAGAAGAATATATTCTTGATTATTTCATGTATTTTATTTGTTAAAAAAATAATAAATTTTGACTTCAATAAAAACCGTACTTGAGTATCGATTATGTATGTGTTATCCTATTCAAACGCAATCCTCTCATCTCTCTTCAAGGGGTAGACGAACGACCTCCAGTTTTTTTACAAATCCTGTCAAGTACAAATGTCAATTCTGACAATTCTCGTGTCAATATTGGTCATTTAATGAAAAAGACGGACTTTAATTTGACTTTGTGGCACGAGTACGATTCATATAATGCAATAATATCATGACGCATCGGTAAACATTGGTAATTTCTACCTACAATTTAATTCTGTACTAAATATTTTATGTACTATAATGTTTTAAGCTCTATTCATAAATCATAGATTAATTATATACGCCAGTGGTTCAGATATCTGATATAATGTATGCTTTATTACAAAATATAGTACGCAATGTAATATTGAATATTTGATATTCTTATTTATAACGTGGCAGTATATCTACGCATTTACACTAGAGACAATAAATACAATAAAATATTTACAATGTTATTCCATACATTTTCTTTTTGTTTATATTATTTAGAATGAGCCGAGGAAAGAATCAGATAAAGAACATCATCAGTTATGAACTGTCAGAAGAAACAATAGTTACAAACCCCATACAAACTTAAAAAAACATCACGTCGTTACCATAGGGAAGCTTTTATTGTTTGTTTTCAAAATATTATCAAGTATATACTAATCGATCTTTTAGACACATGCATAAATTTTAAATTGTGTTACTACACGAGTTCGGACAGATGTTGGCCGTATTATAATACGAAATGGAAACGTAAAAGTGTTGAGCAACGGCCTGGTAATTAAAACCAAGGTTATTCCGTAGTTACGTTTCGACAGTATGCATACTGCCTTTTTCAAACTATAATTTTATTAAATTAACATTAGTGAAAGTACAATTTTTCTGTTTAGTTACCTTATACTTATATTAAATATTATTCTGTTAAAATAAAACTTAAACGATATGTTACATATAAAATTAAGATTTGAGTTTACGTATTCAAATAATTAGCTATATGTAATAGCGAATGCTGTTAGTTTGCATTCTAAAACCCTAATGTGTTTATCTGTTTGCAATGACAATCTGTGTTTACTCTGAATTTTTATCCATATATACTCATAACGCGAAATTGTTGAGGATGGATGATTAATTGAGTAGTCGTTTGGGCTATTTCTATCGTTTGTTGGATTTAGGTAATCCGACGTTTCGGCAGTTAATCCACTGCCGTCTTCAGGTTAACCCTGAGAAGGGCTGGTCCTTGTCAAACTCATATTCTAACGCATATGCCCTCTCCCAATTTTTTTAACGAAATGTGCTCGCACAAGATTCGAACCTGATCTGTCTGTCAATATTGTTTCTTAAAACGTGTACTTACACTAAATGTACCTGCGTAGAATATGATGTACAGTAAGCTTGTATATGTTTATATCTGGCTCAAAGTACCGAAAGTTGCATTGTATTCGACTCTCGAAGGACCATGTATAATTTTGTATTTGACCCACCGCTCACGGAGCGTAACTTCCGTATAACCTGGTTATTTCTTTTGGTTGGTGGCAGTTATATTGAAAGTTGGTGTGTTTTCTGAATGTTTTATTTATTTTACAAAAACACTTAAACCTAATTTCATAAGATAATTCTCACAATGTAGCACTTAATGTAAACTTAATTCTTTACTGTTTGTTTCAGACTGTATGTCCTGTACTGTATTGTGTTAAGAATCTGATTGTTGTATTCAGAATGTTGTATATAGAATGTTTCTTGTATATTGTATGTTTGTTGTGTTACAAGTATATATAAAATATATCACAATCCCTACCTCAACATAACTAAAATGTGCGTATGTGTTTTACGTCATTCTTGTGAAATTCACCTAGATTATTACTTCTTAGAGATTATATCTACATGCAAACAATACCGAAAGTTTCCGATAGTCTTACAGATCTTGCTGATAAATAAATATAATAATGAAATAGAATTCCTAATTATGTATTAATAGGGCATCATAAATCTTCATAATCTATATTTCCATCTTCGCGTTCATCAATAATAGACTTTTATGATTAAAGACGGCAGACTATGTGCCCCAGCAGTGGCGTTGCGTGGAGAGTTTAGCAGAATAACAGTGGTGCGCTTACTTAAAAATAAATATATTGAATCCCTATACAAAACGTTAAGAAAAAACATAAATAACTTACCCAACATGTTCACATTGTTGCAAAAAAATGCGGATGTGCGCGATGAAAAGCTGCACCATAATATATGTTTCTGTATTAGTCTCGGAAAGGTTCGTACGTAGCGACGTATATATATGTTTATATACAGAGAAGGATTGTTCGACGTTGAGAGATATTATATTTGCATAGTTAAAGCGCTCTTTGTATCTGTACAACGGATCTTCAGTATTGGTAAAAAGTTGCCCTAATTTTGTAAAATCTACATTTTTATCTAATACACTGTTAAATTTTTCACGGACACAATCACTTTTTTCATCTTCAAGGATATGCAGCACTAGTTTTACGTGGTCAATAATTGCTAATGTGTCCGATAAGGACAGCGCAGTGTTCTGTAAATTTTTTATTGCTTCCAGTATTGGAACGTAACTGTCGTAAATAATTTTTAAATTTGCTGCAACTTGAGGATTGTTAAATTGAACCTGGCTGAGCCGTATTGCAGCTGCTTCTTTGGCATCTAGTTGTAAAATCACTGATTTAATTTTTTAAAAATGTTTATAATAATAAAATGCTGCTTCTAACCAAGTACCCCATCGTATACGAATTGGTTGCGACGGCTCGGGTATATCAGGACACAGCGAATGAAATATCCGAATCCTTTTCGGAGATTTAAGAGAAACCGCTTTCGTTTGTCCTATCAGTTGATCCACATCAGGATAAGTTGTACGTATAGTGTTTGTTACAAGGTGTAAAGCGTGAAGCAAACATGTGACATGCAGCAGGTTTGGTTGAATCATTTTGAGTAAGTTTGCCGTGGAACACATAACCTTGGCAGCATCGGTAACTAACATTAACACTTGCTTCGGTAAAATCTCAACTTTGTGTAGTGTTTCTATTAATACATCATATATCGCTCTGGCAGTACACCCTTGCATTCGTTTACAGGTTAGTAAATAAGGAGGAGAAGGTTCTTGCGGAGTCAGCGTCCGTACTAGAATGGCTAGGATGGACTGTTTTTTAATATCTGTAGTTTCGTCTATTGTTAACCACAGGATTTTTTTTTACCGTATTTTTCGTACAATTTACAATTCTCTCACGCACTGACGGTACGTAATTCCGTAGCGTACTTCTTGCTGGTAATTTCCACGTAGGATTGTATTTCTTCCAAAACTGACGAAACATTGGGTGTTCCACTTTCTGCATTGATATATTGGTCGCAATTAACTTCATTGTTAAATCACACACAAATTTATTATATGATCTGCGTCCACTATTATTCGATTTATGTTTGTCACTATTTATATGTCTTTGGCACTGACTTGCTTTCCAAGTTAATAAAGTTGTTTTACAAACTAACATTTCACTACGGTACCGTCATGTATTAAATCGGGAAACCGATGTAAAAATTTCTTTACTACGTTAGCATGCAACCGAGTCGATGCATTGTTTCTACGCACTCCCGACATTTTCAACACGATTGTGTTAACAACGTATCGCTTACAACGTCTCAACGGCAACTGAATTGATCGTCGTACGCCTCTACTCGATCCCACCACATCACGCTTCTGTTCAGGCACATAGTCTGCCGTCTTTATTTATAATACATACATATTTTTCAATCGTGAGCCTATTATTTATATTAAATTAAACAATAGGTGAGTGACCATATTAGAGGGTCTATGGAAATCTTTCACTAATTACTAGAGACCGGACACATCGGGATTTCATACGACGGACGATATAAATAGTCTGCATCTGTAAGTACATCACGCAGTTGTTGAATAGCACTATTCATTTTATTTCAGTACCATTTCTGTCTAACACATTCGTTCGGTTAACTGCACTTCTATTTTTTGTGTACGGTTAACCGAACAGAAATTATTAAGACTTAATAATTTCTGTTTTATAGCAAGGTAGTTATGTTTGGTTGAATGTATCTCTTCTCCAGCAGGGGCGTACCGACGATCCTATAGAAAGGTGAAATACGTATCTGCGTCTCTGGAGAGGAGATACATTCACAAATATATAACTGGTATTGTGTTCTTCACACCCTATTTTTAATAATATTTTATATTATTAAAAATACTTTTGAAATATTAATTAAACTCCCTAGAGAATTTATTGACAGATTATAAAAAAAACAACGTCAAACTTGACAAATATTTATTACAATTTTTGAGACATATTGATAGTAATGTTAGTGCAATTAACAAATAATGGTCTATTGTTTTCATCGACGATATTTTATGCAATTCCACAAGATGAGGTTGGTCGTTTCGGTTGATAGGAGGGCCCTGGGGCTGACGTAGAAGGACTTGGTATTTGGTCAACTCCAAAAATTTTGTCGGCAATAATTTTCTTGTTATCAATATTATGTTTCATGTTAAGCATGGTTTTTAACATTGAATAGTGAGCACAAATCGTAGAAGCAGAAACCTTTTTTTGCCTTTTCATTAAAAAATACCAGCAAAGCGTTCGTAAATTTTACAAGATTTGGAAGGCAGTAGGTCTTCCAACGTCTCTTCGGCAGCTTTTTCTTGGTAAAATTCTTCACAATTTTCATTCGTTTTTACAATTTTAGCAAAATGACAGGGCTTCTTGACTCGATAACTATGACGAATTTCATGGCAGACTCGCATATTTAAAATTTGCAATAACGTTCATAATTTTCAATTATCAATCTTGGTGATAATATTTCTGTTTCGGAAGCGCAAAAAATAGCGTATACCCTACGGGACTAAAGTGCTAAAATCCCTTGAGTGTTGCCCTCAAGCTTCGCCCTCGAGGCAACAATCGCCACTCGCGCGATTAAATGCTGCACTATAATCTCTGGGTATATAATGCACCATTAAATCACATACATTAATCTGGGCCAAGGTTGCCATATGTACGGTTGCGATCGTAATTTAAGGGACACTTATTTTTGTACATTGTAAAGTCTACTTCATGATAAAATGATATTTGCCAATTTATGAAATGTCACCAACGTCAGTTTGTATTTGAAATCAGACTTACGATGTAAAAATATGACGAATTTATGTGTTAAGCGGTGTATACGAGTTGCGCCACAGATTCTAGGAATTAGTAATCCCTCTTAAATCCGTATACGAGTTGCGCCAAAGATACACCTCGAGGGTGGTAAATGTGAACGTTGGTCATTAAGTAGGGGTAGTTAATATTTTCCTTAAATATTACCTACATATTTATGGATGATATTCATTTATCGTCAAGTTAGTTAGTTAGACAATCATGGAAGTGTATACTATGTTTAGTGAGAGAGGAAAATTATTATTAGTAATAAATAACTACAAATTCAGAAAAACTTCTGAAAATTTAAATGGTGTTCGGTGGAGGTGTACAAATAAATCTTGTGCGGCAAAGGTTTATACAAAAAGTGGAAATTATTTCATAATAAACAAAGATTTGAATCACAACCATCCAAGTGACAACACAATTGCAAGGCAAATACTTAGTAATTCATTCAAAAGGAAAGCACAAGGTGACATGTACGAAAAACCTGCCAAGTTGATTCATAGTGAAATAAAACGTTTAAAAGAAGATAATTTTTCAATGCTAACAACAGAAGATTTGAACCGAACTCGGATAAATATGTATTATGCGCGTCGAAGTATTTTATCTCCATTACCGAAAAACAGGGGCGAGGTTTTTGACTTAGTGAAGAATTTGACAACAAAAACAAGTAAAGAAGAATACTTTTTGTTAGTAGCTGATAGTGCAACACAAATTATAATATTTTCTTGTTTTACAAATTTGAATTTCCTATGTTCGACGGATTCAGTCTACATGGACGGTACATTTGAATTTTGCACAAAATTTTTCTATTTACAATTTACAAACTATTTACAATTTACAACATTATAAATTTTGTAGAAATGCTTGTAAATTTACAGTTAGAAATATATGTTAAAATTAATACAGCAAATAAGTTTGCGAAGAAAATTAGAACTGACCTAAAAGGCAAGCAAGCATATATAAAACATAAAATCGATGAACTATATGTGTATAAGACAATTAGTAAAATAGATTTGATCAAATGCGTTTCACATAAATTTTTGCCTAACTCTATAATATAATATTGATGTGGGTGTAATATACATATATATTTTAGTTTGTTTTAATTGTAATTACTTGTAATTATTTTAGTTCATTACTTTTAATTTCAAAGTGTAATAATAACATAAACATAAATAAATTGTATTAATGTTTAAAAGTTTGTTATGTCTACTTTACTTCACCTGAACATTTACCATCCTCGAGGTGAATCTGGCGCAACTCGTATACGGATTTAAGAGGGTCGGATAATCCCTAAAATTTTATTTCTAGGATTAATTCAGGTACTTTGGCGCAACTCGTATGCGTCCGTGTTAAGACTTGACACTTATTTTTCGATCGTAATAGTACTTTAATGTAAGAAAACCAGTTAAATATATGTTTAATAAGGCAAAATATTGACATAATACGATTAATTACAGCAACGTAGTTTGGAATTGTTTTATTTGACAGTAAATAACATGATTTTCCACAGAAAATTTCAAAAAATTCCAAATATTTTTTGTCGCACATTTTCAGCATTGATGGTCTCATGCACCTTAACGATTGACAATACAATATTTCCTCATTAAGATTGTCGATTCAGAATTAATCATAGAATCGCCCTACCTGACGATTATCCGTGAATTCCTGACCAATAAAGTTCCAAAATAATTATCAATAAATTTAAACGGCACACCATTAATATTTCGTTGAAACCTGCCTATAATTTTTTAGGACCGTACGGTCTTATGAATGTTTCAGTAAGCGGATCTTTACGTGAGGTTAAGTTGGTAACACGTAATTTCGGTTCGAGTGTCTGAATTTTAATGACGGAACCGCGCTATATTAAGGAATTTTATTAAGCGAAATGAAAATCAATATGAATATTAATGAAAGGGACTGCGGCTTATACACTAAAAAGAAAAACTACCGGCACAAGAAGGCTATTTCCGTTCGACTGATTATAAATCTTTTTTGTTTTAGTTGTTATCGTTGAAAATCAGTTGTAACGCATAATGGTAGCCAGAAAATAAAGGGTTTTTTTTAGAAATGATCCAATATTGCACAACGTTACAATGATTTTGATCATTATTACTAGTGGCAGTAATTTTTAGTTCAGTATAAATAATGCAACATGGCCTTACAAAGCTCAATAGTCATAGTTCGGATATTTTGTTCTATGAATAAAGTTACAAGCATGCATTACTAAACCCATTTATACTGAAGTAATTTCTTTACGAATTAATATTACTGAACAATGCAAATACGAGAATTGTTTGGAGACTACGTGGCCTAACACAGAGATGGCGCTAATTCACAGGACTCTTCTTTGCCGCTAAATATGATACAGAGCGATCAGTTAATTAGTCTCTTTTTGATAGTATTCCAAAGTGAACGACTCGTGTGATTTTGTAATTATGCAAAAAACTAAGTTGATTGCAGTGACAAAGTACTTTTATTTGAAAGGCTTGACACCAACCGAAATCAAAGCAGAGCTGGATTCACTATTAGCATCGACTCCTTCGTTTTCAATGGCCAAAAACTGGGTTGCCGAATTTAAGCGTGGTCGTATGAGCACAAATGATAAACCCCGTAGCGTACGTCCAAAAACTGTTACTGTTCCGGATATGATTGAAAAAGTCCACCGTATCGTCTTGAAAAACCGTCGAGTAAAAGTGTGCGAATTAGCGAGATAGCAGACATTGTAGGTATCTCAAATGACAGTGTGCATAGAATTTTAACTAAAGAATTGGAGATGAACAAATATTCGGCGCGTTGGGCGCCGCGGTTACTCACGCCGGAGCTAAAACTGAATCGTTTGAGTGTTTCTCGCGACCTGTTGGTACGTTTTCGCCCCAATCAGAAGAACTTTGTAAGCCATTTCATTACCGTCGATGAAACCTGGGTCCACAATTACACTCCCGAAACTAAAGAACAATCCAAACAATGGTAAAAAAAGGTTCTTCGACACCAAAGAAGGCAAAAACAGTTTTGTCAGGAAAGGTTTTGGCAACTCTTTTTGGGATTCCCATGAAATTATCTGGGTCGACTACTTAAAAAAAGGGATAGCAATAAATGGGGAGTATTATGCCAATTTATTGCAACAATTAAGCGAGAAAGTCAAAGAGAAACGGTCTCATTTGAGAAAGATGAAAGTGCTTTTCCATCAGGAAAACACACATGCGATTGCAATGGCAAAAATTCATGAATTGGTATTTAAATTAGTGCCTCATTCGCCCTATTCCCCAGATTTGGCTCTCAGCGATTACCAACACTTTTCAAACCTGCAAAAATGTCGTGGCCGTAAGAGATTTTTGTCTAATTTCGAGGTAATGGCTGCTGTAAATAGCTATTTCGAGGACTTAGATTCATCAACCTACAATGAAAGCATTACTAATTTAGGATATTATTGGAATAAATGTATTGAGCGAGCAGAAGACTATATTAAAAAATAAAATGTTTTTGTTAAAATAACTTGTGTTTTCTTTGTTAAGCCACCTACTTTCCAAACCACTCTCGTATAATGATCTAGCTCATTCTTAATGATCAAAAAATTTGTCTGATATGGTTTCGAAATAACAGAATTGTTAAGCAACATATACATACAATTAAAAATACTTGTTCAGTTTCACTTTATTAGATTTTTACTCTAACAATTGGTTCGGTCTATTCGACCATTGTCTAAAAGTTTGCTCAACTAAATTAAGGGATCAACTTCCAATATTTATATATGAATGCCTGTGTGATTCAAGGTCCGTATAATTTCACTAGGTTGCCTCGTAACTACGGACCAATAACAGAGCAGCAACGCGAAACGTCACAAGTATGCTGGAGTAAAGCGGGAATCGGTTCGGTCGGATTTATATAACCTAATATGTAGTAAAATTGGTTAACTTGTTAATCTTATACGGCCATGATAATAGGTAAATTTGATTTATTTAAACATATGTCATAGAAATTACCACAAAAGGACAAATATTATATCAAATGTATATTAATACGTTAATGTACAGTAAAAAATAATTGTATAAGAAAATGTAAACATAAAGCATTATTCTGTGATTTTTCGCATTTTTTTGGTTAACTTTCTCTTTCCAGAATCGTCCGATTGCCTCTTGCCGTTTTTGTTTTCTTTTTTGATCGAATTAAGATATTTAATTCGACAAAATATTCTTTGCCTATCAAAAGCACGAACTAGTTCCGGTTCAATGGTCGATAATTCTTTACAAATAAAGTTTGTTGTTGTTGTAATAATGTTTTTACATTTTTTAAAAGAGTCTTTGTGGAATTGTTTAAAATATACTTCCATGTTTTCCACTTTTTCAGACCACTCTGGAGAAGGTCGAATTAGTCCTCCGAATGATAAATTTTGTATCCACGACGGTATATTCTGAAGTTCATTACATTGGTAGGTATACTTTCCCAAGCTTGGAAATTTTTCTTTGTATTTTTTAGCCAAAAATCCAGCAATATACTGCAAAACGTCTTTTTCGGACGTGGTGCGAATTGATTGTGCTGAAACGTTAGTTGACCTAGGTACTTCGTCGATGTATGTTTCGCGTTCTGGAATTATACCGATTAACACATCAGGCAGTTGTGTTCGAATCGTAGCTTTTCTTAAAGTACTAGCTAAAACGTAATCGTTGTCTTCCTCGATTGGGACATTAGTATGTCGCTGAACAATTCCTGCATTTTTTCCTACAAGAATCATTCGTAAACGATACAGGGCGTTCAATGGAGATGGATGATCATGGAGCCCTCCCCTTGATCGTAACTGAAATGGAACAAGCAAGTTTTATTTAAAAATGAAATAGGATAATAGGGTAACGTATGTAAGATTCTCATTACCTGAGAAAATAAGTTTTCAAGGCAGTCTTGATTTAGGCGGTGTGTCAAAATAAAAGAGATATCGTATTTAGTAGCCGTATCGTCATATAAGCTTTGTAACGACTGAGTGGAAATAATTACACCTTTCTGAAAAATTTGTAGTGCTTTTTTAGTTAGACATCTCATACCACTAAAAGTTGATTTTATTTTGTTTAGAATTTCATTTTGCTGTTCTAGTTCTCTTCCATAAGGTTCTTTACGTGACACTGATGCAAATGGGGAGTATGAATTCATTAAATCAAACCAGTAACCAATCAGTTCAACAAAGTCTCCTACATTGTTCGCTAATACTTTGTCTTCTCCTGGCAGATATGTTTTTAAAGCGGTTGCCGTTTTGTGAGAAAAAATTTGTGCAGCTAGCGCAACGTTTTGCCTTTGCGTGTTTTCACAAACTAAATGGAGAGGCTTAAGGTGAAAACATGAAGTTATCTCAGTATCTGCGTTTTCTATTAAGGTTTTAATTGGTTCTTTAGTTATGGTAGTCCCATCTTCTAACAGAAATCCACTGTCGTAGAGCCAGTTTCGTATCAATTTCAACAGATGTGGAACATCTGCAAAAAAATAAACTTTTTCGTTGCTCACTGGGTGTCTAAAATATGTTTGATTTATGTTTATCCCTATTTCCTTCCATAGCCCTATGTTACCTCCTCCACAATCAGAAACACACGCTACCACATTGTACCCAATTCTGTCAAGTTCTATAATGGCATTTTGAAGCAATTCCTTTGTCATTTTCGTATCAAAAGCAACAAATATGGGCTGCTTCCAGTTGTCAAATAACCCTCGTGCCATAATTATAACAAACGCCAATTAAGTTGGCGCGAGGAGGGGGTGCGCAGAAAACGTTTTTAAAAACGTCTACCCCCACTACTCAAGTAATTGTCAGAATACATTTGTCATTGACGTTTGACGGAACATAATGTATTTGCTAGGGGATCATAAAGTGATATACGCTCAGAGGTTAGAATTATCTGACATTTGATGTAAAACGAAATACAAATCTCCCCACTACTTCTAATACTGCGCGAACTTACCCCTCCTCGCGCCAACTTAATTGGCGTTGGCTATACCTGCATGTATTTATGCTCTCCCATTACTTCATCTTCTTTCAGATCATATTCATAGACAGAAGCAACCCTTACTTCATCGAACGAAAGTACAGCGATTTTTTGACGAATGGTTTTACTCTGTCCGTAAATTTTCATAATTTCTAGGACATTTTGCAGTAATCCGTTTTTTAATTCTATATTGCCTGCCCAGCGTTGCAAAGTGGATATTCCCGGTAATGGGTATTTCAATTTTTCTCGAACAAATATGTAAGCTCGTTTACTCAGATATCTGAGGGTAAACGCTTTTGCTATTTCCTCCTGAGTCCATCGGGCCCTGGACTTTTTTTTCAGAATTATATCTTGTTGATTTTCCGTAAAACATTCTGAAAGTATATGTTTAATTCTAAGATCTACTTTCGTTTCTTGCTGCTCAAGCAATTTCTGAAGTTCAAAATTCTTTTGGTTTACTTCACAAACCTGTGTCTCAACTTGAAAAAGTTTCTTCTTTAAATTTTCATTTTCATTTTGCAATAAATTATAATTTTGTTGCAAAACTTCAAAATCATTGCTAGAGGAAGCCGGATTATCCATATTTTGTATTTGGTTTGTTAAATTAGTATTTTCAGTACTTATTTCATTACCTATCGGTAATAATAAATTGTCAACAATCTTCTTTTGTTTTTTTTTCTCATAGCGTTCACATCTTTCTGAAATATCCGTTTGCCGATCTAAATCATCAGGCATCAAGTTACGTGACGGGATAGCTGAAAACGTTTTGTTAATATTATAATAAAAATATAATACTAATAATAATAATGCATACCTGAGTTTTTTAATTTATTTGGCAAGGTACCGAGCATTTTCGCTTGAATGGCATCTTCAAAATCATCATCAGTAAAATGCTTACTGCAAATCCTTTTATGTTGCGGATCGAATTTTCCCTTCCGATAACATTTTCTAATCCATTGTTTTCTTATTATTTTATCACTCGGAAATGTAAAGAAAGATACTTTCTCTCCACTTTCTTTTGCCCTTTTAGCGTTACTTTTGCATACAGAAACGCTACATATGGTTCCCGTCATCTTAAAACATTTTGTAACAAAATTACCCATACGTATTTAAGATTAAAAAATGCACTACTCACCTTTAGCGTTACAATATGTTGTTACACTACTATATTAACACTATTTATTAGTTTTAATTTGAATGTCCACGTTTTGTTTCAACCACCAATATTAAAAAAGTGAAAAATACATATAAATAACCACATGCACAAGTAAACAGCATCCGTTAACCTTTACTTACGGGTATTTACTGAGCATAACGTGCGCATACTGGCATACTGGATGACGCGGTCTCACCCCTCCGCCCTTTGCCCCACTCGACTTACGAGGCAACCTAGTAAAATTATACGGACCTTGTGTGTGATTAGCCTTAATTAGCAGTTAATGACTTTGTCTATTATAGGTGCATTTAAATATTCAATCTAGGTGTTTGTTAGGTTTTGTTTCCTAGAATTTACTTTTGCTGACTTTGATATTTCCAAATAGTTTAGTTCAATTTTTCTTTTATTTACATTATACAGTGTGGTCATAAAGTTTGGAACCAAGCTTATAACCGCATTATTTTACATTTTTAGGAAAAACGCTCGGACAAGTAAATTTTCTTTTTTAAAGCGCCATCTTTTGACATACAATTTTTTTCTATGACGTCATTGGTTTTCGAGTGATGACGTTATCAACACTTTCTTTAAATGGCAACCATATTATTTTTTTCTCGTTTTTGGTAGATCTTTATATCCACCAAATAGTGATATAAAACAATTGGTATGTTGCATCACAATTTTTTTGAAAAAATGATATAAATTTAGAAAAAAATACGAAAATTTTATTTTTGTACAAAATTAAAATTAAATTAAAAAAAATACATCTGAACTTAAATTTATTGTAACAGTTAACGTAAATTTTCAAAATGGACCCCACCAACCAACTGACACTGTCCCAGCCGAGTGTAAATGCTTTGCGATCAATAGTAATCTGCGTTATTCGCTCCAGGTCAAAAGAAATTCGTCTTCCCAATCGGCCAATTACTTATTAAATAATCTTATTTAACATTAAATAGGTTCACAAAAAAGGGCCACAGAAGTTTAATTTATTTAAAAAATTGACATGATGTGACAGACCATTTCTTAATAAAAATTATCGCCCAAAAATTGAAGATTTCAAAACCTAATTAAGCTTACAAAATTTACTGAAATATGTAATGGATCTGTTTACCGCCATAATTGCAGATATTGGTCGCAGAACAATCCGCATTGGACTCAAGCGTGTCATACTCAGCGCAGAGGAAAGGTTAACGTATGGGTTGGAATGATTGGACGACGCATTTTAGGACCATATTTTTTTGAAGGAAGTTTGACTGCTGTGCAATATTTAGAATTTTTAAGATTTGAACTGGTTCCAGCGCTCACTGTTATTTTCCCAAATCACGAGGATGGTGATGTACCCCATCCAAATATTTGGTTTCAACAAGATGGGGCGCCTCCCCATTATGGTGTAGAGTTTCGCCACTATCTTGACGAAATATTTCCCAATAAATGGATTGAACGGAGAGGCGCCATAGAATGGCCACCTCGTTCTCCTGACCTGACTCCGTTAGACTTTTTTTTGTGGGGTTATTTGAAATCGAAAGTGTATTTTAACAAACCGAACAATTTAGAAGATTTAAAAGAACGAATTCGCGTAGAACTTACACAAATATCCCCAGACATAATTGAGGCGAGTATACGAAGTGTTTACACTCGGCTGGGACAGTGTCAGTTGGTTGGTGGGGTCCATTTTGAAAATTTACGTTAACTGTTACAATAAATTTAAGTTCAGATGTATTTTTTTTTAATTTAATATTCATTTTGTACAAAAATAAAATTTTCGTATTTTTTTCGAAATTTATATCATTTTTTCAAAAAAATTGTGATGCAACATACCAATTGTTTTATATCACTATTTGGTGGATATGAAGATCTACCAAAAACGAGAAAAAAATAATATGGTTGCCATTTAAAGAAAGTGTTGATAACGTCATCACTCGAAAACCAATGACGTCATAGAAAAAAAATTGTATGTCAAAAGATGGCGTTTTAAAAAAGAAAATTTACCTGCCCGAGCGTTTTTCCTAAAAATGTAAAATAATGCGGTTATAAGCTTGGTTCCAATCTTTATGACCACACTGTATAACTGTGGGAACCTTGAGTTCATAAAGAAATTAACAAAATCTTGAGAAAAATAGGCTTTAAAATAGACAATGTCAATATGTACTATGTTAGACAATAGCAAAGATAAAAATACAAATTTAGAAAAATTCTGACGTATATCAAATTAGCTGCCAAGACTGTGATGCTATCTTTGTCGGACAAAGTGATAGAAATACTCGTATAAACAATTATTCAAGGAATAAAAATACGGGATTGGGAAACAAAGTATAGACAATATGATAGCTGCAAACTATTATATAATATAAATGAAAATAAAAGAATTTAGAAGTATTAGAAAACAAAAAAGCAAATTCTAGGAAACAAAACCTAACAAACAGCAAATTAAATATTTAAACACACCCATAATAGACACAGTCATTAAATGGTAATTAAGGCTAATCCCAAGCGGAGGCATGCATATATAAATATTGGAAGTTAATCCCTTAATTTAGTAGAATAAACTTTTTGGGAATGGTCGAATAGAGGGAAACAATCCTTATAGTAAAATTCTAATGAACAAGTGAAACAGAACAGGCGTTTTTAATTTTCCTAAGTTAATTAATTATTTAAACAATGTTTCACTAAGAACCGACTACTACATTCACTAACAAGATAATATACATACATGGTAAGCGCTAAACGTTCTCGACCTGATATAGAAAAAAAAGGATAGTCTTGTAATGTTGATGTTTACTCCTAAAAATGTTGCATTACGACTGCTTGCAGCTCAATATCGTCATGAAAATGACGTCCTCTAAGTTTTTTTTTAATTAATATGAAAATAAATAACAGTAGATAAAAGCCATATCAGGACTATACGGTAGATGTTCAATTTATTGAAAGCCACGTTCGCGAATTGTAGCTTGTCAAACTGCAGCAGTGTAAACGGATCGATTGTCATGATATGTTTTTAACGAATATTGTCTTCCATTTTATGCAACAAATAAGAATATGAGTTGAAATTTGTTGCATTTTTTGCGAAGTAATGTAAATGTAAATATACTATCTACATATTATCACACTAATTTATTCTAATTTTTTTTAGAAAAAAATTCGCCCGTAAGTAGGATTCGAACCCACGTGCATGGCTTGTCAGACCATCGCTTTAACCACTAAGCTATCAAAGGCAATGATTTCGAATGTGGGGATACCTTGAGTTACATCAAAGAAACAGATAATATATATCTTGCCCGTAGTAGGCTGTTGTGCAAATTTGTTGCATTTTTCGCGAATATTTCTACATATTACGACACTAATTTATTCGAATTTTTTATAGAAAAATTCGATCGTCAGGTTAAAGCAGATTTACACACTATTCAGAACAATTTCTAAGGAATAGAAAAATCACAAAATTTTTCGATGTCGTTAATGTTTACTATTGAAATTGTGAATGATGTTCACGGACGACTCTGCGCTGTAGATGGCGAAAAAATGAGCGTGTAATAGAAAAATTTGAAAGTGTTTTAATCAAAGATTCCGATTTTCTCATATTAAAGCAAATGTGTGAAGGTGCGTCTCAAGATTCATTTAGTTGTTTCAAAGATTATTTTAATCACTAAATGTACGAGCCCTAACAACTATATGTTGGAACAAGCAGTTACTTTGCGAATAAAATACCAGTTTACCGAAATTCTTTTATTCTAATTTTTTTTAATTATAAATATGAAATTAGCAACGTTTTTTATGATGTATGGAATTATTTTTACGGTTTAATTATATATTTTTTGTTGATTACTATTTAAATAATTGTTTGATATTCGAAAAATGCTGACAACTAAATATTGGAACAAGTGGTTTTTAACAAATTAAAATAAAAATTAATAAAGCGTAACATCGCCCTTAGCTCGAATAACAGCCAGAACTCTATTAGGCATTGTATCTACTAGGCCTTCACAGAGTTCAGGGGTAAAACCATCCCATATTTCTAGCAATTTAGCATTTAGTTGTGGTAAAGTGCGCTGAGGATTATTTATTAGGCGTTGTTTCATTTTGTGCCAAAGTGTCTCTATTGGATTAAGATCCGGGCTGCTAGAGGAATGTGACAAAACCAGAATGTCATGTTCTCCTATCCATTTTTTCGTAGATTTAGCCGTATGGCATGAGGCTCCATCCTGTTGAAAAATAAAATCTCCGGATGGATATAACTTTGCTGCACTTGGTAAAAGCGAATGTTCAAGAATATCTTGGTATTTGGCTGCGTTTACTGCGCCTTCAATAAAGTGTAAAGTTCCTAACCCTTTGGCCGACATACAACCCCACACCATGATGCCCTGTGGAAACTTTACAGTCCTTTTGAGGCACTCCTTATGGAATGCTTCTGTTTTTTCCCGAATCACACGCTTTCGGTAATCTCCCACACAGACATCAAATTTACTTTCGTCGCTATAGATCACTTTGTCCCAGTCATGCTTGGTCCACGAAAGTTTGATTTGGCCCAAATGTAACGATTCCTTTTTTGAGTTTCCGTCAACAATGGTTTTTCTTTGGCCTACAAGTAAAAAAACAGAAAATTTATACCGCAAAGAAGTACGTATCAAACATACCTTATAAAAACTAAGACTGCTCTTGTGGATGTATTTACAGCATTCTCTGGAAACATTCATCCCAGTTTCTCTATTCCACCTTGCAGTTACTTCTCGTAGTGTATTTCTTCTTCCCGACTTACATATTCTAATTAAATGCCTTACACTTCTTTGAGAAACAGCTTTTGGACGGCCTGTACTTTTACCGCGAACATTAATACTGGCAGTTTCACCATATTTTTTAATTATATTAAAAACTGTAGTTGTTGCTATAGTCATTTCACTGGAAATTTCACTCATTGTTTTCCCTTTATGGTACTGATGAATAATAATTTCTCGCACTTTTGGATCAGTAGATTTTCCACGTACCATTATTGTATTTTACTCTTAATATAAAACTGACAATACCTACTTACTTTAATTATTAATACTCAAATGACGCGTGACAATCTTTGTTGACAACACACTTACTCGTCACCTATGCCACCTATGCGTCAGGCTGATAAAACTCAAGAAAGAGGAAAAGCAAAGCATGTTCCAATATTTAGTTGTCAGCATTTTTCGAATATCAAACAATTATTTAAATAGTAATCAACAAAAAATATATAATTAAACCGTAAAAATAATTCCATACATCATAAAAAATGTTGCTAATTTCATATTTATAATTAAAAAAAAATTAGAATAAAAGAATTTCGGTAAACTGGTATTTTTTTCGCAAAGTAACTGCTTGTTCCAACATATAATTGTTAGGGCTCGTAGAACGGTCATTTTCAACCTTAAAAAAATTTATTCCGCACGTCGTACTAGCTTAGATGGAACAACTGTGGAAACATATCTAACGATTGAAATATTTAACAGATGTTATCCCGTTTATGACTTCACGCAAAACTCTTAAAACGGTGTTTGAGCACGTTTTATAATTTACTTCTTACTATTTATTTTATGTGTCAACTTTTAACCGGCCGCCTCAGGCGCGTGGCGCAATTTCCCTGCTCAAATTATTACTTAATGTGTATCTCTCTTTTACCTTTCGGTGTCTAGGAGCCAAACACACCGAGCTGCAGTGTTATTGTTACTGATCACATCCATCCAGCAAAATGTTACCACTCACAATGGGAAGGTCTTTTTTACGATGTTCTATTACAATACAACCTTAACTATACCGCCGTATTGTTAGCTTAATATATTATAGTAAATTATTAAAAGAAATTATCACACAAAGGATTTTCAACCTTCCGGCGTCTGTTCACTTATTTATGCCCACTAGTTTTATAATTATTTTACTTCTCGTATGCAAAAACACGCAATTATATTTAGGGTTTCAGCGAGCAGTGCCAATAAATTAAATATTTGTCAAAGCATGAATTGTTAGATGCATGGGGCCGGCATCGTCCACAGATTCGTGCCGACAAGTATTCCAAGATCTAAAGATACTGCCTATACAGTCTCTGTGCTTGTATAAGATCTTAGTCTTTACAAACGTAATTAGAGTAATTTCGTTAAAACCAACGATTCATGTATATATTTAGCAACATGTTAACAGGATCTTGTAACGATTTGAGTGCGCCAGTTCACATTACAATATTTTATAAAAATAATATCTTTAAAATATATGATTGTTTCGGCCTTTACTTGATGAAATTCCATTATAACTATTAAGATAAAATAAAACAAATTTTATGAATTTCACTTTTTAATTACCACTGTAACGAATTGTTTCGCACCAACCTGGGCTTCGTCAGACATATAACTAACTTATTTACAAAATATTTTTTTATATTGAACACAAGTAAACGGTAACAAGCAAAAACACATGTTTTATTTTAAAAAATAGTCGGAGGGATGGGTGCTTTTTATTACTGGATGTCTATGCACAAAACTTTCACTACGGTTTATACAATATGTACTGTTCTTAAGTAATAAAACTAGATGTTTACATTATATTACAGGGAGGTAAAGAATTCTATGGAAAAATACAAAAATACAAAATACAATATGTAACTGTCTGCATATCAAATAAATAGATTGAGTAAGGGTGAATTATTTGTTTCTATTTGATCATTTAAGATCTTGTCAGTTTTCTTTAATTTATTAATTTCAAGTGACTCTAATAAATTAAGTTTTTTGCCCTTATTTTCTACATGTAATATTTTAAATTCTTTGTTAAAATTGTGGTTCGTTGAATTGATATGAGACGCATGTGAAGAGTCACTTTTATTATTTCTAAATGAAGAAAAATGTTCTTTGACGCGTATTTCAAACGATCTGCCTGTCTGTCCGATATAAGTCATAGGGCAACTACCGCAGGTTAACTCATAGACCCCTGACTTTTTATTGTTGTTTGTTAAATCCTTATTGTTTTTTATAAATTTGGATAAATTGTTATTAGTTCTATACGCTGTATTAATGTCAAACTTTCTTAAATATTTACAAATTTTTGTGCTTGAAGAGCCTATAAACGTGATCGTTTTAAATTTTTGGGTGTTATTATTTAATATTGGGTAAACTTGTGATATGGCTTTTGTAAGGAGTTTTCTATTTAAAATGTTATCTATTATATTACTTTTATATCCATATTGTTGATAGCTATTTGTCTAATTAAATTTAACTCTTTCTCGAAATTTGTTTGGTTCAACGGAGTATTTATTAATCTATGTATAAGACTGTGATAAGCCGCTAATTTGTGTTGTATCGGATGGCAAGAAGTGTTATGTATAGTAATATCTGTAGTTGACGGTTTGTGGTAAATTGCAAAGTTACATTTGTTGTTAATTCTAGTAATCGTTAAATCGAGAAAGTTAATACTATTATTTGTTTCCTGTTCCATTGTAAACTTAATATTTTGATGCAATGTATTAATATAATCAAGTAATAAATTTAATTGTCTATTTGTTCCTATGAAACCTAGTAATATGTCATCTACGTATCTCTTCCAAAATAATACATTTTGAAAAAGAGGATTTTTTGAAATAGAATTTTCAAGATGATCCATAAAAATCTCAGCTAATAACGGACTTAGGGGATTACCCATGATTAAACCTTCTTTGCAAGTGTATATGTTTTCATTAAATTGAAAGTAATTTTGTTCTATGCATATGTTTAGTAAATCAAGAATCACGTTTATAGGCTATTCAAGCACAAAAAAAAATATTGTAAATATTTAAGAAAGTTTGACATTAATACAGCGTATAGAACTAATAACAATTTATCCAAATTTATAAAAAACAATAAGGATTTAACAAACAACAATAAAAAATCAGGGGTCTATGAGTTAACCTGCGGTAGTTGCCCTATGACTTATATCGGACAGACAGGCAGATCGTTTGAAATACGCGTCAAAGAACATTTTTCTTCATTTAGAAATAATAAAAGTGATTCTTCATATGCGTCTCATATCAATTCAACGAACCACAATTTTAACAAAGAATTTAAAATATTACATGTAGAAAATAAGGGCAAAAAACTTAATTTATTAGAGTCACTTGAAATTAATAAATTAAAGAAAACTGACAAGATCTTAAATGATCAATTAGAAACAAATAATTCACCCTTACTCAATCTATTTATTTGATATGCAGACAGTTACATATTGTATTTTGTATTTTTGTATTTTTCCATAGAATTCTTTACCTCCCTGTAATATAATGTAAACCTCTAGTTTTATTACTTAAGAACAGTACATATTGTATAAACCGTAGTGAAACTTTGTGCATAGACATCCAGTAATAAAAAGCACCCATCCCTCCGACTATTTTTTTAAAATAAAACATGTGTTTTTGCTTGTTACCGTTTACTTGTGTTCAATATAAAAAAATATTTTGTAAATAAGTTAGTTATATGTCTGACGAAGCCCAGGTTGGTGCGAAACGATTCGTTACAGTGATAATTAAAAAGTGAAATTCATAAAATTTGTTTTATTTTCTCTTAATAGTAATAATATCTTTATATATTGTTTAATTTTTTTTACTAAACTGCACCAGTCTTAAAAAGTAAAAACTTTTTCAAGACTAGTGGAAAAGGGTTGGTAAAATCTGATGTTTTGGAGATTTCAAATTCAATACAGTATGCTTTAGGCTATAGGTACACAAACTAGGTAAATCGATAATATCCATTGTTTTAAGTGTTAACTCACCGACTTACATTACATCAAAATGGGTAGTAAATTAATTTAAAAACAATAAATTCATCAGAAGAAAATTCTTTAGAATTCATTTAAGTAGATGAGGATTGTAAATTAGAAAACGGGCAAATTTTAATTTCATTTGACGTAACTATGTATGACCTAAAATTGTTTTTGTACTCGCTTATCAAAACCTGTCATTTCACGATTCGATTTGGGTGCGTAAAAAGTCACTTTACGCACGAGTGCGTAAAAGTAAATTGGTACTTCCTGGAACTTGATTAATTTAGTGACATTTTAAAATCATAAATCCCTAACCTTAATAATATGCTACCCAGTTCGTTGTTTTTCTATGAAAATAAAAGGAAATGAAATAGAAATTGTTATATTTGTCAGAACAGCAACAAATATTATTTTTTAAATTTATAGAAAACTAAAAAAAAAATTGTCACAAGTGGGATTCGAACCCACGCCCTCAGAGATGACCAGAACGCTCGAGAAGCCGTATAACGGGCAAGCTAAACCTTGAGTCTGGCGCCTTAGACCGCTCGGCCATACTGACACATACTAGTAATACTGTTAAAAAGACTTATAAATATACAAATTTTGAAATTATATTTATATTTTATATAAATATTATTATTGTTTATAGTTCTCGTACAAAAAATATTGTACAAACTTCGTGCGTGAAACATTTCGCGAATTCGTGTCCATAAAGCGCTCGCCTGCGGCTCGCGCTTTAAACTGGTCACTCATTCGCGAAATATGATTTCACGCACTTGGTTCGTAAATAACTATTAATTCGAAGGGAAGAAGCAGTCCCATGTTGTTAATGGGACTGCAACACGTAACTGGTCGTCTCCATTTATCGCGAATTTATTCATGAGTCAGTTCGAAATTAAATTTAAAAGGAATGCTAGGTATTTTCCGAAGGTATGGATTAGATATATAGGGAGCCACAAAATTTGTACGAGTGAGAATTGACGAAGTGTCATTTGTAAATAATCATAAGTCAAATTGACAAGTTGAAAGATATCTGCAATTTATTAGCTATTTAATAATGGCTTTTGTATTTAACGGACAACAGAAACGGCACATGGTTGAAATTTATTTTAATAATGGTAGTCAAATTAATGGTGAATGGGATTATTCTATCAGGGATGCATATCAGGATTTTTTAGAAGAATTTTCAGATATTGCTATCCCATATGATCAGTTTTCCATACGCATTCACCGTTTTGTGCAATTATCCTGGTTTCATCTCTCTGACTATGTAAATTCTCAAAACATGAGGATGTGGAGCACAAATAATCCGCACTTTTTGTGGAAGCACCACTGCATCCAAAGAAATTTGGAAATTGAGCAGCTCTTTGTCAGAGAAGGATTGTTGGACCTACATTTTTAAGGTGTGTTGATTAAAAACACAAAATTTTAAACAATAGCCAAAAGTGCTTACACCTTTTAGGAATATTAAACGCTGCTCGTTACAGGCTGGAAATATTCATACCATTTGTAAATATGTTACATGATGATGAATTACAAGAATGCTACTTCCAACAAGATGAAGCTTGTGTACATAGTACTAATGAAAACATTTATTTTCTGAGAGAATATTTTGGAGATCGAAGTAATAGTTTAAATACAAACACAATTTGGCCACCTCCTTTCTGCAATTTCCTTTTATGACCGTATTTAAAAAATTCTACTTTTATAATACCTGTTTTTGATCTTAATAACCCGCAAAAAAGAATCACTAATAAAATCGTCGAAATTAATAATTAACCTTGGATCCTAGAAAATGTTATAACTCTGTTAAACAAAGAACTTTACGCTGTAGAGATGGAAGCGGTGGCCAAATTACTCACCCAATTTAATAAATATTGCTACATAATAGGTTGTGTTTTATTCTTCTTTTGATTTAAACAATAGAGTGAACGGATCATCAAAATCCCACACGACAAACTCCAATGGATGACATCACAGATGACAAAGATTAATTTCTCCAATGAAAAAGAATTATTTTCAGAACCAACACGTTTGTGTTAAAAGAAAAAATTAATGATTACTTCAATGTCATACTTGCTTGTTTTGTATACTGAATTAATTAATTGTTAAGTATTATAATCTAAAACCTTGTTTACCCTAAGGTGTCAGGTTGTTATATGTTGTTACATTGTATTTAATTATTAATTCATCTTTATTCTGAATATTATGAGATTTTACATACATAAAGTTGTTTAATTTGATTTGTTTTTTATGTTAGTTTTCAGATTTTATTGTTCAATATTTTTTCATTTTAAAACAGACAGCACTCCTAAAAAAACCGCATTTTTTATAATAAATCATTGTAATTTACACATTTCAACAACCAAACCTTTCAAATAACTGTCTTTTCCCTGAAATTCAATTTTTCCGTAGACTTAAATATTAGGTTAGCTTAATAAATGTTACTTGACAACTCTTATTTAACGATTTAACCTATTACTAGTAGTACAACATGTTGGTTAAATCTCTTAATCAATCTAAGCCATACCTGATTTAATCCAAGGCATACAAAACTTTTTTTGTGTCTCACTATTTACGTCGACAACATTTTCACAATTTTAGATAGTAGTAAATATTACTAAAATGATTTTCCAAAACAATTAGATTCACGTTTGAAAAAGAAAATAGTCATTGCTCATCATTTTTAGATATGATATCATTAAAAATAGTAACATGGAAACTGACATTTTCCGAAAATAAACCAATGTTATATAGACAGTTTCAAATCATAACTTTCAACAAAAGGTGGCCTCATTTAAATTTCTCGATTTCCCCATCGGTTGTTAAGCTTTCTGAAAGATAGATATTAAAGACAACCTAATCTAATGAAACACATTGCACATTGACTTTGATTCGGAAATAATAATTAAGTTAGTTAGAAAATCTAAACAGCGGCGGTTCTTGACGTACGATGTACGCTGTTGAACGGATGAGACTGCTTCGAGCAATTTCGGACAATTTCGGTTGCAGCTACTTGCTTCTCTGTATATATGAAAGCTTCAACGAAACAATCTCATCCGTGCAGCACCTTACAACGTGCATCATCAAAAACCGCCTCTGAATCTAAATTAAAAAAGCTGCTTGTAATTCTACTCCTCTGTTGGCACAACACGATGTTGCCAAGAAAACGCGTTATTCAAATTGCATTTAATTCCGATAATTCACTGAAATCTACGAAATAGAATGCCAAGATCATCTTTTTAGTAACTCTCAGATACAACAATCTGTCCTTGAGGGCAATAAGCATATTTTGTGACAAAATTTAAATGGCATGTGAGTAATTATTCCAATGAATAACCTCTGTTGTTATTTATTGTTGTTATTTGTCTAGCTACTCTCAGTAACTAAAGATGAGGCGATCAAGATAATGTCAATATTTCCTGAAAAGCATACTGCTGGCGAGGACAAAGTTTTTTTAATTCGCGATGCCAGGTTCGCTTTTGCAAAACTTTTACCACATATTATAAATTTATCCATTTCTACTGGCACTTTTCATTATCTGTGGAATACAGCAAGTTTAATACCTGCGTATAAGAAAGGTTATTTCTGTATGCAAAAAAGAACATGACGGCTGATGAGGTTCATCGTGAACTTTTTTCTGTTTATGGTGACAATGTTATGAGTGACAGTATGGTTAGAAGATGATGCCGTAACTTTCGAGAAGGACGCACTAATGTCCAAGATGCAGAACGGAGTGGAAAACCAATGTTGTGTGAGACGAACGAACTTGTGCGTAATGTCGAAAATAAAATCGTGAAAATCGGCAATTCACAATAATAAAATTGGGTGCCTTTTCCCTCAAATTTCACCTACAGTTCTGTACGAGGTTGTTAATAAACATTTAGGTTACAACAAAGTATGTTCACGATGGGTGCTAAAACTTCTTACCGAAGACCAGAAAACAAAGAGAATGGGGTCGGCACTAAGTTTTCTTACATGTTACGATGTTGAAGGCGAAGATTTCCTCCGGCATATCGTAACAGGTGATGAAACTTAGGTCGCCTATGCCAACGTTGAGACGAAAAGACAGTCAATGCAGTGGGGTTTCTCTAACTTGCCTACGACTAAACCTTTAAAGTGCCGTCAAACTTTTTCTACGAGAAAAGCCATGGTCACTGTCTTTTGGGACAAGAGAGGTGTCCTTCTTGTAGGCTTTATGGAACGAGAAAACAGTGAGACAGCATGGTTTAATTCACACGCGTCAGAGATCTACGAAGAGGGCATTAAAACATGGTTCATCACTATGACAAATGTGGCAATCTTAATGCCAACTATGTTGGAAAATAGTTGAAAATATTTGTGGCCTTTCTCGATACCGAAGGGTGTAAAAATGACGCGGTTGACGAAGGGAGTACATTATGTACCTCATATTGCAAGTAAATAAGTATACTCACAAAAATGCTCATGAAAGTAAAAGGAAATCAATAAGGCAATATTTTTTTCTAAAAAATAGTTATTTATGCACCAAGGGCGTTATGGGTATTATATTGTTCCGAGGTCGACGTTAATTCAGCCCGAGGGCCTCTGGCCCGCGGGATGAATGTCGACCGATGGCAATATAATTGCCATACCGCCAGTGGTTAATACAAGATTTTATTTTTCACGAAGGATTAATTTCTTAAGCGGAAAATTCAAATTACATTGGAAAAGTTCCGAGATTTCTGTCAACTGTCACGTCGTTGACAGTCCAATTATTAGTTCTGTAAAATGTATATCCTTTTCTCTCGGGCCTTATTTATACTCACACAACATTAAAAACTGTGAATAAATTACCGGGTGATATGAGCCATATCGACCGGTTATAACGCCCACAAGCGACCGTGTTTATGGTAACCGTATCCAAACTGAAAGGAAGAAATGATACTTAAGTGAAAAATTAAAATATTTATATAATAAACATATATTTATATGGCTCCTGTATTCTATTTGATGCAATTGGCATTTAGAACATGTTATTTTTTGTACAGATGTTTGATGTTCGGCACAAACAAGGCTTTTACACAAATGACATGTTTTTTTTTACTTTTGCGATCTTTATTACGTGGACATAAAACACACCTTCCCAAATATTTCAGTTGATCTTGTGTGTTGCTAATTTTTGTCTGTGGTGGGGGAACCAATTCGTACATGGCGTCCACAACACGTTTGTGGAATTTTCTTGGATCTTCCAGTCTTCTAGCTACATGTGGTCTAATAAATTCTTGTCCTATAGAAAGTTTAACATTATATCTGCACAAAAACACACTTCGAAGTAAAGTGAAAATAAACACAATAACTAAATAAAAAGAAAATAAACACTGCTTGAATTATGCGCAGAGACTGGTTCACCTTGAAAAAGAACACATGACACAAGGTGTTTTCGCCAAATTGAGCAATGTTACCGCAATTCCATACCCCATACATAATCTTATTCAATTTTGGGAACACAGAGCATGAAGTTACGACATAATTCGCATATAATGTTGGTACACATTACAAATAACTCAGTGGATTAGCCGAAATTACAAACTTAATCCACAAAAACAAGGAAAAATAAATGTTTGGTCTACAGTTGTACCCCCCTCAACTATCTGAAGGTTTATAACCAATCGGAACTTACTTTAAGAATCGCCTTCGTATGTTACCGTTTACTAGTTAGTCTCAACATTAAATAATTAAAAAAACTTTTAAATATTATTTGCACACCCATTCCTTGTATAATTTAGATGTGTTAAATTCTTTCTAAAACGAAATCACCTTTAGACAAGAATTTTATTGTCGATCTTTTTCTCATACATCTTTCTGTACCCAATTTCATTCATAATAAAACAACGACTGATAGCTAACTTCTGAAAAACAGGCACAGACATCGCTTTAAACTGTTTCTAGTTTATGTTGTTTAACGTTCTTGTTTATGTCCTGTAAGGCGGAAGCGTAATCGTGTTCATTTTAGAGAATTATTGATATACATATAAAGTATATAAAGTAGTTAATTCACTAAGGTATTATTTTGGATTTGATATATTTTTATTTGTGCTACAAAGGACTCAAGCAAATGTACTATAAGGAGTTTCCTAGTTTGTTAATGCGATCTCCGTCGAGGTCGCGACCCACATTTTAAACACCACTACATTAAATTATATCTTTTTTTCTTTTTTTTTTCTTGTTTATAAACTGCTATGGTTTACGTTAAACGATACGTTTTTAGTAAATACTTCTTCTTTTAAGAAAATTAATACTGGTAGCCGTAACTTTGTGGTAATTCATTTTCAAAATAATAAAACAATAACTTTGTTATACCACCTTAATCACATGTAATAGTGACCGCGGTTTCGACAAACAATGTCATTATCAAACTGCAAAAGTTACAGGCCTACATAGATCTTATAAATGACACAAAAATAAATGGGGGTGGTTTATGATGTTATTTAAAATTACTACTATATACTTAACTATTATATACAACATTGGAAAAGAGGTGTATATATAAGATCCAACTGGTCATTTAAAACGATATCTATTGTGTTGTTTCGGCTTTTAAAAATTTCTAGGGCCTCTAAAAGATTTAATTTACGACCTTTCTCGGCCAAATGCAATATTTTACGGTGACCAAATGTATGCCTTTCTGTAATAAGATGGTTTGCGAATGTTTAATCTGTCTTCTTTAGTTTATATGACCTCATGTGTTATTTTACCCGATACCCAATACCGATACCAATACCGATCCCCAATACTATAAAACAAATAGCGGTAAACAATAGTTATAAAAGTAGCGTAATTGACAGTATACTAAAGAAAAAACAGTTACAAGTGGCCCTCAGTTTAGTATATCCTAAAGATAGTGCTAATTTGAAACAATTTGTCTCGTTAACTTACTTCGGTAAAATAAGCGAGCAATTGGAAATATAATTTCAAAAAATAATAGTAATGTTAGTATAGCTTACAAACCATATGTAAAAACAAGTAATTTCATTTTTAACGCAAAACCTAAAACAGATATCAATAATAAATCAGGAGTGTACAAATTATATTGTAATGATTGTAAAAGTGTATATATAGGTCAGACTGGTCGAAGTTTTATTATACGGGTAAAAGAACACATGAGGTCATATAAACTAAAGAAGACAGATTCAACATTCGCAAACCATCTTATTACAGAAAGGCATACATTTGGTCATCATAAAATATTGCATTTGGCCGAGAAAGGTCGTAAATTAAATCTTTTAGAGTCACTTGAAATTTTTAAAAGCGTAAACAACACAATAAATATTGTTCTTAGCGACCAGTTGGATCTTATATATATATATATATATAGTTAAGTATATAGTAGTAATTTTAAATAACATCATAGACCACCCCCATATATTTTTGTGTCATTTATAAGATCTATGTAGGCCTGTAACTTTTGCAGTTTGATAATGACATTGTATGTCGAAACCGCGGTCACTATTACATGTGAATAAAGTGATATAACAAAGTTATTGTTTTATTTTATTTTATTATCTTCTTTTATTTTCACGTATTAGGTTGATGTGTAAGTTAGTAGCGTTTATACTGAACTTCAAATTTATTATTTTTTTTAACAAATAAAATACTAATCCTCCATTATAGACGATTTTTATTCTTCAATCTAGAAATTTTTCGATTCCACAAATCTGGTGATTCAGAAGTGAATGCCTTTGATAGAAGCGCACCGTGGTATCTTGTTGAAGAAGTTGGAGCCGTTGGGATTCCGGGGGATGGTATTAAAATGGACCATTGGGACTTAGGTCAGGACTGTACGGAGGACGGTCTAACAATTCGATGTTTTGTTGTGTTAAAAATTAAATTGTCTTGCGAGCTGCGTGGAAACTTGCATTGTTTTGGTGGAGGCTGATTCGTCCTTGTAAATTAGTTTCTCGGAGCTCAGCGATGACTTGCGGCAAACAAATGGTTGTATACCAACCGGCAGTAACAGTTGTTTAATCATGTAGAGAAATTGTTGCTACATGACCTGCTTTCGCGACAAATGTAGCGACCATTTTTTTTTTGGGACACTTCGAGAACGGATGACTTTTGTCGCCTTTTCTTCACCATGGAACACCCAAACAGACGACTAGCGTTTATTTTCTGGCTCGTATGAGTAAATCCGAGATTTATCACTCACGATGTTGTACACGTTTTTCGAATTTCCTGCGTTGAAGCAGTATAGAGTTTTTTGAAAACAATTGACCTTAGCTGTTTTCTGGTCTTCGGTCATGCGGTATCCAACGCGAAACTATTTTTGCACGCAATTCTTCATGCAAAATTTTTTGAATTGAGGACTTTGAAATCCACAATGATGCCTCAATTTCGCGATATGTCACATGTCGGTCTTCGTTGATGAGCTTGCGCACAGCATCGACGGTTTCCTGAGTGACTGCCGTTTTTGGTGCACCTGCTCTTGGATCGTCACCAAGACTAATCCGTCCACGTTTGCATTCTCCATATCAACGAGAAATTGTTGACTGATGTGGTGCTTCATTACCGAAAACAGAAACCAACTCGGCGAGGCATTTTTGTTGAGATAATTGTATTTGAAAATTATAACAAAAATTATTTCGCAAAAATTTTCGCTGTTTAATTTCATTTTGCGACTAACTTTTCAACTTTGATAGTTCGTTGTAGTTACGACACTATACATATTGCACTGAAACTTTGGATTTAGGCTAACTAAAGATGAAGGTTAATTTTTAGTACTGACATTTGATTAATGGTACCCTCTATGTCCCAGTATGCAAAAAATAAAAGACATCCCTCGGATACGCGCGAGGATTAGCCACCGGTGCGATGTTACTTTCTAGACGCATAACAGGTTGTAGTAATTTAATGTACGAATCAAAAGTTGTAAATACTCTGTATTAATTCAATAATATGCTACCTACGCGAGAAACGAGCGCAGCGATGACGTCTGAAGATGCTGAAGAAACTAACAAAACAGTAGTTGTATCGCACGATGTCTGGGAGCTTCTATTTACGGTGTATGCCCTTAGGCAGTGGAGATGGGTGTGGGTGACTAAATTAAATGATAGAAGGTAGCGCCACTCAGTTTTGCTTACAGAAGCTCAGTCTGAAAACTGAGAAAAGGGATTGCGCGTTCTTAGGCGCATGCGCACACAAACTACTCAAAATACACGCTATATAATTACTAAGTGCCATTACCAGTAAGCTGCACAGGATACCTGAAAAGAAACCTCAGTGTGTCAAAGGCAAAGAAAAAACTATTTGGAAACTATTTATTCGTATATTCACGAACAGAAATTAAGATGTATAATTATAAAAAATTTGAAAGTAAAATAAGTAACGAGCGATCACTAAAATTTTCACTCGTAGCTGGCCGTGTATATAAAAATTATGTCGTAGCTTTAGTCATTAAGATGTTATTTCAAACATCTGTCAGTGTCAAATATATATTTTAAAGTTTCTTCAAAAGAAAAAGTAATGGCCTTTAATGATATGCATAAAGCGTTTATGGTAGAATGTTACTTCCTGACATCTCAAAAAATTGATGGTATTTGGCAGCATTCAATAGAAAATTGCCTTGCGGAGTTTGAAGAGAGATATCCAAATACTGTTCCTAGCTATAAAACTTTCCGTGATACGCTAATGCATTGTGTAAATCTTTTTCGTCAAACAGGCAGTATTTTAAGGAAAAAAGGAAGCGGTCCTCCTCTCAAGAGAAGTCGCGGCGTAATTGAAAATCTCAGACAAAATATTAACGAATCTCCTCAAACATCTATTCGCAGAGTTTCGCAACAAGTAGGGCTTTCGTATGGAACATGTCAAAAAATTTTAAAAAAGGACTTGCACATGTATCTATATAAATTAACTTCTGTACAAAATCTATTACCTACGGATTATGAAAAAAGAACACAATTTTGCCAATGGTTTATTCAAACAATGACAGACAATATTTTAAATCATACTTTTTTCACCGATGAAGCTTGGTTTTATTTGAAAGGTTATGTTAATTCGCAAAATATGCGTATGTGGTCCAGTGAAAATCCTCATTTCTACAGAGAAGTTCCTCTACATCCAGAAAAAATAGGCGTATGGGTAGGTATGAGTCGTCACCGATTAATAGGACCGATATTCTTTGAGGGCACGATAACATCGGAGAAATATCGTAACGAAATTCTCAGTGTTTTTACTAATCAATTGACTAATGATGAACTCCAGGTCGGATATTTTCAACAGGATGGGGCTACATCTCACGTTACACTTGAAAATATTCAGTTTTTGCAACAATTTTATGGCGATAGGATAATAAGTAGAAATACAGCGATTCCATATCCACCACGATCGTGTGATTTAACAGTCATAGATTTTCTTGTGTGGCCATATATAAAGAATATTATTTATGAAACGCCAATTAATAATCTACAAGAGTTAAGACATAAAATCATTGAAAAATGTGAACACATCAATAACTCACCGCAAATACTGATCAATGTTTTCAATGCTCTACGAAATAGAGTGCGATTATGCTTGGTGGAGAATGGTCAACATTTTACACATTTTTTATAATATTCTATTACTTTGTATAAAAATTATAAATATATTTAATATAAAAGTCAGCATTTCAAATTATTTTTTAACAATCATGACGTTTGAAATTATAATGACAGATCTCCTCTAATAACTTAAGTTAGTACATACTTTTTGTGTACATCGATTAGCAAAACAAAGAAAATATATATTTATTTTCTCTTACTGTATAAATATCGCTACTGTATATTCACAAGGTATTAAAAATATATTCATTCGAAAACCATGCACTAAGAAATTACAGAAAAAAACCCAGTTCGGAAAATTATTATTCTCTTAATAAATCAACAAAAAAATAAAACTGGTATAAAAATTAAATTAATTACAAAAGCTTATTCAACGTAGCTTTTCCTAAGGTACCGCCGGAATCAACTTCACAATTTATTGCAAACAAATATAGCGATAATAAAATATGTTAAAAAATATTACAAAAGATTTTATTTTAAATTCAAAATTATATATTAAAATACGTCGACATACAACGTACTAGGTTCATGCAGTTGGGAATGAGGACAAAAATGTTTGCAAATGCCGCAATAAAAAGTTGTTCGTAAAAGAAATAAGTACAAAAATGAATCTAAGAATGAATGAATATGACGCAAAATTTAGTATGCAATATCAAAAAAAGGAATAGTTAATTTTACATTTAATTGCTAAAGTAATATATAATCTACAAATGGTTTTTAAGTAACAATATACAAAATAGACTGAAGTCACTATATGTCGAGCTCAAAATTCTACGTAAATCATTTACGGCAGGCTAAGAAAGCAAAACAAACTATCAAGTGAAATAGATTACGCAATTTAAAAAAATATTAATCATACGAGATACTTGTTTCCTAATTTCGCCCTGTCCTTTGCCTGCAGTACAAAGTTGAAATCTCCGTCAACGAGCTTATTTATCTCCGTAGATCAGAAAAAGAAACGCCGTACGTTAAACCCAGATTGGTTGAATTTATTCAATCCAAACTTCTCAAGCTGCCACGTCAAAATTGGCTGTTCCCAATTAAAATATATCCCGTTCTTTTTCGACGTGATCCGCCTAGACGATTAAGAGATACGATAGGTCGAAAAGCGGGACTAAGCTTTCTTTACAGAAGATATGCACTACATAAGTAGGAGTTGACTTATCACCACCAAGGTTTGCACTCTTTTTCCTTCAATTACCACTTGCATATAAGACGATAGGGACGGGGATATAGTTACCAAATTTTACACACAGATAGCGATATAAGTACCCGTTGAACGTATTTAAAAGATGATTCCTAGACAAATTAAGATACCGGGGCTTGACAATAAATAAGGAAAACTATAAATGGAAATTATGCTTAACAAGTAAAGAAATTGTGTTTTTTAAATTTAGTGTTTATTTAACTCCAGGGACCTCAGTTAACATGTTATTTACTATTTTAAAATTCTCGACTTTCCGATTAGCAGCCTAAATTCGAATGTATACAAGGTGTGTATAAATTGGCGGACCCACTACACGTGGCAACATTCTTGGTCAAATTTTGAGTTAAAAGTCCTAATCCTAAAACGATGTATCAGGCTTCCTTTGTCTTCAGAATGAATTTGACAGTAGTAATGTATTTGACTAGAACAACATTAGGCTGCCTACTTATTGTTTTACAACGTTGTCAGATGTGTTTTTCGTCAAAATAAGTTAATAAACAAATATTAAAAGCAAACTTTAAAATCAAAAAGAAAATTTTAACGAAAGGATAATAACAACAATTCTTCTTTCTTCTAAATTGTAGCTCTTCCTGTCAACAAATATCGAGTAATAATGCTTATTTCAAGACTGAAAGTCCGAAAGGAACCTCGTGCAAAGATATGGAGCATTGTACAACATTTTCGTATTAGGATTTTGGACTCCGAATTTAACGAAGAACTCGCCGCGTGTAGTGGGTCCGCCAATTTATACACACCCTGTATATGGTTGCTGCATATTTTTTTAAATTTATTTTAAACCATCAAAAGATTAATATAATAATTTAATTTAATTTAATTATTATAAATTAATAGTAATTTTACGTAAGTTGCTTATCCTTGCGATAAGAAAAATATAGTCGCATTAAAGCATAAACTTTTCGATATTTTATTATAACCCAGTTCAATTACCGAAAGATTTTAATGTCGATTTTTTTTAAGTAAAAACTCGTGGCTTTTATCTGAACATTTTCAACTCATCATTTCAAAGAACTTTATTTCAATTTATGTCAAATATCGATAGGTCTGAAATCAATGAAAGTCGTCTCTCTACACACTTTTTCGCCTGTAATCGGCGGTTTCTGGAGTTTTTTCATATTTGCAATTAAAGTCGAGAGTCGTTAGCTTTGTACTAAGTTGAAGATGATGTAAATTCACCCTGAGCAATGTAGTATTTGTGTATAAAACATAATGAGGGACTTTTTTGTGAAAGAATGGTGATGAATGTCGTCGAAGTGGCAGTTGCTAATGATAAACTGGTTCAAAAAAAATTGTGAAAATAATTAGATTACAAGAACTTCCTGAATTTATTCAAATTTCGCGGTCTATTTTATACGAGGCCGAGAGATTAGAGGAACGTTAGACAAAATATGATGAAGTTTTACCTACTATTTAAGTATGTTTCAAAGGATTAAGACGGGTGCTATATTTTCTTTCACTAGAATTTTATAATACAAAGGTATAATACAAAGCCGAATTTACTTCTGCGCTCGGTCTGAATAATTACGGTGATAGGGCGAAGTGGTTCTTTTCTGTGAATGTGTCTGGGAATATCCTTTCTCCAGCAGGGGCGTACCGATGAGCCTGTAGAAAGGTGAAATACGTATCTACGTCTCTGGGGATAGGATATATTCGGACACGTTCACAGAAAATATTAGTAGTGAACCTGCATTTGTGTTCTTCACACCAGATTTTTAATAATATTTTATATTATTAAAAATACCTTTGTATTATACAAAACTGGTGGGGTTTACCTACTCATGTATGTTTCAATTATTCTGATAGAATTTTATAACACCAAGAATAGAACATGAAACCCCCATCTCTAATGTACTTATCCTCAGGTAAGCTTTGATTTAACTTTTGACGTTAATTACAAATTAAGTACTGAATTGTCAGTCTTTGACGTACCTGTTGAAAAATGAGAGTGGAACAAAGACATGCGATAAAATTTTGTGTTCGGTTGGGTGACAACTGAAACTTTTGAAATAATTAAAACTACATAACTATTAAGATAAAATAAAACAAATTTTATGAATTTCACTTTTTAATTATCACTGTAACGAGTCGTTTCGCACCAACCTGGGCTTCGTCAGACATATAACTAACTTATTTACAAAATATTTTTTATATTAAACACAAGTAAACGGTAACAAGCAAAAACACATGTTTTATTTTAAAAATAGTCAGAGGGATGGGTGCTTTTTATTACTGGATGAATACAAAATGTACTGTTCTTAAGTAATAAAACTAGAGGTTTACATTATATTACAGGGAGGTAAGAATTCTATGGAAAAATACAAAAATACAATATGTAACTGTCTGCATATCAAATAAATAGATTGAGTAAGGGTGAATTATTTGTTTCTAATTGATCATTTATGATCTTGTCAGTTTTCTTTATTTTATTGATTTCAAGTGACTTTAATAAATTAAGTTTTTTGCCCTTATTTTCTACATGTAATATTTTAAATTCTTTCTTAAAATTGTGGTTCGTTGAATTGATATGAGACGCATATGAAGAGTCACTTTTATTATTTCTAAATGAAGAAAAATGTTCTTTGACGCGTATTTCAAACGATCTGCCTGTCTGTCCGATATAAGTCATAGGGCAACTACCGCAGGTTAACTCATAGACCCCTGACTTTTTATTGTTGTTTGTTAAATCCTTATTGTCTTTTACTGATCACATCCATCCAGCAAAATGTTACCACTCACAATGGGAAGGTCTTTTTTAAGATGTTTTATTACAATACGACCTTAACTATACCGCCGTATTGTTAGCTTAATATATTATAGTAAATTATTAAAAGAAATTTTATCACACAAAGGATTTTCAACCTTCCGGCGCCTGTTCACTTATTTATGCCCACTAGTTTTATAATTATTTTACTTCTCGTATGCAGAAACACGCAATTATATTTAGGGTTTCAGCGAGCAGTGCCAATAAATTAAATATTTGTCAAAGCATGAATTGTTAGATGCATGGGGCCGGCATCGTCCACAGATTCGTGCCGACAAGTATTCCAAGATCTAAAGATACTGCCTATACAGTCTCTGTGCTTGTATAAGATCTTAGTCTTTTACAAACGTAATTAGAGTAATTTCGTTAAAACCAACGATTCATGTATATATTTAGCAACATGTTAACAGGATCTTGTAACGATTTGAGTGCGCCAGTTCACATTACAATATTTTATAAAAATAATATCTTTAAAATATATGATTGTTTCGGCCTTTACTTGATGAAATTCCATTATAACTATTAAGATAAAATAAAACAAATTTTATGAATTTCACTTTTTAATTATCACTGTAACGAATCGTTTCGCACCAACCTGGGCTTCGTCAGACATATAACTAACTTATTTACAAAATATTTTTTTATATTGAACACAAGTAAACGGTAACAAGCAAAAACACATGTTTTATTTTAAAAAATAGTCGGAGGGATGGGTGCTTTTTATTACTGGATGTCTATGCACAAAACTTTCACCACGCTTTATACAATATGTACTGTTCTTAAGTAATAAAACTAGAGGTTTACATTATATTACAGGGAGGTAAAGAATTCTATGGAAAAATACAAAAATACAAAATACAATATGTAACTGTCTGCATATCAAATAAATAGATTGAGTAAGGGTGAATTATTTGTTTCTATTTGATCATTTAAGATCTTGTCAGTTTTCTTTAATTTATTAATTTCAAGTGACTCTAATAAATTAAGTTTTTTGCCCTTATTTTCTACATGTAATATTTTAAATTCTTTGTTAAAATTGTGGTTCGTTGAATTGATATGAGACGCATATGAAGAGACTTTTATTATTTCTAAATGAAGAAAAATGTTCTTTGACGCGTATTTCAAACGATCTGCCTGTCTGTCCGATATAAGTCATAGGGCAACTACCGCAGGTTAACTCATAGACCCCTGACTTTTTATTGTTGTTTGTTAAATCCTTATTGTTTTTTATAAATTTGGATAAATTGTTATTAGTTTTATACGCTGTATTAATGTCAAACTTTCTTAAATATTTACAAATTTTTGTGCTTGAAGAGCCTATAAACGTGATCATTTTAAATTTTTGGGTGTTATTATTTAATATTGGGTAAACTTGTGATATGGCTTTTGTACGGAGTTTTTTATTTGAAATGTTATATATTATATTACTTTTATATCCATTGTTGATAGCTATTTGTCTAATTAAATTTAACTCTTTCTCGAAATTTGTTTGGTTCAACGGAGTATTTATTAATCTATGTATAAGACTGTGATAAGCCGCTAATTTGTGTTGTATCGGATGGCAAGAAGTGTTATGTATAGTAATATCTGTAGTTGACGGTTTGTGGTAAATAGCAAAGTTACATTTATTGTTAATTCTAGTAATCGTTAAATCGAGAAAGTTAATACTATTATTTGTTTCCTGTTCCATTGTAAACTTAATATTTTGATGCAATGTATTAATATAATCAAATAATAAATTTAATTGTCTATTTGTTCCTATGAAACCTAGTAATATGTCATCTACGTATCTATACCAAAATAATACATTTTGAAAAAGAGGATTTTTTTAAATAGAATTTTCAAGATGATCCATAAAAATCTCAGCTAATAACGGACTTAGGGGATTAACCCAAGTCCGTTATTAGCTGAGATTTTTATGGATCATCTTGAAAATTCTATTTCAAAAAATCCTCTTTTTCAAAATGTATTATTTTGGTATAGATACGTAGATGACATATTACTAGGTTTCATAGGAACAAATAGACAATTAAATTTATTATTTGATTATATTAATACATTGCATCAAAATATTAAGTTTACAATGGAACAGGAAACAAATAATAGTATTAACTTTCTCGATTTAACGATTACTAGAATTAACAATAAATGTAACTTTGCTATTTACCACAAACCGTCAACTACAGATATTACTATACATAACACTTCTTGCCATCCGATACAACACAAATTAGCGGCTTATCACAGTCTTATACATAGATTAATAAATACTCCGTTGAACCAAACAAATTTCGAGAAAGAGTTAAATTTAATTAGACAAATAGCTATCAACAATGGATATAAAAGTAATATAATAGATAACATTTTAAATAAAAAACTCCGTACAAAAGCCATATCACAAGTTTACCCAATATTAAATAATAACACCCAAAAATTTAAAATTATCACGTTTATAGGCTCTTCAAGCACAAAAATTTGTAAATATTTAAGAAAGTTTGACATTAATATAGCGTATAAAACTAATAACAATTTATCCAAATTTATAAAAAACAATAAGGATTTAACAAACAACAATAAAAAGTCAGGGGTCTATGAGTTAACCTGCGGTAGTTGCCCTATGACTTATATCGGACAGACAGGCAGATCGTTTGAAATACGCGTCAAAGAACATTTTTCTTCATTTAGAAATAATAAAAGTGACTCTTCATATGCGTCTCATATCAATTCAACGAACCACAATTTTAAGAAAGAATTTAAAATATTACATGTAGAAAATAAGGGCAAAAAACTTAATTTATTAGAGTCACTTGAAATCAATAAAATAAAGAAAACTGACAAGATCTTAAATGATCAATTAGAAACAAATAATTCACCCTTACTCAATCTATTTATTTGATATGCAGACAGTTACATATTGTATTTTTGTATTTTTCCATAGAATTCTTACCTCCCTGTAATATAATGTAAACCTCTAGTTTTATTACTTAAGAACAGTACATTTTGTATTCATCCAGTAATAAAAAGCACCCATCCCTCTGATAATTTTTAAAATAGAACATGTGTTTCTGCTTGTTACCGTTTACTTGTGTTTAGTATAAAAAATATTTTGTAAATAAGTTAGTTATATGTCTGACGAAACCCAGGATGGTGCGAAACGACTCGTTACAGTGATAATTAAAAAGTGAAATTCATAAAATTTGTTTTATTTTATCTTAATAGTTATAATGGAATTTCATCAAGTAAAGGCCGAAACAATCATATAAAACTACATACCCAGAGGATAGTTTATCATAATTTATGTAGAGTGTTTGAGTGACATAAGAAATTCAAAGACGGTTGTAAATCAGTGGAAGATGAACCACGACGCAGGCGACTACCAACTGCACGAATTGATTCAAAAAATGCAAAAATTAACGACTTGATCCAAAATGATCTCGGATTGGCATATATCAAATTTCTGACATTGTTAATTTATCTTATGGTTCCACTCAAAAAAATATTCATGAAGATTTAAGGTACTGAAAGGTCGCGGCAAAATGGATTCCAAAAGTCATGACCGATGAACAAAAAGCCAATCGAGTGACAATTTGTCGGCAGTCGAAATGGCAACTAGAACAAAATCCACAGTTTTTAAATAATCTGGTTACATGTGACGAGAGTTGGTTTTATCATTACGACTCTGAATTAAAGTATGCAATGAAAGCACGAAGGCAGTCGAAGACCACAAAAGGCGCAAACTGTGAAAAACGCCGTTAAAGTGAAGTACTTAATTTTTTTTAATAAATAGGGCGTTATTTATTATCACATTGTACCTAGAAAAGATACAGTAATTGAAGAGTACTATTCCAATGTACTTCGAGGAACCCTAAAGGTAAAATTAAAGAAAAAACGGCCGCTTTATCAAGACATCGGTTGGATCCTGCATCACGACTATGCTCCGACCCACAGATCAGCGATTTGTCAAAGAACGCTTGAAGAATTGGAGGTGGAAATTATGATTCATACTTCCTATTCACCTGACCTTGCTCAATGTGATTTCCATTTGTTTCCCGAAGTCAAAAAAGAATTGAGAGGTCGAAAACTTGAGTCAAATTTAGAGCTCAACAAGGCTGTGATGGGTATACTAAATAGACTGTCAAAGAATGGTTGCTCAGATGTTTATGACAACTGGAGAAAACAATGTGACAAATGTATTGCGCAAAATTGAGACTACTTTAAAGGATAGTTGTTGAAGTTTTATAAATAAATGCTTCATTTTTGTACCACGGCAACAGTCCCGTTATTTTCTGATATTTCCTCGTACATACAATGCGAAATATATTTACCACTAGCCGACTATTAAATTCAAGGTAAGTAAACCGTGTTTCAGTAAAAGCTTATTTATTTTTTTTTTAACTAATTTGCTAAACTGAAATAATATTACGTATGTGTTTCGAGTGTACTGTTGATGAAATTGACCTTTCCATGGAGTTTAATAATTACGTATCGATGTAATGGAAATATTTCATTTTATACTCACGTATGCATATTTATTGAAAGCTTTTTTTTGTTAAAATACAAATATTACCGGAAATCTAGATTTTATTTTGATTGGTATTTGCAGAGATTTTGTTTATGTAAGACCTCTGCATAATAAACGTTTTGCATATGCAAATTGTCAGAATTTTGTAGTGAGATTAAAATGTTTTTTCAAATAGCAAACGAGATGATAAATCTGCTCCAATGTAAAATGTCCCGCGTCATTTAATTCCAATAAAAGTATTTGTGGTGGCATATTTATGTAAAATCAGAACTACTGAATAGTATCTAAATGTACAATTAATACGAGGGGGTATTGATATTGTTACGCTTAGCGTATAGAAAATTTTTAATCTATTTTTAACCATATATTCTTCTTTGAATATCTCATTTTAATTTATATTTAACTTAAGACATTTTTTTCATTTGTACAAACTGTATATATTCGTGTCCAAAGAGAAAGTTTTTCTATTGTTACATTCTGAACCGACCGAGGCTATTTCTACCCTTCGTCATCTACCTGATCTAACGTAACTGTCGAATTTCTTTCTAGTATATTCCAATTTTTAAATTGTTTTAATTTAATATTATTTACATCTTCTTTTATATGTCATGTTGGATATCGTTAGAAAGCTTATGTCACAAGGGTTACTCTAATAATATTTATGACATCGATAGAAGTCATCTTTAGGTCGCGCTTCTAATTAAATATTATTCAAGTTATCGATCCCCCTCTTCGATAGATCATAAAACCAACCGTTCTAGACTTTTCTAGCGACACAAACTATAGTTCCTTCTTGTCTTTCAAACGTTCGTGAGTGATACACACATCGCTCATCGTGCTGTCCAAGTCACGATACTACCATGCCGTCCAGGTGTTCTTCAACTTCTAAGGTAAACTGCATTGTTCTATGCATATTATTCTTTTAAGTGAATCCATATTAATTTAACTCATTTCTTATTCCTCCGGTAAAACATCGCTCTGCATATACTTGACCAAGGTATATCTTCGAAGACCACGTGGCCGCCCATCGCCGCAAATCAAAAGGTAGCTCTGTATTCTTCGATACAGAGGTTATTTTATATACATTAATTAACCCATAATTACTGCTCAATTTAACGTTCGTTTCAGAGTATTTTTTGTGTTAATTTTAATCTACTTAATCACCGCCCGCGTGTATATAGTACTTTGTTTTATTACTGTTTCACCTTTCTATTTCAGATATTTTATATTAATTTCTCGATTACTAATTTATCGCCCCTTGTGTATATATTACTAATTTAATGACTTTTACATACATCAATTTCTTTTATTTAAATATACGAATTTTGATTTATTATTATGTAAATATAAATACAAATTTTAAGGACGCCGCTGTGTTTTATTTTATGTATGAAGTTGTTGTATATTTCTTTTAATTAACCAATACCACGCACGTCCTGGACGTTTGAAGGAACTTCATCAGCACCATCTAATTATTGTATTTATCTTAGAATAATTATTATTATTATACCTAACCAAACCCCTAATTTGTAATAATATCTAGTTAGCCTAGACCGGTTCCGTGGACAAAAAAAATATTGTGATACCATAGCAACGAAAAATAACATATTAGAAGTGTCAGTGTAAAGTATTACGTCAAAAACTCAAACCAAAGTTGCGCAATAAAATTTGAAAAAAAGGATGTCGATCAAAATTGTGAAATTCGAAACGTTGAAATATCGAGCAATCATCAAGTACCTGTTTTTGAAGGGGTTAAAAGGTAAGCAGATTTTCGAGGATATGCTTAATACCCTTGGCGGTCAATGTCTTTCGTATGCGACCGTGAAAACTTGGATTGCAAGCTTCAAAAGGGGTAAATTTTCCATTGAAGATGAACACCGATTGGGAAGGCCAGTTTCTGTGTCCGTTCCCGAAAATGTTGATGCAGTTCATGACATGATTTTGTCAGACCGTCGAATTAGGCTAAAACGAATATCTGAGGCACTGAATATTTCATGTGAACACGTCCATCATATAGTTCACGTCGATTTGGACATGAGAAAGATTTCAGCATATTGGATCCCCAAATGTGTGAATGTTGACCAGAAGCGTGCAAGGGTGGAAGCATCGCTTTCAATCAGTGCTCGGTTTGAAAGTGATGCAGACTTTGTAAGCCGTATTGTTACTGTAGATGAAATTTGGGTACATTTCTACGACCCAGAAACAAAGCAACAATCGATGGAATGAAGACGCTCTGGTTCTCCAAGGCCTAAGAAGTTTCGCGCTCAAAAATCTGCTATAAAAGTTCTTGCTTCAGTTTTTTGGGATTGCTATGGAGTAATCATGATTGATTTTCTGGGTAAGGGTAGAACAATAACTGGGAATTATTATTCGACGTTACTGACCAGCGAGAGCTTTTGGAATCTATAGCGAAAAAATAAAAAATAACAATTCCACAAATTGGAGTTCTCTCGAACGTCAACTCTAGGCCGTCTCTGTCTCTCATTGGAATTTGCGAGACTCCCGAGGCAATGTAACTGCGCAACGTTCGGCGACCCTTCCCTATTCTTCTCGAATTAGTCAGAGTATCTGAACGACACGTGATATTTAAAAGGCAAACGGAGTGCGGCGAAAAAAAATAAAATATACCATTTTAATAATGATTCGGAGGAAGAATTTTTATTTATTATGGCCAAAGATAAGATATGTATTTGTCTCGTTTGTCGATCGTCAGGGGCACTGCCCAAACGCGGGAACGTAGAAAGACATTATATAACTATGCATAAAAACTATGAAAATGATTTTCCGCAAAAAAATGCGTTAATAAAACGAATGGTAGAAAATATGAAAAATAGTTTAAAGGGAGAGCAATCCATGTGTACTAGGCCAGCGAAACAATCAGTAGCTACAACAACCGCGTCTTTTAAAATTTCCTACATACTGGTGCAACACAAGAAATCTTTCGAAGGTGGAGCGGTAGTGAAAGAATCATTTGTTGAAGCGGCGAATGTATTATTTGATAACTTCAAAAATAAAACAGAGATTATATCTGCTATCAAGGTTGTTCAATTATATCGCCAAACCGGTAACGTAACTAAACGTATCGAAATCATGAACACAGATTTGGAATCCAAACTAAAAAATGATATTATGGAATGTACATACTTTTCTTTGGAGATTTATATGACTGATACTGCTCAATTATGTATTTGCATTCGGATAGCATATGTCGGCTAAAGAAGAATTTTTAACGTTGCTGCCTTTGAAAGAGAGAACTCGCGGAGAAGATATTTACAAAGTTTTCCTAAATTTTGTAATGCAATATGAGCTACCGATTTACAAACTGGTGTCCATTACAACTAATGGACAACAAATTGGGTTTATTGCATTGTGTCGAACTAACAAAGACTTACCATCATTTTTCGCATTCCATGGCATTATTTATCAGCAAGTTCTACGTTCAAAAATACTAAATATGAACGTCGTGGATATTGCCATAAAGATCGTGAATTCAGTCCGTGCGCGAAGCTTGCAACGACGCCTCTTCAATCTGAAATTTGATGCTAGAGACTTTGCCGAGCACATTGATTTACTTCTTTATAGAGACATGAAATGGTTGAGCCGCGAAAAATTTGTAGAGAAATTTCAAGAACTTACCTGAAACCATTTCTTTTCTTCGCGAACGAGGTGACGGCACGGAGATACTTAAAAATGAAAAATGGCTCCGTGACTTAACTTTCCTATCGGATATGTGACAAATCATTTGATTACACAGGTCTACAGTGATTTTGATGTTTGAAAGCTGTTTGCTAATTTGTATATGTTTTGGGGCCCTTATTCCAAAAAACGCCATATTTTTGCTCTATCACGTAAAAATTTTTTTATAGCGCTCTATATCTTAAAAATGTTAATTTATTAATATACATACCTATGACAAGAGTATGTTTGTTACATGTTAGGCATGATTTTTAAATGAATTGATTTTTATGAAATTAAATGTAATTTGGCAACACTGGTTAATAGTAGATTTCTCAGCAAAGCAACAGAGTCGGCGCAGAAGCGTCAATACAACGTTGAAACCTGCTTATGTGCAGTTTAGTTGTGTTAGTCGTCGTGCTACTGTGTCCGCGCGCTTGTTGTCTTCGTTGTTGCGTATTTTAAGTGTTCTAGAACGTATAAATATGGAAAGAAGACATTGTGTGAACAATCCGAATAACTTTTGTTATATCTGTGGTAGTTATGTCGTAGTAAAGCAGAGGCAAACTATAACTTCGTTTGTGAAAAATGTATACCACGCTTATTTTGGTGTAAAAATAGGCGACTAAGACAAGTCCTGGGCTCCTCATACTGTTTGTTCCGTTTGCGTTGAAGCATTAAGAAACTGGCAAAAAGGTAGGAAGAAGTGTTTAAGCTTTGGTGTTCCTATGGTATGGCGAGAGCCTAGAAATCACAGTGATGATTGTTATTTTTGTTCGTGTAATGTTCAAGGATTCAACAGAAAAAATAAGAAACAAATTGTGTATCCCAATCTAGACTCTGCTATTCGACCAGTTCCTCATGGACCAGATGTACCGATACCTACCGCCCCAAAAGCACTAGAAAACGTCATATCGTCAGAATCAGAGGAATCTAATTGCGACCCAGATGACTCAGATTTCACACCAGATTTCAGAGAGCCCGAAGTGTTTAACCAGAGCGAACTAAATGATTTAATTAGAGATTTGCACCTTCCAAAGAATGCATCCGAATTGTTAGCCTCCCGACTTCGTGAGAAACATTTACTGGCACCTGGCGTCACATCAAGCTTTTACCGGGATCGCGAAAAAGAGTTATGTCAATATTTTACTCAAGACGGACCGCTAGTGTATTGCAACAATATTCCTGACTTAATTTCAAAATTAGGAAATGTGACGTATGTAAAAGAAGAATGGCGCCTGTTTATTGACTCGAGTAAGCGTAGTTTAAAAGGCGTTTTATTGCACAATGGTAACGAGCTGGCCTCGGTTCCCGTTGCCTATTCGGTACATTTAATGGAAACGTATGAAAATTTTGAACTTCTTTTAAAGAAAATAAACTACCAAGAACATCAGTGGATGCTTTGTGGTGACCTTAAAGTGCTGTGCATGCTACTAGGACACCAAGGAGGTTATACAAAATTTCCATGCTTTATTTGTGAGTGGGATAGTCGAGCAAGGGATAGACATTGGACTCAAATAGAATGGCCCTCTAGAACAAGCCTTACACCTGGTAGCAAAAATGTATTAAGAGATAGCTTGGTTGACCCCAAAAAAGTTTTACTGCCTCCTCTCCATATCAAACTTGGCTTGATGAAGCAGTTTGTTAAAGCCCTAGACAAAAATGGACAGTGTCTTAAATATTTGTGCGAGACATTTCCAGCCTTATCCGATGCCAAGTTAAAAAAAGGTATTTTTGTTGGGCCGCAGATAAGAACATTATGCAAAGACAAGGATTTTCAAAACACAATGAGCAATGTCGAGAAAAACGCCTGGGTTTCATTTAAAGAAGTAATTGATAAGTTTCTTGGGAACTCTAAGGACGAAAACTACGAAAATATTGTTCAAAATATGTTACAACACTTTCATCGTCTAGGTTGTAATATGAGTTTGAAAGTGCATTTCCTGTTTTCACACTTGAACTATTTTCCTGAAAATCTTGGAGCAGTTAGCGAAGAACAGGGATAGAGGTTTCACCAAGACATTAAGGAAATGGAACGGCGATACCAAGGCAGATGGAGAATAACGATGATGGCGGACTACTGCTGGATGTTAAAACGGGGTATGCCCTTAAAAACATACAACCGAATGTCCGGACAACGCAGCTTTCTGGCAAAAGGACAAAGATTTCACTTAAAAAAGACTGAGTAACGTATTTTTTTCCACTTTTTTTACTTGTATTCCACCTTTTTACTCAATAAACAAATAATTTTTTTTAGAAATATCGTTTTTTTTCATTTAATATTTGCAAAAAAACCTTACGTGATACAAATAAATGCATAGAATTTTTGAAATCAGCCTACCAAAATTATTTAAAATCGGTTTTCAAAATGAAAACATCTGTCAAAAAGTTTAATTTTGTAGACCGGTGTTATCATTAATTTGGAACTGCAGTGAAAAAATAAAACCATTATCGATATGGTTATCGTAACAAACGCTTTTATAAATAAATTGAAACTGGTGATTAATCAGCTAAACAAAAAGGACTATACAAATTTTCCAACTTTGAAAAGAAGGGCAAATTCGCTCTTAAATTATGACAAATACGAGACACAACTAAGAAACATTCAAGGTGAATTTGAAAACCACTTCTCACGAATATCGAATATACTGAGATGATTTTAATTTATATCGAAACGAAACAAAATATAGTCTTACGCCAAGGAATTTTAAACTCAGAACGTTTCCCAAATCGACTTCTTCCTTCGACTAAGACGATTTTGTGAGTCACTTCGTGATACAGGGTCAGTAATTCCACATTTAGAAGGTCGTGGCCTTCAAAGATTACGCAGAGTGCAACAAGCAGAAGATGTTTTAATTATCGTGGAAACGAATCCTGATTAAGTACGACAACCCTAGTACCAGGAAGTAAATGTGCCCCAAACTAGGGTGCATAAAATTTTTAAAACTAATTTACTTCATCCGTATCAAATCCAAAAAACGAAATTATATTTTCCCTACCAAGTTACCTTCTGTGAGTGGTTTCAACACAGAGAAATTCATCAACCAGATCTTGCATTAATAATTCTGTTTACCGACAAATCTACGTTTACCAAAGATAGTATTTTGAATTACCATTACATTCACCACTGCGAAAATTCTCACGATATACGCGCAAGTTACTTATATTTAATTACCATAAGGTTGTCGACATATTCGACGTAAATATTATTGATATCCACAAAAAAAAAACATCAGAATAAAAAGACCAAATGTTCGGCTGCCTATACTGCATAAATCGTTTGGTAAACAAACAACAATGTTCACTATTCATAACGTGTAACAAGTCCATGTCTAGGAAATCCCGCCGACTTTTTTGCAGGTCTATGAACTTGAATTATCAATCATATTTATATAAATATAGGATAAACAAAGATATGGACCGACTTTAACTATATTTTGCCCATAAAAATTTAGAAATTTTTGATGAATTATAAATAAATTCATTTTTTGATTTTCAGTTAGACATTTATACGTGAATACGTAAAAGCTATGCGAATCTGAAGAAATTCTGATTTGCATAACTTTGGCGCTATTCAGCGCTAACCCTATATAACATACACATGTTATTAGTTTTAGATTTGATTTTTCGTTTTTATTTCTCTAGAATTCTTTTCTTTAATTTTATTATAATCTTAGCTTACAGTGGGCGGTAATATATACTTAGATACACACTTTTGTGAAAATTTAAACAATCATTTTCATAAATAGAAGATCTGGTCTCCTGTAATTTCGCTGTGGTTTTACGAGCCATGTTGACCACGCAGAAATTAAATATTGTTCCGATGTTTGCACGAAATATAATAAGCATCGATAACTTTTATGGCAAAACATATATATGAAAGCCACCGAAATTAGAACCATTCAATACGTATTTATTGCACAATAACAATTTAAATTTAGAAAAAAAATATCATAATACGTTAATTAAATTTATCATAACTTGCTCTCTTGATGTAATTTCTAAAGTCATTATGAAAATAATAAAATAAAATAAAACAATAACTTTGTTATATATACCACTTTATTCACATATAATCGTGACCGCGGTTTCGACATACAATGTTATTATCAAACTGCAAAAGTTACAGGCCTACATAGAACTTATAAATGACACAAAAAAATATATGGGGGTGGTTTATGATGTTATTTAAAATTACTACTATATACTTAACTATTATATACAACATTGGAAAAGAGGTGTATATATAAGATCCAACTGTTCGGTTAAAACGATATCTATTGTGTTGTTTCGGCTTTTGAAAATTTCTAGGGCCTCTAAAATATTTAATTTACGACCTTTCTCGGTCAAATGCAATATTTTACGGTGACCAAATGTATGCCTTTCTGTAATAAGATGGTTTGCGAATGTTGAATCTGTCTTCTTTAGTTTATATGACCTCATATGTTCTTTTACCCGTATAATAAAACTTCGACCAGTCTGACCTATATATACACTTTTACAATCATTACAATATAATTTGTACATTCCTGATTTATTATTAATATCTGTTTTAAGTTTTGCGTTAAAAATGAAATTACTTGTTTTTACATATGGTTTGTAAGCTATACTAACATTACTATTATTTTTTGAAATTATATTTCCAATTTGCTCGCTTATTTTACCGAAGTAAGTTAGCGAGACAAATTGTTTCAAATTAGCACTATCTTTAGGATATACTAAACTAAGGGCCACTTGTAACTGTTTTTTCTTTAGTATACTGTCAATTACGCTACTTTTATAACTATTGTTTACCGCTATTTGTTTTATAGTATTGATTTCACGAACAAAAGATTCATTAGACAAAGGAATATTTAATGCTCTATGTATCATAGAATTAAAAAATGAATGTTTGTGTGTCTTAGGGTGTAGTGAATCTTTGGGAATAATGCAATCAGTGAAAGTAGGTTTACGATATATATCAAATTTTAAGCTCTGATCTAATTTGTTTAATTTTAAATCCAGGAAGTCAATACTGTTATTCTCTTCTATTTCTACTGTAAAATTGATATTAGAATGGATTGAATTTATGTAGTTCAGAAATGTTTGTAGTTGTCTATGAGTACCCTTAAAGCAAGCTAGGATGTCGGCTACATACCGATACCAAAATTTAATATGTTTTTTACCTAGTTGTGATGAAAGAATTTTTTCTGTAATATGCTTCATGAAAATTTCAGCTAATAGAGGACTTAGAGGTGAGCCCATTGCCCGACCTTCTGTTTGTTTGTAGAATTTGTTGTTAAATGTAAAATAACTTTGGTTGGTGACTAACTCCGTTAGAGATATGATTTCGTGTATAACAACCGGGTTTGTATTTTTCTTTACTAATATGTTTTCTATTAACCTTAAGCATTCCTTATGTGGTATTTTTGAAAACATGTTGGAAACATCAAATGATACCAGGATTTCGGTCTTTTGTATATTACAATCTTTTAATTTAGCTGTTAACTGTATTGCGTTTTTTATGGAAGAGCTATCTGTAAATCCGGTATAATGTCTAATTATTATGTTTAATTTTTCGGCTAATTTTTTATTGGGGCAAGAAATAAACGAAGCAACTGGTCTGATGGGTGCTTCCTCTTTGTGAATTTTTACTAAACCGTATAATTTAGGGGGGAAGGATTCATATGGAAAAGTTTGTACTTATCTGTGTTTGAGATTACTGCATTACAATTTTTGACACATTCTTTAATTTCTGCCTGATACTGTTTAGTGGGGTCCTTTTTCAATTCTATGACAGTATTGTCGCCTATAAATTTCTTAACTTTATTTTCATAATCACCTTTAGTTAATATTACAGACGAATTTCCTTTATCTGCTTTTGTTATCGTGAGGTTGTTTTCTATGACTTTGTGATTAATACTTTGCAATGCTCGTCTGTCTGACTGATTATTGCGAGATGTTGAGTTGTTTTTCAGAATATTTGTAACTTTGGCTTTACCTAAGATACTGCTAATTTGATTGTTATTTGCAAATGCCAGTTCTGTTTCTATTGCTAGAATTTCTTTTTGTTTGTTACAATGGATGTGTGGTGCATATTTAGGACCTTTATTTAATAAGCTAAGTTCATTGTCTGAGAAGTTAACATTCGTGATATTAATGACTCTAGGGTAAAACTGAACATTACTGAAAGTATTGTTAACTAGGGGTGTATTGTGTATGTTTGATAGAGACTCTAACTTCCTGTCTTGAATGAGTCGTTTCTTATGAATAATTTCACTAACTTGTTGTCTAATGTGGTCATCTAATACATCGAATTCAATGTTGTGTAACTTAAACGATAGTTCTGAATGTAATACCTTAATGTAAATCAGAAGAGTGTCTCTGCGGTGGAACCAAAATTTTGATTCTTGTTTAATCCAAATTCTCTTCGCGGCATTGATCGCTTTTTTAGAGGATATGGTGTGTGTTCTGGTTCTCAGCTGTACATAATTCGGCGATATTAATAATAAATCAGGAGTGTACAAATTATATTGTAATGATTGTAAAAGTGTAAAAATAGGTCAGACTGGTCGAAGTTTTATTATACGGGTAAAAGAACATATGAGGTCATATAAACTAAAGAAGACAGATTCAACATTCGCAAACCATCTTATTACAGAAAGGCATACATTTGGTCACCGTAAAATATTGTATTTGGCCGAGAAAGGTCGTAAATTAAATATTTTAGAGGCCCTAGAAATTTTCAAAAGCCGAAACAACACAATAGATATCGTTTTAAACGAACAGTTGAATCTTATATATACACCTCTTTTCCAATGTTGTATATAATAGTTAAGTATATAGTAGTAATTTTAAATAACATCATAAACCACCCCCATATATTTTTTGTGTCATTTATAAGTTCTATGTAGGCCTGTAACTTTTGCAGTTTGATAATGACATTGTATGTCGAAACCGCGGTCACGATTATATGTGAATAAAGTGGTATATATAACAAAGTTATTGTTTTATTTTATTTTATTATTTTCAAAATGAATTACCACAAAGTTACGGCTACCAGTATTAATTTTCTTAAAGTCATTATGAAATTTAGCACGAAATAACGATTTCGAGGGCAAATATTTAATTAGTCAAAAGAACTTTCAATATGCATATATAGCTAGTGAATCTCGAGTTATAATACTATAAAAACCATTAAAATTATTTAGCGATCTTATGCGAAAAATATTCAGGATCGAACTAAGCAAACCTGCTTTCCACCTATACCTATAAATACAAGGAAAAATTCCCAAAAAACACAATAAATAGTGAAGTAAGAATACTTCACTAATGAACTAATTCACTACCATCCCCTACAAAGTACTCTCCTTCCACATGAATACACCGATCCCAGCGACTTGTCCATGACTGGAAGCAGTGCTGGAAGTCTTCGTCTATTAACGTATTCAACACTGCCTGCGATTCGGTTTGGATCTCTTCAATCGTCTTAAAACGGTGCTCCTTGAGCTTAAGTTTTAACTTCGGAAACAGGAAGACAACGGGCAAGATCTGGAGAGTAAAGGTGGGGTAGTATTGCCGTCTTCGTTAAGGCTAGAAACTGACGCACAACAAGTGACGTGTGGGTTGGTGCATTATCGTAGTTTAGGATCCACGAATTGTTGCGCCGCTTGTCAGACCGCTTGCTTCGAATGTTTTCTCTTAGTCGCCGAAGAACATCGCAATAAAATCATCCACTAACTGTTTCACCTGGTGGGAGAAATTCTTTGTGCATGATGCCACCAGCGTCAAAGGAGCAAATCAACAGCGACTTGACGGTGATTGCTGCTTTGTTTCGGGATCATACCCATACACCAATGATTCGTCGCCAGTAATGATTCTGGTACCGAAGTCCGCAAGCCTTTAGGCAGTTCCTTTCAGCTCTGTGCATGCATGAGCACGGTGCCGTTTCTATTCAATGCTGAGTAACCTTGGCACAAACTTCGCAACAATTTGCCACATGTTACAAATGTCATGGATTATTCTCCTTCGGTCTTGCAGGATAGTATCACGCACTTTTGCCACATTTTGTAGCATGTTTTCCGTCGATGGACGACCAGAACGCTCATCATCAACAACCGACACATTTTTTAAGACGGTTGTACCACTCATAAGTTTGCGCCTGACCTAAAGCATCCTCGCGAAACTGAAAATGTACAAACAATATTTTCAGAGTTTCCGCTGCCGTATTACTAAGTTTAAAGCACGTTCATTACTTTTTCACATAACACATTGTAGTCGCAGAATAACTCAAACACAAGATGGAAAGTTCTTTTCCATCGGGATAACGATAACGATTGAAGAACAATAAAATAGTTTGTTCCCAAAAATTTTGTTTTCTTTCCAGATTTTGTAAAATTATAAAAGGTGACCCTTGTATTATTAAAAATACTTTTCTATTATATAAAATTGGTGAGTTTTTTGCCCACTCAAGAATGCTTCAAATTATTCTGTTAAATATTTAATTCCCAATATTTAATCTAAGTCAAGTCACATCTGAAGAAACCGTTGTACGGTGAAACAGCTGTTATATAGTCATTATTAAATATTATTAAATAAAGTGTAAATCTAATACAACATTGTGTGTTTTTATCATTTAATCTAAGTCAGTTATGTTTAGATGTTGATGGTCAACATCTGCTGTGACAAATTTAAAAACATATTAATTAAATATTAAACGAACATATACCCAATATTTATTTAATTAAACAGAAAGGCATTTAGCTGTCCACTCGTTATTTGCGCTACCTATTTTATTCTTGATATAATATTAGCATTAGCTTAAAACTTCGATAGATTTAAAGAATAATAAATCTAATAATATATATTAGTTCTTTCCTATTGGTTAATAATTGCCAAATATATGTAAGTTTTTGTAAATAGCAAGGTGGTCGAATACTTATGTGAGCAATTGTAACTAAAAATACTTGTTTTTGGGCGACGACATCCGATAAATCCGGAAGTATTATGACGTATAAAAGTGTTATATTAAGCGAACATAAGAATTTATAGACGGCATAAAACTTTCAAAGGCAAATTGTTATTGGTAGTTCTGAACTTGTGAATCATTATTTCTGTTGCTTAGCCTCTGTGTATAATATATTTATAATTTTGATGTTTCCCTTTCTTTAACTGTATTTCATTATTGCGCCGTATTTACAGATAATTATAAGGAGACGATATTCGCAACAGAGCCCTTTATTCAAATACGAATAATTATGAACGCCATTGTACGCATTGAATTCAAACAATTGCTAAGTTTACACGTTCCGTTTCCAACGTCTATTTTCCACGATGTTTAATTGTTTTCAATTTATTCACGTTCCTTACCCAAACAAACAGAAACAATATTGTGATTACAGTACCAAACAATGAACAACCTAAAAATAGACTGACAATATCGATGACGATAGTTCATGCTAATTTTTCAGACGAACTCTGCGCCGGAGAATGAACAGTCATTTTATAAATTACTTATCCACAGATAAGATAAACGAACAGACATATAGG